>CM053593.1:195210862-195231437 GCA_028646575.1 Pseudocheirus occidentalis
AGATATAGTACTACAAAAAGGAGGGAGACTGTTTGCATAACAAGAGCAAGGGATAACTTATGGACAATATATGTTCCACTGCTATCCTTGCAGTGTCTAGAGGAAGACCTCCAGTATAGTAATTGGTTAGACCTCTTTTTAGTATTTAGGGAAGGACAAAGATATGATTTGCTTGGGAGAAAGTATGTACAAGTTACAAGCTGAAGCTTTTGAGACAATCATAGAGCCACTGAAGCATATAGTCTTCTAAAGATGTAGTTATATGCCTCTTCTCCTTATGTATTTCTCCATAGCTCAAAGATTCTTGATTAAAAACATGTAGAAAATATCTGCCCTGTATCCATGCAGTCAGTAAAAGTGTACTTATTGGCCATGTCTATCATGTGAAAGGCACTATGCTAAAGACAGTGTTTCATCGACAAGAGCTTGAGAGAGATAAACATCACGCAATTAATTAGAACCCTCTTATACCTGGTTGGTTTTTATATGATTGAAAGAAGGTTCTCTATCTCTTAATACAGATTTGGTCCACCATTACTAATGAGAGAAGACAGAGCTATATCCTGGGACCAGCTCCAACAACAGGTCTTCAATAAAATGCGATATTTAATGAAACAGGAGGTGTCAGTGCAGGTTGGTATCAGACTTCTGAACATACAGACCAGATTGGGGATAATTAGGAGATAATTTGCTAATGGATTATACTCATATTTTCTTTTCAACATAATATCTGTTATTTATGAAATAGGAAGAGAACTTAAGATTTCATGTAAGGGCTGTATGTAACATTTACTCTTTATTAAGAGTTGAATTTCAGACTTCATATTTTCACTAAAGTATTAAACATATATCAATAAAGGATAAGTTTTGAAAGTTATATTGCATCAGCATAGCACCATAGTAATAACCTTTCATAGAATTAGTATTCTAAGAGAATAAAACTTTAAGTTAAATTATAATTAAAATGACAAGGACTAAAATCTCTGTCTGGGTTTATTTTCCTGTGAAAAATTAAGATTAAATTAATATTCAAATTTAAGGGACCATACATTTTGTTTTTAAAATTTGTTTCCCTTTTTTCAAAATAAACTCAGAATTCATGAGAAAACCAATCTAAATTTGGTGGTGTTAGATTCTCAAATTGTTATCTGCAAAATCAAAATTGCCTAGCTTAGCATCTTTTAACCATGCTCACTCAGGTCTATGCAAAACTCTACCTATGAAGGTGGCAAGGGCAACAATACTTTGGTCTATCCTGTGGAGGGGCTCCAGTATCAGGAGCTTTCTTTACTTCCTACTGTATCTGTATATTGCTAACTGTATATCTCATTAGGTCACAAGTATTTTTAAAATTTACTAATGCATTTTGTTTGGACACATAGATACTTTACAGCAGATGCTCAAACTACACCCCCATCCCCACTTACAAAGTATATTCCTTGAAAAAAATTAAAAAGGAAAGAAAGATTGTTCATAGAAAGGAAGAATATACTCTTCAATTTTAATAGCATGGTAATACCATTGAACATTATATTTGACAAGAGCAGAGTTTCTCAAGCTGGGTTCTGGATCTTGGCTTTTTTCCCTCCTAATGTTTTGATAACTGTATTTCAGTATAAGTGAATTCCTTTAAAAATATCCTGAGATGGGTTTTATCCATAGGTTTTACCCACTGATTATGTGGTTCATTCCATTAAAAAGGTTAAGAATTCTTTTGATTATAGAGTTTTATTCCCTCTTAATTTTGTCTTGAGACATTATTGTTATTATATATTGTTTTTTTTTTGTCTCTGGTAGCTTTACCCTGCAGCTTTTCATGTAAGCTTTTCCATCTTTCACCAAACTCTTCGCATCAGTCATTCCATACAGTGTATTAATATTACATGACATTAATATGCCAGTTTGGTAAGCCATTCCTTAATTTGGAAGTACATATTTTGTTTGCATTTTTTTTATTATCACAAATAATGAGGCTGTTCATTTCTACCTATCAGTACCTATCTGGAGGTCTTTCCTTGCTGTCCACAAACTTGTTGAGAAGTTATGGATTTAGTTAAGATCCAGAGATCATGCAACCTAATCCACTTATTTTCATAAATGAGGAGACTCAGGCCAGAGCAGCCAAATATATTGCAAATATCTGATTTAAAACCACATTCTGTGATTCTAAATAGAGCACTGAGAGGCTATGACTTTCTTGAGCCCACTTAGTCAGTGCATGTCAGAAAAGGGTCTTGAACCCAGGACTCCTGGCTATGTGACCCGCTCAATCTCCATTATATCACACTGTTTTTCTATTATTGCTTTTGTGCCAAGGTATTATCTCTTAAAGATTTGGAGTTGGGAGCAGGAATTGTGTTTTCTTCATCTTTATTTTCCCCATGGCACCAAAACCCTTAGCCCCTTACACATACAGAGTGGGCATTCAATAAATAATTTGTTGATAGTGATGAATCTTTGCCACACAGGATAGCTGTGGTAAAATTCAAATTGGACCATCTAGCTTCTTTTCCCAAAGTAGGTCACTGAAGCATTTATTGACTTCAAGGAAAGAACACTTTGCTTGTTGTCTGAACACTTGTTTTTATGGTATCACCTCAAATACTGTGATGCTGGGAAAAATCACTTAACCTCTCAGGGCCCCCCGTTTTCTTATCTGTAAAATGAGGATGGAATACTATCAGACTGCTTAGTATTTTGTATTTGTATGTGGTTATTCAATGGTAACTTGTGTACCTAATTTGGATCAAATTTTATATTTAGTGTCTGATATACATATAAATACATATAATATAAAATTAGATTAAAATTAGGGAGAGAAATAGGGATAGAAAATCAATAATAAACTAGGTTAAAGAATAGGGATAATGTTTTTTAAAAAAGTTTTAGGGCTATTGTAAGAGTTAGTGGTAGGGATGATGATAGGGAAAGAATTAGGGATCAAGAACGCTATAAGGATATATAAGGCTATGTCAGTATATATAAGAAGTAGGGCTTAGGTTTAGGCTAGAGTTATGTGGCATAGGTTTTAATATTTTAAATATTTAATATTTAATAAATTTAAAATTAGACTTTTAACTTGAAATTGGCTTCTGACCAGTGACATCAGATGAAGCAAATACCAATCTGAAAAATTGTATAAATGGCCTTTCTGTTGAGTGTAGACTTTAAATGTCAGATGTGGGATTCCATACTAAAATTCCATACTATGAGACATGGAGATTTATCAAAATACGAAGGAAAATATCATGGATGGAAGCTTGCATTTTGACATACTGGGTGCCAGGTAATATTCTATACCATTCAAAGAAGGCAGGAAGCACCAACAAAAGGCTATGCATATTGACATATGTCCAATCTAATACCATTAATGAAGTCAGTAATCCCTACAACATCAGTACACACTGAAGAGCTATGTCTGGTGAAAATGTCTCATATGCCCCCTTTTATGTTAAAATAGCAAGTTTTGCCTCCTTCCAGGACTTTGGGAGGATCCACAGACAGTCACAGAAAGTCAGCATTTAGGAGCCAGTGGTTTAAGATCCATGAGAATGTAGAAAGTAATCTAGAGAAGCAATTTCTCAGTGATGATAGAGTTCAGGAGTGGTGAACCTATAAATAATAGTGAAAAGGACATTACCACTCCAGGACAGGTCTTTCAAGAAATAGGAAGACAGTGATGTTGGTGACACAGTTACCAACAGAAATGCTGAAAGGGAAAACCATTGACAATATTTTAAATTGTAGAGCACTACCCAACAACTCTTTATCAGTCCACATATGTCTGATTTTCACAAAGAGTAGATTGAAAATTTTAAGAATGTTTTATCAGATTTTATTAAGAGAGTACAGAGAACTATTAATACAATGCTTTTTGGACAAATAACTCTTGTGGAAGAAGCAGCATGGTTGCAAAGACTACATAGGATTAGTCACCCTCATGCATTTTGGTGAATAACCCATGAAGCCTGACCAGTGTGTCAAATATGAAGAACAATTTTATATGAATTTTTTAAAACAAGTATTTGTACCTAATTAGCTACTTTGCTTACATTTTTACATGATCAAATACTAGGTCATGATATCCTTGTTGATACAGAAAATCCATTCTTGGACCCATTCGCTCCTATTGAATTTTGAAACTGCTTGAAAAACTGCAATAACACAGGGTCTGAGCCAAATGACATTATATATTGGATTTGGAAGAAGGTCAACCCAGAGAGACAGTTTAGCAATCATTTTTAATATGATACAGGATTATAATTATGTCCTGAAGGGATGGCAGCTGTCTTAAAACCATTTTAGTCTGCAAGGAAGGCAATAAAAACCTGTCTTACAACTGGAGGGACAGCCTTGGATAATTTCATGACTAAGATTTATGCCTCTGTCCTATCAAAAAAGACTTAATAAATGGATTTCCAGGAATGGTTTTATCAGCAGGAGCCAGAAAGCCTTCATGCCTGTTGATGGCTGCAACGAACATAATTTTTGTTTCATTCTGTCATAGAAGATGCCAGATACAAAAAAGAAAATAGGTGGGGCTATCTAGCTGGACATGAATAATACATTTGACTCAGTGCCATGCAACATAATCTTGTTGACACTGGGGTGGGCTGGCTTGCATGATTAGCATTGTCCAAAAACTCTATCATGGCAATAAGAATTCTCTCTTTTGTAAGGGTGGCTTTTCACCAAGCATTGACGTCCAAGGAGTAAGGCAGGATTGTCCTTTCAGTCTCATAATTTTTCACTTAATCTTGGAGCTGCTAATTTATACCCTGATGATGACAACCCTAGGCTATAAATTATATAACATGAAAACTAATGTTCATCAGTACACAAATGACTTAGCCATAGTGCTTGATGCCTTGGACCCCCTTGACAAAATAACGGATAAAGTGCATGAGGTTGCCAAATGAGCAGGATTACATTTTAATGGGGGCAAAATGTTAATTGATGGCCAAAAAAGAGAGTGCTCACCATCTAAGTTTCTTGTTCAAAATCGGGATTTCCATGACATCAGGGGCAAATACATACCTTTACCAGAGAATGTCTGTGGGGTTCCCCGAAGCAGCCTATGCAACAGTCATCAACATGATCATAGATTTGGATATCTTAGATAGGTTGAAATTAGCACCCTGGCAGAAATTAGATGCACTAAATATTTTTTTCCTACCTTTTGTCTCTTTCAACCTCAAGAACAGTGTTGTCCTCCCCTACCAAAATCAAGAAAAATGCCAAGAGATGACTGTACCTTCCTCAGAGAGCCAGTACTAAAACTCTGTATCTCCCCCTATAAAATGAGAAGGAATCTACTGCTCCTAAATGTGGTAGCAGATATTAAGAGAGGTAGTTTAAGGGGGTGAGGCTTTTGGTCTCAGTTAATCTGGGTCAGCTTTTTTGGAGCTGACCCACCCAAAAGTCATCTCACTGGAGATAAACCAATTGTGTCTTTAAGAACTCATACATTTTTATATTCAACAACTAATTTACAAACTAGTTTGCCTGATCAAGGTAAAATGTATTCTGTTAGTTCTTTGTCTTTCGTCTTTAACCTTTTTTTATGAGAGAGGGATCCTTTACCCAGTTTGCAGATGGAAATTTTATCCACAAAGCCAGACTGGACTGCATCCCATTGAATCTAGGAGATTTGACTCTGGAAACAATTGCTGCTATTGGCATCAGATGAAAGCACTCCTTCATGACCTCTGCTATTGAAGGCCTCATTTAAGTGGGTCTGTTATCTGAAAGCATGATAGCATTTTAAATAGACTGATTAAGGCTATTAGAGTGCTAGGAATCACTGAAGTGTGGGTAAATTTGACTAATCCAGGAATCGAAGAGACACTATAACCAGACTTTGTAATTTTGGATCATAAGAACTATACTGCCCCCTTTGAGTATATTCTCAGAGTATTTACTCTACTGTCTGATTGACCAGAGCAGGGAAAATAGAAAAATATCAAATAGCTTGTAAGTATCTGGCTTAGGAAAACTAGAAAGTATATAATAACACTGTGATAGTTTGGACTTTATGAGGTTGGGATCTAGTTTAATGATACAGTATTATCTAAGTTAAAATTTAATACTAGGAATAGATAGTACTAGGAATAGTTAAAATTTAGTACTAGGAATAGTACTAATGAGTGTGGTATGAGTGTGTGTGTGTGTGAGTAAAATATGTATTACTGTGGTGAGACAATACATGGAATAAATATTAAAATAATTTAAATATTAAAAATGGGTGTATCTTCATCTTAGCAGGGCAAAAATGATCTTATGATTTTAAACAACTATATATTTTTTCTCTACAGAGAATAATATAAAATATTCTATTTTGCATGTTTCTTTTAAGATATATATGTATATATATATAGGAGTGGCTAGGTGGCACAGTGAATAGAGCACTGACCCTGGAGTCAAGAAGACCTGAGATCAAATCTGGCATTTGACACTTGACACACTTACTAGCCATGTGACTTTGGGCAAGTTGCCCTCCAAAAAGCAAAAAAAAAAAAAAGAGAGAGAGAGAGAGAGAGAGAAATAAATTATTTATATGCAAATTAAATGGTAGCAGATGTTAGGTAGTTCATGGAGTGAGGTTTTATATATTAATGATTCTTTATATATTATTGTTTATTATATATTGCTGTTGGAAAATTTTGAAATGAGTTATACCTGTACATACAATACCTATCTGTGAAATTTCAACATTATTTAGATAAAAGAAATAGATCCATTTCTCTTAAAGCCTTGAATAAGTTATAAGTTATTGTTATACTCAGAAAACAGATTTCAATGACCCTTAATCGTATAAGGACAAGAATTTTGTCATTTTTGTTTATCATATAATTTTTGGCTTAAAGAATTTAATTAATGGCAATAACTTAAATATCCACATTTATTTTTCCTCATTTGACGTTTAAAGAATTTGGATAAATTCGTGATTTTTTTTTCCCTCTTACTTTTCATGCAGAACATAACACCAGGAATGAACATAATTAGCTGGTTAAAGCAGTCAAGTCAGGGCTATACCTCATAGAAGGTAACAAGAGTTGCTTAAGTAGCAAACCTCAAGCAGAACATTCCTCCATGTTCTGGGAATTGGCAGGGCAAAGAAGAAGTTATCTTTCCCTTTTTTAACTGTCCTCCAAGATTGTCCTTAAGTTTTGGGTCAAAACTTAACCTCTTATTAACTTATCTAACTTGGTTGAGTTGTTTGTCTCTCACTGAATCCTTCACCCAATACTTAGCTTTGGTATTTCTGGAAATTACTGACCTACCTACCACTCCTTCTCTTCTGAATGCCACTCTTGAGGCTTCCCAGTTATCTGACAAGTGTTTCCTGCAATTTGATTGTTTTTCCCCAAAACAGTTTTTTTTCCCAGATTCTTCAACTCTCTCTTAAATGGGAGGTTCCCCTTCAGATAAGAGTTGGACTAGATCTTCTCTGAGACCCAGCCAATTCTGAAGTTTTCTTCTCATCTTTCTACCTAATGAATCCCTGATCTCTTTTCACCCACACTCCTTCATGGGCTTGCCATTTCAAGAATTAATGAAAGGAACTTACTTAGCTAGATCCAGAATGTAGTCTGACAGACATTTGATTCCTTCTACAAAATTCATTGCCTAGAAAAGAAAAACATCTCTAAAAGATCTCTTCTAAGAACTTTTCATGCCTGTGTTAAAATTATGCAAAATTCTTTGATAAAAGCAATCACAGAAATAGCTGATTATTAACATAAAAAGAAATGTATAAAGCAGTGGGCTGTATGGAGAAAATAGCTATAGTTATATCTATGAAATTATGTGAAATATTGAAGAAGTCCCTGCAGCGTTTAAAAAATACACTGAAGTGAGCAGAAGGATATTAAGGAGATACAAGACAAGCAGGGCAGTTTTATTACTATTGTGTTAAATTTAATATATATTTCCCCCAAAAAAGTAAGTCATAGAAGTTCAAAGTTTCACATGCAAGCCTTTTCTGTTCTTTGTATGGTGAAATGTTCATGTTTGTTGATGTTATGTTCATAATAAACAAATTGATTTTTTTGTTTAATCTGTGCTTCGAAGATAGAGGGAATCTTCTTAGGAGGTTGCCTGATCCAGGCTACTTTTCTATCATAGATTTAGAGCTGGGTAGGACATTGGGGTTATTTAGACCAACTTTTTCAGGAGAGAGATCTGAAATATGTTCTTATTCGTTAAGTGACTTGACCAGCATCACACACCTTTATACTACAAAGTACTAGCAACAAGTTGTTAGCTCTCTCTCTACTTGTTAGTAACAAAGCAGGAAATAGAAACTTGGTTCTTGTGGTGACGTGTTCTTGACAGCGCATCTTACCCGCCTTACTTTACTGCATGACATTGTCTTCATTCCATAAATGGGGTGATCTTCAGGTTCTTATTGGATGAAAATAGCAAGAAAAATAAAAAAACGATGCAAATTGGTATTTATCATGGTTGCTTTTCTAACAAAGTAGGGCAAAAGCATTTACTGTTCTATTGAGTTAAAATGCACAACATAATCATTACACAAGCATCTGCTTCAGTTCTACATCTTAACTAAAGCGATCAAATAAAAAGCATTTCCTTTCTAGAAAGGAAACGTATCTTCGTTTGAAAATGTGTGTTCTGATGTAACTTCAGTACATAGGCTATCCATTTTATAGAAAAGGAAATTAGTAAGTGAATCTATCTGACATGCTTTATTTTAAATGTAAATAATGTTTTAAATCAGGAGTTTAGATACCTAAAGGACTCATCTTTTCCCTTTTTGCATTAGCAGAGCTTGGGGTCATTGTTTGCTGTTCGGGTTGTAGGATTATCCAACATCTGCAGCTACTTGTCCCCACAAGACGGCAGACCCCTCTTTCACTGTGCTATTGAAAGGTAAGAGGACTTTTCTAGATGGTGCAAGAGAATGAACAATGTTCCTTACTCTAGGAGGCTCCTTGTTGGGTGGAGTGTACTTAGCAATGCCAGATGAAGTTACAAGAATCTGATAAACAGAATTGTGTTCCCTCCAACTTGTCCAGTGTTAATGTGGTCACTTTGAACAAAATGTGGTCAATTTGACACTGTCTTATTGTTTTTTCAAGTAGTTGTGAGGACCTTTGCTATGTGGTAATGGAAGTCTTAACTCAGAAAAACGACTTAAGGAAGGCCCTATTCGGGGGTGGGAAACCTGTGGCCTTGCAGCCACATGTGACCTTAATAAAAGGATTTGTTCTGTGAAGTTTGGATTCAGTCAAAGGGCTACACTTGAGGACCTAGAGGGCCACATGTGACCTCAAGGCTGCAGGTTCCCCACCCCTTGTCCTATATCCTAGATGACAACTCAGGCTGTATTGTACAAACCTAACTTCTGCTTTGGCACAGGGAAGAACTTACTGTGAACTGAAGTGGAAGATGTCAAATAGAGACTCACTTGCTATGGCAAATGGACTAGGAAATGGAGGTCACTTTACTGAACCCTTTTAACAGGGATCACCTATGTTTAGTTCTCTTAATAAACTTCTTATTGTGCGTTAACAGATAAAACAGCTGAACATATAATTTTGTACTTGATTCTGTAGGTAGTAGGGAGTGACTGGAGATGATTGAGTAGGGAAAGTGATGTGGTCAGACTTGCACTTTGGCAACTGAGATTGGAGTAGAGGGAGACAAGGCAGGAAGACCATCCAGAAGGCTGTTGTAATAGTCTAGTTGTGAGGAGATGAGAACCTGCATCAGCGTGGTGGCCCATGTGAGTGGGAAGAAGGAGGCACATCAGAGATATTTTAAAGTAGGTCTGCACACCACTTATGGCATGCCAGAGCATTTCCTCTACATACAAAGGATGTTTTCCTCTACATTTTTCACAAGCCATGAAATCATTTGGCCTGCTGCAAGGGGGGCTATGCAGACCTGTTTTAAAGGCACACAACAGGTAAGATTTTAGATGGAAAATGAAAAGATTAGGATTAGATGTTTTAGGAAATAAAGCCTGAGGTAGACATCAGTGTGTTTATGGGGGTAGAGACTGTGAGCTAGAAACCCAAGTGGCAGAGGTAGGCTGAAGCAGCTAAAAACTGGGTTGTGAGTTCCATATAAATGACAGTGCTGTAAATGAAACCTCATCCAGCAACAGTTAAGGAGAAGAATAGCTAGCAACCTGTTGCTTTTTCTTTCCTGGCTCTGCAACCACAGGGACACAGGATTTTAGAGTCAGAAGGCACCTCAGAGATCTAATTCCAAACAGTACCTGAAAAAGGATCCCCTTCATAATATACCTGAACAGTAGCAATCTAGTCTTAACTTAAAGACTTCACATAAAAGGAACCCACTGGAGAACTCTTAAATTGTTCTTCTATCAAGCCTAATTTGTCCCCTTTACAACTTTCACCCACAGTTCCTGGTTCTGCCCTCTGAGCCCAGAAAAACAACCCTAATCCTTCTTCCATATCATCATGGGCTTCAGATACTTGGAAGAAAGATATTTTGTGCTGCTTGAGTCTTATCTAGGTAAAACGACTTAAGTATAATGAGTTAAATACACATAGATGTGCCTCAGATTTCTATGGTCTCTTCTCTTTTTTTCCTACATTTTTTTCTATGATGTCATAGCTTTCATGGGGTCTTTATGCAAAAGATTACCAGACCTAACTCTAACTATGTGTTAAATATCCACAAGAATGCTCATAGGAAGCTCAAACTCAACATTTCTAAAACCGAGTTCATTATGTATTTCCCTCAAGCCCATCTCTCTTCTTTTTTTGCTGCTTTATTTTTTTGGAGAGGGGAAGGCAAGGCAAGGCAGTTGGGTTTGAGTGACTTGCCCAAGGTCACACAGCTATTTTTTTGTGTTAAGTGTCTGAGGCTGGATTTGAACTCAAGTTCTCCTGACTCCAGGGCTGGTGCTCTATTTGCTGTGCCCCCTAGCCACCCTCCATCTCTCTTCTAAACTTTATTTTTTCTGTCCAGGGTACCACCATCCTTCTAGCTGCTGGATTCACAGCCTGGATGTGTCCTTACCCTCTCACTATTGCTTACCCTTTCAGATGCCAAATCATGTTTCTGTCTGCGTAATATCTCTTGCTTCTTTCCCTTTCTCTCCACTTAGTAGCCACCACCTTGTGCAGACTTTCATTACTCCCTAGTTAATCTCCCCCCTTCAAGTCATTCATCACTCAGTTGCCAAATTAATTTTCCTTATGCACATATCTGACCATGTATCCCTACTGAATAAACTCCGTTGGTTCCCTGTTTCTTCTAAAATCAAATAGGAATTCCCCTATTTGTCACACAGCTAGTTTTTTTGTTTTAAGTATATGAGGCTTGATTTGAAGTCAGGTCTTCCTGACTTCAGGGCCAGTGCTCTATTCCCTGCTCCACCTAGCTGCTCCCTTAATTTTATTTTTTAGATATCATCCCTTCATATTCAACTCTCCCTGTGCCATCTATCTATCTGTCTGTCTGTCTGTCTGTCTATCTATCTATCTATCTATCTATCTATCATCTGTTTTCTCCAACTACCCTAATACTGAGAAAGGTCTCATGAGTTACAAATGTAATCTTTACATATAGGAATATAAATAGTTCAACTTTAATAAGCCCCTTATGATTTCTCTTTCCTGTTTACGTTTTGATGCTTCTTTTGAGTCTTGCATTTAAAAGTCAGATTTTTCTATTCAGCTCTGGTCTTTTCAGCAAGAATGCTTAAAAGTCCTCTTGTTTCATTGAATGTCCCTTTCGTCCCCTGAAGGTATATTATACTCAATTTTGCTGGATAGGTGATTCTTGCTTTTAATCCTAACTCCTCTGACCTCTGGAATATCATATTCCAAGCCCTTCAGTTTAAAAGCTGCTAGGTTTTGTGTTAATCCTGATTGTATTTCCACAATACTCAAATTGTTTCTTTCTGGCTGCTAGTAATATTTTCTTCTTGACCTGGGAACCCTGGTATTTGGCCACAGGAGTTTTCCTTTGGGGATCTCTTTCAAGAGGTGATTGGTGGATTCTTACCAATTTCTGTTTTACCTTCTGGTTCTAGAACATCAGGGCAGTACTCCTTGATAATTTCTTGAAAGATGTTGTCTAGGCTCTTTTTTTTGATTATGGCCTTTAGGTAGGCCAATAATTTTTAAATTATCTCCCCTGGATCTATTTTCCAGGTCAGTGGTTTTTCCAATGAGATATTTCACATTGTCTTCTTTTTTTTTCATTCTTTTGATTATGTTTTTTATTTCTTAATTTCTCATAAAGTCTATTAAGCTTCCATTTTTTTCCATTCTAATTTTGAAGGAATTATTTTCTTCAGTGAGTTTTTGGACCTCCCTTTCCCATTTGACCAATTCTGCTTTTTAAGGTATTCTTGTCATTGGGTTTTTTGACCTCTTTTACCATTTGAGTTAGTCTTATTTTTTTAAGGTGTTATTTTCTTCTGTATTTTGGGGGGGGGTCTCGTTTAGCAAAGCCATTGACTCATTTTTCATTATTTTCTCTTCCCAATTTTTCCTCTACTTCTCTTGATTTTCACAGTCCTCTTTGAGCCCTTCCATGGCTTGTGACCAATTTATATTTTTCTTGTAGGCTTTTGAAGTAGGAAGCTTTGACTTTGTTGTCTTCTGATTGTATCTGATTTTACATCCCAGGATTCTGGGGTTTTGTATCAGCAAGCTGGATACCCCACTTTCTGTGGACCCAGAGCACCAGAAGCAGTAGCTGCTGCTGCCACTGCCACCACTGCCACCATGTCTGTCACGCTAGGACTGGAGCCAGGGCCAGACCATCATATTCCTCTTTCACCTAGGTCCCACAGAGTTCCCCCACTGACTTTCCATGCTGTTTGGAGTTTGTTTTGAAGTTTTAAAGGAGACCCCCAAAAATATGGAAGAAAATAACACTTTAAAAAATAAGACTAATTCAAATGGTAAAAGAGGTCCAAAAACCCAATGATGTGAATACCCTAAAAAGCAGAATTGGTCAAATGGAAAAGGGAGGTCCAAAAGCCCACTGAAGGAAACTTCAAAACTTCCGTGGAGTTTGTGGGTTGAGCAGTCTGGAAATTGCCGGTAGTTTAGTTCCCTGAGGCCTATCTGGCCTTGTTGTGCCCAGCACAGCCCAAGCCAGACTGTGCTATGCTCCCACCCAGTGTGATATACCCTTCCTGTGGGTCTTCCAGGCTGTTGGGCTGGAAGTGTATTTCACTCTGTCGTTTTGTGGGTTCTGCAGCTCTAGAATTTGTTTAGAGTAATTTTTTACAGGTATTTTGGGGGCAAGCTCAAGCAAGTCCCTGCTTTTACTCCACCATCTTGGCTCCACCCCCTGTGACTATCTACAAGATGGTTCTTGAGTTATATATACTGAAGCAAAAAATAATTTAGTGAGGTTGAAGTGAGAAGAAAACATGTGGCATGAAGATAGGATATAGACTGCTGGGTATAAGGAATAGAGAAGCCATAGAATGCATCTCTTTGTTGGCTGGATCATAGGGTATGAAAAGAGGAAATAATATGTAAAAAGGTTGGATAGATAGGTTGGGACTAGATGGTGAATGGCTTTATATGACAGAGGAGTTTATATCTGATGTAGATGACGAGTTGTGCACATTTATTAGTTAGAGGAATGACATGGCTAGTTCCACACATAATGAAAATCACTTTGGTATCTTTTGTGGGAGGATAAAATGAAGTAAAAAGGTTGAGACAGAATCTAGATGCAAAATGGTAGGGGTCTAGGTACAAAATGGTGGGGGTCTAAATAAGGGGGGTGACTGAGAGAAAGGCTCAAGAAATAGGATGCATTGTAAAGGTAGAAACAGCAAGATTTGGCACCTGGTGGATTTGTGGGTGAAGAGAAAATAAGACATAAAAAATAATGCCAGGGTTATGAAGCTGGAAAACTGGAAAAAGTAGAAAAGCATGGAAGCAAAGTGGATTGGCTGGCAGGGGGATGAGTTCTGTTTTGGACATGTTAAATTTGAGCTGTATCTGGGACATCTAATTGAAGAGAGTAAGCATCGGTGATGTGTTTGAAGCTCAGGGGAGAGACTGATGTAAAAGCTGTGCGTGCGTGTGTGCGTGTGTGTGTGTGTGCGTGTGTGTGTGTGTGTGTGTGTAGATAGATATAGATAAAATCCATGAATCATCTGCAAAGAGATGATAATTAAATCCATAGGAGTTGATTGATAAAGTCACCAAAAGAGTAAAGAGGAAAAGCATAGTATCCAAATCAAAGAGACTAATAGTTTTGCTACATGCTACCTTAGGTCAGAGTATATATGGAATACGGTGATTAGTTGTGGAAGCTATAATTTAGGAGAAAGACATTGATAAGCTGGAGTATCTGTGTGATAATATACTTGGAAAACTTACCATCTGAGTATTGATTGAAAAAAATTTTAGCCTAGGTAGAAGTTGGACTTGCCGATCTCTAAGGTCCTTTACAGATCCTAGATGCTTTAATTCCTATAGGCTACTTAAGGTGTGAATGGTCACCAAGGATCCTGGAGCTATAGAGAACCAGAATGGAGAGCAGCCAAAGCCTAAATCTGAATGGACAGGGCAGTCACCAAGGCCTCGGGTCATCCTCGATCCTTCATTCTTCTTCACCTTCATTTCTAATCATTGTCAAGTTTTATTGCTTATATCTCTACAAACATATTTACATTTTTTTCCTTTTTTCTGTGCTCATATTGCAGTCACTATGCTTTAGGCCCTCATCTTGCATGGACTACTACATATAGTGTCCCTAATAGATCTTCACACCCTGAGTTTCTCCCTTCTCCTCTTCATCCCCTATTGTAATGTTAATAGAATAAAGATCTTCCCTGTCCATAAGCTTGTGTGACCTGCTTTGAGCTCTGGGGCCTGAGGGGTCACATGGGTTTAAGGGTGGGAGGAGCTGACCCAACAGAAATAGAATGTTGGGGAGAAAGACAGTGTAGTGTGTGAGAGGCAGGGCAGGGAGTTAGAGCAGCTCAGAGTGTGAAGCAGCTTGAGTGGGCAGAGGGAGGAAGTGATCTAAAAAAACTTGTTTGTAGAAAGGCCTAAGAAATGGGAATGCCTAAGATGTTGGTGCTCCCTAGAGTGATGATTCTTAAATATTACCTCCTGGTTTTCTAATCTAAATAAATACTTTGGTTTTGCATTTAATGAAGAGAGTTTATTGTATTATGCAAATTTTCCCTGGAAATACATCTGCTTAGTCATAACCACTGCCATTGCATTGGCATTACATTTGGCAACAAGGATGGGATTGCAAAACATGATACCCCTACTTGGAGATAGGAACGCTCTAGGAAAGGAAATGGCTATGGGAGGATGGGAGGATTTGCCTTATTCCTCCCTGGCGAGAGAATGGGCACAGGACTTTGTGAAAACTGGGAACCAAGGCTATAGAAAGGAGAACTTATAGATTTAGAAAAATGTTTGTGAGGAATGCCAATAGAAGCAGGGAAAGAAATGGAAGGAGTATGTAGGAGAGGATGGGCATTCTTAACAGGTTATATGTAAAAGTAGAGACAAATTGTTGGAGGAAAAGGTTCAGCTGGAAAAGGAGTTAGCTGATTTGCATGAGAAGCTTTCTATGGTACAGTGTTAGAACTTACCTTTAGAAGAACAAACTAGAAAGTATCAAGTAGTAGCAGAAAAAGTGGCTGTGAAAATAATTCAGAAAAAAGAAGAGAAAAGATAACAAAAAGAAGGTGCATACAGTGTGTGGGGCCTGGGACCCAGACACCAGGGAGGAAAATGAAGCAAATTCAGATGAGGAGGCTTCTAGAAATGTGGGCACACATCCAATAATACAAAGAGAGCAGGAAAACCAAGGCGTGCCACATGGTGTCTTAAGGATTTTGCTCAGCAGGAGATCACAGATATTTTAAACTGTTTCACCCCAAAAATGGGAATATCACTTGTATCATGGATGTTTAGAAGGGGCTGGAGGAGTATGCATACATAATTTGGATTGTTTGAAATTTATAGGTATTTAGGCAGAATCTTTTTATATAACTAGCTTTTAGGGATTACCATATTCAAGGAGGTAACAATGGAACTAATTTGTTAGCTTTAGCTGTTGAGGGATGTAATAAACAGTATCCCTCTGACCCTGTGTGGCCTAGTGGAGATTAGACCCTGGTACTTGCTTAGAGACTGTATGAGAAAGTTTAAAGGTTAATGAAAACTGCAGTAATTATTGAAGATGCAGATACATGCTACAGCACTCCCTTAATGGTTCCTCATAGAAATATAATAGTGAAGACTGTTCCTCCTGCTTATAATAAACACATAATTCTGACTTTACTGTGTTTGGGAAAATAAAGCACCATCTTTCAGAGGTGCTGGATAAGCCACAGTTAGGGGAACGGGAAAAAGATAAATTCCTCAAAAGAGAAGAGAAAATAGCCAGCAGATGTAAAGTCAGAATAGAATAACAAGGAAAGAAATGTTTACTACTTTATTGAGCAGGGATAGATTATGGAAGAATAGATGGTATTCCAACTAACAAACTATATAAGATGTACCAGGAAAAGGGACTTTAATATTAGATGGAATAAGAAAGTAAGAACTGCCTCTACAAATCCTCCTGAAATATTGTATCCAAGTTTTGTCTCATCTGCAGGGAGAATAAGAAATGGGCCAAGCCCCAGTTCAGATGAAAGAAGTAGACAGATGGGATTGCTGACCCCACATCAGTTTAACCATATACTAGAAGAATAGATCAACCACTGTAACTAGAGCATTAAATAGATACTGATGCAGAGGCCTCTCTTATATATGGAAACCCTGATCAGTTTATACATGGAACCCCTATTACCACAAGACTGGGAGGGGCTTTGAAATACCAGCCAGACAAGTTAAACTAAGGATGAAAATTGGGCAATTGCCTAAGAAAATTTGAATATACAGTGGTAATTGTACTTTTTCCTAAATGCATATTGAGAGGTATGATTTTAACTTTGTCTGAAGGGAGATACCAATTTGCAGTAAGGATTGTTAGTCCCTACAACTACTCAATGGAATAATCCTGTCCTAACACAGAACATCTCACAGCATATGTCATTGCATCCCCAAAATCATGGGGTCCCAAGCCAGGGTCTTTCCTGGCACAACAAATCCTTAAGGGATAGCAGAAAACACAAACACATTATCCACCCATAGGTCACAATAAATTATAATCTCCTCAATTAATACAAAGTGTCCAAGTAAAGTCTTTTTTCATCTTAACTCAAAGCTGACTTCCAAGTCTCATGGTTCTTCTGTGGGCCGACTGCTCCCAGCTCTCACCTGGATTCACATGGGGGCAGCTCTCTGCTCCTGCTCCCTCCAAGCTCTCCCTGCTCCTGTCCTACAGCAGGCTCCAGGGGCTCCTGCCCATAGCTTCTGCTTCTAGGAAAACAAAGCTTAACAGGACAACAATACTGACACAGAGCACTAGCACCATCATCTCAATTCACCTCCAAAGTCCAGAGGCTCTGTATTAACAGCTCAGTTCACTTTAACAGCTCTCAAAAGAGACTTAAGCTAAGCCTCCTTCCCATAGGCAGGTTTCTGCCCTACAGCTCTATTTGCTTTCAAAATTCAGAAACTCCTTCAGCAAGTCTCTGCCATCAGAGGTCTCTTCCTAGCTCTCAGATGTCTCCTCCCAGCTCTTAGAGGTCTCTTCCCAGTTCTCAGAGGTCTCTTCATTTTCTTCTTTTCAATGCTTTCTCTCTCACTCCATTAATGCCTGTTTTCTAAACAGCAGATCTCTATGTACAGTTCTACTCAGCATCTCATTGGCTAGAACGCCGGCTTAAACCCACATGCCCCTCTGATTGGCTAGAACCTACATGCCTGTATCTGATTGGCTAGAGCCGACATACTTGTCGGCTAGAACAGAGAAGCATGTAAGCCTGAGGCTGGGAAACTGAATTCTATAACAGAAAAACATCAAAAAATGATACTTTGCTTGCCGTCATACCTATACAACTGCAAAAATTCTTAGAACACACGTCTGTCTGTTCCTGTTACTTCCTAACTCAAAAAGCTTCATAGCCTCTAATGCCTTTAGGATGAAATATAGTCATCTCAGGGCGGCTAGGTGGCACACTGAATAGAGCACCAGCCCTTGAGGACCTGAGTTCAAATCCTGCCTCAGACACTTAACACTTACTAGCCATGTGACCTTGGGCAAGTCACTTAACCCCAATTGCCCTGCCTTCCCCCCTCCAAAAAGCAAAAAACAAACAAACAAACAAAAAAACCCCATGAAATATAGTCATCTCAGTTTGTCATGTAAAGTCCTTCACAGTCTGGCTCCAACGCAGCTTTCTAGCCTGGTAGCACTTGCTTGCTATCTCTCCCTCCCTCTCCCTCCCCTCCTTTTCTCTCTCTGCCTTTTACTTTCCTTTTATTTTTTTAAATTTTATTTTGAAAATTGTATGCTGTGCCTGGCACATAGTAAGTGCTTAATAAATGTTGACTGATTGATTGAAAAACACCAAATCCATACAAGCAGCATAATATAAAAGAGAATTCTGTATGGGAACATAAAACTCCATTTCACATCGCTTGCTTTTAAAAAAAGATACTGTTCATTTGGTGATTTCATCAGCTCCTATAGATTCAGTTGTCATTTCTATTCTGATGGTTCTCAACTCTACTATCCAGACTCACATTTCCAGCTGCCTATTGCACATCTCAAACTATGTCCCACAGACATCTTAAACTCAGCATGCCCAAAACTGATTTCAGCTTGGTGCTTCCTTGTCACAGCCCTGTGCAGATCTCGTAGGAGGCAGTTCCTGACTTCTGAATCCAGTCAAGTACAAACTTATGTATGATTTGTGGATGACTTGCTAACTTTACAACATAATGTTTTTTTGTCTTCTATCAAATATCTGTTCTTTAATTTTGCTTAATATTATCTCTCAAGCTCTGAAACCCATTGTCTTGCCTTTCACTGTGCATTATTCCCTGCCTACATGGACCAGATTTACATTGCTACAAAAGCTATAGATTGGCCTCCAACTAGAGGTTTCTGAGAGGGGACCTGGTATGACCAGTGATGCTTGGTGATCACAGGGTCTCAGAATTTTAAAGAAAAAAAAAGGACCTTAGAATTACCTAATCAAGAACTAGGGAAATCAAGTACCTCATATGACCAACTTCACAAAAAACTTAATGAGAAGCCAATTTAGAATTCAAATCAGCTCATGGCTTCTGTGACTATCCTCAATTCTTTATATAGAACTGATGGGCAAAGGAGGAGTGTGTACACACACATATATATGTGTAAATACAAACATATATGTAGCAGGGAAGCTGAATAACATTTGTAGTAAAGACATCTTGTTTATTAGCCTTTTGAAAAAAGTATTGGGAATAGGCTAGGCGTAACAATAATAGCTTACATTTATATTATGTCAAAGAAAAATATTAATAATGTACTCTACATTTTAGGTACAAGTTTGCCAGAAATATTTTTTTTTAATTTAGCATTCTAAATCCAAGTATTGTTAGTCCGGAGGGAAATTATCCAGAAAAACATAGCTCTCAGATACCTCTTTACCCAAAATGTTACCGTTCTATGTGGAATATAATAATCTTGAATGTGGAAAAGGTCACATGATACATTAAAATATTGGGGGTAACATTTTAGAACAGTGGTCACTTAATCTTCTATAACAACTAGAACTTGTCCTTTCTCAAACACTTCTCTCAAGTGTTAAAAGAGGTTCTGCCCTGTGATCAATCTGTCAAAATTTATTGGAACAGGAAAGACAATCAATGATCTTAGTAGATAAAAGGTATTTTTTTTATTACATGCTTGGTTACCACCCTATTCTGGTAAGTACATATATGCTTTTGTTTTTCCTGAGAACAATGAAATTTACACAGGGTGTTAGTTGTTTTATTCTTGATCTCCCATACATTTTCTTAAAGGGAAAAGTATAAGAAAGATTTTAAACTCAAGAAATATTATTTCTTTTCTTTTTCTTTTTTTGGCTTTTTGGAAGGTGGGGAAGCTGGGTAGTTGGTGTTAAGTGACTTGCCCAAGGTTACACAGCTAGTGTCTGAACCCAGATTTGAACTCGGGTCCTCCTGCACCACCTAGCCACCCAAGAAATATTATTTCTTAATAGTTTCCATTGAACTAAAAAAGAGCATTTTCATGGACTTCTAGTATTGCTTTTACTTTGTCTCATTTGTAATTCATAGAAACTCAGGCTAAGAAATTTGGCTAAGGTCATATAGCTAGTAATTGGAGAAATCAGGGCTTGAACCCAGATGTCTTGATATACTATATGTGCAAAGCTCTTAGATTTTAGGCTGTGGTATAATGAAAAGAGCAGTAAACTTGCAGCCACAGAAAACCTAGGTTCAAGTTCCCAGGTTTCTTGTCAGAATAAAATGAGCTAAAGTTTGTAAAATGTTTTGTAAACCTTAAAGTACCATATAAAATGCTGGCTAATAATAACATTAATAACCACCACCTAACCTACTAAGGGAGTGAGGGTCTTAAGTAACTTTTGGCTTATGTACTTGGTTTGAAGGGTGGTACTTCACTTGAAGGTCGAGTGAACTGCTGGAATAAACTGAGATAT
>CM053593.1:195231937-195279509 GCA_028646575.1 Pseudocheirus occidentalis
CCAGAATGTTCATTTCGGAACAAATGTCTAAAAAGCTTCATTTGGACGTGTTAAGTAGGGAGCAGGAAATCACTTGCTTCTACAAGACATGCCATCAGCTCTCGTTTTGAAGGGATGCGTGGCTCTGAAAAGAGCCTTTGGTTTAGTTAGGAAGGGCGAAAAGAGTATATTCTAAAGCCCGACTAGAAACATTCTATTTGCCCTTAGCTTTATGATGACTTTCAGTTTTCTTGGGCAGCAACACGGCCTGAATGTTAGGAAGGACACCGCCCTGGGCAATAGTAACCTTGCCTAGAAGCTTGTTTAGCTCTTCATCGTTGCGGATGGCAAGCTGAAGATGACGGGGAATAATACGAGTCTTCTTGTTGTCTCTGGCTGCGTTACCCGCTAGCTCCAAGATTTCGGCAGTCAGATACTCAAGAACAGCAGCCAAATATACTGGAGCACCAGCCCCAACTCGTTCAGCATAATTGCCCTTGCGAAGAAGGCGATGGACGCGACCCACGGGGAACTGAAGACCAGCCCGAGAAGATCGAGTTTTGGCTTTAGCGCGAGCTTTACCTCCCTGCTTTCCCCTTCCAGACATGGCGACTAGAGCAGGCTTCCACGAAAGATAAAAAGCAACTACCTAACGTCACACAGCAGAACCTATTATACCATTTTGTGGTAGGATAAAGTAAGCTTTCAGATTGGTCCAAAGCAGCTTTTGATGAAGTAGCCAATCAGAAAGTAGGTCAAGAATCTGCTTTATTACAGACGCTCTTCCCACTTGTGAAGATTTGACCCAATCAGAGATTAGATAAGCTAAGCTTTCATTTACATAAAAGTCTTCAAACTGTTGTAACCTGACTCCTGCTTTTTTTTGTTGTTTTTTTTCGTAGTAGAGTTGTGGAAAAATAATATTGCTTTCATTCCTCAAGGCGGGTCCAGCCTTAAAAATTATCTCCAAGAAACTGGTAACTAAGGTAAAAAATAATACTAATTCACATTTTAAAATGTCTACTTCTTTTAGCAGTCTCTTGAGAAAACTCGTTTTGCCATTGAGAGTAAATAAGAAAGAAGCAATTAATTTAACATTGGATCTAGAATACAAATTCAGATCTTCTGATTTAGGGTCCACTATACTGCTCCACTTTCTCCACCTTGAAACAGGGTATGTATTGGGGCAGACAAATTATTCAAAACCATCTGCCTCATGAACTTATCCAAATTCCTCAGTTCTCATTTAATTTGATTTCCCTGTAGTTTGGGCTCTATCCAAAATCTCCTTTCATTCTTAGGCTTAGATGGTACTGCTCTCTTCCTGGTTTCTTTCCTTTCCTGTCTATTTGTATTACAATCAGGATTTTGATGAGCACACAAAAAAGTCTCAAAATAAGTAGATGTGATGAGGTGTAGGCTCTGGGAGCCCCCTTGAGCTCTCCTTGAATCTTTGAGATACAGGCTCTGGGAAAGTAAATCTTCCCAGAGAAGGCATTTGCCTGAGGTCATGGACCTTAAATTGTGGCTCTGCCCAAGTCTTTAGCCTTCCTTTGTTCAGTAGTTTTCCACCTTTAATGTTCCCATTCCCACCCTAGAACTGGCCTGGCCCACCAGTGTCTAAGGTCTCCAGCAACTTCCCACCCTTGATAACTCATTACTGGAGTCTGACCCCTGAAGACCCTCCCCAAACTCCTCCTCTAGACCACCCCTACATTCCTCCCACAACCTTTTGTATATAAAATCCCATCTCCCTTCCATGAGGTGTGAGAGTGCCACAGAATGCCCTAGCAACAGACCTGCTCCATGAAAGCTCCATAGAATGACCTAGCATAGACTGGTTCCTTAAAGAGTCTACCCCATATGGTGAACTTTTAATGAACTATTCTTTTGGCAGAATCCGGCATGTTGGTAGTTTGGGGTCTCAGGCAACCCTAACCCTCTTTGGGTACCCTCTTCAGATGTAACTTCAGGGTTTATTGAATGAGCTATTCAGAGAGAATGCAGGAAGATAGATCTTTTTCCTGCCTCATTGCCACCCATTGGCACCCACTTTGTTCAAGCCTGGAAAATTAGATTATGTACATAACTGTTTTCAGAAAGCAACTCTATCTGGACAACCATAATAGGCACCACAAATTCTAGGAATCGTAACCCCTGTTTAGAACTCAACATGGAACCAAGTAATTGGTTTAAGATTTGAAAAGGAACACAAGGCTGTATATTGTAGCATTTATTTAACTTATATGCATAGTACAGTCATGCCATGCTGGATGAAGCAAAAGCCAGAAATAAGGTTGCCAGGAGAAAAAGCAACAATCTCAGATATACAAGATTATACCACTCTGATGGCAGAAAGTGAAGAGAAATTAAGAAGCCTCTGGAAAAAGGTGAAAGAAGAGAATGTAAAAGCTGACTTGAAAGCTTAACATTTAAAAAAAAAAAACTAACATCTTGGCAACTGATCCCAGCACTTGCTAGCAAATAGAGGGAGAAGAAATGAAGTCAGTGTCAGATTTTCTGTTCTTGGACTCAAAGGTCGATGCAGACAATGACTACAGCCATGAAATTAAAAGACACTTGCTCCTTGTAAGGAAAACTATGGTAAACCTGGAAAGCATACTAAGAAGCAGAGAGATCACCTTGCTGGCAAAAGTCAATAGTCAAAGTTGTGGTTTTCCTAGTAGCAATGTATGGCTGTAAGAGTTGGACTATAAGGAAACCCAGCCTCTGCAGAATGGATGCTTTTGAATACTGATGCTGGAGAAGACTTTTAAAAATCCCTTGGACAGCAAGATCAACTCAGTTGATTCTTTAAAAAATTGATTCAGGCTGGTGATCCAACCCTGCTTGACAACACATGAGGTATGTAACAATTAATTTGGTCACAGGTTTCAGAGTACTGAAAGTCCTACCCAAACAAGAATAGAGTAGTAGCAACAAAACATGTGCTCATTTATTCAAAAATTATTTAAGGGCTCAATTATAGCAAGTGCCACTGTATGACTGAAGTAAGTTCCACTATCATATGGAAAAAAAATGAATTTGGTCAAGGGTTTTCAAAATATTTTTTAAAATCTTACAACAAGGATAAGAAGTTAGTGGCAACAGAATATGCATTCTTTCGTTCAACATACACTGAACATGCTAGGTGCTGAAAGAGATAAACACTTCAGTTTAGGACTGGCCCTCATGGAGCTCATAGTCTAGTTGGAAGATGACAATTAATGGGAAAAGTATTGAATTTAGATACAGAAGAAAAATAGTCCCTTATCTCCAGGAATTTGTGTTCTACTTAGGTGTCATATAGTATACATATAGTGTAATATGTGTTTCTGAATCCCAAGATTACTCCCCCAATTTATATTCAAGAATTGGCTCTATCAGAGCCTATCTTTTACCTTTAGGTTAAAGGTACCTGCACTTATCTATTCTTAAAACTCTAACTCATGAACCTCTGTCAGTAAGCTTCATAGTAAGACAGTAGTATTGAATCTTTTGTGTTTAGCATATTTATATGTGTGTAGGAATATAATACCTGTACCATACCTAGTTGCATATTGAGACACTTTCCTACTCTTTTTCTGGAGAAATCCTAGACATGAATCATAACCTAAACTATAATCATTTTTTCCCACAGTACCAGGATGGGAGTTTATTGAGCTCCCTGGGACTAAAATTAATTTAAACCAAAGCACATACCTGGATACATGACCAGGGAGAGGTCTTAGTACCTCAGGCCCTTTCCACTTGATAACACTGCTTTTCACAGAAAACTGTATTAATTTATTTGCTCTGATCTCACTGCAAATATTAACATAGCTTTGAAAGCAAATTTTGCACATGCACACACCGTGCCTAGGATGTTTTATATCTACTTCTGTGGGCTTGGGGGGGGGATGGCTTTCCCAAAGAATTCCTCCAGGCTCTGGGACCCCCCTTGAGCTCCTTGAATCTTTGAGGTACAGGCTCTGGGGAAAGCAAATCCTCCCAAGGAAGGTATTTGCCTGAGGTCATGGGCCTTAAGTTGTGCCTCTGCCCGTCTTTAGCCCTAGCCCTCTTTTGTTCCAATAGTTTCCCACCCTTAATGTTCCTGTTCCCACCCTTGAACTGGCCTGGCCCACCAAGAAAAAAAACCACACGCCTGCAGATATGCTGGAAACTACTACGTCATTGGATTGATTTCAGATAAATGTTAATGATGAGCGGAATTGACAATAATTTGACTTAAAGGAAGGAATAAAGCAGATGCTGAAAAGTATTACCAACTTTTTTCTCTCGAAAACAATTCTGGGAGGGAGTAGCTGGCTCTTAAATGGAGGCTTGTGGTCTTGTACCGTAGCAATAAGACGGGAAGCCAGCCGCTCTGGACGAAGGTAACCGCCCCGCAGCGTGTTGAGCTCCTAGTCGTGGAAAACAGCCTGCGTTTATATAGCAAAAATTAGTCGACCATCTTCCCAGGCCACCAGCTCCAGCACCACGGCTTGGGGACCAGAGACGCTCTGACATTTTCACAGAGCAGACTACGCATGCGCATGGAAACTGCAACGCCTCTAAACGACCATAACTGGAGGATTTTGTTCCAGCTCCAGCTTTCCGTAGCCAAACGAAAAGCACAAATTGAAGGCAGTAAAGTTTAGCTGAGGGAAAAAAAATTATAATGCAAAGCCAGTTTTGTGGCTTTCTGTCGCAGTTTTTAGGGAGTGCGGAAAAATCACTATATCATTGGATGCGACGTAAATTGACATAACCAATAGGAAAGCCGGATTGGAATCTCTTATTTACATTGGACGACGCTTAGTCATGATAACCTTACTAAGAATTCTCCAATCAGAAAGGGGCCTTGGAGGTACCGCTATTTGCATACGCCCTGTATAAGTACTAAGAGACTCTGCGTGAAGAAATCCTGCACTCGCTACTGCTTTACTTCCAAGATGCCTGAGCCAGCCAAATCAGCTCCTGCTCCGAAAAAGGGCTCTAAGAAAGCGGTGACCAAAGCACAGAAAAAGGATGGCAAGAAACGCAAGAGAAACCGCAAGGAGAGTTATTCCATCTACGTATACAAGGTGCTGAAGCAGGTTCACCCCGACACCGGCATTTCCTCCAAAGCCATGGGCATCATGAACTCCTTCGTCAACGACATCTTCGAGCGCATCGCCGGCGAGGCCTCCCGCCTGGCGCATTACAACAAGCGCTCCACCATCACGTCCCGGGAGATCCAGACCGCCGTGCGCCTGCTGCTGCCCGGGGAGCTGGCTAAGCACGCCGTGTCCGAGGGCACCAAGGCCGTCACCAAGTACACCAGCTCCAAGTAAATTACTCTGAAGATTTCCGACTTAAAAAATCCAAAGGCTCTTTTAAGAGCCACACAATTTAACCAATAAAAGAACTGTAAATACATTTTCTTGAGGAATCTCAAAGGTTTGCTTTTTTTTTTTCTTTCCTCTGTCCTCCCCCACCCCCAGTCAATTTAACTTCTATCCTTAAAACTGATGACCTTTAAGGAGAGAAACCGCATCTTATTATATTCTATTCTATGTCTGGACTATCGTTTAGGGCCTAGAATCTAAAAGGATTTTACTGCACGTTACCTCCGTCCCTCAAACCTTTCCTTCTATGCCGCAGCCAGATTAGGGTGTGCATAGTGTAGGGTCTTGTGCTCTTTCCACCGCTATTTTTAAGCATGGATAGTCCATCTCCTTTAAAGCATAGGTCTAATTGCTGAGTCTTAAACTGGTTTCTCTCAGCTCATCTTACTGTGGTGTGTTACTGTGTGGTGTGTGGTGTGCTCCGGCGTGAATGTGACTGAGCGAGTCCTACAACCCAATTTAAAGCCTTCCTTCAGTCTTGTAGGAGTTCTTGCATGTAAATACTCTTTCGGTATTTACGAGGTTTTTCTTTAATTCCCCTTTCTTTAATTCTTCATTTAAAAGAACAGGAGGAGACGGGAAGGGAAAAGACTAGACTAGCAAAAAGACACTGTAAATGAAGCCCACTGACAGGAAGCTGAACTCTCAATCCTGCTGCCATCAAGAGACTTTATTTTAAATTTTAACTAGTCGTCCTTTCTCTTAACTGCAACACCTTCAACCCCTCTTCTCAAGTATTCCCATGATCATATTAAAAAGTAGAAGGAACCTTAAGGTTCTAGGTCAACCCACTCATTTTAGAGAAGAGGAAACCGAAGTATATGGGTTTTTAAGTGACTTGCCCGGAGTCATACAAGTTGCAAGTTGCTAAGTCAACATTCATAACTTGAGTTTAATCATTTCAAATTCAGTCCACTTTCTGCTTCCCTACAGCCTCACTTTAAATTCATTCTGCCTTGCTCATCTAGGAAGTGGCCTTACTTCCTTGATAGACTCACTTGCTCATAAAAGAAAGGTTAGTAGGTTGTGCCTTCTCTTAAGAAGCGCCTCTCTTCACACTTTCTCCATTGAAGAAAAACTTACCACTTTGATATGATATGCAACACTGAAAATTTTTTTTTGGAGGGCAATTGGGGTTAAGTGACTTGCCCAAGGTCACAGGGATTTGTACTCAGGTAGTCCTGACTCCAGGGCCGGTGCTCTATTGACTGGGCCACCTAGCTGCCTCTGAAAAAATTTTTAATGACTTTGTTATAGGAGCTTTCTTGGAAATATAGGATCCTCAGTTTTAAAGTTGAAGAATCCTTAGTTTAAAAAAACAGTATATTTCTGTGGAAAAGGTAGAGGGAGATATGTGGATTAAGCAATAGTATAATAAGAGGTCTTCAGTAGCATGCTCTATGGATCTGTTCTAGGTTTATAACTGCTTAACATTTCTATCAAGGACTAGGATAAAGGCATAATGTCTTTATCAAATTCTCAGGTAACAAAGAGGTAGGAGGGATAGCTTTGACATTTGATTTGTAAGGATCCAAAGAGATTTTTTTTTTAATTCTGAACTTAAGAAATAAAACAAGCATTTCCAAAAGAATAGAAAAAAAAAAACTGCACATGAAAAGCACATGAAACTGCTTTTCCTTTCAAATATATAATAAAGTTATGTAACTTTTTACCCTGTCCCTTCTCCAGAGATAGTTACCATTAGACACGTATGTGTGTGACCATAATATATGTACTAATATTAATCAGTTCTTTTTCTGGTTGGTCATAGGCCAAATGTAGTTAATGTGAAGAAGCTACCCATAAAATGTGGAGGGTTAGGGCTGCTCTGGAGACTCCCAAAATACCAACACTCCAGGTCCTGCCAAATGAATTTGACTTGTCTTCTCAGCCAAAGAAAAGTAAAGTTTGTTAAAAGTTCACCTGTATTGGACACAAAGTCCATGCTAAGTCATTCACACACATGGGAGCAAGAAGAGATCATATACAGGAAGGTTGTGGGAAGAATCTAGGGGTGCTCTGGAGGAGGAGTTTGGGGAAGGTCTTCTGGAGGAGTTAATGAAGTCAATGAGTGATTAAGGGTGGGAAGTTGTTGGAGGCTACCTGGAGCCAACAGGCAATTGTAGGCTAGGCCAATTCAAGGTGGAATGATATTTTGAGAGGCTCAAGGGTGGGAAGTAGATGGACAATGGAGGGCTAGGCTAGTAATGGAGATCTGGACACAGCCACAATTAAAAGCTTATGGCCTCTACAAATGCCTCTTTAAGTGGGAAGATTCAGTCAGAGTTCAAGGGGGTTCCCCGAGCCTGTACCTCAAAGATTCGAGAACAGCTCAAGGGGGTTTCCAGAGCCTGCATCTCATCAAATGTGAATATTTTTAATAGTCAAAATGACTTGGTTGCTCAAAGTTGTTCAACAATGTTGTTGTTACTGTATACAACTTTTTTTGGTTCTGTTCATTTGTCTTCATTATTTTATGCAAGCCTTTCCATGTTTTTCTAAAATTATATTGAGTTCATCATATCTTATAGCATAGTAGTATTCCCCCACAATCATATACAGCAACTTGCTTAGCCATTCTGTAACTGACAGGCATCCCTGAAATTTCCAGTTTTTTGCCACTTTATAAAGAGAGTTGCTATAAGTATTTTAGAACATAGAGGTTTTTTTCCTTTTCACTAATCAGGGAAACAGACCTAATAGTGGTATTGCTGGATCAAAGGATATAGGCGGTTTTATACAAAAAGATTTTAACACCAAGCAGATTAAATTTAATAGGGATAAATGTAAATTCTTATACTTGGATCAAAGAAATTGATTTTACAAGGAGAAAAGAATGAGGTTTTGCCACTCAGAAAGGTACTTAGAACCTTCTTAGTATAGAAGGTGTGTGGGGTAACAAAGACCTTTACCCAAATTAAACTCAGAAGCTTCTCAAGGTAGAAAGTAGAAAGAAGTTTATTATGATTCTCGAGAGAGAAAAGGATGATTCACACTGAGTGCATTCAGTACATTCTCAGTGTCAGACCACGCCAGGAATAGAGAAGAAACATAGCCTCAGCCCCATTACCTAATCACAGTCCCCTCTCCATAGCCCCTTCCTCTCAACTCATTCTCACCAGCTTTTAGGGCACAATCTGAAACGTGATAAATCTAACCCAAGGACAGGGATGACATATACACAGTAAGCAGATGCAATTATTTTGTAAGTTTAGCAGTCCCTTGACTTTGGCACAGCTCCTACATTTTTCAGGGCACCCTTTTTCTTTGATTAATGAATAGATGTGACCAAAGCTTGTGTTCTTGTCCTCGCTCCTGTAACACTTCATATATAACTGGGCAAGGAACGAAGCAGATATGATTATCCTGCAGATTTAGTCATCTAAGAATTCTTATACAGGTCTCATCCTCGGTAGCCTCTTGACCTGGGTAACCATGTGGATGTGTTTGCATCCTGCTTTCCTATCCTCCTCTCCTGAAACTCTTCAGGGTCAACAGCTTGTTTTTACAGAAAAACTGAATTGAAAACCCAACCTTTAATTCTATGAGGGTGCCCTGGCCTAAAAGTTTTATGAAGGGTCTTCACCATATCTCACACAAAGGTACCAAATGATGGAATCAGGATTTGAACATAAGTGCTCCTAACCTCTCATTATCCCTTGTGCCTAGCATAGTTTCTTACACATAGTGGGTACTTAACAAATGTTTGCTGGATTGTATTGAATGAGTATGAAAATGTTCAGAAGAGGATGCCCCTGTGAGGGATAATTTATAGTGAAGTTTTCCCATTCTGAAAAATCAAATCTAGAATGGCTTCAGTATTCACTAGGCCTCGGTTTAGGTCACCTGACCTTCAAGCAATCTGGGGCTTAGAGCAATGGAGACCCTCCTCCAGAGCCAACTCAGCACAAGATATGCCAAATAAGGTTAAGACTGCTTTCATTGGACACCCACATGTTTCCTGGTCCTTTGTCTCACAGAGATTCCTACACTTAGGTTGTGGATCAGCCCCCCTACCAATAAGAGTGAAGACCAGTTGGGGGGGAGGGTTGTGTTTCTGCATTAGAAGATTATATAACCATGGGCTGGCTTCTACCTCTTGCTCTCTCCCTGCCACCATGTGGGCGACAGGGGAAGAGTCCTTTCTCATGAGAAAGAATAAAGACCTTTTCTGACCTTAGATTCAGACCCTGAACACTTTCATCTCACACAGTTTGGAGGTCCCACCAAGATTTTTCAGACTCCTCTCTGAAGAGGGGAAGGGTTGCCCAGCCTTGACCAACAGGCAAAGGACATCCCACTGACTCTTTTCAGTGACCTTTGGTAAGGTGGGGGAGCGACTCCCCTCTATGGAGGGTAAAGCCTGAGGGTATCTGAATCTGAGAGCAGAAAACACCAAAAAGAGGGGAACAAAGATTACTGGAAATCACCTAAGTTTGTGCACAGATCCAGGTAAGGAGAGGCCTGGGTGATTTAGCGTTGGGTGGGGTTGACTGAGTCTGGCCAGGAGTTGGGGAGATTAAGAGGAAGTTTTCAGAGGGGATGCTGACGAGCAGCCCCTGACAAGGGCCCCTCAAAATTCATGCCTCGTCACCCCAAGTTCTGGCCCAAGAGGTTGACCACCTGTCTGGCTAGACCTTGGATCCAGAAAGAGGGGGCTGACTGATGAGCCATGTCACTTGCCTCTGGCAAAGGGAAATTTTCAGCTTTTACACATAAGCTGCTAGTTAATGGAGAAGGAATGTTTCCTTCAACCACCCCCAGTCCCCCCATAATCCCTTGGGAGATAAATTTGGCAAAGCTGGTTGAGACTGTGTTTGTTCTGTATTTCTTTTGTTGTTGTTGTTTGTGTGAATGCTGTAGAGTTTGTCTATTCACAAAAGAAATGTTTTACAATTCAGATTTAAAAGCCTTGGGAAGTTTAGAAATCTTCTTTCTTTGCCTAACTAAACTTAGAATGGAGAGAGAGAGAATTCAGATCTTTAGCAGATAATAGGTAAGTGAAACTTTTTTTCTGTTTGTCTGAAATGCCTAAGGCAGAGGTGGAAGGGGAAGCAAAAGGCCTGATTATGTTAACTTGGGTGGGGAAGCCACTACTCCCACCACCACTACCACCTTTAGAAGGTTGGAAGATAGTGCTAGTGAATTTTTAGCCTGGCTTCAAACCCAGCAAACCAGGAAGAGATAATGTCTATCCACCTTTCAGGCTCTATTGGAATTTAGTTCTAAAAGTTCAGATAATCATTAAATTCCTAAGGGCCCCTCTCGAAAGAGAAGTTAAAAGGTAACCATATCCAGTTAACTGGGTTCCAAACCCTTTGTCTATGAAAGGAGATAGGAGATAAGAGATAGAAGATAGGAATATGGGTGGGAGCAGGGGTCCAGCCTTCACTGAAGGGGAAATGGACATGTCTTCTGAAAGGCCATGTGTTTGCTTAAAAATATTTCTAAAGTTATAAGTTATAATTTAATTCCTGTGTAAGGGGGTTTGGAAATGCATTAAACTAAAGCTTTTTAGTAGAATATAAGTTTTAAATATTCCTAAATTATGTAATTTGGAAATATTTATAAACTCTGATGTTAAAACAATTTTCTTATTCCTATTCAGAAGCTGTTAAGTTATCTAAGGATATGGTTTTGTATGTTAATTTGGATGTAGGTGAAATGTGTAATGTTTTGGAATCTATATTATTTAAGAAATTTGAATTTAAAGGTGGGCACTGAGTATGGTAAAAATATTCATAATTATCACTATAACCAAAAGAAGCAGTTAGAATGATTAGCCCTGGGGCAGCTAGGTGGCACAGTGAATAGAACCCTGGCCTTGGAGTCAGGAGGACCTGAGTTCAAATAAGGCCTCAGACACTTAACACAAAAAAACTAGCCGTGTTTAAATGTTGTTCAAATGGATAGAAAAAGAGGAATGGGACTTGAGTGTTGTAATATTTTTTGAAATAACTGTAATTTGGGAAATCTGTAAAATTCATTTCCTCATAGTTCCTGGCCAGCCTGTAATTATAATGGGAGTTAAATATCAGATTTTTGATAAGAAAGAGAAGGCTTAGGAATGGCAGGGAATTACCCTCCCCCACTTGGAAGAAAAAAAGAAAAAAGGAGACCAGGGGTGTGGGGAGGAGAAAAGCCTCTACTCATTTTGGAAATGCAATTAATGTCATAATGTCATTGTGTTATTATAGTATCTAAATTGCAAAATCCTCATATATTGTAAAAACTGAGTGAGAGCCAGGAATGGTATCAGTTTTAATCTAAATTGGGTTGAAACTAAAAGATGGAGAAAAATTGTGTAAAATGTTATGTTATATGTTGTTACTTCTGCTATTCAGAAAACCAGGTGTATACACCTTTACCTGTAGTTATGAATGATCCTCTGTGCAAAGTGAATTGGAAATGTGTTTTTGTAGAATTCTTATTGAGCAAAAAGAAAAAACAGATAGAGATAGAGATAGAGGGATGTGGCTCAATTTGAAAAATACATCCAGCTGACTTAAGGTCACTGGATTGGTAATTAAATGGATTTTGAATTCAGAAGTTTAAATGTAAGAACATGATAATTGTGTTACTGGTAAACAGTTGTGTTATGATATTTTGAAATATTGTAATTTAAGAAATCATAAACTTTCAAGTTTTTCTTTATTTAAAAGGACACTTCAGCTATCATTTATGAAATATATTTGTGAGAAGTAATTATTGGTAATTATGTGAAGAAAAGATCAGTGAAAGCTCCTAAGTTTTGTCATTTGTGTGGGAAGGATTTTATGATCAGAGAATTTAGAAATTGTGTATTAGTTAATAACATTAGGATAAATTGTTTTTGAAAAAGGGAAATATTCTTAAGAAATATTTTACAAGATCTTTTTGCTATAAGATGATGGGGAACAGATTAGCAGATAAGGGGACTAGGAGAGACAGACCCCAATATTTGAAGAGTGATGTTTATGGGTTTAACAAAATGAGGGACACAAAATAAGAAAGCACAGGTAGAGAAGCCTGCCTCTTAGTGAATTAGATATTATCTGTAGTTAATTGTTCACCTTTAAAGACTAAGATTGTTAACTGTTAATGTGTATGGAAAGAAGGAGGGGTTAGGTGACCCCTAGAACCTCATCAATCCCAGGAAAGGGGCAATAAGAAATTTAAAATTTGTAAAGAGAAAGTTAGTAATTATACAAAGACTTTGTAAGATTTCTAGTCATTTTATTGTGTATAGATTTTGTAATATTCAAACTTACTGTGAATTTTAATTTCAGGCAAATTGCCTAAAGAGTCCTTATCAGATTAAGTAAGGGAATTTCTCCACTCCCCACCAGGAAGGAGGAGGGAGGGGCAGCAGTTACTTCTTCAGACTCTGAAGAAGCCCCACTGATGAGTCAGTCTTGAAACTGGCCCTTTAAAGTTGGTGTAGTTGATTTCTAATAATTGGTTTTTGGTACCAATTTGGAATATAGAACAGGAATGAATTATGTATATGAGTCTTGGTAAACCTTTGTGGTATACTGTATGTTGCTTTCATAAAAGTTCAGTGACACCAGAATAAATTCTATTTTTTTTTTAAAGAAAAGAAATACTTTTAGAAAGGATGTTTTGCAGAAGACACTTTGCTGTTTTAATCTGAATTTGTGGTTATTACATGGTATAAGCAAGAGTTAACATTTGTAATTGAATGTATAAGTAAAAGTTTAGATTCCTGAAGTATCTCACTCTTCCAGACTGATTATAATTAAGGAAGAATAATTCTTTTCTGAATAATATGGGAATAATTAGACCAAGGGAAAAGAAGTTTGTGAAGCAAAGGTGCACACACAATGGTGAATCATTATCCCATAAGCTAAGGCTGGGATACATTTGAGCTACTATAATAGCCCGGTGTGTGTTTAGTATTCGGCCTCAGATCATATTCTTTTTTATATATTAAGGAACTTGGTAAATGGGTATTTGGCCTAGTCATCTGCCTGTCACTAGATATTTGTCAGTATGGAATAAGATCCTTAAATGTTTCAAAATCATGTTAGAATAATTGAGTATTGGTACAACTGATTGAGGGCCTGTTATTCTATTGATTACTGAAACTAGATCAGAAATGTCTTCTGTGTGAAGAAAAGAGTTTCAGTGTGAATTTCTTAAAGAGAGGTAAATTATGGAATATGTTTGTATTAATGGAAAAGTCAACTTCACTCAAAGTTTGCTACTATTGTGGAAATAATACCTGTTTTCTGTAGTGCAAACATGTTTTATTATAAGCAACTTATTGATATGCACTGTTTTGGGATTAATTACTTATGGATCCTCCCAAGTCTTTTATGATAACTGAAGTAGAAGTCAGTCTCTCCTATAAATAAAATCATTTGTATAACTATTGAACTCAAGGATAGGAAACTTCTATCTGCAAAGTATAGACTCAGAGTGGAAACTTCTGAGAAAATAACAAGATCAGATAATTCTGTATGTCAGATCTATTAGTTTGTGGGATTTAACCATTAACCTCTTTGCTTTGTCTAAGCAAAACAGTTATATTAGTAAAAGAATAAGAACTTATGAGCTATCTTGCTTTATGGTTAAAAAATGTAAAGGAATGCTGAATAATTTGAAGAATGAGTTTGAGAAATTTGAAAAGATAAATAAAGGTTTGATTGGGAATATGAAAGGTAGATAAGGAGGTTTGGGAACAAATGTGGATTTATCCAAGCCTTCCTGTCTCTGGATGATGGTACTGGTTTTAAAGGGTTTTAAGTAAGTTGAGAAAGAATTTGAGAAAGTTTCTAGGAAGACAGAAAGATTTGTAACTTGATTTTGTAATTAATAGGTCAATTGAATTTAAGAAGGAGAGGAAATAAGAATACAAATGCAACTTTGAATCATTATCCCACAGACTGAGGTTGAGATTATAAAGTTGCTGTAGGGAAGGTATGTGTATCTGTGTATCTGAGTGAAATGGGGTCCCAGCGTGTTTCAAAGTTATGAAAGAGCAATTGGGTATTAATACAACTGATTAAATTAATTGTTGGGATTAAACCAGAGACATCTTTAGTTGAGAGAAGAGAAATTTTAGTATAAACTCAGATTAAGCACAATTATAAGAAGGTAGAGAAGTTTGGAAGTAGATGCACATCTATTAGAGCAATAATTTATAATCCTGATGGGAGATTTGATTTTTTTTTTATGAATAAGAACAAATATGGGAATGAATGTAGGTTATTTGAGGCTCACTTCAAAGATGTTCCTTAACCAATGTGAGATTATAATCACATTTTACGCTGATTGTTGGTACTTGTTATTTAAGACTTGATGGGACTGTTAACTGACTGTTTCTTTGAGTTCAGCTCCAGATAGGAGTGTTAAGAGAGGCTGCCCAAGCTACCCAAGCTACCAACCGATGGTGCCAGATCCTGTAAGATACAGGTATGAAGGTCGGAGGAAAGACTGTTCATCATGAGCTGAGGTAGAATTCTTCTGACTGGGGTATACCCACAAGCACCTGGCAGACTTTAAGCTAGGCTCAATAGAGATTGCAGCATGGTATACATTGTGCCTGGAATTGGCATTCTGAAGTTTGGGAAATATGGTTCCCTCGTTATAATTTTGTCCCTATTCTTAGTGGCAAGTTTCAATAATCCAAAGTTTTTAAATAAAACAATAACAAATCTACTTGATTCTGGAACATCTTAAGTTACTATAAGATAAAGCACTAGACTTAGGGTTTAGTATAGATATTCCTGTATGAGTCAGGGTCCTTTAGTTCTTTGTAATAATATGACAAGTAGGTCAAGGATTTGTGGGAATATCATTGTTATTCAGTTAGTATCAAATTCATCTTGACTTTGTTATAATTAGTCAATATTAAAAAGGAGAATAATTTCTGGGCTACTTGGACACATTTTTAATTGTTTTAATTGTGAGTTTAATGTAAATCCCTTAGTGAAATCCCATCCTTAGTGAAATCCATTAATAATGGATTAATGCAAAATATAAGAAACTGGTCCTAATGTGTGATCATGACAATTGACTAGGACTCCAGTTTTAATTTCATTAGAATGATAATGTCATTTACATTGGTTCCAAGGTTCCTTTTTTAGGTAAATGAATGAATGAATGAAAGAAGACAGAAGGAAGAGAAGCTGGGATGCAGGGCTGAAGATGGATGACCCTACCTGACCAGAGGACTTCCTCACATCTGGACAGCAGTGTGAAAAGAGACTTTTTGACTTTGAAAAGACAATTGTTGTTTTCTTTTGAATCTCTGTATCTGTACTCATAAAGGGGACTGCCCTCTTGTATGCTGTCAATGTGACAAGGGCTGCAAGGGTAATTAGAGTTAAGAAAAGTGGGGAAAATTCATAAGGTATAAAAAAAGAAAGTGAGAATTTGTGAGGGATAATTTATGGTGAAGTTTCCCGATTCTGAAAAATCAAATCTAGAATGGCTTTAGTATTCACTAGGCCTAGGTTTAGGTCACCTGACCTTCAAGCAATTTGGGGATTAAAGCAATGGAGACCCTCCTCCAGAGCCAGCCCAGCAGAAGATATACCAGATAAGGTTAAGACTGTTTTCATTGGACACCCACATGTTTCCAGGTCCTTTGTCTCAGAGATTCCCAAACTTAGGTTTTGGATCAGCCCCCCTACCAATAAGAGTGAAGGCCAGTTGGGGGGGAGGGAGTTGGGTTTTCTGCATTAGAAGATTATATAACCATGGGCTGGCTTCTACCTCTTGCTCTCTCCCTGCCACCATATGGGAGACAGGGGCAGAGTCCTTTTTCATGAGAAAGAATAAAGACCCTTTCTGACCTTAGATTCAGACTCTGAACTCTTTCATTTCACACAATCAGGAGGTCTTCATGCCATATAAGGAATGGTCCAAGGGGTGGCTAGGTGGCACAGTAAATAGAGCACCAGCCCTGGAATCAGGAGGACCTGAGTTCAAATCCAGCCTCAGACACTTAACACAACAATTAGTGGTATGACCTTGGGCAAGTCACTTAACCCCAATTGCTTTACCTTCTCTCCAAAAAGAAAAAAATATTTAAGGCAGGGTCCAGTCAGAGCTAGAGTGGTAATTAAGTTTCCTCACAACTAAAGTTTTTGAAAAGTGGCATAAACAATCTTAGGAGGTAGTAATTTCAAACAAAATGTGAACAATATTATAGATGGAGTTCTTTTTCTACTCTGGATTTAATCTGATGACTACTTCCCAACTTTGAAATTCTGTAATTCTTTGATTCTACGACAATATCACTTGTGCCAAACCTCTCTTTTACAGAAAGGAATAAGACGTAAAATGGAATATCAGGCAACTTGCTTAAGATCTCATAGGCAGTAATTCAAATTCTCTTAAATATTAAAAATTTTAATTTAACAAAGATTTTCTTAATAGCTTTCCAATTTTACAATTAAGAACTTTTTAATGGTTAGCCATGAGGGAACCCAGGTTCAGGATCTAGAAAAGAAAGAACATTCTCAGACTATAAGAACACTAATTATATCTTTGCTAAGGTCATCAAAAGATATGTTATTAATTAAGGTTTTCAAAAATTGAACTTGATCGCTATTGCAATCAGACATGGTGTTATCAGATAGGCTCTCCCTGTCTCTCACAAAGGTTCATCCCAGGTCCTGATAGCAGCAGGCTACATAGCTTGCAAGTGATGCTGTCACTGTGATGAGGTGTAGGCTCTGGGACCCCCCTTGAGCTTCTTGAATCTTTGAGGTACAAGCTCTGGGAAAGTAAAACCTTTCCAGGGAAGACATTTGCCTGAAGTCATGGGCCTTAAGTTGTGGCTCTGCCCAAGTCTTTAGCCCTCCTTTGTTTCAATAGTTTCCCACCCTTAATGTTCCTTCAAGATAGAAATCACTAAGGCTCATCTTGTTCTTGCCAACCTGAGGGACTCTATTTTCATAACTTTATTGTTCTGTTTCTTTGATTTCTGAGCTTGCTTTTTTTTTTTCTGGGGAGAAGATGTTTTCCCCAAATTCTACCTCCTCCATGCTAAGGATATTAGGAGAGGGCAGTGATGATGGAGTTCACTCCTGTTGCGAAGAAACACTTGTGCAAAAGCATGAAAGATGAGATAGAGATTACTACATAGAGCTGGTTTTGTGATTCAGGCTAGTTTAATTGGAACAGAAAGTGCATCATCACCATCATCATCATCATCATCATCATCATCATCATTGTCATATTTTTAAGGTACTTTAAATTTTGTACTTGCACCACCTAGCTTCCTTGTGCATGAAAGGGAGTAATATGAAGTAAGACTGGTGCAATTACAACACCTGCTGTGAGGCTTAGGGGATACTGGGCCTCTCTTCTACTAAGAGGCCCCTCTTAACTTTGTACCTGTGCACATTCAGGATCAGTCATGGGAGTCTAGTCTCAGAGGAATCAGGTTTTATTTCCCCCTCCAACTTTCTAAAAAAGAGAAATCAGGTTGTTTCACCCTCCAATTTTCTAAACCTCTACCCAAGAGGACCAGCGGGAAAGGAGAGAGGGGAGGAAAGCACTTATTTCTTAGGACTCTGTCTAGGGTCCTATCCAGGGTCTCTCCAAACTTGGGAAGAGGAAGAGAAAAATATCCAATATATAATTCAGATCAGGCATAGAACAGCTAAATGTTTCCTACACAAAAAAAGAAATTTGTAACAGACTGATCAAAGATCCCAGTCCTCTTGAACCCTATGGCTTTTGGATGCATGTTGAAGAGGTTACTGGTAAAGAGTGTTAGGGTTGCTCTGGAGACCAAAATACCAACATTCTGGGTCCTACTGAAAGAATTTGACTCAAGTCTCCTCTCAGACAAAGAAAAGCAAAGTTTATTGAAAGTTTGCCAAATGGGGTAGACTCTTAAGGAGTCTAGGTATCTGTAATGCTTGTATTGGACAAGCAGGACAGAGTAAGTCTACACTAGGTCACTCTATGGCACTCTCACAGAGCAAGTCCATGTTAAATTATGCTATAGCACTCTCACACCACATGGAGGGAAGAAGGGATCTTATATACAGAAAGCTTGTGGGAGGCATCTAGGGGTAGTCTAAAGGAGGAGTTTGGGGAGGGTCCTCAAGGAGGAGTCAGATGAGGTCAGACTCCTGTAATGAGTGATTAAGGGTGGGAAGTTGCTGTAGCTACCTGGAGACCATAGACAATGGTGGGCCAGGCCAGTTCAAGGGTGGGAACAGGAGCATCAAGGGTTGGAACAAAGGAGGGCTAAAGACTTGGGCAGAGCCACAACTTAAGGCCCATGACCTCCTGCAAATGCCTTCCTTTGGGAAGATTCAAGGAGAGCTCAAGGGGGCTCCCAGAGCCTGCACCTCATGTCACTCACATCACTTCTCATAAAAGGACTCCTTGTATCTCAAAAAAAATAACAATAATAAGTATATGTGACATCCAGTTTGAGATATCTAATGGGCAGTTGCAGATGCAAACTGGAGGCCAGGATATATAACGGATATGTAGCTTTCCTGAGAGTAAGAAATACCTGGTTCAAGCCTTGCCTCTGATATGTACTATTTTATGACCCTGGGCAAGTTATTTTAACTTCTCCATTCCTCTAGCAACTAACATTTAAGTGCAGATCAGCTTTGGCAGAGGAAATTTCTCATCAATCTATACTATAGATTCTATAGGAAGCTATCTACATCGATGATATCACAAAACCAGCAAAAAGGGAAAAAAAGCAAAAACATCTTTCCGTATTTATACGTGTGTGTGTGTCTTGGATAGCTTTCATTCTTAATTACATGATACACTGCTTCTTAAACTTTCCAGATGAGTTTTCTACCTAGTAACTAATGAAGTCTCTAGATTCAAGGATTCTATTGGATAAGTGGCTGAAATCTACCAATCTCGGGCTAGATCTGTAAAGCCCCCTTTAGCGGTGTAAGTCTCAAACTGAATGCTAATAATGACACATCCTGCCGCCTACTCAGAGGTTCCTATGCTACTGATGACACAGAAAGTTCTATTCCCCTCTTCTTGCAGCTTTGAGCTTTGGAATTGTCTGTTCCGTGGGGAACTCAAACAGGTGAGTGAAAGGGGAAAGAGTGTACAGGTAATCCACAACGTAGACTCAAGAGCAGAGTATGATTCTAAAAGAAAGGAAGAGAAATCCTTTTCTGCTGAAGGGAAGTATCTCCATGTAACAAAAGAGGGACTGGGTAAAAAAGGAAAGTGAACCATGTTTTCTAAGGACGGTAATACTTTAAGACCCAGCCTTTATCTGCCCTGCTGAGCAGAAAAAGAAGAAAGTAGGGAACCGAAGATGACAAGTGGGCAATGAAGGTTCTGTTGTTATTCAGCCGTTTCAGTCGTGTCCGATTCTTCCTGACCCCATTTGGGATTTTCTTGGCTAAGATACTAAAGCTGTTTGCCATTTCCTTCTCAATGAGGGTGGGGTGGTTCTACTCATGATAGGGTATTGCATTGAAGCTTGGCACAAATAGAACTTTCTCGGATGTACTCAAATTCCCTTCTCAAAGAATAGAGGCATAACTAATGCTCAGCAGAAGCTTATAATAGTTATAAGGTATTAGTGCCTTCTTTACCGAAGCAGGAGAATCTATAGTGGTGGAATATTGCGTGCACTGTCAGACTCTACTGATATCTTGGTTAGATTTGATGAGCTGCTTTTATCTCCTTTTTCTTTTGTTACAAAGGACATATCTGGAGTGGGGAAGGTAAAGGATATTTTAGAAATAAAAGCTTACGTTTTTTTAAAAATCATCTTTTTTCCTTAATAATGTGTTGGTACCAAATTAAAGCCAGCCTGTGAGATTCATCTAGGGTTCCCTTTGTTCAGTCTCCTGGATCTACAGCAGCACATTTGTTGTCCAGAATTAGGTGAACTCTGCCAGGTTTACAGTCGAACAACAAACATTTTTTAAGTGCTTAGCTTTCTACCCTCCCAAAGGATTTTTGTTAGGTTGTTTTGTTCCTTGATCTGGACATGTGATTTTATTGTATAAGGAGCTCTTTGGTGAGGGACCTCCTCAACCAGTCTAAGTCAGTGCTTGCTCTACAATCTTAAATCTTAGAGCAAGGCTGAGCACTAAGAGGTAAATTGACTTGCCAGCACTGAATCACTTTGTGTCAGATGTGAACTTAGATCTTTCTGACTCTCAGGAGAGCTGTCATGCCTCCTGTACAAAGAATAAACATAAACCTAAACAAAAAGAGATGGTACCCTTTCCTAAAATATCAGTCTAGGGTGAACAGATCTTGAGCTCTTTGGAATACGCATCCAGAAGAATTTATAGCCAGATTGATACCATTTTTTTGGGTGGTTGATTAACTTATAGGTGATGTACCTAACCTGAGTCACCCTCCATCTTATCCCAGTCCCCACCATTTTGTGCTCCCTTCTTCATGGAAGTGAAGTCCTACCACTGCCCAAGGCATATTCCTGGGGAAATTGTCCAAGGCATGCTCACCCACTCTGTTCTGGGAAATCAATACTTAACCATATTCCATATAAGGCCCTAAGCTGAGTATTAACCAATTACTTTTCTCTGTTTGTGTAGGTTCCTGCTTAAACATAGATCAGACCATTACTTTGTGGTTTTTTCTTTTAATATTCTGGCTCTGCCCCTGCTTGGACTGTTTGTTTTGAGTCTACACTTCAAGCAGTCACGCACTTGAATAAATCCACTTTAAATTTATATCCGGGTCTCACTGGCACTTTTCTGTACAATATTTATGGAGGCCCCAGCAAGATTTGGGAGTGTCCCTTGGCACTTCCCAAGACCCAGACCAGGAAGCACCTCGGTGTTGGGGGGGGTGGGTTAGTTTTTCTCCATCTCGAGTTCTGGGGCCCTGGAACATCTCAGGGGAAGGCTCCACTAGAAATCAGGATGAGCAGACACCCACCGCCCAAGGATGAGGCCCTTCCTGGTCTGGGTCTCAGGGAGTGCCAAGGGACACTCCCATATCTCACTACGGCCTCCAGAAATCTCAGTCACCCTATCTCTGTTAATATGTCCTTTGTTCACTACCCTAAATAGGGAAAAGAACCAAGTCTGAAGCATCATATATAGTGGAAAGAGTACTCTCTCTGGAGACAGATGACAAAGGTTCATATCCTCATTGTTATAATTACTACTTGTGTGACCCTGGGCAAACGATTTAACTTCCCTGGGCCCCAGTTTCCTAATTGGTAAAATGAAGGATTGAACTATATGACCTCTCTTAACATATGAAGAAACCTTTCATCACCTTCCCCTACTATCACATTTTTAAGATTCCATACCCTGCCTAACTTACCCTGGTATCTCTTTGATCCTTTAATATGGGTTAGTACAGCTTCTGGCACATAGCAGACATTTATAATTCTAATTATAGATGAATTATAATTACAATAATAATTGTAATTATACAATTGATGAATTATAATTACAATTATGCAATTATTTAATTTATTTAAATAGTTTAATTATTTAATTACAAGGTCTGATGAATTATAATTACAATAATTCATTTAAATTATTAATTTAGTAAAATTATTAATGATTAAAATAATCAAATTATAAATACAATAATTCATTATAATTACAATCATTTACAATCATTTAAATAATTTAATTATTTAATTACAATAAGGTCTGATGAATTATAATTACAATAATAAATGCTTGTTGATTGATTTCCCCAGAGCTTGTCCTTGTCCTTGTTTCTATAATTTTTTGGCCATTCAGTCCTATATTTTCAATTATTTCCTCTATGGAGATGACTTCCAAGTCTCTCTCTCTCTCTCTCTCTCTCTCTCTTTCTGTGTGTGTGTGTGTGTGTTCCCCCACCCCCACCCGATCTGGCGATGGGGTTAATGATTTGCCCAGCATCACACAACTATTAAGTGTCTGAGGCCAGATTTAAACTTAAGTCCTCCCGATTTCAGGGACAGTCTTCTAACCACTGTGCCACTTAACTGTCCATTCATGTCTCCTTTGAACTCCAAATCCACATCTCCAAGAGCTTACATGATAGTTCCACCTTGGTATTCCTCTGACATTTCAAATTCAACATATCCCAAATCAAGTTCTTCCTGTTGCTCTAAACCTACTCTTACTGAAGAGGAGCCCAAAGAGGGTCAGGGCTGCCTGAGACCCCAAAATACCAACACGCCAGGTCCTGCGGAAAGAATTCCACTCAAGTCTTCTCAGCCAAAGAAAAACAAAGTTTATTGAAAGTTCAAGTTCACCATATGGGGTCCACTCTTAAGGAACCAGTCTATGATAAGTCGTTCTTTGGTGCTTTCACACAGTAAGTCTGTGCTAAGCTAGTCTATGGTGCTCTTACCCACATGGAGGGAAAATGGGATTCTTATATACAGAGGAATCTTGGGGTGTTCTAGAGGAGGAGTTTGGGGAGGGTCTTCAGGAGGAGTCAATTAGGTCAATGCAAGAGTGGATTGATATTTTGATAGGCTCCAGGGTGGGAAACAGATGGACAATGGAGGGCCAGGCTAGTAACAGAGGTTTGGACCCAGCCACAATGAAATACTTATGGCCTCTGCAAATGCCTCATCAAGTGGGCAGATTCAATCAGACTTCAAGGGGTTTCCCAGAGTATGTACTTCAAAGATTCAAGTAGAGATCAAGGGGGCTCCCAGAACCTACACCTCATCACTACTATTTTCACTCTAATACATCACCATTTTCTCAGACTTCTTTGCTTATGTCTTTAGGTTATCAAGTCTTTCCTCTTCTCATAGCCAGCCTGTAGATTCTACCTCTGAAAGATCTATTGAATTTGTCCCCTTCTCTCTAATTCCCACTGCCACCAACCTATTACTGGATCTTGTTACTACCTGCCTGGACTCTTATAATAGCCATCCTAAGGTCTTCTCACCTCCTTCCCCCCACACCCCAATTAATCATTTATAATGTCTTTAATCTTCTGGTTTCTTGCTTAACTCATACTGTTCTCTATACTCCAAAAAATAAATTTTTTTTTTACTTATTGTCCTTCAAATATTTCTAGTACTTTTCTACCTATAAGTCTTTGCTCATGAATTAATGAAAATGTATATATTCACTAATAATTTTTTTTTGCTCAATGCTTCCTATAGAGATATGAATAAAAAAAGTAAACTAATTCTTACTCTTAAAGGACTCATATTCTAGTGGGGAAAACAACCCATATAGGAGTTTTCAGCTCCAATTCAAATGGAAATGTCACATGAACCTTAGGGTTCAGGTCATACATCTTTAAGGTCCTGGGCTATCTTCACCAGAGTCTATGTGATGGAATTGATAGCAGTGGTTTGATTCATGCTGTTTCCTTTGCCTGGAATGTCCTCCTTTCCACCTTTGGTCTGATGAATTCCTTCTTACTTATCCTTTGAAACAATTCAAAAGCTATTTCTTTCAGCTAGCTAGTCAACAATCATATGCTAAGCATTTACTGTACACCTGCCACTGTGCTAAGCTCTGGGAATACAAATTCAAGCAAAAAGAAACCGTTCCAGTCCTCAAAGAACTTGTATTCTAACAACATACAAAAGGAACCTTGAGAGGAGGTTGAGATGGGATGAAAGCACAAAATGTAGTACAGCCTTAAGAAATGGAGACATAACTGGCCTGTGTGTCCTCCTTAAACAAAAGTAGTGGGAGAAGCCATCCTATCGGAGGAAGGGATCACAAAGAGGACTTCCATGATGTGAATACCGTGATTGGAGTAAGTGTTCAGGATGAAGAAGATTCTGGGTCATGGTAGAGAAGTGCTGAATGAGGAGCCTTCCCTGATTATGAAGCTGATAGCCATCTTCCCTTATAGACCTAATGTACTTTATTCTGTAATTCTCTAAAGCACTTATGTATTGCTACAATGTACTGATATTTCATCCCCCTACTAGACTGTATTTTCTAGGAAAACAAGTTCTATGCCCTATCTACTGTAAATGTTGTATCTGTTCTTAGCACTTAACACAGATCTCTACACACAGTTAAAATGGTTTTATTGTCTTCTCTAGAAATTATGAATATGGCTAAGTGGTCTCTGCTAAGTGGTCTTGTAGCTGTCCTCTTCCTTCAGCTACTCACGATGATCTCAGGTAGGTGTTTCCCTTTTTCAACATGGAGACTTCTCAAGAGGGAAAAATAATTTCCTATCTACACTTCTCTCCAAAGGAGAAAAGTGAAAGGTAATTGCTGCCTTCATTTCAGGAAGCCCCTGAAACAAAAAGAATATTATGGGAATGAATTTGTTCTTCCCTTGAAATATCGTTCAATCTCCATCCCAAACATACCTCTAACACCAGTTTTCTATCACAAGCCTCTCTATAACTCTCTTCCTTTGTTGAACAGCTCATTTTATTGTGATTGCACACGCTGAGCCTCTCCTGGTCATGGTAGGAGAAGATGCCATATTACATTGTCATCTCTTCCCCAAGAAAAGTGCGGAGCAAATGGAGGTAAGGTGGTTCCGTTCTCAGTTCTCTCCAGCTGTTTACGTGTATAAAGACGGGAAAGAAAGAGAGGAAGAGCAGATGGAAGAATATAGAGGAAGAACAACATTTGTGAGAGATAATATCAGAGATGGAAAGGTTGCTCTGAAAATACACAATGTCACAGCTTTTGAAAATGGAAGATATCACTGCTTTTTCCAAGAAGGCCGTTCGTATGAAGAGGCCTTTATAGACTTGAAAGTGGCAAGTGAGTTACTTGATTTTGCTCTCTGACCTTTCCTCAGTGTGACCCTGGAGATTCTGACTTAGAAGTCAGGTCAGCAAGCTTGACTTGGTTCAGATGACAGAATCAAGGAGAATTGTCCTTGACTTTTATAAGCTCCTATGAATTCTTCATGATTCTACATTTTTTTTTTTGGTGAGGTGAAACAAAGTATTCCTATTAACTAATATGTCTTGATAGTTTGAACACTTTCACAGGAACCAAGAGCTCTTTTACCTACATCTATGAAAAACTACATATAAGCTATACTCTGATATCCTTAGGGAGATCCTGGTAAGGGCAAAACATGATGAATTCTGAGACTCCCCGAAGAAAACTTCGGGGTTGGGATGGGGAGGAGGTTACAAGCCAAAAAGGGATTTATATGAAGTCCCTATCTATGTGAATTCGAACCTGAGAGTTCTGGGCCATACTTTATAGGTAAGTTACATAGTTATCTATGTGACCTGTCACTTTATTACCAAAAAATGTAAAATTAATCTGAGAAAATCATCCTTTCAGCTGATCGCAAACTGGTTGTTGAGAAACACATTAAGGTATGTTCCCAGTCTGGAATTGAATAGAAATCTAGAATTGGTAGGAGTATGAAATCTCTAGGATTAGCCTTTTTCTTCCTTTGATTCACATGGATACATTTGCCCTTTTCCAGACCTCAAGAAATTCTTGTCCTAATGATTTCTCAAAACAAATAGTTAATCTGTACTAACATCTATCAGTTCTCTGAGCACGTAGGCAGACCCCACAAATTTCAATACATATAGTTTTTCCCAGCTTGGACTTTTATTTCTATCCTCTTACAACTGGGCCTCTCTATAGACAACAGATATTTTCTGAAAAGATAAAAATGATGACATTAAAAGTTTCTGCATTTTCACTGCCCTCATTTGTTATTTTTTTTCCTAACAATTTAGGAAATGCAGGTAAGTGTGAAATTTTCTCTAGACCTCTTTGCCTAAAAAAATGTAAATATTAAGGATGAAAGTTTAGTTCTTGTTGTTGAGTTGTTGGGGTTTTTTTATCTTTCTTTTCTAGCTTCTGCCCTGTTCTCTTATTCTCATACAACCACTTATCTAGTGATAAGGATTGATTTCCACTTTTCATCTCTTTCTTTTTCATTCTTCAGCTTCATAGATAGCTCCACATTTTGTCAACTAGCACTTTTATGATATTTCACCTTCCTATATACCGATATTCTTTGTTCTATAGTTTGTAGAACTTTTTTTAAACCACAGACAGCTATCTAGAGTAACATTGACTCTTCTGTTCTATCATAGCATTCCTACTGGTGCTTTAAAACTCAGTTGTTTTGTCCTGTGTAGGTGCTTTCCCCAGTAACATAAACTGCATCCTCTTTATGCCTTCCTTAGTAGAGTTTTTTTTTTTTTTGGTTGGGAGGGTCTCAGCTGCTGTAGCTGAAAATTTTTCCTTGCAGCAAATCTAATAATGAGGCTATCATCATCAAATTTGGCAGGGTTAGTCACCAAGTGCCACATGGTCTGCTCCTAGTTCTAAATGTATGGTCTTTTGAATCTTAACATGATATTTCCAGAAATTATGCAAAAAATCCCCAGCAATAAAATAAGAGAAAGATTATGCATCAAAATATTCAGAGTACCAGAAAAAATTAATACTAATAATGTACTCTGTGATTTAGGCTCACGTCTGCCAGAAACAATTTTATTAAATATATATTCAACCCATTTCTAGCTCTCTCTAGGAGAGAGAGGTTTCCAAACTGACATACCACTAGGCCTTCCAATATGACTCTCTTCCTCAAGAAATTTTCAGGTAACATTTATAGGAATCTTGAGTAAGGAAAAGAAAGATCATAATATGGTAAAATGCATTTTGGGGTTAACATCCCAGAATAGTCACCATTCAATTCCTTCCTAGACTACTTCCCCCTAATAACTTCTTGCTGTGATCAATATTTTAACCTTGAATTTCAAAAGAGGACAGACGCTACCCTTAGGTGAATTTTTGAACCAATTAGTCCAGTGGTAGAGTAGCCATCATACTATCCATTTACATTTGTTTATTACCTGTACTGCACTTCAAAAGAAGACATTAGAAAGAGCATTCCTTACTATTACTAGAAAAACTAAAGAGGAAGATTGAGTTCTTTTTTTTTAATTCCACAAATTTAATTTGTTAGCTCCTAGAACAGGATGCCAATAAGGATGAATACCCAGGTATATCATCATCAAAATTCAAAATCGTAGTGATAGATGATTTTTAAGTAGCTAAAATGAAAGTAGCAGCATACCAAAAGTTACCTCTGTAGGGTTGGAATTACCACCAGATGAATCTCTGATGAAAAGTGAATGTATGAAGCACATAAGTTGCCAATGGTCTGTGTGGCATGTGCTTCCAAACTGAAGGAAACTGAAGAGCCTCTTTTACTCCACAAACTTTCTCCATGAAAATATAAATATCAATATTTATGTGAGGGTCAAAGGATGAGTCTTTGCCAGAAATTCATTTAAGCTGGGTTGGTTTTGTTTATACTGATTTTTTTAAAAAGTTCCACTTCTAACATGAGTTTAGTGCTCTCAAATCTTCAGATTTAAGATTGAGATTTAAATCTAAAGATTTGAGAGCACTAAGCTCATGGGCAGTCTTTTCTGTGTACAGCTGACAGGGTACCCATGCCTAACCCACAGACAGTGTTTTCTGTGTGCTGAGAGAAGTGTCCATGCATAAACCATGGACAATCTTTTCTGTATGCCTTTTCTGTATGACTAACCCATGGACAGTCTTTTTCAGACTCAGAATTAGTCTTTGAGAAAACTTGACTTTGGCACATCTTCAAGATTCTCAGTGGCCTTGGACATAGATAGCTACCTGCCTGTTGTTTAGAGTGGTTAAGGAGGAGAAGAGAGAAAACTTTTAGTTTTCTAAATTAACTCACAATTAACCTAAAAATTATCTAGTAGCATTAAGGGATGGTGATTATCTCAGGAAGGGCTTCATGCTTCACTTAGTTAAATAGTAAGGACTATAAATGATTGTTATCTAGAGTGACAATGGGAAAACTGAGTGACAGAAGAGGAATCAAAGCCTTTTAAAGAAATTACAAGAAAAGAAGGGAAAGGTCTATTGAATTTTTGACATGCAGATTTATGGGGCTACAAGTAGCTGTGCTTCACAGAAAACGATTCTTGATATGCAAGCAAAAGAGGATTAAAATAAAACAGTTAATACGAAGGTTTCTCCTGCTTGGGAAATGAATACCCCTGAAAAGGTGTTCTATTTGTAGCTTTAAGCATGTATTTAGCCGTATTAACAGCATTAGCAATAATAACAATTGTAATCCTAACAGTAATACTAATTTGATCTATCATATAGCCTCACTTCTACAAAATAAATTCATTTATTTGTAGCACCTTAAACCATATGGTAAGTTATAAGAATGAAAATAAGGCACTGGACAACAGAGGGTGGAAAAGAAAACCAAGACAGTTTTTCTTTCCTTTGTTCATTTACTTAATTGTTCCTTTTCTGAAAACCAAATTTTGTTTGTTTTAAGATTTCTGGTAATGCTGCTACTTCTCCCCTTCTTCTTCCTCTTCTGCTGTTGAAAGAGTTATTAAGGATATAGAAACCACACACACACACTTGTGACCTCTAACTATTCATGTCTCTAACTATCCTTCAGATTTTTCATCTGTAAAATGGACATAATAATAATAGCATCTGTATTGCCCATACCACGTAGCCGTTGTAAGAATCTAAAGAGATAAGGTGTGTGAAGTTGCTGTATAAATTAAAATGATCATTATTCATTGATTCCTCTGTTTCTCACACATTATTTACTCCCCAAACATGTTTGCTGCAATTTCAAATGGTTTATATTTATTCAAAAATTAGGATGTGACATGAAAAAATCACCAAAATAGCAATAAAAGTCAATCAGTGGACAATTTCTGTGAGTACTGTTCTAGATCTTGTGAGAACAGAAAAGCATAAAAAATGATACTTGCCCTTGGCAAGCTTGCAATACAATTTCCCAACTTCAAGAATACTATTCCCCTTGATTAACTCTGATAGAGTTGAGTACAGTAGGCAGAGTAAACCATCTTGGATATTCTTATTCAAGAATGACCCTATTCAAGCAATTTTTTCTTCCCCAGGCATGGGCTCAGATCCCTTCATTAAAATTATAGGTTATGAATATGGATGGATACAACTAGAATGTACATCAGCTGGATGGTACCCACAGCCATGGGTAGAGTGGAGAAATCTTGTAGAAGAGACAATTCCATCCTTGGAGGAAAGTCTGGTTCCCAGTGAAGATGGGCTGTTTGTTGTGACGTTATCTGTGATTATCACAGATCACACAGTGGTTAGTGTGTTCTGTTCCATTCAAAACCTCCTTCTCAGCCAGGAATTGTTGACAATGATGTCTCTACCAGGTCAGTTGATAGCTTTAGATTCTTCTTGATAAGTCATGGTCATTGTAGCCATAGGAGAAAAGAAGTATCTAAAGGAAAAGTCCTTGCACCTGTAGGCTATGAAGCTAGACCAGTTGTGTCTAAACTTTTTTGATCAGTAAAAGTGTTTTGAGCACATACACCTGGTTATGATGTGACTGGGGGGGAGGGAGGGATAGACTAATAGGAGGCTAAGCAGTTTCCAGCTACAGCTTCTATTGGTACCTGGGTGCCAGTTACTAGGTCATAATTGCCCTGAGAGTCTTCAGGAGGAAAAAGTTGGGAACTTGCATAGTGTGGAAAGAAATAGAGTGGGAAGGATTGTGATATAGTAGGTGAAGGGTAGGTGCAGTTCTGCTGGAAATAAGCCCTACTGTTGGATATTACAGTATGTTAACCCATCTTCCCACTCCCTTATTATATGTCAACTGATAATGCAGTCCTTAGGTCATAGTACAGCCTCTACTTTGGGGACTATTTGGTTAGAAATGACATCAGGGATTTAAAGGAACTCTTCTTAATTGATTGTTTGATGCCTGACACCTTCTAGTAGAGAAGAGAAACCAACATCCTCTTCTCCCATCCCACCAAATAGGAGCTTTCACATGACACTTGCTGATAAATGTTTCTCCTAGACAACAACTATTATGTGACCAATTCTTGAACAATAAGAAGGGCAGTCAATTTAAGCACTTTTAGCAAGTGCTCTTGATTTTTGCCAATTCACTTGTGTCGGTGTCCTGAGGGACATTAGTGTTGCTTCCAGCACTTATTCTATACAAGACATTTTCCAAGAAATATGACCTAGAAGTTCTCTACTGAGCAGACACTAATACAAACAATCATTTGCTAAAACCAGAATTTTATTTGGAAAGCAATTTAGAATACCAAGGGAGAGGGATGCAGAAAAGCAATATGTCTCTAGGTTTTGTTTGGATTTTATTTTGGAGCAAAAAGTAATATCCAAAGAATCTGGAAATAGGAAAAGAAAGGGATAAAGGAAAAATTCAACTACATAAATAACCCTTCCTTTTCCTTCTTTGTGAAGAATTACAGTGTGGAAGAATTTCTTCTCTTTTCAGATTTAGTGAAGAGATCCTTGCATGTGTTGGCTATTTTAACTCTTTCTTCTTTATGTCCTTTGCCATAGAAACTGTTTGGGTCTCAACTTCCATGCCCTCTGAGAGCCCTTCCAAGCTCCCAGACCCAATATCTCCTGGACCTGAAAAGGTCTCTCCCTGGATGATCGTTCTCACTGTGGCCTTGCCTGTTCTTGGACTTTTTATTGCATCTAGTATTTATTTCATAAGAAAACAACATAGGAGGAAAAAGACACTATTTATAGAAAAAGGAATTGAATGTGAAGAAAAAGAGAGAGAATTTGATAAAAAGGGGCAAGAACATATGGAAAAAGAGAGAGACTATAACCGGACAGGTAAAAACAAAAAAGCAAAGATAATACTTTGGGAACAAAAAAAATCTCAACTTTTGATATGGGGTCCTGGAGAGGAAAGAACTGGAAACAGAAAGGGTCAAAACTCTATATCATAAATCTCCCCAAAGTTCCATCCCCTAACACTTTCCTTTTAGTTGACCAAATACAAATGTTGTCATGTAGAGCCTGAATATCTGAGTAATTGAAGATGCTAATACCAATTTAGATGATGCTTCGTTGTTCTTGGTTCCTCAGCAGTACCTAAGCCATCTAAGGACTTTCATAAAGAGATTCTTCTCTATTATCTGTTCCAGAAACAGATTCTGTTAAATCTTTCTCTCTCTGGTTTATTTTTGCTTCTTTTCACAGAAACTCAAGGGAGAGCTCAGTAAGTTCCGCATTCTCCTTATTATCTCATTACTCTCAGGGACAATTTCTTATATAGTCCTCATCTTTCTGTTTGTCTGTTGCAGGATGGAGAAGGACCCAGTTATATGCTGGTGAGTGATACTACTGTTCTTTGTAAATCTAAGATCTCTCCTTTCCCACGCCTCGTGATACCGCCACTAAAAGACAGGACAGAGAACAGGAAGAACAGATAGGCAACAAGATGGCAAGCTTAATGCTTAAGTAAAGGTGGTAAAAGTCTGTCTCTGTAAGACTAAGCAATTCCTGGGATTAGCACAGAATGATTTGGGGGAATTATTGAACCTCACAGTTCCCCAGTAATTTCACTGACTTCTCTATTATTTTAAAATATAATGTCTGGGGTAAATTGATTGGAGGAAAGAAAGCATCACAAACCACTAAACCCACTTATCTTCCATATTTTGATTAACAAAGTCATTACTGTTGCCTCCAGAGTTTTTCTGTGGGTAATACCTTGCATACCCCATAATACTCTCTGAAATGGAAAATACCTTACTGGCCATCTAGTCCAATTCATATCTGAAAGGAATTCCCTCTATGACACACCTAGCAAATGATTATCCATGTTCTACTTAAACACCTCCAGTGAGAAGGATTCTAATTCCTCTCAAGGCAACATGCTACATTTAGACAGCATTCGTTATTAGTAAGTTTTCCTGACATCAAGCCTAAATTTGCCTCCTCAAGATATCTACTCTTTGTTCCTAGTTCATCTCCTCATGACTGTAGTTATACTTCTCTTAAGATTGCATTAGCTTGTTTTTGGCTGCTGCATCATATGGCTGACTTGTGTAGAGATTGAAACCCATCCTAGGCTGACTTAGCCTCATTTTGACATTTCCCCTAAACCCTTTGAAATCTTCATTCTCAAAAGCTAGGGAGCATTTCAGACTATGCCCAGATTTCCCCTTCTCTACCACAAACTCTACAAGGGAGAAGTTACTACTCTTACCCCACAATTTTCCCTTCATCTCCCTTTCAGTAACCAGTTCCTCCCTGTTAGTGAGAATCAGATCCAGAACAGAATTCCCCCTTGTTGGCTCCTCTACCTTTTAAAAAAATTAATGAGAGAGAGAAACTTCATAGAATTCTCGATAATTCATACCTTCTATTACTACCATATCATGCCTCTGGACCAGATCTGTGATCTATTTCTTAATTCTTCAACGATTTCCTTTTTTATTTTCCACTAAAACTCCCAGATATTTTTCAGACAAATTCTAACTATCTCATCTAGGACTAGTAATGATGATTTTTTAACCCAAGAATAAGATTTTACATTTATCTCCCTTGAATTTCATCTCATTAAATGCCACTTAATGATCTAGCCTGTCTAGATCTTTTTGGATCCTGACTCTCATCCATTATGTTACCGTTTCTCCCAGTTGTGTTATCTGTATTTGTGATCCTTTTGTACAAATATAAAAATGTTAAACAGCATAAGGCTAAATAGAGATTCCTGGGACAACAGTGGTGTAGACCTCCTGTTAAGTTGATATTAATATTCTTGGAGTTCAGCCATTCGGTCAGTTTGCATCCAATTGTAGTATTGTCTAGTTTGCATCTTTCCATCCATTCCACAGCAATAGAAATCATGAGCCACTTTAGGAATTGTTTTGCTGAAAACTAGGTAAGCTATAGCTACAGCATTCCCTCTAATAAAAAGCTTACAAATACTGTCCAAAATCAACAACAAAAAGGAAATAAGGTTAGTTGGACGTGCCTCATTCTTTGTAATTACTCTTTCCCTTGTCTCAATGCTCACTAATCATTTCTTTATTGATCTGTTATAGTAACTTTCCAGGAATTAAAATCAAATTACTTGGCCTATAGTTTTCAAGTTATTCTCTTCCCTTTTTTGTAAATCATGACATTTGCCTTTTTCTAGTTCTGTGGTATCTTGCTCATTCTCCATAAACTTTCAAACATCACTGACAATAACTCCACAATTGGATCTCTCACTTCTTTCAGTGCTCAAGGAAATAGCTTCTCTTGGTCAGGTAACTTGAATCACCAAGGGAAACTAGGTGTTCTTTTACTGTCTTCTAACTTATTTATAATGGGTATCAGTTCCCTTTTAGCCTTTTCTTGTTCCATCCTATCCCATTGAAAGGTCATTCTCCTTGACAGGAAAAACAGAGACAAAATAATAGTTAGACAGCTCTGCCTTCTTTCTTTTGTTAGTTGTTCATAATCTCATCTGCCCCAAATGACAGTCCTATCCCTTGTTTGAGTCTTTTCTTTACCCCAAGATAGCTAAAAAAAATATTTAATAAAAAAATTTTCTTATTGCCCTTATTCTTTGCCAGCTCCTTATGTGTGTTAATATGATGATGCCAATCTCTTATATTCATCCTCTGATACTTGCTCCTGGTTCTCATCATTTGTAAATAACTTTTGAAAATAAAATTGGATTGATTTCCCTACACATCCCTAGCAGCCTCCCCTCCTCCAAATTGTTTCTCTTTGTGTCTTCAGATGTTCAGTAGTAAGAGTTTCCAACCCATCCTGGGCTGACTTAGCCCCACTTTGACATTCCCCCTGAACCCTTTGAAATCTACATTCTCAAAAGCTAGGGAGAATTTCAGACTATGCCCAGATTTCCCCTTCTCTACCACAAACTCTACAAGGGAGAAGTTACTACTCTTACCCCACAATTTTCCCTTCATCTCCTTTTCAGTAACCAGTTCCTCCCTGTTAGTGAGAATCAGATCCAGAATAGAATTTCCCCTTGTTGGCTCCTCTACTTTTAAAAAATTAATGAGAGAGAGAAACTTCACTAGATTTCTCGATAATTAATGCCTTCTATCACTACCATATCATGCCTCTGGACCAGATTTGTGATCTAGTTCTTAATTTTTCATCTATTTTCTTTTTCCATTCAAGTAGTTTGTAATCATGCTTCTGATGACTAAATCACTTGTTTCTAACTCTATTGACCTTCTACCAAATACAATCGTGTTTTCTTGATCTGATTTCTGATTTTTCTTTTCTTTTCCCCCAGTAAACATAGTTTATTAAACACCAATTATGTGCTAGGCTAGGATTTAAAAATTCTAGAATTTAAAAAATTACATGCCACTGGAAATTTGAAAAAAAAAAAGTCTCAGCCCTCAGAGAGCTTACATTCTATCAGGGAAGAAACACATACACAGATGTGTAGATAAATGGAGCTGATGTAGGCCCTAAGGTTTACATTTTAACTCACACACACACTGATGAGTCCATTACACATGATTGCATATTTCTCCTCTGGGTTCTAAGGGTACACCTAAGGAATTAGGATATCTTTCTAATGCTATCATCTTAAGCACCCCTTTCTGGTTCATTCTTCCCAATAAGCAATCTCCAGCACAAGGACTGCTTCCATGTAAAACACAAAAACAAAAAACTGAATGTGCCTGATAACCTTGTATGTGCAGAGATGTTTCTCAAATTCTTTTACTTTTTTCTTAAGGAGGGAGAAAAACTTTCCCTTGAAACACATTAAAACTCCCCAGAATGAGGAGATTTAGAGCCAAATCAGAACCATTTTAAAATAACAATGGTTTAATTGACTTTTGCAGTAATAGTCACTAAAATATGACAAATTGGGGTCCCTTGAAGAGCCTGTACTATTGCTGAGGTGACCAAATGACAAAAGTGACTCAGGGAGGCAAGATAAAGAAGTGGCTACAATAGCTAACACATATCCAAAAAATATGCTTATACATAGAATGAATGATAAATAGGAAACCTGGGATTGTTTGCCCACCAACTATGTCCTTCTCCATTTAAATTTAAATTTTATGGATCCAGTTCCTTATCTGTACAATGAAAGATTTGAATTAGAGGACCTCTAAAGTCTTTTCTAGCTCTAAAATGCAGGGGTCTTGTACCCTTCCAGGTTTCTCCCTGTTCATACACAAATGATGTGTACTACAAGAATGATCATGTCTATTCAGGGGGAAACTTGGCTCCTTTGTGTTATATGGCCTAGGAAGATCTCTAATTCAAAACTAGTCCAAGAACAGTGTTACTAGATTCAAGCTTTGAAGTGGATTGTGAAAATGGAGAATAAAAATAAAGAGTAGAAAAGGGGTAAATACTATTCTGATAAATTTCTCTGGAAGCTTTAATGCCTAACCCCCTTCTCTAAGGATGGAGTATCTCTAAAAATTGGTTCCCATGATGCACAGTTTCTCTCATTGTAGTGGTAAAAAAGGAGGAAGCTATGATTGGTGCACTGTGGAACATCAAGAAAGAATGAGATCCCAAAGAGAAAGTGCACACAAAATCCTCTACAACTCTCCTCTGCTCCCTTACAGTGTCTTTTCGGTACTAAATAGACTTTGAAGATTTACACAGTCAGGGCCCTAAGACCCCAAAACTGAACCTGGAATTCTCCCTTTAGCTGATGTGACTCTGGATCGAAACACAGCTCATCCTGAACTCTACCTCTCCTGGGATTTGAGAAGTGTGATGCGAGGGGAGACACGGCAAGATCTGCCTGACAACCCTGAGAGATTTGACTGTAGACCCTGTATTCTTGGCCGCGAGAGCTTCACCTCAGGGAGACATTACTGGGAAGTGGAGGTAGCAGATGTCATGGTATGGGCCCTTGGAGTCTGCAGAGAAAATTCTGAGCGGAAGGGGGAGGCCCTACTGATACCTCAAAATGGATTCTGGATTATTGAGTTGTTTGGAAATAGATATCAGGCCCTTGCCTCTCCTGATATTCTCCTCCCTTTGCCTGAGCACCTCCACCGAGTAGGAATTTTCTTGGACTATGAGGCTGGAGATGTCTCTTTCTACAATATGATTGACAGATCCCACATCTATACTTGTCCTCGCACCTCTTTCTCTGGACCCCTAAGGCCTTTCTTCAGGCTTGGGTCTGATGACAACCCTTTGGTCATTTGTCCAGCATTTACTGGAGCTGAGGGAGTCACTGTACCAGAGAGTGGCCTAATCCTTTATAGGAGACCCCATTGACTCCTTGATAAAGGACCACCTTCAGCCTCTGGGCTTTAGTTACCTACTGGAGATAGAAGTTACCTTATCATACAGCTTTTAAATTCGATCATTTATTTAAAGGAAGATTCTCTTTCTTCTCTCCTCTGACCTTCCTCCTCCCCACTCTGTCTCCTCCCTGGGCTATAACTGCCTGCATAATCTAACTCCTTTCCTGTTCCTCAAAGGTCAAGTATGCTTGGGGACACTATGGTTCAGTTGACCCAAGAGATTTCCTAACTGGGCAAGGAGAACTGTTGGAAAGAGGAGGGATAGTGAAAGGAAGAGGAGGCAAACTTTAAAGTTGATGTACTGGGATGGGGATTGAAAGGATAAAGGACCTGAGAATCAGAACTTGTACTCTGGACAAAACATCAGTCACTGACAGAAAAAAAAGAAACCAAGAAACTTCTTGGGATAAGGAAAGGGGAAAGATTAAAAGCTTAGGTCAAATACATTGTGTATAGGAAGAAGAATCTTGGAAAGAGGAAAGAAGCGAGTAAAGATTTGAAATCAAGAATGTTAGCTATGGTTCAGGAAAGGAGAATTATTCTCCAGAAACATCCTTAAAAAAAAAACTTAATTGGACCCTGTAACCTTAATCGGGGATCTTTTATCTGGTTCCAAGGGATCGATGGATAGATTTCAGGCGATTCATTGAACTTGAATGGGAAAAAAAACACATCTTTTGTTTAAATAGTTTCTTTTCTTTGTAATATTACATATTTTGTTTTATGCATTTAAAAATATCATCCTGAGAAGGAGTCCATAGGCTTCACCATACTGCTGGGGGGAAAAAGTTTAAGAATCCATGCCTTAAAACTATCAATTCTACATCTCTCCTAACTTTCACATCTAAACTCTTAGAAAGAGCCCTATACATTTGTTGCCTTCACTTCCTCACTTCACTCACTCCTCAACCCCTCGTAATCTGGTTTAGACCCCATCATTCGAAAGTTTCTAAATCCAGTTAGTCAGTGCTCTCTTTGTAATCTCTCTTTCCAGTGTATTTCTTAAAGAGACTGTTACAGTCTCTTGAAGAGCCAGATATGAGGTCAGGTAATGTTACAGTAACTTTAAGAGCTAAGTAGGAATATCAGGAATACAGGCTAACAGTGGGGGGTGATGACTGAGAAACTATTCCCTCTATATGGAGTAAGGGAGAGAGTGGGTGAGTCATAAACTCCAAGGCACAAGATGAATGTCAGTGATTATTATTCTCATCCTCCAGCATTTCTTGGCTACACATACACAAAAGATGCAGATCTTAGCGTTGGGAGGAGGAAAGACCAGCTCCAATCTCTTGTGAAGCTGGTTGACAGTGGAAGGGAATGAAAAAAGAGCTCCAGTATCCTATAGCTCTTACTTTACATCTTTCATATAGATTTATCTTGAATCATTTTTCATTACAACTGTTTATATGTGTGTTGCATCCCCATGCCTAGTGTTTCCACATTTCTCACAGATAAACTTTGGCATTTGGAAATGAGAAATTAGGATTCCTGAGAATTCCCATAATCATAAGTTATTCTATATTTTCCCTAGCATTTTGTTTGTTTTCAAACAGTGAGTGACCATAATAAAAAATAATCTTTTTCCATGAGAGATATACTAAAAGTTTGTTAAAAATAATAATAAATGCCTATTTTATTATTAATGCAACATATTGTGATAGTTATTTAAAACATATTTAGCAATGAACTGATTTCCTTTATCCTTTTAAAAATATCTCCAATGTTATACTCTTTACTCACTACTCTAGCTATCTAAAAAAAATTTAATAAATAAGAAATATTAAGTTTAGCAGTATTTAAAAAGAGCTGTAACCTATAGCAAATATTCCAACATTGAACAATGCCAGTGAACATTATTGGGTAGTATTTGAACAACATAACATTCAGATCTCCTCTCAAGCACAACACAGAATCACCAGTAAAAATTGCCAATTTAAGGACTTATTTTGCTTCCAAAATTTGTCATGTTAAGACATAATGGCTTATATTAAATGGTAGTATCAAATACAAACAGAAGCACATTTGAAGAGGGTGCCCAAAGAGGGTTAGGGTTGCCTGAGACCCGAAAATACCAACACTCTGGGTCCTGCTGAAAGAATTCCACTCAAGTCTTCTCAAAGAAAAAGTAAAATTTATTGAAAGATATGGGATAGACTTACAGAGCAAGTCTCTGCTAAGCTATCCTAAGGTGCTCTCACCCAGAGCAAGTCTCTGGTAGGGCATTCTGTAGCGCTCTCATGAAGATGGAGGGAAGATGGGATCTTATATACAGAGGTTCAGAGGAGGAGCTGGGGAGGGTCTTCAGGAGGAGCCAATGAGGTCTGACTCCAGTAATGAGTTTGGGGAGGGACTTCAGGTGGAGTTAAGAAGGTCAATGTAAAATATCTTGATAGGCTCCAGGGTGGGAAGCCGATGGACAATGGAGGGCCAGGCTAGTAACAGGTTTGGGCCCAGCCACAATGAAATACTTATGGCCTCTGCAAATGCCTCCTGAAGATTCAATCAGACTTGAAGAGGTTTCCCAGAGTATGTACCTCAAAGATTCAAGGAGAGCTTAAAAGGTGGGGCAGTCCCCAGAGCCTACACCTCATCATTTTCCCCCCCTCGAACAAATGGGACCCAAATTCCTTTGGGGTAAAGGACAAAGGTCTCAGCTTCTGTAAGTGCTTCCTGCTGGCAAGGGGTGTAGAGCTGTCCCTGCCTCTCTGGGTCCCGTTCAAGGGGGTCAGACTTTACATCCAAAGGGTCAGACTCTGGAACACACCTGATGCCAGGTCCAGTAGGCTGGAGAACTTGGGGCTTAAACCCTGGAGAAGACAAACCTGGCAAAGATGTTAAACAAACAAAGACCAAAACAGGCACAAGAAAATTATAGCAAAAGAACAATTTCCCTGGTGGGAATTAAAGGTGACTATGGCAAGGTCAAAAGGCTGTCAGATATCCCTTTCCTTTCCACATTGCTCCATGGACAGCACATGGAAAGCAGCTTTTCAAAAGCAGGCAACAACTCCTAAAGCCTATTCTCTCCTTCCATCATCATGGAGACTATTGGGTAAAGCTGCAAAGTCTCAAAAGCTTTCACCTGTTCTAGGCCCCACTCTAGACAGAGTCAGGGCCTTGAGTAGCCATTAATGGCTGCAGTCCCTCCCAGGCCTTGGGTTTAATTGGATATAGACCAATGAAGAGGTACCCAAAGAGGGTTAGGGTTGCCCTGAGACCCCAAAATACCAACATGCCGGATCCTGCGGAAAGAATTCCACTCAAGTCTTCTCAGCCAAAGAAAAAGTAAAGTTTTACTGAAACTATTGGAACAAAGAAGGACTAAAGACTTGGACAGAGCCACAACTTAAGGCTCATGACCTCAGGCAAATGTCTTCCCTGGGAAGGTTTACTTTCCAAGAGCCTGTACCTCAAAGAATCAAGGAGAGCTCAAAAAGGGTGGGGGGGAGGAGTCCCAGAGCCTACACCTCATCACATTGACTTAGAAAATCACAAATTAACATTATGTTGTTGAAGTATTTTTTAATCTGATTTGCAGCCCATAAGTTTTGCTGGTTGCTTGTGCTAGAGCCCTAGATTTTGGTATCTCTGAGTAATAAAGTGTACTGTAGTATACTTTATATATAGTAGCAGTATGTAAAGTATATTATGCATATAAACTTATTAATGTTTATTTTATTTGCAAGAATGACTCATTACTTGCTAAACATAGGGCTACAACCACACATTTCTGACAGACTGATTAGATCATGACACTCCTCTTCTGCCTTCTTCTCTTCTCTCCAGTTCCTTCCTGGTTCCCAGAAATATCAACCATAACCTTTGACTCTGCATGTCAGCATTTCCTGCTCTTGCTTCAACATGATATCAATTGATTCCTTCAAATAAAAAATTTCTCTGTGATGATTGTTAACTTTTGATTCTTGCAGGAGAATTATATTTCTTCCCAATTTCTCAATTGATTTTTGGGGGGATTAAGGATTCAGAAAAACGCTAATTTCTCAAGAAATGAAGGGAAGGAATTTCTGCATGAAAGCACTGCTCCCACCAGAGGGCAAGGATGGAGCCTTAATTTTTGTAGGTTCCTTAAAACCTAGTTTAGTGTTCTGCACAGAATAGACACATATTTGTTAAAGTTAGTTGAAGGTAGTGAAGGGACAAATCTGGAAATAAAGTGACTGTAGAATTTCCATTAAAATCCAACTCAGATGTCATCTTCTCCAGGAAACAATTTCTCCCTAGTCACTCCAACTCCTCCCACACTACAACAGGCATCACATAGCATTTTTCTTGAACCATTCTATGATACTTATCATGAATTATTTGTGCATGTGTCATCTCCCTCAATGTGATATTGTTGTGCCGAAAGAAGTGATTGAGACACCAAGTGCATATTTTGGAGTGCTGTTCAGGGCTACATCTTACCTTGCCCAAATCAAACAGGACTGACCAAGGGGAGATCACTAATATATATATAGGGTCCCCCCAACTCTCAATGGTCAGGGATTGCATAATAAGAGGTTTACAGCAGGGATTGGCTAGTACACATTTTAAGTCTCGCATGCAGGGAAACCTTGGGGGGCCCTGTAGCCAACTTCCGTGAGGAAACAGGAAGAAGATGACTGGCTAGGGCAGAATGGGGGGAGGGGAAAGGATCAAGGGAGCCAGGTGAGGCCAAGTACAACACTATGAGCTCCATAGTGAAAAAAACCCTATCTTTGTAGATCACCAGAAACTTTCAAAAATGCTTATGGAATAGAGATGGAGGATTCGATCAAAATAGTCAGAGCTATTTTGACTTAAAATCTTTGAAAGGGAAATTTCTGGATAACAGCTCAGGGACCATAAACCTCTGAGACACAAATATGTGTCACATGGCCTCTGCTAAACCTGATGTTCTTGGTGTAGTGAGAACACTCTGATCCTCATTCCAAGAGTTAGGCCTGCTAAGTCACCCCCTCAGGGCTCCAGAGAGTAACCTTGAAGTGTTTTTCTACTGCTATTGGCTCAATCTCCCATCTACTATACCCTCTTGGTGTGAGTGTAGAGAGGGATAAGATCAACGTAGCCTACTTCCTGCATAGCATTGGTTCCATCAACTTCATGTCCAGGTGTAATTGCCAAATAAGGCCTTCTACTAGGCTAGGATCCCGAAAGTCCCAAATATCTCTCCTGGCTTCTCAGGTTATTGATACTACACTAGCTCTAGATCTCATATTCTGGAAAATAAAGGTTACCAGAACATCTTTCCAACTCATTAGGTCACATGTTCTTTCACCTAAAACAAGTACGCAGGCCAAGAATTGAGGCCCATTTCTCAAAGGCCATGTGGTCTCAGAAGAGAAGGCCTCACCCTTTGCACCATGATCTCTCCCCAGATGCCAAGGGAAGAGTCAAGGAACTTCCCCAACAACTACAGAGACTGCATGGTTAACTGACCAAAATCAGTTACAGAATATCTGTGCTTACTCCATGGTTTCTCTAAGACACTTCCCTTTAAGATAATCCCTTTTTTCTTAAACTAAAGACATTTTTACTTTTCACTCTACCTAATGATTTTCCCTTATGTTCTTTAGCATTACAAAGCATTTCTATGATAGGCACACACAATTCAGTCACCCCCAGTGTCTGAGGATGAGAGAGACAAAGACAGAGAGACAAGAAGATACAGAGAAAGAGAAGGAAAGAAAGAAAGAAACAAACAAACAAACAAACAAAGAAACAAAGAAAGAAAGAAAGGAGACAGAAAGAGAGAGAGAAAGAAAGAAAGAAAGAAAGAGAAAGAAAGAAAGAAAGAGAAAGAAAAAAAGAAAAAGAAAGAAAGAGAAAGAAAAGACAGAGGGAGAGGGTCATAAGGCATCTCTTTTTTTAATGAAGAGAATAAAACAGAAATAATTCCACAGAGAAAATAGCCTTAAAAGTTGCAAGTTAAACTGTACAAAATAGATCTGCAGTTTCATGTACTACTCTTCCCAGACTTTCTCAACAATGTTCCCTCACTGGGTATCTTCACACCCCCCTCCTATTTTCTAGCTTTCTTTTATTCCTCATTTGAATATAAGTGCCTTGAAGACAGATGTTGTCTTTCTGCTTGTGTTTGTATTCCTAGCATATAGCCCGGCATACAGTAGGCACTTAATAAATTTTGTCGATTTTTTTTTAATATTCTACTAGGAAATGTCTGCTTTATATGGTGCTTGTTAAGTTCAGAATAAAAATATTTTTAAAGTAACATATAATGGCACAATTTTTGAGGAAATAGTGGGGGTGTGGGAGAGATACATTTTGACCTTGAGCCAGAAAATATAGCACTCCAATGAAATAGAACCAGAGAATTGTAGAATGTTGGATCCAGAAGGGACTTCAGAATTTAGCTCAACTTCTTAATTTTTAGTTAAGGGATACCTGAAATTGTTCTTCTGGGAATAGCAGTTCCTGTGGGCTACTTAGACCCTAAGCTAACAAAAAGTGGAAAATATACAGAAAGGCATTCCTCTTTCCAACTTCTCATCCCTAATCTTTGAGCACATCCATGGGCATTGGCACAGATCTTTTCTGGCATATATGCACCAAAAGAAAAATGAGGAAGCTGTTCTTGTTACTTAGAATCCATAGAATTTCTTGGAACCAGGAAATGAAAATGTATGTAACTGACTCTCCTGGATGTTGCTCAACAGTTTGTTCAGTCCTTAGGTTCTAAGAATAGGCTGCTTCTTTTTTTCTCTCAAAGGCTTGTTTGCTTGAGATTCTTCTCTAAGATAGGGATTATGTCATACAGCCTTTGTTCAGCACAGAGTAGGACATGGAATATTGTATGAATGGTATTTATTAGGAAAGGGTCAGTGAGTCATAAATTTTTAAAAGTTTCTAGATTAAGAATCTAATTTAACTTTTTCATATGAGGAAATGTAAACTTGGAGTGATAAATGACTTTCATAGAAATCAATCCCTAAACATTTATTAAATCTCTACTATGAATGTAACACTGTGCTAGGCACTGGGAAAACAAAGACAAAAAATGATACCATCCCAACTCTCAAAGATCATATAAGGATTGGGGAAACACCATGCAAAAACATAAATACATAAAGAGTAATGCAACATAGTTGAATAAAAGATAATTGTGGAGGGCACTAGCAATTGGAAACATTAGGAAAGGCTTCCTGAATATATAAACTTTTTTTTTTTTTTGCTTTTTGGAGGGGGGAAGGTAGGGCAATTGGAATTAAGTGACTTGCCCAAAGTCACATGACTAGTTTATAGACTTTTCTTTTTGAAAGAAGAGAAGGATTATAAGAGTGAGACATAAGGGGATAGCACATCCCAGGCAAAGAGGACAGGCAGTTCAAGAACACCAAGATGGGAGATGGAGTGCCACATGTGAGGAAGGGAGAGAAGGGATAGAATATAGAATTTATTGAGAACCCCATGAAAAGGAGAAAAGGACTCCTTGCAACCAAGAACTGAGAGTTACCTAAACAGACAAAGGTCCTCATTAATATCTTCCCATACAAGAGAAATGACTTCCTAACATTTTTCTGTTTCCACTTTCTGCGTCTTCCAACCAGTCGATTTCACAGAACTGCCAGAGTAATCTTTCTTATGCTTAGGAATAAATTAGTTTTTAATCAATTTTACTTCTCTGAATTATCTTTAAAAAATTTTTTATTTAAGTAGTACTGTCTGTAGAAGTTAATTTCTCAACTCAGCCCTCACAGGTTTGCAGACTGGGTCTTCCCAAGAGTCACTGGTACTCTGTCCTACTTGTTTAGCAATAGATTTGGAAGTAGGGTTTCAACCCTGGAAGAAGGAAATGAAACAACGATTAGATTGTGAGATCCTTAAGGAGTAGGGATTGTTTATAGCCTGTTGTTGTTGTTTTTTATCCTCAGTACTTGAGACAGTACCTGGCACATATTTAGGGGCTTAATAAATATTTGTTGATTGACTATTGCTGTTGGGCTTCATTAGAAATATATAGCAAGAAATACAAAAATTCCATTTAAAGTTACTGTAGACGTTATAAAATATTTGGGAGTCTATCTGCCAAAACAAACCCTGGAACTATATGAATACAATTACAAAACACTTTTTACACAAATAAACTCAGATCTAAATAATTGGAATAGCAGACTGAACTCATATAATAAAAATGACAATTTTAACTAAATTAATTTACCTATTTAGTACAATACCAATCAAACTACCAAAAAATTATTTTATACAGCTAGAAAAAAGAGTAACAAAATTCATCTGGAAGAACAAAACGTCCAGAATATCAAGGAAATTAATTAAAAGAAATGCTAGGGAAGGTGGCCTTGCCATACCAGATTTTAAACTGTATTATAGAGCAGAAGTCATCAAAACTACTTGGTACTGATTGAGGAATAGAGTGGTACATCAATGGAATAGAATAGGTACTTAAGACACAATAGTCAATGACTATTACTACAGTAATTACTATAGTAATCTACTGTTTAATAAACTCAAAGACCCAAGCTTGTGGGATAAGAACTCATTATTTGACAAAAACTGCTGGGAAAACTAGAAAATAGAATGGCAGAAACTGTGTATAGACCAATATTTTACACTGTATACCAAAATAAAGTCTAAATGGGTTTATGATTTAGATATAAAGGCTGGTACTATAAAGCAATATGAGAGGACAAGAAAATAGTTCACCTGTCAAATTTGTGGAGAATGGAAGAATTTATGACCAAACAAGAGATAGACAGCATTACAAAATGCAAAATGGATAATTTTGATTACATTAAATTGAAAAGGTTTTGTACAAAGCCAATGTAATCAAGATTAGAAGGGAAGCAGACAATTGGGAAAGAATTTCTACAACCAGTGTCTCTGATAAAGGCCTCATTTCTAAAACATACAGTGAACTGAGTCAATTTCATAAGAATACAAGTCATTCCCTAATTGATAAGTAGTTGAAGGATATGAACAGGCAGTTTTCAGAGAAATTAAAGATATCTATAAGCATATGAAAAAATGCTCTAAATCACTATTGATCAGAGAAATGTAAATCAAAACAATTCTTAGGTACCACATCTCATGGGTCAGATTGACTAACATGACAAAACAGGAAAATGAAAAATGCTAGAGAAGATGTGGGAAAATTGGAACACTAATGCATTGTTGATAGAGTTGTGAGATGATCCAACCATTTAGGGAAGCAATTTGGAACTGTTCCCAAAGGGCTATAAAAATGCCCATACCTTTTGACCCAGCATTACCACTTCTAGGGCTACATACCAAATAGATCAAACAAGTGGGAAAAGGACCCATACGGACAAAAATATTTATAGCAGCTCTTTTTGTGGTGGCAAAGAATTAGAAATTAAGGGGATGCCCATCAACTGGGGAATGGCTAAACAAGCTGTAGTATATGAATGTAATGGAATACTATTGTACATTGCTGAGTGAGGGCAATAAAACCAGGAGCACATTGTACACAATTACAGACACATTATATCTGTGAGAACTGACTTTGATTGACCAGGTTCCTCTCAGCAATGCAAGGTTATAAGACAACTCCAAAGACTCATGATGGAAAAGGCTATCCACATCCAGAGAAATAATTACAGAGTCTGAATGCAGATTGAAGCAAACTACTTGCCTTCTCTCTCTTTTGTTTTCTTTTTTTTGTTTGTTTCTTCTTCCTCATTATTCGTTCCTTTGGTTATAATTCTTCTTTCCAACTTGACTACTGTTTAATGCAAAGGTATATGTAGAACCTATATCAGATTTCTTGCCACCTGGGGGGTAGAGGAGGAGGAAAAGGATGTGGGGGAGAAAATTTGGAACTCAAAAACTTGTGGAACTGAGTGTTGCAAACTAATAACAAATAATTTTTTAATTAAAAAAGTGGATTTAAAACATAAAAAAATATTTTTTTTAAAAATAGAAGAGAATAATCCTAGAGAATCAAGTAAAAAACTCCTTGAGACAATAAATAAATTTAGCAAAGCTTCAGGGTATAAAATAAACTCACATAAAACCTCAGCATTCCTATATATTTCCAACAAAGTCCAACAACAAGAGATAGCAAGAGAAACCCCATTTAAAATTATTGTAGACAGGGGGCGGAGCCAAGATGGCAGCATAGAAGTAGCAAAGTTTTGCAGCTCCCACACAGCCACCCTAAATATCCATAAAATATAACTCTAAACAGATTTTAGGGCTCCCAAACTCACAAAAATACAGAAAACACATCTCTCACTGAAGGCAGCTCGGCAGGAGGGACTCATCACAGCAGGGTGGGAGCCAAGGCCAACCCAGCCAGAAAGTGAAACCACGGCCAGGCCCCAGGGCTGTCAGGAGGAGCCGCAGCTCAAGTCTACAGGACAGCAGATCTGCAGCACCTGGAGCAATCTCCACATTTATCAAGCCAGGAAAAATAAGGCTTAGAGAAAGGTCAATGGAATTCAAGCTTTCAAGCTAAATGTGGGGGAGGAAAAGCAGTTCGGCTGAACTGCCCCCAGGGCAAGGAAGCAGCGGGAAGCAGCAGGATCTCCTGCAACCAGTAGCTGTTTCCACTGGGCTGCTTCAGAGCTCCTGACCTGCCAGTTGCAGGGGAGCCAAGACAATTGATCAGGTGCAAGGGTTCTTGCGTTGAGTGACCTGGATCTGGATTGTGGTCTTGGGTGGTGGTCCTGGGGTGCACTTTCAGCAAGCCAAAGCTGGTGGGGGCTACAGCACCCCCCCCAATAGCTCCAGCAGCTATAAAAACCCCTGCGATTTGGGACAGAGCTTTCCCCCCTAGAAGCAGAGCTCCACAGAGCTAAAAAATCAAGCAATTAATTAACTGGCCAACATGAGGAGAAGGAAGCAAAGTAAGAACAGTAATCAAACTCTAGAATCATTTTATGGGGACAAAAAGGATCGAGGTATGGAGCAGATGGAAGACAGTGCAGCCAGAACTCCCAAACCAAATGCTTCCAAGATACATGAAGATTTCCTACAAGCCATAGATCAACTTAAAAAAGACTTTGAAAAACAAATAAGAGAAGTGGAGGGAAAATTGGGAAGAGAAATGAGAATGATGTGAGAAAATCATGAAAAGAGAGTCAACAACCTGACTGAAGAAAACAACACTTTAAAAAATAGATTAACTCAAATGGCAAAAGACGCCCAGAAACCCAATGAGGAGAAGAATGCCTTAAAAAGTTGAATTTGCCAGATGGAAAAAGAATCCCAAAAGCATTCTGAAGAG
>CM053593.1:195280009-195316124 GCA_028646575.1 Pseudocheirus occidentalis
GAACTGGTCCCCTAATTCTCCTTACCCTGGCTCTTATTTTAGGTTCATGCCTGATCAATTGCTTTCTCCAATTTGTCAAGTCCCTCATTAACCATGTCAAATACTTATTGTCCGGGATCCCTACTACTGGCCCCTTGATGTTGGCCCCCTCGATCACTGTGATCACAGTGTCCCCACTGTGTCAAGGATTTGACACTGTCCATAAGAAGTGGGGAATGTTGTACTTGGCCTCACCTGGCTCCCTTGATCCTTTCCCCTCCCCCAATTCTGCCCTAGCCAGTCATCTTCTTCCTGTTTCATCAAGGAAGTTAGCTGCAGGGCCCCCCAAGGTTTCCCTGTGCGTGAGATTTAAAATGTGTACTAGCTAATCCCTGCTGTAAACCTCTTATTACACAATTCCTGACCATTGAGAGTTGGGGGAACCCTATGTATATATCAGTGATCTCCCCTTGGTCAGGCCTCTTCGATTTGGGCAAGGTAAGATGTAGCCCTGAACAGCGTGCACTAAATAAAATCCACTTCCAAAATATACACTTGGGGTCTCAATTGCTTCTTTTGGCACAACAGGCCCTGTTCCAACAATAGGTTCTAACTTTGGATTCCCATAAACATAGATTCATCATAGGGGAGCCTCCAAAGGGAGGGTGGTCAGGTTTATTACTGAATAAGTCTCCAGGGAAATCTAAAATGAAACCAAGGTATGGCTCACACACTGTGAAAACAAATACTAGGATTTCAGCTTTAAAGATGCTTAAAGTTAAGAAATAGGGAAGGCTGGACTAAAGATTATAAGGCTTCTATATTGTGCTAACACTTGTTGAACAAAATGAAAAAGCTTATTTGAAAATGCTAGCAAACAAAATATCAGAGGATATTAACTTTGTATATGTAAAAGTATCTACTACTCTGACCTCCATGGCTTAAGGGCCAGTTCTGTTACATTTCATTCCTCTCCAGAGCTCTTTAGTAGTCTTAAGGAGGTTGTAATGTGTCTAGTCTTTATGCCATTGACTCAAGCTCCCACTGATTTTGTTCTCCTAATTTTAGAATTCCTTGCTCCCCAGTTCAACTTAACCACTTGACAGTAAGATTAACTTTTACAAAGAAATATATTCTTCAGAGATATAGCAAGAACTAAAATGCAAACATCCCACTTCCCAAAAACGGGGTGGGGAACATAACCTTTCCTTTAACCAGCTTAGTCTCTAGGGAGGAAGATTAGGTTCGCAGCATAAATGACATTAGTTTCACAGCATAAATCCCAAACAGCATTGTTATACCAAGTTCCAAGTCCAAAGGCTTCCTGGGCTTGCATTTTGGTACCCTTACTTCTGAATGTTTCCTTGCTGGGCTGGCAGCAACATTTGGTGAGGAATCCTGATTCCAAGATACCTCAAGCCCAAATCTCAAGACCATAGGTCCTACAGTGAGCATAGCTCATGGTTCCTTTTCTGTGGGTGAACAAGGCCTCTACGCAGTGGACTAAGTTAGAAAGAGAGATATTTCTCTAATCTGATAAAGATGTAGTTTGTTTGGGCACCAGTGTGGTAGGGGACCACAGAATGGTTTCACCCAGAAGCAAGGCCTTTTCTTCTCCTGTGTGGGTGCTCCCATCTTAGATGATCTGGGCATTTTTACATTCTTCCCTCCTATTTGAAATATTTACCATTGCCAGTAAATAAGCAGAAGTGCTTTTTGAACACAATTCAGAACTGTCCTTTGGGATCTCTGGGGAAACATAAGCAATATCTTCACTTCCTTCCGCAGCTGTATACAGGAAAGAGTCTCAAATTAGTCAAAGTTGCATATACAATTCCACATGTATAGGTGAAAATCACAATTATCCTCAAATGTAATAATTATGCCAATAAAAAAGGAACATTATACAAAGCTTACAAAATATTCTGTTTGCTTAGATTTAATAGGTGCCTTACTGGGCTTTTGTCAAAAAAGGTAAAGCAAAGAAAACTTCTTTCCCATCATGGATAAAAACCTTGTCCACATTGCTTTATAAACTACATGGAGTTCTCTCCACAGAGATTTAGAACTTGGAGTCAACTAGGCATCACCTCTTTCTAAGATGAGAAAATTGTCCGAGATGAAAACTTTTCCAAGATTCCTTCAGTGCATAAGGTCATAGAAATGGGGTCTGAACAAAAGCTTTCCCTTTCTATCTAGGACACACATAGAGCTCCCCACAGAGGTTCAGGGAAATTTTCTTGGGGTTCTTATTTCAAAGACACACAAAATTCCCCCCATTGATCTTTGTCATTGCAAGGGCAAGCCAAATGGAATTGCAAACTCACTCAGCAGGAAAAAAAATTCAAGTAGGTTCAATTAGAGATTAGCAAAGAAGGTTAACTACTTGTGGATTTTTGGCACAGGCATTCTTACTCTTAAGAAGCTTCAGAATATTTTACGATCACAAAGAAGGAAATAGTCTAGGTCTGTTTAAATGCAAAAAGCAATTGCGACCTAATGATTCCAGAATTTTCACATTAAGCTTAACATCAACAGTTATACATGATTCAGTAATGCAGAAAATCAGTCTTTAATCACTCACAAAATGCAGAAGTTTGCAAAATTAAATCAACAGAACTGATTTATGAGAGAATACAATGGAAAAAACAACCACCACCACCTACAGCCTAAAAATTTTCCCCCACTTTTTCTAACATCTTGAAGCATAGGGTTTCTAAAATTTGATAACCCAGACAGAGAATTGTTTTAGAGGTCCCTGCAAACTCAAAGGACCAAATTTAGTCCCAGATAGTGAATGCCATCATTCTCAATGCCTGAAGGCCAAGCCTGTTGCATTCCAACCTTCTCCATGGTTTTCTAGCACTATTAAGGGAGTTTATAGTTTCTAGTCTCCCTGCCATTGACTCAAGCCCCCACTAACTTTGTTCCCTTAATTTAAGGGTCCCCCTGTACTCTAGTTCCATTTACCCACTTAAAAGTCAGAATAGCTTTTGCAAAGGAATATTTACTCTAAAGGTATAGCAAGAATAAATATAAAAATCCCTCCTTCAGTCTCTAGGGAAAGAGATAAGGTTCATAGCATAAATGAGTTCCCATATACTATAGAATGATCCCACCAAGTTCAAAGTCTAAAGGCTTGCATCTTGGTACCCTTCTGAGTGTTTCCCTGCTGGACTAGCAGCAACATCTGGCCAGGAATTTTGCCTCCAAGGTGGCCAAGACTTGAGCTCTCAGGTCCAGGGAACTAGAGCCTAGAACTAAATGGATTAACAAAACAGACCAAACCCCTAAACCTCAATGTCAGGATCTCAGGAGAAGAAAGAACTAGTAAACTGATGTTCTGAAATCCCAGAGAAGAGAGAACATCCAAAAAGAGAGGATAGTCAACAAATGGTCATTGGTAACTTTGGTCATTATTAATTTTAGAAAGAGTAGTTTCAATTGAGTGATGAGATCAAAAGCTACATTACAGAAGGAAAAGTAGAGGAAGTAGAAGCAATGAGTATAGACATTTGCAAATGCATCCCCACCCCTCACCAGATGTTTGGATGAGAAAAGGAAGAGACATATAGGGTGATAGCTTGCAGGGATAGTAAAACCTAGTGAAAGGTAATTTTTTTTAATGGGAGAGACTTGAAGACCCACTTTGGAAGGAATTAGTAGTAAGAGAGAAGTTGAAGATGGGAGAGAAAGAATAATCGAAGTTGTAATCTTTTGGAGAAGATAGGAAGAGATACAATTCCATGATCAACCTTAATAAATGTCATTAGTAAAGACAGGTAGAATGAAGTAAAATAGGAAATGATGTCAAGGGATTTTGAGATGAACAAAAAAGGAAGAGAGGGAACTCACTTTCGACAGTGTTAAGTTTCTCAGAAAAATAATAGGTAAGGTGCTCAGATGAGAGGTTAGGGAGTGTGGGAGTGCTGAAGAAGGGTGAAAGCTTTTTGTGGAACTACTGAACAGATGTTTCATTTTCACCTTGGATCTGTATTATTTGAGAAAATCAGGCAATTTAGAATTCTGGTCTAATGGGACATATGAGGTGGGAGCAATCTCTTGATGTCTTCTCCTACCACTCTCCATATAATTTAGGCTAGTTATTTCTTAAAATATATTGAAATTGTTCTTGAGACTTGATTGCCTCAGAGAACTAAGGCTTGGGACATTCAACCTAACATCCTGCTGAGAGAAATGATTATTTAATAACCAATTGTCAGGGATATCTGTTTTTTTTCCCCTTCCTACATCTCATTCTTTACTAGGCCAAGCCAGCATCTGAAGGATATTGCTGATATTGAGTTTTTCTCAGGTTTTTCTCCTTAATCTTGTTCAGACCCTACCCAAGTAGGGAAACATACTGTGTTCAACTCAGGCTTGGGGAGGAGGGGGATAAATTCTTTGATTACATTGCCCAGTGCTGGGGGTGGTTTGGAAGTAAATAAAATAATCAAAGTCACATCCACTAGTCTGTCATTAGAATAGGTTCACTTCTTATTATAATATTAATTTTTAAAAATTAATTGTTAACCAATCAGAGTTGATTGCCATCTGCTGGAACTCTTCCAAGGCATATATAAGCTTCAGGAAATGGCTAAGATTCCTCTTTGATCTTTGAGAGGATGATGAATCCTTTTTGTTAAGTACTTTCTAGTGGTAATTGATAAAACTGATTATAATCTACCCAGAAACTCTGTCTTTTGGAAATTTTTAATTGCCATACTGGCCACCTGGGTTCAAAAGAACTTGGGCTCCTTCATAAGAATTTAGATGCAGACTAGCAGCATGAAAAAGAAGGGGAAACTGGTCAATTGAGTCAATGCTTTAGTCTGAATACACATCCCTTCCTTTCTCTGAACATTCTTTTTCAGCTTTAGCTAAGGAAACTTCCTTTGTTAACTGTTAGACAGATTATGAGTTTCTCATTTCATTCCAGTTTTGGACCTAAAGTACCAGTGTACTGACCAGAGTTAGATCCAGTCTCTTATAGCATGGTTTGGGGTTTCATTAGGTTTCATTAGTCAATCAACAATAGGTCATCATATTCTTTATCTTGTAGGCTGGTATTGAACTCTGGAACTTTCCACCTAAATGTTACTACTAAGACTTGAAAAGCCCTTTTCTAAAGTCCACTGGTTGTTGGCCTATGACTAGGGAAACAAATATCTCATCAGAGGAGAACTGCCAGGGAAAACCATCAAGATGGCAAAGTCAGAAGAAATATAATCCAGATCTACTACTGCAGCAAAGATTGGGGAAGAGCAGCAGATTTAGTGATGAAACAGTAATCCAAGGGAAAAAGTATAGTAGGTGCTTGTTTCTAGGCCTTGGTATAGGGAGATAGTCAAAGTACTGTAGTAACTGGGGTGTGGGATTTAACAGAAAAGACCCATCATGAGCCTTCAATTGAATATTGAAGGTCAGAGGCTGTGAATTTAGGGCAGAGAGTATAGACTAGTAGTAAGCTTGTAGCTGTGTCTTTCTGATCCCATGCATATACCAAGGTGCAAGTTTGGTGTTGAAATTGTGTTCCAAAAGAGCACGGACTGAGGAAGTCTGTAGTTCTCACTCTTTAACTTCATGAACCTTCTAGCACACTGACTGGGGCTGGGGTCAGTAGCTGTCTCTTGGAGTTTCCATCAGGGATGAAAAACATTTAGCTGTGTCATCTAGACTCCTAAAAAGGTCAAGAATCTGCAAAAGTCAGACCAAAAGAGCAGCAATAAGAGAACTTACGGTGTAGAAAATTTGTGCTCACTGGCCTGAGTTACCTCTGAAATTCTTGGCAATTGCCATACTCTTTGTTCAAAGGAAACAATTGTAAGATTTAAAATAATACAGATCAGGACTATACAAGGCACCAAAATTCCTTCCAGAAAAAGACAGAGCCTAGACTTGACACAAAGTCCCAATCCATAAAATAAGTTTGGAAAAATGAGTAAACAAAAAAAGACTGATAGTAAAGAAATATTGTGCATTCAGGGATGCACAAAACATAAACCTAGAAGAAGAGAATAATACTATATCTACATCATCAAACAAAATTCAATTTAGCCAAAAGGTCAACTAGAATTACTAGAAGAAAGGAAGCACAGGGGCAGCTAGGTGCTACAGTGAGTAGAGTACCAACCCTGGAGTCAGGAGGATCTGAGTTCAAATCTGGCTTAACACTTACTAGCTGTGTGACCTTGGGCAAGTCACTTAACTCCAACTGCCCTCCAAAAAGTAAAAAAAAAAAAAAAAAGGAAGCAAGATTTTCAAAATTATAAAGGAAATCTCTAGGGATAAGAAGTAGAAATGAATGTCCTCCTCTGTCTTTGCTTACTGAATTCCTACCCTTCCTTTAAAGAGGATCTCAAATAGTAACTACTCTGTGAGGTATTCTTGTTGTCTCAAGATATTCATTCACATTTAGTATAAGTAACTTGGAGTTACCAAAGGAAAGTGAATTTTAATGTGAACTCCCAAATAGCATTGTATCCCTAGACTTCAAATATCTTATTGTGAAAGACAGACATATTTCTAGCAATATTCTCTTTTTGAAGTTAGGAGAGCAAATGACTCAGTTGTAGCAGTTGCCCTATTTTATATGAAGGCAGAAATGTAATAGAGAGTTGGAGTGGAGCATTTCAAATTATATTTATCTATAAGCCTATAGGTCCCGGGTTTTGTTTATTTGACTCTTAGAACTTTGCCTTGATTTCCCTTTTGTAAATTTCACATACTTTCTTGTATTCATGGTTATTTCTATACATTCTTTTTAAAGATAGATTATTGCTACCTTTAGTTTTTTTTGTCATAGCTACTTTTTAATACACCCTTTTTCCAGCAATGCTTTGACTTTATAATAATAACAGAGCACTGGTTTTATTAGCCTTTTTGCTTACATTATTTTGTCATTGTGTATGTTATTTTCCATGTTCTGCTTATATCACTCTTCATGTCATAAAAGTCTTCATGTGTCTGTGAATTCTTCATACTTGTCCTTTCTTTTGTCAGAACATTTCATTATATAACACATTTGCTAAGTTGTTCTGGAATCAATGGGTACTCACTTTGTTTCCAGTTTTTTGCTATCATACATGGAGAACAATTCTAGATATTTCATTATTTTTGGGATCTTCTTTTCTGTCTTTAACTTTCTTGAGATATAAACCCAGTGGGATGTAAGGATCAAAGAGTATCAATAGTTTAGTCATTTTTTTGGTATAATTTCCAGTTATTATCCAAAGTGTTTGGACTATTTCACAATTCTACTAACAGTATATTAATGTTCCTGCCTTTCTGTAGCAGAATATGTACATACTTCATTAAATTGGAAATTCCTTGAGAATGTGATATGTGTCATATCTATTTTTTTCACTTAAAATTTTTGTTGCAATAAAATAAAAGTTGCATCTGTGGCTTGTGATGCATAATTGGAAATCAGTTTAGATTTTTGTAGGGGACTCTTTGCCCCCGTTGCAGGACAAGGAGGTTGTTTATCTGGTTTAGCAGACATCTAGAGACCTTTTGCATGCTCACAGAAGGTCATGAGTCTTCTGAAGCGATTAGTTTGTGTAAAGAAGGAAGATGATAAGGAAAAGTCCCCGATATGTTGAATAGTCCTCCCATGTGTTAATCATTTGCCAGAGGTTTGGTCTGAAGAAACAAAAGGAATCAGATTTCCCCTCTACTGAAGGTTTGTCCTAAGAACAAACAGAATGGGGTTCCCCTTTACCAAAGGTTTGTTCAAGAACAAATAGAATGGGGTTCTTTGACCAAGGAACAAACAGAATCAGGCTGTACATGTACTGTAACTTGCTTATTTATTCTCACTAAATGAGAGAATCATGCATACATGGGAGTCAGAAAATAATTGTGAACTCAGAGATAAACAAGCTGAAGGAGACCCTTTATACACTTAGAGTAATCCCAGCTCAGGAAGCCTGTATCAACCCAAAATTATAGTCTCCATATGAGTTAACCATAAGCATAATATGAGAAATGAATTTAAGAGGATAGGTTGTAAATACAGTAAGTGTCAATTAGAATTATAGATCCAGGATATCTGTTTCTTTTTATCATGAACACATCTCTCTCTCTCTCTCTCTCTCTCTCTCTCTCTCTGTGTTTATGTGTGTATATATATATGTATATGTGTCCATACATACATATATATGTACATAGCATAACATGTATCCATAAAATACCAGGATAAGAAAATTCCCATTATTCAAAATAGTGTCTGGTTCAAGGCACCTTGTCCTTGGTAGTCACAAACAGAAGAACGTGTCTGGTTAGCTTCATCTGTCTAGTTGCTGACACAGCAAAAGGCATTTTAGATTTGCTCAAAGAGCAAAGCAAATTATGTCTGTTATGCCAGTGCATGCAAGACATTATGGTAGGTTAAACTCAGAGTGGGCCAAAAATGTCTTTTGCCTGATTAACCAATCTAGGTTTTGGGTCTTTCTCAGGTGATCATGGACTCAGAATGGTTCATACATGTAAACAGGCCAATACTCTGATCTCTTTTCTGTATATGTGGCTTGGCCTTCTGTTGAAAGACATATGGCTTATTGCAGTAATGCAGAAACTCCTGTTTGGTCACAGGTAATAGAGGTCGTGTTGAAGACTATTTGCCATCGAGTCAAGATTAAGTGGCATACAGAGGGCTTGGAAGTCAGGAAGACCTGAGTTCAAATATGACCTTTGGCACATACTAACTGTATGACCATGGGCAAGTCACTTCACCTGTTTGCCTCAGTTTCCTCATCTCTAAAATGAGCTGGAGACGAAATGGAGAAGGAAATTATCTTTGCCAAGAAAATGCCAAACAGGGTCATGAAGAATTAGACACAATTGAACAAAAACTGACTCTAAACTCTTGATTGTCTTCTACTATTTTTTGTTTTCTCTCCTGAGCACAGGTCAGTGTTTTTAATCCTGAGAAATGTACATTTTTAGCTCAGTAATTGACCTTGTGTGAAAATTTCTGAGTTGAGGGTTAGATGCCCAGATGGAGGTAATTCTTGTAACAGGCATTGATAAAAGGGCGCACCCTCCAAGGGGTTCCACCCCTTGGCTACAGAGGAGTTCTGGATCTTGTAAATTGCTCAGACAGTACAGGTCTGAGATGGAAGTGAAATATCTATTTCAGCAGTGTTACAAAGTTATCTTTAACTTTCAGGAGAGTATAAGTGAGTATAAGAGTATAAGTGGGTTATTATGTTATGTTTCTGTATTTTAAAAAATATGCACGCTTATGAATTGTTTGCATTTTAAGCATTTTTTCAGTGAATGTCATTATTCTATAACTGAAATGGGAAAAGAAGCATCATTGTAAGGAGGGTATTGCAATGGAAAAGACCAAAAGCCTCTGTCTGAGGAATATCCCTTAGGTCACATTCTTAAAGGTTTTCAGGGATTGGAAATTTAGGATTTGAGGTTTAAAAAAATATTTAAAAAACTCAAGATTCCCAGAGGATCTACACTCTTCATAAAAGAGGAATTCGAGGCTTGACCAAAGTAGTCTGTAATTTCCTTATCTCATTATCACTGTCTGTTCAGAACAACTTACTTGAAACAGCTTTTTCTTATGGTGAGAAGTTCTTTTTGACTTATTCAGCTTTTGAAAGCTTTGACTTATTCAGCTTTTGAAGCATTCAAAGAAGTTTTGCTCTTTTCTATTTTCAAGTTGTTTCTCTTTCTGGAGTCTTTTATTGGATAACTCAATCTTTTTCATGAATAAAACATTTTCCCTTTTCTTAGGTATCATTCTAGTGCTTGCTTTTTTTTTTGAGGGGAGAAGGCAGGGCAATTGGGGGTAAGTGAGTTGCCCAAGGTTACACAGCTAGTAAATGTTAGAGACTAGATTTGAATTCTGGTCCTCCTGACTCCAGGGAAGGTGCTCTATTCACTGCACCACCTAGCTGCACCATCTAGTGCTCTTTCTTAGCACTTTGTTATATATACACAAAGAATTGTATGATGATGCCTAGATACAATTACTAGACTTTATGCCAGCTAGTTACTTAAGTGTGGGTACAAAAAGGGTCAAGTTGATTCTATTTGCCTTTAAGATAAGCAATAGGCTTTCAGACTGGCATTTTATTCCCAAGTATCATCTTTGTCTTCCTTTCTGAAGGACAATTCAGCCCAGCAGATGTAAGAAGGAATCCTGAGGGAGAGACAGGAGGTACCATTTAATAGGCAATCAAACCACCACCACCACTACGGCTCTGACCATTATCTCCCCTCAGATCCTGCTGGAGGCAGGTTACAACCTTGAACCCAAGAAACCTTTGGAATAGTAGTACCTGATGAGGTGCAGGCTTTGGGAGCCCCCTTGGGCTCTCCTAGAATCTTTGAGGTATAGGGTCTGGGACCCTCCCTAGAGCTCTCCTGGAATCTTCAAAAGGGAAGGCATTTGCCTGAAGTCATGTGCCTTAAGTTGTGGTTCTGCCCAAGTCTTCGGCCTTCTTTTGTTCCAGTAGTTTCCCCACCCTTAATGTTCCTGTTCCCACCCCTGAACTGGCCTAGTCCACCATTGTCTGTGGTCTCCAGGTAGCCTCCAGCAACTTCCCATCCTTAATCACTCTTTACTGGAATCTGATCTCATTTAACTCCTCCTGAAGACACCCCCCCCCCAACTCCTCCTCTAGACCACCTTTAGATTCTTCCCACAACCTTTCTTATATAAGATCCTGTATAAGATTCTGTATATAAGATCTTCTCTCCATATGGTGTGATAGCCCCATAGAATGACCTAGCACAGACTTATTCTGGACTACTTGCCCAACGCAAGTCTTAGAGATACCTAGGCTCCTTCAGAGTCTACCCAATATGGCAAACTTTCAATAAACTTTGCTTTTCTTTAGCTGAGAAGACTTGAGTTGAATTATTTCTGTAGGACCCAACATGTTGATATTTTGGGGGTCTCAGGCAACCCTAACACTTTAGGAAACCTCTACAATACCTACTCCCCACTACAGTTATTAAAGCCCAGAAAAAAGTTCTTACCACCACAATTCTTATCACTATTGAATTCAATATCAGGAAAATGATAATTCTATCAGTGGAAAATGATGTTAAAGTAGAGGAATTATGTTCTACTTTGCTGAAAATACCCTCAAGATCATGAGACCTTCTGTTTTACTTTTAATTGGAACTACACACATATAATACATGTGTATATATAAACAATACATATAAACATGTAGTTTTCTTCATTGGAATATGAGCTTCTTGAAAGCAGGGACTGTTTTACTTTTCTCTTTGCAGGCCCAACATTTAGTACAGTTCTTTGCATTTAGTAAGTGCTTAATACATGTTCCCCCCCCCCCCCCATTCTTTCATTCCTCCTTTCCCCTCACAATTTATCTTTATGAGTCAAATACAGGATTTTTGCAGAGGTCATGAAAGATCACCAGGTGTCAGTGGCAGAGCAGGCCCTAGAATCTATGTCATTTAACTGGCTGCATGACTGTTGGTAAATCATCTAATATTCCCATCAGAAATGTGGGGGTTAGAAAAAGATGTGCTAGATCTAACATTCTGTGATTCTATGAGTCTTTGATGTATTGATGGAACTTCACAGGAGATAGGAGCAGTATTATGAACATAGAAATGAGAAAAGATCAGTATTTGCTGGGAGTATTGAGGACTTTCTCTTTTGGATGCTGAAACCTCTGCATCTTTCTTCCCAAAGACTTCTCAAAACAAGATCATGAGTATGAGCTGGTGTATTTAATTTGTTAAAGACAGAGTGTCTCAAAGCTGAATAAAATAAAATCTAATTACTGCAGACTGGAGTGGAGAGACAAAATCCAAAAGTACAGAGAAAATGATGGAGAAGAAAACTATGTCAGTGGGTCAGACCTGGAAATGCCTTTATTAATTTTCCCAATCTCTTTTTCCTTCAGACATTGGGTCATGCAAACAAAGAAACAAAAAACGGGCCAGAGAAGCACTAATCAAATTAAATATTTTGTAACCAGGGATGGTTCTCAAAAGTTGAATTTAGGATTCTAAAGGTATGGATGAAAGGGACTTCAGATCTAGGCCAACCCCCTTAAATGAGGAAACACCCAGAGAGAGTGGTTTGCCAAAGGTAACACCTGGAAGTCACTGGCAGAGACATGTTTTGACTGTCAGTTGTCAGGTTTGAAGTCCATTGCTCATGCTGCTGCAGGTTACTTCCATCAACACAAGAATTTCTTGGGATATGTTTCATTAATGTTTTAGAAAAGGAAAAAAAAGGGAAAATTAGGTTTTAAATATAAACCTTTGTCTTGTGGAGTATGTTATGCTGTTATGGGAGAGATTATGAATTACAAATTGCTTTTGTTAGAATTAATGACAACAATAAGTTCGATACAAAATCATTGACAAGGAATTATTTTGATACTAACTATACAATGTAATTAAAGCAACCGAGAACGAGAGTGCATTTTGAACGAGCCTTTAGATTGTAGGGCTCCTGGGGTCATTTTTTGGGAATTGGCATAATTAGTGCCCTCCAACATGTATTCAATCAACTCTCCAGACAGTAAACAGCCAGAGCTATCTGGATTCTCACCCTCTAAGATATAATAGAAAATTTTATTTAAAATGAATCATAATGTTCCAGGGATTGCTGAAAATACCAGGTGTACTTTATTCAGCAACTCTTAAGATTGTGCTTGCGCTTTTTGCCATGGTTCTGACACGCAAATTACTACCTTCTTTGAATGCTGGATTCGAAAGAGTTCGGAGTGAGGTGAAATAAATACAACCAATAATTTGCAAAAAAACAAAATAAGTGACGTAAATTTTAGGTCCGGATTACTTTTATAAGGCTTCTATGCAAATAAAAAAAGTCTACCTCAGTCTCTGTTTGGAGCAACTTGATCTAAGTGGGACGATCCTATTTAAAGAGTGAGATTTTTAGATGTAACCTTGTGATTGGTTAAAACAATCAGAATTCTGTTTTTGACCAATAGCTAAGCAGTTTGATAAGTTAGTTATTTAACCAAGTAATACCCGTTATGCTGCCTACTTTGGACGGAACTCGTTGGTCTGGCTGCAAATGTACCCTCCAGGGCACGTTCGGGGATATGTTCTGTTTGGTTTAGCTGGATGCCCAACCTATTTCCCAAAGGCGAATATAAAGACTGGTCTTGGAACTGACCAGCAACAAAGCCGAAAGAGAGACACGTAAACCATCTCTGACCTACCACTACTCGCGAGAAGCAACATAAGCGTTGCGCGGTGGATAAAGTGCAGGCTTAAGTATGAAGCAAAGGTTTTCGCTTCAGCCATAAGTGATATATATCCCTGCCCAAGGAATATTTTCCCCCCAGTTTAAAACTCTGCTTTTCTCATCTGTAAAATTGAAATGGGGCGAGGGAAGGTATAAAGATAGGGCCACAGGAGATAAATTGCACATATAAAATTGCGCTTTTAACCATCGTTCTGACACGTAAATTACTACCTTCTTTGAATGCTGGATTCGAAAGAGTTCGGAGGTGAAATAATATAACCAATAATTTGTAAAAAAGCAAAATAGGTAACGTAAGTTTTAGGTTCAGATTATTTTTATAAGGCTTCTATGCATAAAGAAAGTACCGCAGTCTCTGGAGCAACTTGACTTAAGTGGGACGTTCCTATTTTAAGAGTGAGATGAGCCACAAAGACGAGTTACATCAGGAGCTTTGCAAGGAAAGCAGATGTGCATCTTGCTCCAAAACATAGGCATATTGCCGCACCGAAAGATCAAATGGATACAATGCCTACGATTAGGGAAGCTAGTGAGGGACAAAATTAGTTCCGTGCCGGGGAAACGCTTAAGCCCCGGAACCAGAAGCTCTCGGAATCACCCATTTTTAGGAAAACAAAAGAAAAAAAGCTTTTCTCCAGCCCCCTCTTCTCCATCACCAAAATTCTAAACCAAACCTACATAATTTCAGCCACGCACACATACCTATACCCTGTATTCCCTACTAACCATTTAAAAAAAGAATCCTCCAGAAAGGTCAACTTTGGGCGGGAGTCCCGGATGGGGGTGGGGGACAATGGTGGTTCGGCGACTAGTAACTGAAAATGTCTTAGGCTATTTGCATTCTTAAGGGTGGTCATATATATATATAAATTTCGAGGGATATATACGTTTAACTTTAAAATAATTTCACTCTTATTTACCTTAACAAAATAAAACGGATACATAAAATTTTAAATCAATGGAAAGACAAAAGGTGAGCTTGCTATTTGTGTCCTATAGCGAGGCTTGTGTTTGTTAAGTGTTTTTTGGATTCTTTTATCGGTGAAAACATTTGGGAGAAAACTCAAGATAGAACAAAGCATATTGCGGCTTGAACTTAAAACAAACAAACAAAAAACCCGTCCTTTAAGTCAATGTGCTGGAGGCCCTTCTCCTGAAACTAAAACACTAATTGTAGACGTGTGTATTACCCACACAGAATATAAATGCTGAATAACAAGTAGAAAAAGAAACTACGCTTATAACCATTAAGAGCAAGTGGGAGTGTGTAGGGATTCATTTTTTCCCAATCAAATTGTCCAGAATTCAAGGCTACGAGAGGTTGCATAACAAACCTATTTGAGGCGCGGGACTTTTGAATGCTTCTCTAGCTCAGCGGTTCTCAAACTTTTCGGCCCTTTACAAACTTAAGAAATTGATAGTTACAAATAGAGGCCTTTTAAAAAATTGTGTCGTCTCTACTAACACTTTATAAGAAATGAAAGCAATATAGCTGTGGATAGTTTTGACCTCACAGATGCCCTTGAGTTGGGTATCAGGGACTGCAGGGGTCTTTTCTGGACCAGTCCTGGGAACCCGTGCTCTATATCGAACGAGCACTAAATTTGCTTTTGCAAGTACGATTTAAAGACACGAAAAATCTTCAAATTTTGCCAAGTTTATTTAGTTCCTCTATAGGCCACTTAAAAAAAAAAAAAAAACAAAAACCAGGGACAGTAGATCAGCTGACCGTCAGGTCTGTCCGTCTGGCAACCTTCCGGGGGGACCGGGGGCTTTACAACTGGTCAGGCACTATGGCGCCGAAGGATATCCGGTACTACCAAAAAAAGAAGCAATTGAGCAGTTCTACCAGACCCAACCAAGTACTTAAGTGGTTCATTTAGGATAAAGGGATCAAAAAATAACCTGAAGTATGCGGGGGGGGGGGGGGGGAAAGGGTAAGAAACTGCTCGCATTTTCTATCTGGCTTAAGTTGCCCCCCCTCCTCCCCCACTGTGCAATTAAATCGCTTAATTAAAAGTGTTGCAGGGCCCCGAAACATACGTATCGAGCTCTTTTCATTGAGGTCTATGGGTGGCTCTGAAAAGAGCCTTTGAGGTGTTGAAGTTCCCGCGGAGACCTACTTCTTCTTTGGCGCCGCCTTCTTGGGCTTGGCTGTTTTAGGTTTGGTCACCTTTGCCTTAGCTGCCTTGGGCTTCACGGCTTTCGCCTTCGCAGGGCTCTTAGCCGCCTTCTTGGGTTTAGCAGCTTTGGCTTTTTTCGGACTCTTGGCTGCCTTTTTGGCTCCCGCTGCCGCCGCCGGCTTCTTAGCTTTCTTAGGTGTCTTCTTCAAGGTTTTCTTGGTGGCCGTCCCCGTGTTCTTTTTGGGCTTCTTGGCAGCCCCTGCTGACTTCTTTGCTTTGGCAGAGGCAGATTTCTTGGACTTTCCTTTGCCTTCACCCGCAGGAGTCTTCTTGTTGAGCTTGAAGGAGCCCGAGGCGCCGGTCCCCTTGGTCTGCACTAGAGTGCCTTTGTTCACTAGGCTTTTGAGACCCAGCTTGATGCGGCTGTTGTTCTTTTCCACATCGTAGCCGGCGGCCGCCAGCGCCTTCTTGAGGGCAGCCAGAGAGACGCCGCTGCGCTCATTGGAGGCGGCTACAGCCTTGGTGATCAGCTCAGACACCGGGGGCCCAGAAGCCTTTCGCCGTGCTCCTGCAGCACCCGTTGGCTTCCTAGCCTTTTTCTTCACAGGTGTCTTCTCTGCTGGAGCTGGAGTAGCCGGCGCGGCAGGAGCAGTCTCAGACATAGTAGCAAACCTAGATAATTACAGTAAAAAATGCTGTAGAACCCACAGTGTCAATATAGCAGTGCTCGCAGGGCCGGGGGTATATATAGAGAGGAGCTGCTTTGTGATTGGTGCGCTGCCCAGCTCGCCTCCCTGGCAGGGACAGTGTCTCAGCTCTGAAGAGGAGTTGTGTTTGTTACACTTCAAAAAAGGGGAAAATTATAAAAATTCCCTGTATGGAATCACGCGGTTTCAATCGGAAAATAAGTGGAGAAGTCTCAGGCTTCATGTCCCTCTTCTTTTTTCTCTGTAGCCTCAAATTCTGCAGCAGCAGCCTTTCCAAACACACGTAACTCTGAGCAAAATTCAGGTGAAATCAAGTCAACTTCTTGTTTTTTCTCTAAAATACAAATTCGTCCCTTTACTCCTGAAAGTTCTTCCTCCCTGGGATTGTTCATCATATTCTTGGCTTCTCATCTGCACAAAAACCAAGTTATTTTTATCATAATTTACACAAAAATTCCGTTTCTCCGCGGGGGAAGTAACACAGGCGCTCCCACGATTTCTGTAAATGGAATAGTGGGAATTGGCGACTGGGGCAACGATTTGATTCTGTAGTCATTACACGAAGTTATTTTGGAATATAAGGGGAAAACCACAATTTTTTTTTCTGAGGGGGGGAGGAGGAATATCTAGGGGGAGATGGGGATCCGGGTGTAAAATTTGGTTCAGGAAGTTAAATAGCAAAATCTTTGGTTTTTTGGATGGGGGTGGGGCTGCTACATCTGTAGACTAAAGAGGACAAACATCATTTTCGGGGTCCAGAATTTGCTTTCACCAATTCCCAGGGTAGAAGATTCTGCTTTTATTTCTAGGAGAAAGTTAAGATCAAAGGTTTCCCTCCCCTTCGATTCCCCCCCATCCCCCCCACATGTATCAGAAGGTGATAGATTCCTGGGAACGCTTTGACCTCCTGTACAGTAGACTGAATTTACAGAAAGAGCATTTTTTAAAATGTTCCTCGTTTCTGGAGAGAAGGAACACATTAGGTCTGCAAGAGGTAGAAACTAAAATGTTAATGAAAGTGAATTATGTATTGTTTTTGATCCTGAAAAAATTTGCTTTTATTCTCTTATTGTTTATAGACATTGGAAGACAGGAAGATAGAAACAATGTGACATTGTGTCATGAAATTGTTTTGGTGCACACAAATACTGTAAATGAAAGACAACTGGCAATGAAAAATACAAATCTCTAACATGAATTTTAAAGCTGTTTTAATTATGGAAATATGAAAGTATCTCATATTTATTTATCATATAGCTGTTCCTTGTTACCTCTGATCTTATTACCTCTAAAATTCTTTGTCATTCGAAACAAGAGTTAGCTTTATAAAATGCAAAATGAATAATTTTGATTATATTAAATCGAAAAGCTTCTGTACAAACAAAGCCAATGTTACCAAGATTAAAAGGAAAGTGGAAAATTGGGAAAGAATTTTTGCAACCATTCTCTGATAAAGGCCTCATTTCTAAAATATACAAAGAATTGAGTCAAATCTATAAGAATACAAGCCACTCCCCAATTGAAAAATGGTCAAAGGATATGAACAGGCAGTTTGATATCTATAAGCATATGAAGAAATGCTTCAAATCACTAATGATTAGAGAAATGCAAATCAAAAGAAATGTGAGGTGCTACATCTCACTGGCCAGATTGGCTAAAATGACAAAACAGGACAATGAGAAATGCTGGAGAGGATGTGGACAAATTGGAACACTAATGCATTGTTGGTGGAGCTGTGAACTGATCCAGCCATTCTGGAGAGCAATCTGGAACTATGCCCAAAGTGCATACTCTTTGACCCAGCAATACCACTTCTAGGGTTATTTCCCATAGAGATCAGAGAAGTGGGAAGAGGATCTGTATGTACACAAATATTTATAGCAGCTCTTTTCTCGGTGTCAAAGAATTGGAAAACAAGGGGACGCCCATCAACTGGGGAATGGCTGAACAAGTTGTGGGATATGAATGTAATGGAATACTACTGTGATATAAGAAATGAGGAGCAGATGGACTTCATAATAACCTGGAGAGATTTATATAAACTGATGCTGAGTGAGAAGAGCAGAACCAGGAAAAATCTGTACATAATTACAGACACAATATATGTGTAATGATTAACTTCAATAGACTGGGCTCCTCTCAGCAATGTAAGATTATAAGAAAACTCCAAAAAGACTCATGATTGAAAGAGATATCCACATCCAGAGAAAGAGATGCAGAGTCTGAATGCAGATCAAAACAAACTTGCTTTGTTTCTTTTTCTTGTTTTGTTTCCTCTTTCCCACTGATCATTCCATCAGTTATAATCCCTCTTTACAACCTGACTAATGATTAATGTGAAGATATTTGTACATGCTATATTCGAATGCATTGCTGCCATGATGGGGAGGGAGAGGGCGGGGGGAGAAAATCTGAAACTCTAGGGACTATGGAACTGAATGTTGTAAATTAAAAGTAAATAATCCAATTTAATTAAAAAAAATTCTTTGTCATAAATACTTCACAACCTAATTCCAACCTACCTTTCCAGCTTTACTCTGTTGTGTACTATGTGCTCCAACAAAACTACTCTTCTTTTGTAGGTTCCTACTAACAAATATTTATCTCCAATTTCTTCCCATGTCTGGAATGTATTCCTTCCTCATTTCTGACTTAGAATCTTTAGCTTCCTCCAAAACATTATTAAAATACTGCTTCCTACATGATGTGTAGGAGGGTTCTGATATCCATCCCTCTGATACTAACTACCTGTCCTTCAAATTACCTTACCTTTATTTTTTTTTTACATATTCATATGTTTGCATGCTGTTTCCTGTAAGAGGATGTTAGCTCATTGAAGTATTGAACCCTTGGATTTTTCTCTTTGTATTCACAGCACCTAGCAAAGTGACATAGTAGGAACTTAATGAATAGTTGTTGGCACTAATTGGAGCTTGATAATTTTTTGACGAAAAACTGTTTGCCAATTCAACAAATATTTGTTGATGGCAACATTTTGTATTGTGGTGAGAATATATGAATGATTCTTTCACATATTTTGGAAGGCCTTCTGCCTGAAATTATTTCTGTGAGGTTAGTGGGCCTCAAATAATTTTATTTTGTTCTTCTAAATTCCACAAAATTCCATGTATATGCTTTTCAAACTAATTAAAATTATTCAATTTCAATTTAAGATAATTAAAAAGTCTTGTTAAACAGCAAGAGAAAATTCCCAGAATGAGAGGCCCCTGGAATTCTTTCCCTAGAACTATATTAAAAAACAAAACAAAACAAACAAAAAAACCAAATAAACTACGTTACTTTTAAGATGACTGATAAATGTTCTCTTGTTTGGGAAACGTTACTCTATAAACAACCTCATTGACATGAAACTAAACAATTCCTGGTAGGGGAATATGTGTGTATGTGTGTGTGTGTGTATTAATTTTAAAGTGGTATAAATATTTGCTAGATATTTATTTGTGCACACATTAGATTAAAAACACTCTGCATTTTCTTAAATGTTATCCATCCTGCTTTTTCTTTTGTTTCATATTGGGTCCAGTTCCCTGTTCATCATTAGTGTGTATACAACATATATGTATGCATAGACCAGTCTTATGGTTCCATATAACCATATACTAGTCTGGGAAATAGGCATTCTTCATCCACTTGGTTTTTTTCACCCTGTGTGGATAATTAGTCAGAACACCATTGAGATGTTTATGGAAGCTTTGCATTGCTCCAGACTTGATACAATTATCACACTGTCTTCTTAAAACATAAGCATCTGTTCTAGGGGAACTCACCATCTAAAAGGAATACATCATCCATTTGTAGTCTAAACTGGAGATTCTTCATCATTGTGGTAAACACCTTTGATGATGCTTTCTCCTTGAGCTGCAGTTTAGCATCATCATCTTCCTAGTGGACATTTCCTAATGATTCAACATACCCCAAATAATTCATTATCTTTTCCTCCTCATTATCATTTCTCCTCATAAATTCCATATTTATGTCATTGGTACCACTATTTCCAACCTCAAAATTATCTTTATCATTATTCCTCACTCCCATATATTTACTTGGTTTTCAAGTCTTGTAGAGATTATCTCTATAATATATTTTTCATGCCTTTTCTTCTCTCTACTCATCTTTTGCCTAGACTATTGCAATTGCCACATAATTGTTCTATTCCCCTCTAGTCTCTTCCCATTCATGCTTCTCATAGCTACAAAAGTAATATACCTAAACATAAATTTGGCCATGACATTTCCCTGCTCAAAAGCTCCAGTGGCTCTCTGTTGCCTTTAGGATAAAACACAAACTTCCTTTTTTTTTTTTTCCCCCATTTAAAGTACTTCACAATCTGACTCCAGGCTATGTTTCCAGGTTTATTACACATGATTTCCCTTCTGGTATTTTATATTTTAGCTAAACTTGCCTACTTTCAGTTATTCATTCTTTATCCCATCTCTGCCTTGCGCAGCCTGACCCTCTGCCTAATCCTAAAGTCTGTATTTTTCACCTCTGCCTCTTACAGTCTTTAATTTCTTTCAGTGCTCAACTTGGTGCTACCTTACTCTTCAGGAGACCTTCCCAGAAACTTTTCCCCTCTCCCAAATACTAATGCCTCTTTTCAGAAATTACTTTGTATTTGCTTATATGTGTATATAGCATCATAGGTTTAGAGTGGGAAAGGATAGAGAATATTGAGTCTAACTCACTCATTGTTGAGGAAACTAAAGCCCAGAGAGGTTAAAGTGTTTTGTCCAGGTTCACCAAACTGGTGAAATGTGTGGGATTGGATTCAAATTCACATTCTCCTTACTCAGAATCTAGGTTCCTTTCTACTTATAGCTGCTTCTCCTAGAGGGGAGAGATTGTTTCATTTTTATATTTATGTCCCTACTGCTCACTACATCACTATACTTTGTTATTTCAATGCAAAAGGATACATAAGAAAGTTAGATGAAAAAAAGAATGCTAGAAAATATAATTTAGGATTCAGAAACAAAACATGTCAAAGGCTAAATTACTCAGAAACCTTATGTTTTTATAAGACAAATACTTTATTTCTGAAGAGAGTTGGACAAATGAAATCGACTGTATCGTAACCATTGATAAAGGAAATAGTTGCTAATTAACATTTTTAATAAGTCCTGTCTGTGTAGTCAGACCATAATTTGTTAGAATACAGATAAAAATCAACAACAGAGTGGAAGAAAATATAATGACAAATAAAAGAATAATAAGTGAATTAATGAAAAGGCATTTATTAAAAGCTTACTATGTGGTAAGTATTGTGCTAAGCATTAGAATTCGAAAGTGAGATAATCCTTGCCCAAAGAGTGTACAGTCTAATAAAGACTATATATACATATATACTATATATACATGTATATATGTAGGCAGGTTCTGGATAGTTGACAAAGCTCCATACAATCTCTGTCCTTTTGCTGCAATGGCCACAGGTTACGTTGTCCCATTTGAGCCATACCTGTTGCTAATCACAAAAAGATTATTACAAGATCACTAGTCTGATCTTTTCAAAAACATTACCATTAAGTTCCATTTGAAAAAAAATGGGAACTTATTAAAGTATAATGACATTGGAGTAACTATCATAATTCCTTACAGTTTGACAAATTTAAAGTGAGCTATACAATGAGGAGTGGAATAATTTCAAAACGAATCTACAAAATGTTAAGGAAGATGAAGTATGCCTTCTATTTCTTGGTGTAGAGTGGAGAATGAGGTATACATTTTCAGACATGATCAATACAACACAAATTTGTTTTACTTGACTGTATGTCAAGTTTTTATTTGGTGAAGAAAGAGTTGGATAGAAAGTGTAAAAGTGATGGTGATGTTATGTGAAAAAGAAAAAGAGGATTAATGAAACATTTAGAAATATGCAGAAAATCATGAACTAATGAAAAGTGAACTTAGCAGAGCCAAGTAAATATGCAACATGACTCCAATATGAATGGAAGCAACAATTGTCACAAAACAATAAAAAACAAATTGTCGAGGGCCAGTTTCTGACCTGGTCCATGAATGGGAAGAGATTGGTCCAGGATTTCTCCCAAGCCCGCTCTCCATGAAGGCTATATTATGTCTTAAGATTGGCTCACCATCTCTTCTTGACTTGCTGGAGTTTAGGTAGTGAGTGATAACCGAGCAGTGACCCAGACATAGATGCATGCAAGGGAAGAAAGATATTAAAACATATGAATGTATGTAGGTGAACAAGGACATTAGAACCTACAGATGTGTGTAAATGAACACGGACATTAAACAATTTCTCATGGGTACTTAAGAGATAATCGCTTTACATTCATTATCTAAATCCTGTCCTCTGATTAATAAATGGGAACTGCTATGACAGAACCTGCCTGGCTTGTGTCATCATTCCACACTTCTTGGTTTGGCCTGTGCCCATTTTGGTGCAGGCATCAACATATATTGCAAAATTACAAAGAACAAAGTTCCCCCAAATAAGATATATGAGAAAGCAACACTTCTCAATACTTTGCAGAGATGTGGATCGGGGAGAATATATGATGTGAAAAGTTGCATATATTATCAGACTTTTTCATGTTATTGATGTGTTTTTGCCACCCCCCCACCAATGTTTGTACTGCCATGATAAATTTAAAATGTGTTTAAAGACCAAACATATGTATCTGATTTATGGCTTCACATGACATTCTCACTTTCTGAATATGTGAAAATTTTCATGTTTGTAGATGCTTTTCTAATTGATGTTAAAGAATTTTTAAAATTACTACTTTCATTGAAGATTATAGGTGATCTTAGAACATTTAATAGCAAAAATAGAAAAGATGAAAATGAGAGTCTACAGAAAGTGAGGTGTGAGATTCATCTTAGCCAGATTATCCCCAAAGCACTTATAGATAAAACTGGGATGACAAGAAATTGATAGAAAGTGGAAGAAATCTGGAAGCATTTTGATAGATACTTATTACCATTTATGATAGTAGAAACAACAATATATGTATATTCTAATGCCTTGATACCTGCTATGTTATGTGAAGAAGTAGAACTGGCATTTAAGAAAATATATTCTAGAAGAACAGCTACATTTGAGGTGATAATTTGGAAAACAGTGAGATCAGTTTTTAAGACACCTGAAAGAAGGGTGAATACTGAATATCTGGGGGAAAACAAAGATGGTATTACTATTTCTTATTTCTAAGAGAATGATCTCTCATACATCTGTTATTGTTGTTTGTCCTTCATTCTCTAAGAGGACCATGACATCAGGAAGGTGATGCCATAACATCCAAGTGAATTGGATTTAAGTGAAGGAGGGCTGTGCAAAGTCATCAGCCTAATTTTCTCCTCCAGAGGAATCTGGGTCCAGTGGCAAGATATCTATCAGGATGACTGTAGAGATGCTGTTGGAGACTTTGGCCATTTTAAGCCAAGATCTTTAATAGGACTCCATTTGACTGAGGCAACACCTATTTAGTGATTAAGGCTAGATAAGAAATGAGGAAGAGATTCAATTTGGGAAGGGAAGACTCTCAGGGTTTTTGGTCAAAACAGAAACAATTGCTATGGACATTCACTCTGAGCCAATCAGAGCACAAGCAATGGCCAAGTTGGGCTTGGCTTACCTGAAAATATGAGAAGGGAACGAGCAATCTTGTACAATTTTTTTTCCTCCATTTTTCTATCTCCATACAACTAACTCAAATTCATAGAGATAATGTAATTTTGATGCCATTTTTTATCATTGGCTAATGACTGCAAAGAATTTCACTCAGTAAATTTGTTGTTGTTTAGTTGTGTCTGACTCTTTGTGACCCCATTTGGGGTTTTCTTGGCAAAGATACTGGAGTTGCAATTTCCTTCTTCACTTATTTTACAGATGGGGACACTGAGGTAAACAGGGTTAAGTGTAACCCAGGGTTACAGAGCTGGTAAGTGTCTGAAGCTGGATTTGAACTTAGGTCTTTCAGATTCCAGGCCTGGTGCTGTAGCCACTGTGTCACCTAGTGGCTAAGCAGAGCAAAATGTCCTAGTCTAGCAAGATGTCACTCATTTGTGTTAAAATATGAAAAAACAATGTTCGAGGATTTTCTGTGGAAGGGTAACCAGAAGTAAACTGGAACAGATGAACAAATACAAAGGATGAGTCCAGAGTTCTAAACTCATATTATGTCTTCTTGATTTGTGCTAAGGACTTTACTTATATTGCCACCAATCAATCAACCAACATTTATTAAATATTTTATGTATCAGTCACTTTGCTAAATTCAGGGAGTACACAGAAAAAACAAAAACAATCCTAGTTCTTAAGGACCTTGTATTTTTTTTTTTGCTTTTTTTTGAAAGGCAATTGGGGTTAAGTGACTTGCCCAAAGTCACACGGCTAGTAAGTGTGTGTCGAGTATCTGAGGCTGGATTAGGACCTTGTATTAAAATACTGTAAACCTGATTTGCAGATAATAATACAGCATCCTGAAAAAATAAAATCTCCTCTGGTGCCAATCAATAAATAGAGTTAGCACCTATCTAGGAAACACAGTTCAACTCCCAAAGAGTGGTGGTTTCATCCTTTAACTTGGTTAGGTTGTCAAGGCTTACTCCTGGTGCATGTGTCAAATATGTCAAAATCAGTCATGGAAGCTGTCCTTCAAAAAATCCAAATGGAGGAAGGATTCCCTATAAACAGTAAAATCCTTCAGATGCTTCCACTGATGGATGATAATGTGCTTACTTCATGAAGCCCAAGAAATTACATTGGATCTCCTCAGTGGAATCTGTGATCATTTAAAAGTGAATATCCAAACAGGGAAAAAACCAAAACAAATGGAAGAGGAATGCCTATTGTCTAGACTACAGTGTGAAGTTGAATGGATAAACTCACTGATGTCTTTTGAAAGTTATTTCAGTACACAGTGAGATGGACCCAGAACTGAACAGGAGGAAGAAGGGGATGGGGGGAAGAGATATCATATGTGGGAAACAATGTGTTTTGGTTTTACCAAACTGCTTTCTGAAATAAGTCTATCTTTTTTCATACCAATATGTGTGTATTCCTTGTGCTATATAGTCCTGAATTTGAAAGTTCAAAATTACTAGTGACCTGAAATACAATGGCAAGGGGTACATACAGGCTGCAGCATATTTGTAATAATGAGTTGGACATAAATGTAGAGTGTAATCATAATAATTATATAAGCAATCACCAAGGAGATGTCTGGTAAAAAAGAAGCCACGTGTAAAGAAGGAGAAATAAAAGATGGTCTGTTAGACTGTTGCAGTGGTACCCACACATCTTTAAATGACCTAGAGAAAGCCATCTAGCATATGAGACAAATCTCCTTGTGTATATATGCAAATGAATTGATGGGAAGACAAGGATAAGAAAAATACAGGTTGAGAAAGTCTAGTAGGAGCACCCCATTGATGAGGTGACATCCAATAAAGAAGATGTTTCTAATTTAGGCAGTTGTATATATCTCTATACAATTCATTCATAAATGTATTACTGTATAGCTTTATGTGACAATAAAGGAAACTATTTAAATTCAAGAAGAAACAAGAAAATTCATAAGAACAAAAAGGTATAAGTAGGAAGAACCTATCTTTGGTTGCTTAATTAGCACATAATTATATGTTTTAAAATAAAAACTACTATAAGAAAATACTTCTGTATAATGAAACAAAAAAATTCACCAGCCAAAGGGGAAGCTCACTGAAAATCACAAAATCATTCACTGGAATAATTTTTTGATGCAAATAAATACCAATATGGTATCATAAGAATTTTTTATTGCTACTTTTAATTGTGTCTACTAGAGAGATAAAACAACAATAACCATACCTCAACAATGTGAGTGCTCAAGTAAGACACTAACTCTTGAGTATGAATTATGATAATAATGTTGATGATGATAAGCATTTCTATAGTATTTTAAAGTTTGTAAAGTATTTTACAATCATCATTTTATCTTATTCTCATCACAACCCTAGGAGGTAGGTGCTCTTAGTTTTCCTATTTTATTGATGAGGAAACTTAAACAGTAAGTTAGGTGATTTACTCAGGGTCATACAGCTAATAAGTGTCCAGAGTCAATTTGACGTTGGTTTTTATTAGTTCAGTAGCATCCAGGAACTAAAACATCAATGGATTCTCCTGATTTTGGAACATTCCCATTCCAAAAATTGGGAACAATTCCAGTAGCTCCTTATGAAACCCTAGGTAGGATTTGTATTAGGCTAAGCTTGATTCTCTGAATATACCATGTCTGACTATTTGTTTAAGGGTCCTCTGTGTATCTTGGCCATTCCAATAGCTCTGGGTCAATAAGTTTCTTCCAGTTTCTACACCAAGGAGAGAAACAAAATGACTTATATTAGTTCCTTTTGCATTTTATGGGAGCATCTCTTATTACAGTTGAAGAGGTTACCCACAAAGAGGGTTAGGGTTGCCTGAGACCCCAAAATACCAACATGCCAGGTCCTGCTGAAAGAATTCAACTCAAGTCTTCTCAGCCAAAGAAAAACAGTTTATTAATAGTTCACTGTATGGGGTAGACCCTCAAGGAGTCCATCTATGCTAGGTCATCTCACACCACATTGAGGGAAGATGGGATTCTATATACAGAAAGGTTGTGGTAGGAATCTAGGGTGGTCTAGAGGAAGAGTTTGGGGAGGGTCTTCAGGAGGAGTCAGATGAGGTCAGACTCCAGTAATGAGTGATTAAGGGTGGGAAGTTTCTGGAGGATACCTGGAGACCATAGACAATGGTAGTCCGTGCCAGTTCAAGGGTAGGAACAGGAGCATCAAGAGTGGGAAACTATTGGAAGAAAGGAGGACTAAAGGAGGCCAGAATTACAACTTAAGGCCCATGACCTCAGGCAAATGCCTTCCCTTGGAAAGATTCAAGGAGAGCTCAAGGGGGCTCCCAAAGCCTGCACCTCATCACAGTTACCTATACATATGTTAAAATAATAAAAGATTTCTTGAAAAATACAATGGAGATAACTTTGGGCAGTAGTCCTATGAATATCAAATGAAGCACAATAGAGATAAACTTACCAGAGGTGTTTGCCACTGCCATGGAGGATGTCTATCATGCAGTCTAAATGGAAGAGCAATTTTCCTATAGATGGTGAGGTCTTCTGGTTTGTAAATGACATGGCATTGATTGAATTAAACTACATCATACCAAATAGTCTCCTTAATGAGGCCCAAAACTATTCAAAAGAGTTCTGTTGAATAATCTGAATAGGAAAAACCAAGTGAACAATATCTCTTGTCTGTGGTATGTTACAATTGGATGTTTAATTAGAAAATAATATTTTGGGCAGAAACCACAGAAAGGCAATAAGTTTGGTTCAGAATTGAAATAGAGAATGAGAACAGAATGAATTGAATTTGAAGATTCTCAAGTATCTGTTCCCTGAAGTTGCCAGTATCCTCTTCAGATGATGTTTACATAGCTACCCATCACAAAGCATCTAATTTATGGAGTCAAAATTGTATATGATACAGAAGTCAACTGAAGAAACATGATGGGTATGGTAAATAAGCAAATGATGATTTGAATGAAATAATTGTAATAAAAATATCTGGATGACGTATGTTTGAAAAAGAAGGTATCTGAGCCTATTATTTATCAAGAAGGGGAAATGAATAGCAGATGAATAAGTGCTGCACTGATTCTGTATCTTAGTGAGAACTAAATGGTTGTTTGAATCAACCTTCTTTCCTGACTACCTATTCTCTTACCCTTTTCTCTGCAGAGGACTTCACTTAGAAAAGGGAGGCCATTTGCTGAGGTCCTCTCATCTTCTTCCCCTCTTTTATGTCTCAAAATCCCTTAACAGCACCCTCATTCTCTAGTTCTTTACACCTGTCTCTGATGGACAGGTAGCTCTACTTCACCAAGGCCAGCTCTTATATTTGTACTTTGAAGGCATTCCTACTTGTTTCTTACCATCATTACAATAATTTCCTTTCTCAAATTTGTTCCCATCTTCTGTCTCATTCCTGATGCCTACAAAAGATGTCCAGATTTTCCCCATCCTTAAAAACCTCACTTGCCACTATCATCCTCTTAAGTTATCATCTCTTATTTCTCCCTTTCACAGTAAAACTCTAGAAAAAGCTCGTTCCCTCCAATTGGTCTCCTTTCTTTTCTTGCCTTGTTTCAACTGAAACTATATTCTTTCCAAAATTAACATTCTCTCAATTACTTGGGCAAGTGATGTTTGTCTTGATTGACTGCTCTGTATCATTTGATATCACTCATTCCTCCTGAATATTCTCTCCTCTCTGGGCCTTTATAAATAATGTTCTCTCTTTATTCTCTTATTTCCTATCTGACTACTCCCTCTAGGTTTCCTTTACTAGATCATCATCTCGACCATGTCCCCTAACTGTGACTGTGCCTTAAGGCTCTGTCCCTGGCACTTTCAGGTGATTTCGTCAGCTTCTATAAATTCAATTAGCATCTCTATGCACATTCCCATATAAATATATCCACCTTTAGTCTCTCCTGAGGTCTAGTCCTTCATTACCCATGTTTATTGAATAGTTCAAAGTGGGAGTCCTGTAGGGATTTCAAATTCAACATCTCCCAAGCAGAATTCTTTATCTCTTCCACTCATGCCCACCTACCCCTTTTCTTAAACCCCTTATTTTTGTACAAAGACCACCAACCTTCTAAGCTACCCAGGTTGAAAATGTAAGAGTCAGTCTTAATTTCTTATTCTCCCTTACCACACATTGGTTGCCATTTCCTGAAGATAATTGCTTTTACAACATTTCTTCTCTTGTTTATTCACATAGCTACTAGCCTAGTACAGGTTCTCATCACTGGATTATTGCAAAATGGTACTAATTGTTCTCCTTCCAGTCCTTCCCATCTCCAGTTGATATGCGTAGCTGCCAAAGTGATATGCCTAAAGTGTAGGTCTGATCATGTGACCCGCTCAATAACCATACTGTCCTACCACTGGGTCTCTTGGACAGAGTCCACGAACTTTAATAAATTTATGTATATTATACATCTTTATTCATAACTTGTATTCTAATATGTTTGATTTTCTTCATAATCCTATGTTTTAGAAGCAGGTGATGGTATATAGTAGATAAAGTCCTGGGTTTTGAGTCAGGAGAACCTGAGCTAAAACTCAGCGTCAGACACTTGTTTATGATCTTGGGCAAGTCATTAAATTTCAGTTGTCTCAACTGTAAAATGGGGATAATAATAATACCTACCTGGAAGGGTTATTGTTCGCATAAAATGAGATAATATTTGTAAAAGCACTTAACAGCACAGTGCCTGATGCATAGTTGATGTTATAGAAATGCTCATCCTGGGCTTCTCTAATTTGTACGTTTAAAAATATTAGAGAAAAAAGGTCCAGGGTTTTTTTTTTTTTTTAGGATACTGCCAAAGGGATCTTTCAAATGAACCCTGTTACTGTTTCTTCTGACTCAGAATGATAATTTTTTTAGTAATTTACATTACATAAATTATACTTACATAAATATATTAGGTAAAATTGTCATTTTTATTATAGCTTTACCTACTCATGCACAATAAATATTACCTTTAGTTATTTAGAGCTAACTTTGTGTAAAAGGTGTTTTGTGTTTATCTTTGTACAGCTCCTGAGTCTGTTTCGGCAGATATACTCTCACATATTTTTTATACTATCTAGTTATTTTATACGGTCTAAAACTATTGATTAATATGGCTGACACATAGTCTAATTTCCCTGTCTTTTGATTAAATCTGATTCTAGTTTTAACTTTGTCTGAGGGTAACTTGCTAGTGAATCGGGTTTAAGTGAGGCAGAGCTGCACAAAGTTATGAGCCTCACTCTCTCCTCTAGAATCATTGGAGTCCAGTTGCAAGACAAGAGTGAAGACAACTTATTGTGTCCCAGGATTTAGGGGATAACTGTAACCCACGTAAACTCAATATCTCATTTGGTAGGAGGCCCCTTGGGCCCAGAGTGACAATTAAAGGTTCCAAAATCAAATGCAGCGTTCTATTTGTCATTTAGAGCCCTTCACAATCTGGATCCAAAGTATTTTTCCAGGTTTATAATTTACTTCATCCAGTTCAGTCAAACTGGCCTTGTTCCTCAAGTGTGAGAATCTACCCTTCTTTGTCTTTGCACAGTTCTGTGGCTTTCCTCCATGCCAGCTCTCTAGGTATTTTTGTATGTGATTAGAAATTGTTTCTTACTACAGAACTTAAACTCCTTTAGTACATGGAGCATTTAGTTTTTGCTTTTGTGTTTCAAGCCTACCACAGTGCTCCTTATATAGTAAAACCACTTAAAATGCTTGTTTTGATCAGTTACAGTGGAAAATATTGTTTCAGCTAAGTGGCACAAGTTTATTTTAAAATTTGTTTTCCAGCGAATTTGGTAAACATTAAATACTATGGGAGGAACAAAGTGATACTGGGGGATACACGAAAATATTATACATAATTTACATTAAAAATGAATCCTGCCTGAATAGATGGTTGTGTTCTAGTACACTTCCTAATCCTTCTGTCAAATACTTGAAGCAAAGAACACAAGTAAAACCAATTGACAATGCGACCACTTCTCATAGCATAGAATTGCATAAATTTATATTATACATTTTTTTCATATGTATCATTTAAATTAAGGATTTGTTTGTCACAGTCCATATAGCTTTTTCACCTGAAAAAATATTATCTTCGTTTTACTGGAGTACTCAGCGTTTCTCTGAGTTAAGCAAAAACGAGGATTAGAATCTAGTACCAATCAAGATGTTGGCTTTGCAAAAGTAGTTTTATTTCTCCTAAGAGAATTACTGGTCTAATTCTATTGGCCATTTTTTCCCATACTGCCTGTAGGGGACTAATAATAGGTAGCAGAGGGGTGGAGACTACAGATTTCCCCCTCCCTTTCTGCCCTTTCTCGCTCCACTGCCTCCCTAGCAAACTCACTTTCAGTTTTCTAATAGGTCCGCTCTGGATTATATAAGGCGTTCTTGCCGCGTTTGCCACTCACTCTTAATTTCTCATCTCTTTGTTTCCTGGTTCGCCATGTCTGGGCGCGGTAAAGGAGGCAAAGGTCTGGGGAAAGGGGGTGCTAAGCGGCATAGAAAAGTGTTGCGGGATAATATCCAAGGCATTACTAAGCCCGCCATTCGTCGTCTTGCTCGGCGCGGCGGCGTCAAGCGCATTTCAGGACTCATCTATGAAGAAACTCGTGGGGTGCTCAAGGTATTCTTAGAGAATGTTATCCGGGATGCCGTGACTTACACGGAGCACGCCAAGAGGAAGACCGTAACTGCTATGGATGTGGTGTACGCGCTCAAACGTCAGGGCCGTACTCTCTATGGTTTTGGTGGTTGAGTTTTAGTTCTGTCTTTAAGAAAACAACGTTTTTGTCTTTTCCATCCTCTCTTCTTCCTTTTGTCTGTCCCTCCCCTCCCCCTCCCCATCTTCCCTAAGGCTCTTTTCAGGGCCGCCACTATTTCTTTTAAAGAGCTGTTTTACAAGGGTCCTGAGTTCATTGTGAGATTTTAGGATATAAGACTCAATACGGATTCTGGGGTCCGAATTTATGTGATATTCATTAGAAAGCCTTAGTGTTTGGAGGGCTTAAGCAAACGTTATGTTTAATTGGGAAAGAATTCTCAGATGATGTAGAAAACGCCTTGCTTAGGATGTGTGTAGTGTGATAAGCCAGTTTTTACATTGTATAAGTATTAGAAACCTTAAAATTCAATTGGGTTTTTATATTTTTTTCTGGGATCTTTTTCAGACTTAAATTAGAAAAAGCTTAAGAGAAGTTTAAGGTCTAGGAAAATGGCTTAGGGTTGGTAACTAAGGTAAGAACAAAAAGATGAAAACCGTTGTTCCTTCTGAGGATAGGAGAAGACGATTTTGAGCCACCTAAGAAGAGCATTGCATCAATTACTGGGTTGAGCCCCTTTCAATTACTGAGGGGAGTGATTCAGGAAAAAACGATAGAGTAGGTTTTTGGAGACGATTTGTCTCTTGCTCTATTAGAGTAGAATTCACACAAATATGCTTTTTTTTGGGGGGGGGGAGACATTGGGACTAATACTTGTTTAAGATTCCTAGTCAAGTTCCCCGACTTGTGGAGGAGTCCAAGGCCATTGGTAGGAGGGAGGCCAGACAAGGAACACCAGACATTTCATTGAGAGAGAAATGATTGGTTTTAGATGATACTAGCCATTATTTATGCAGCACTTCAGAGTTTACAAAGCACTTTACTTTCATTACCTCTTGTTTCTCACTATAAAGTGGAAAGGTAAATGCTATTATTTTTTTTTTTTTGGAGGGCAGTTGGGGTTAAGTGACTTGCCCAAGGTCACACGGCTAGTTTTTTGTGTTAAGTGTCTGAGGTCGGATTTGAACTCAGGTACTCCTGACTCCAGGGCCGGTGTTCTATTCACTGCGCCACCTAGCCCCCCCTAAATGTTATTATTAACACTTGGTTTACTTTAGGAATGAGGAAACAGGCTAAAAGAGTGACTTACCTAGAGATTTGAACTCAGATCTCTCTGACTCTAATAAGTCTTAACACTGCACTGTGATAATCTAACTACCTCTTTAGATTGTTAAATTAACAAAAATTGTTTCTAGCAAACTTGTACTTGGAACATATTACAGTTAATTTTTATAACGACCAAATAGGGGGAAGGAAATAAACATTTATGTTAAACTTTTAACTTGTTTGCCTGTTTCCTCATCCATAAAATGGGCATAATGATAGCACCTACTTCTTAGGGTTGTTAGCATAAAGTGAAATAATTGTAAAGTGCTTATACCTGGCACACAGTAAGCACTACACACATTTTACTGCCACTACCACCACCACTCCTGCTACTACCATTGACTGTCTTCTTATGCCTTTCCTTCATTTTCTGAGAACAGGCCAATGATTAGGGAATCCCGAGAAATGGGCATTTCCAGACTTGAGGATTAACTCATGGGTAATCCTGAGTTCAAGAGTTCTTAAATTCTATAGTCAAGTGCTGGCTATGGGGGGAGAGAAGTTTATTTAACAATAAGCTCTGTGGAGAAGAAGATGGTCAAAAGGATTACTCTATAGATGGAAGATTAAAAATATGAGATTGGGGCCAGAGGATCTTGACTTTTTATACTCTCTATGATAATTGTGCAGACAGTACAATTCAAGATGAATGTTAACATTTATTCAACAGTTTCACAAACAAACAGCCTTTACCTTTTGGGGGCAGTAGAACAAGTGTAATGAACAATCTGAGTGTTTTGTGTTTTCTGAATTTGTTAATAAGTACCTTTGAATACTTTTTGTATTGTAAAGTTTCTGTGCCAGAGGGAACACAAATCAGTCTCTTATGAAATGCCCTTATTTTATATTTGGTACTTTTTTGTAGGAAGAGAACCAGTTACTGAATTATGGGGGGAACTCTAGAGATAGACCACCTATAAGCTTTCCCTTAGATAAATAAACCAATCAAAAAAGCATTAAGTACCTATGATAGGGGGATACAAATAAAAGGAGAAAAAAAATAAAAACAAACACCCCTCCCTCCCCTCCCCCCCGCAAAAATAAACCTGACCCTGCCCTCAAAGAATGCACCTAATAATAGAGCCAACTATAAATAGGTATGTCCAAGATATATGCAGAGAGAATGGAAGAAGAATTTATTGGGAAAGGCCAGTTGGGAAGGCCATAAAAAGTCACATGCAAAAGATGATATTTGAGCTTAGTGTTAGGATTCTAAGAGGTAGAGGTAATGAGGGAGAACCTCCTAGGCATGGGGGACAACCAGTGTAAATTCAAGGAATTGGGAGACGAGTGTCATGTTAGAAACAGCAAACAAGCCAGTATGGCTTAACCATAGTATGTATGCATTAGGGATCCCTGAGAAGTAAAATATAAGAAGACTAGAAAGTGGCCAGATTGATTTTTTTTAGTAATTTACATTACATAAATTATACTTACATAAATATATTAGTTAATTTGTCATTTTTATTATAGCTTTACCTACTCATGCACAGTAAATTTTACCTTTAGTTATTTAGAGCTAACTTTGTATAAAAGGTGTTTTGTGTTTGTACAGCTCCTGTGTCTGTTTCGGCAGATATACTCTCACATATTTTTTATACTATCTAGTTATTTTATATGGTCTAAAACTATTGATTAATATGGCTGACACATAGTCTAGTTTCCCTGTTTTTTGATTAAATCTGATTCTAGTTTTAACTTTGTCTGAGGGTAACTTGCTAGTGAATCGGGTTTAAGTGAGGCAGAGCTGCACAAAGTTATGAACCTCACTCTCTCCTCTAGAATCATTGGAATCCAGTTGCAAGACAAGAGTGAAGACAACTTATTGTGTCCCAGGATTTAGGGGATAACTGTAACCCACATAAATTCGATATCTCTTTCGGTAGGAGGCCCCTTGGGCCCAGAGTGACAATTACAACAGCAGAACTATGTCTCTCATACTTTCCCTATCTGGCTTTTGTCTTCTGTTTTCTCAACTCCTTTTTAGTTATCCTTTATACTCTTACTTGTTAAGTCAGAGTACTAGACGTGGAATCAGGAGAAATAGGAATCTGAAGTCTACTGCCAAGACCTGGGAAAATCACCTAATTCTGAGCTTCAGTTTTCTGCCTATCTCACAGGTCACACGGTTGTTGTGAGGATCAAATGAATGCAAAGTTCTCTGCACACTCTAAAGTACCACATGCATTTTACCTGGACCGTGGCACTCTTCTTAATGACATCTCTCCTTTAGTTTTGCCCTTTCCGTATACAGAACCCATCTCTTCAATCTGAGTGCTACTACTAGGAATCCTTCCCTGATTAATGAGATGGTCCATTTCTCTCTCACCTGTATCTCTTTATCTTTCTACCTAGAAAATCTTGAATAATTTGGGAGATGCACAAGCCCATTTTATTCTTATGTAAACTGGATTTAAGTGGTGTTTCCTAGATAGAGACACGTGAGGAATGTAAGTGTGATGCCCAGAGGTAGGAAACCTGTGGCTTTGAGACCAGTAGTTAAGAGGGCACATTGGAGCAAACAGGACAAACTTCTACTTCCCCTGCCCTAGTCCTCTGCTGTCTCATTCTCATTATAAATTTTCTGTCACCAAGTTCAACAGCAGGCTACACATGGCTCTGGAATATTCTCATCAATTATGAAATTTACAGAAGACTCTATAATGGTTCAGTCACTACCTTCCAGTGTAAAAGCAAGAAAATACCCTTCTTTGATCTCAAACCATGAACATAGAAGTTAGGAAAGATCACCATTAATGGCCTTTTAATTTATTAGTTGCATTAAGTAGTAAGTAAATATAGAAAGTTATTTAAGTAAAATAGAAACTGTAACTGGGCTAATAGCCTCTGATCTGGAAAAACAAGAAGAGTTGCTGCCTGGAGTTTCTCTCCTCAAGGTAACCAGTTGCTCAGCTTGTGTGGGATAAAGACCCCAAAGACCCTTACCCAAATAAAACTCAGAGATTTTTCCAGGTAGAAATAGAAACTATTTATTTCTGAACAAGTCTTGAGAGAGTTGGGTGTCACCTACCCAGAACATGCACTGGTGTAGGGAGGCAAAGTAAGAGATCTGGCAAACAATTCTAGGACAACCCAAAATTCCAAATCCCCTCCCCAGTATCCCAACTTTCGCTCCCATTGGTGGGAAGGTGTGTCCTTACAATCCTTTTACCCAATGCAAATGCATATTTCAATTATTTTCCTTATATATCAGCAATAAGCTATTGCAGATTACATGTTACTTTTCTTGTTTACCAAAAGTAGGCGATTACAGAAACACCTGGCAGACATGTTATTTATTGCTTTTCTTGTTTTCCTCAAGACTGGGTATTCTATAGAAAAATAAAATTTGGGCCTATCAGGACAAAAGCCCAGCTTGAGTTTGGTGACTGTCTCCTTTACCTTATGGGAATATTTTCGCGTGTTTGTTGCAGTCCGCTTCTGTCACTTGATGGTCTAATGTGCTTTTCTTCTTGTGTCTCACTTTCACCTCTCTGCCTCCGGAACTACCATGCCAAG
>CM053593.1:195316224-195344454 GCA_028646575.1 Pseudocheirus occidentalis
AATTAGGATCCAAAGCCTCTGTGATCCTAGATCTCTGTAACATGTACTATGAGTCTGGTCTTCTTTGTACCATGGACTTCTCTGGTAGGCTGATGAAGCCTATGGATTCACTCTCATAATAATGTTTATTGCACAAATTTCATAAACTAAATTTCATTAGTTGATTGTATAAATTCCTTCCAAGTTCATGGATCCTCCAGAATCTTTCAATAGATCCCAGGTTAAGAGTCTGTGGCCTAGATGAAGGGGAAATCATCTATTTAGGTTTATGAATTTTGAGAAGCTGCTGAAGAGGCTTCTAGGAGTGCGGTTTGCAAGTGAGGATATGAGAGATACTTATCTATATAAGTAAAATACAAAGTGCTATGAGATTTGGAGGAAGCAGGAAAGGATCACTTCCATTGGGCTTATCAGTAAATACTTCATGGAAGGTGTAACTCCAAGCAAAGGCAACTTTCAAGGTTCAGATTACCAGCATAGCAAACTCCATTTATTCAGTGACAGATTAAGGCAAAACATTCACAGAACAGAAAAAATAAAAATACAGTGTAACTCATTAGTTTAGCAAGTAAGTTCTCAATTCAATGGCAAAGTACCAAAGTATCCCACCCTTGGCCAGTACATTAGTCAAAGTAGCCAACTCCTGGGCAGTACAGTTCATTTAATCTCTTCTCAAATGGAAATAAAGTACACTCATTTGGTCAATCACAGAGTACAAAAAAGTCTAAGGTTTCCCACCCCTGGATCACAGCTGAATTACAATACCATCCTTTACAAATCATACAATACCAAGCACTTTCTCAAAAGGGGCAGGAAAGCACAAAAGGCCATCTACCTTTAAGCTACAACAAGGTTAAGATATCATCACAGCATTCAATGCTCAAGGAGAGGTCCCGTCTTCATCTTGACACCAGGCAAGTACCCAGCAATCTCTGTTCCTGGCAAGACAAAGCTCAACAAAGCCACAATATACATTGCCAGTGTCCTCATCAAGTTACTCTCTGCCTGCAGAACAGTCCTAGAAGTAGAAACATCAGCAAGGCCCTCTTCCAGGATTTCTATAAACATATAACAAGAAAATCTTCCTTCAGGGCTTCTGAAGCAACAGTAAGTAAGTTTCCAGGACCTCCACAACAGCAGCACTGTCGTCCACTAGCAGGTGAATCTGGCAAAACATCAAAACAGACAGACAAAATACCAGCATCACAGGCATGCCTTCTCAGTTCTTGGCAGCTCCGGGTCACAGTTCACAAAAGTCCTGGGCAGCTCCAACTGGCCTTCAGCAGTCTTCTCTCAGCAACTCTGGCCTCCTCTGCTTGAACTTCTCTAACTAAATCCACAGCTCCTCCCAGTTCAAGTGGGATTCACAAGCTCTGGGTTTTAACACTCAACCCCAAAACCAAGCCAATACAGGGGGATCTTTAAAATCCATTACCATTACAGGAGGAGGCAGCACCAGAGCTGCATCTTTAAGAATGAATAAGATTTCAATAGACCCAGGTGGAAAAAGGACATTACAAATAGGTCAAGAAAGGGAAAGGCAAAGGTGGAAAAAGTACCATCTTCTTTCTACCCCTGTTGTTTTTCCATCTGTCTACTCTAAACCTTGTGTTTTCACTGGGCACTTGAAAATATTACATACTATACTTTACGTAAAGAAAAAACTGGGTAAACACTGAAAGGAGGAAACTACAAACTCTGCCCACTTGTAACAGGAGGATTTACTAATATAATACAATGCTTCTGAATCTATTTCTATGAGAGAGAACTTCTTCCTAGCTTTGGCAGGTTAACCTTTTTATTTTAATATAGCTTGGGTTGAGAGAAGTCAAGTCAACAAGCATTTAATTTTTTATTCTATGTAGGGCACTGAGAAAGAAACTAAAATATGTAGTCCTTATAAGCTTTGATGATCTTTAGATAAAATATAAAGAAGAAAATAGTGATTGACAGTGTCAAGTAACAGAGAGGTTAAGAAAACCTCTGAAAAAAGGCCATTAAGAAACAGCAATTAAGAGTTCATTGGTGACTTTGGAGAGTGCAGTTAGTAGACAGAGACCGAAGGTTAAGTGAGGCATTGGTGGGGATGGCAGTTTACCTTAGCAAAGAGAATGGTAACCTTTTATATAGACAGAAAGGTAAAGGAAGAATAACAGGAGAAGGTATATTAATATTTTGAGATGAAGATTTAGCTCTTGGCAAAGACTTTTAATATTTTTTCAGTGAAATTTGAGGCAAGGTTCTCAGCTGATAAGGTAGGTGTGGAAGGGGAGCTATGGGAGGTTTGGGGAAGGATGTAAAGCTTTGAGAAAGTGACTTGGCTGATTTGCACAGTGAATCAATTAGGGATACTATAAAGAGATTGTTTTGCTTGAGTGAATGCCCAGTTGAGATTCCATTAAAAAAATTTGTAATAGACTGAGTCCGCATTATTTCATGTTTTTTTTCAGCTTTGTCCAGTTTTGTCATTTCTGTCCTTACACCATCTATTTTTTAATATCCTCTTTTTTCCACTCACACATCTACTAACCTGGTGCAGACCTTTATTACCTCGTTCCTATTTTTGCAAGTCTTCTAGTTGCTCTTCCTGCTTTGAATCTCTTAGCATTCCATATCCATTCAGATAGAAAAGTGATTTTCCTAAAGCCAAGTCTAACCACGTCAATTCCCTACTCAATAAACTTACAGTATAGACTATCTGCTACATTTGCTGTTACACTGTATGGCTTTCTTCTGTATGGCTCTCAGGTGTCACTTCATATTCTAAAGCTGTGTCTTTTCATTGAATGGGGACATATTTAGAATCTCCCTCTGTTACCTCTGAGTTTATCTCCCATTTACCACATATCTGTCTTAAATGTTCTTAGATGCTTATATGTTGTCTTTGTCATCAGAATGTGAATTCTTGAGTGTAGTTACAGCTAGCAGCCAAAGTAAAGGGGCTGCTCCCCATCCATATGGTAGGAGAACTCAGAACGTCTTCTCCTGGAAGCTGGTCCTACATGAATGTCTGGCCATGTGCAAAGCCCATGCGCATTCAGACGACAGGGCACTCTGTGTGGGGGTGGGGGTGGGGGTGGGGTGGGTAAGGAAGCATGCAGCTGGAGCTTAGAGTGCCACCTGGTGCCTAATTTCCACCCTCTTTCTGATCACTCACCAACTTTTCCATTCCATTGTCCATGAAAGTCTGGTTCTCCTGTAAAGAAGAAAAATAAGTGTAAAGTAAATATTTCTGCTCTTGTCACTAATAGGAATAATTCACATTCATCCATTATTTTTATAAGTATTATTTTATTTCGTGATTATTTCACACATTTTTTCATTTTATGTGTGCAACCATAGTCGTACCTAGGCAGGTGGGTAGTAATAAACATTTACTAGTGCTTGCTGTTTATGTCAGACACTGTAAGTGTTCGGGATACAAATGCTATGAAGGAGCTGAGAATTTTGTGGAGTTTCTGTAATGGTTTTCAATACAAGTAATCAGTCAATAAGCATTTATTTAGTGCCTACTATATGGCAGACACTATGCTAAAAGCAAGGGACTACAAATAAAGGCAAGAGAAAGTCTGTATCCTTAAGGAGTTCACAGTCTAATAGAGGAAATAACATGCAGGTAACTATGTGCAAATGGGATATATGCAAAGGTAAGCTGAAGATAACCTCAGAAGGAAGGTGCTAAGATCACAGAGAACTGGGGAAGGTTTCTGAGGTGGGATCTTAGCTGAGACTTGAAAGCAACAATGTAACCAAGGAGTAGAGATGAGGGACAGGTTTAGGCCTGGGGGTAGTCAGTGAAAATGCCCAGAAGCAGAAAACTGCATTTCTATAGCACTTACTATGTGGTAGGCACTGTGCTAAGTGCTTTACAATTTTAATTTTGATGAATTCTCACAACAGCTCTGGGAGCTAGGTATTATCATCACCCCTATATTGCAGATGAAGAAACTGAAGCAGACAGAGGTTATATGACTTGTCCCAGGTCACATAACTATTAGGAGGCTGAGGCTGGATTTAAAATCAGGTCTTCTTGATTCCAGGTCTGGCACCCTATCCACTGTGCCACCTAGATGCCCCTAAAAGTATTTTGTAAATAATAAAGCCATTTATATAAATATGAATTTTAATTTTTTTCTTTAAAGCAAGAGAAATTATGGTCAAAGCACTTCAAATAATATAGTTCTGTGTACATAGAATAATGCCCTCTTTTGGATATATCAGAAAGTATTTGGGTGCTTTCTGTACACCAGGCACTATGCTAAAGGTAAAAAAAAAAGCCCCTCTTCTCATTCTAATAAATAGGTCCTTAAGATCAGGTGTTAAGGTCTTCAATGTCTTATTGATTATTTTTCAACAAATGTCTATCGCCAACCAATAAAAATTTAAGGTGTATTAAATAAAGTCTCTTGAGGGTCATTTTCCCCCCTCTAGAGCTATTCATTTGTGGAGTGGCTGAGCATGAAGGTTGTAGATTTGGGGATAGGGGAACAGATCCTAGAGAACAGACTAGCAACTGTGAGGCCTTTCTTGAATATTAATTTACCCCTCACTACAAAGAAGGGATTAAATTAGGTAAAAAGTAAGTGAAGGAATTAAGGGCGACATAGAGAAAATTCAGGTGTTAATGGAATACAAGAGAAAGTCATGTTTAAGAAAGATAGCTTTTTGCCAGCTGCCTCTTTTCATGTATATGAAATGTCACACAGTGGTAGCAGAACTGGAAGCAAATCATTTTTTTTTTCTTTTTGAGAACTAAATGAAGACACCTACATCACCTCAGCTCAAGTCACTGCCTCAATGAGAGATCTGTTTGAAACTCACAGAGATGACTATTTCTGTACCCAGAACAACCAAGATTCTCAGCTTCTTAAGGTCACGTAGATATCAATTCTAAAGCTAGCGAGGAGCAGAGTAGAAAAAATTTGTACCAAGAAAGGAAAAAAAATGGCTCTAAATAAGCAGGAAATTAAACCTTACAATTGTTCTTGTATCCCCAGCATTCTAAGTTTCTTAAGGTCACCAGTGACTTCTCAGTACCTCAAATCAATGGTACTTTTCAGTCATCCTAGTTGACCTCTTGAAGGTAAAGGAGAAAGGGGCAGTTAAAATTGTTAATCTCCTGAAGTTTCAATGATCAACTTCTATGAAGATAACAAATCTATCTCTAGTCCTATCTTCTCTTCAGAACTCCAGACACCATCTCTCAAATATATATTTTTTAATGTTATATTCATCTGCATACTTCAATAGTCCTTCAAATTCAGCATGTCACTGATTTGGTGCATTATATTTTCTTAGCCCATTTTTCTCTTTATGTCACTGTATCCCTATTTACCTGACATCTCGTATTAGCATTAGTGGGGTTATATTTGACTTTACAGTCTCAACTCCAGAAAGTTTCCAGGTCTTGTTGATTCCATCCACACATCTCTTGAATCCACCCCCTTGTTTTCTCTCCCTGTTAATACCTTAATAGTTCTTAACCTGCATTTTTATCCTTGCTGCCTGAGTAACTTTTTTTTTCTTAATCACAGAACTAGTCATTAACTTTACTTAGAAATGTTTAGCAGTTCCTTCATTACTTACTAAGTAATTCAAACTCATTTCTCTGACATTTAAGGCTCTCTATAACTATGCCATTATTTTTCCTGCCTTATCTCTTATTTATTTCCCTTAATGTGCTCTACATTTGTATTAAAGTTGACCATTCCTTGTCTTAGTATGTACCATACTCTTATGCTTGTGTCTTTCTTGAATACCTTCCTTTCCATTTACTGAATTCCTATATAAACTTTAAAGCCCAGTCTAAATATTACTTTCATGCCTCTTTCCTCAGCTCTCTCTACTTGTGGTTTTTTTTTTTATCATGAAATATTGTGATATTTTGGATAGAGAATTCTCTGTTGAATAGGCTGGCTGCAGAAGCACCTATGGGAGAATGGTAGAATTTATTGTGATGAATCTGAACACATTACTATTGTCTGAGACATTTTGGGCCTGAGATCTGAGAAAATTTTCAGAGAAGGTCTCATCCTTAGTTAATTAAATATTCATTTTTGGAAGTACCTAACTTGTGTATAAGTTAAGTTGTTGACCAAGAGCCCAGATCTTTAGCATTCCTATAAATGAACTATGGTATAATTAAAAAAGAGAAAGTTAGCAGAGGCTTCTTCCAAAAGTATAACTAGTTTGTATTGTGCTGATGACTACCCTTTTCCCAATATGGACTGGAACCTTGGAAAGAAGTGCTCAAAAAAATAGCTGGTTCTTCTGCTCTGGAATTAATAAGTTAATTATAATTAATAATTATGTTATTATAACTTTATATTACATATAATATAAATATATAATACAATTATAATTAATATAAGTTAAGCAGATGCAGTGTCTCATATAGCTTTGTAAGACTGAAGACTATACTCAATGTTGTCTAGCTGAGGTGCCTAAGAGATGTCTTGGGCACAGGCATTAAGGAACTTTTCAACACGCTTGGAGAAACAGTTGCCAAATTATTATTTACTTATGACAGTATGGAGGCTGCTAAAATTTAAGTGAGGTAAGTCCCAAGGTTACTATCTCCTGGCAGTCAGACAGAACTTATTACTGAAATCTGCATCTACCTAAGTGACTGAGTTTTTAAAATTAAAGTGAAAGGTATTGTTATCTACAAGTCAACAAGGTAGACTGGTAAATAACTTATGGTTAGAAAAAACAACGGACTAGTTTCTGAAAGCTACTAAAAAAGATCTGCAAATATCTGAGGTACTTAGGGATATGACCAAGCATTTATCTCCCAGAAATGGCAACGACAGCCTGAACAAACCAGATGTGGGGCTCTCTTGTCAGTTTGGTTGGTTCTATCCAAGGAAGAGCTCTCTAGAAATGATTGTATTTAGTCAAAACCCTCACTATGCTTAGCTCCTTTCAGAAAACAGTTCTGAATACCCTAATAGAGGGTGGTGCAAGAAAATTATTTCTGCCAAGGTCATAGAAATTTTGGACTTCACCCTTGAACTAAGCCTACAGACTTAGTTAATCATTAATCATAATTTTTTGGCAAGACCACCAGTTGCAAGCACTGGCAGATTTTATTACTATCTAATCCAACAGCTACACCAATACTCCTGCCCGGACGCCTAAAGTAGAGGCAAGTATAGGCTGTTTTTTCCAAGGGCCGCCCTCTCCCGCCTCCTGTCCAATGTCTGTCTTGGTTTTTACTTAATGAAGTTTCGGTTTGAGAAAGAGTGGAAGTTAAGGTCGATGCTAACAGAAGTGTCAAGAGAACTCAAGGCTTAGTATTGCCAAATGACCACAGTAATAAAACTCAGAACCTTGTCTTAGTATCGTACATGCCACCAAATTTCAAACTAGTCTACTCTAGAAAAAATTTCAATCTGCATTTCATACCTTATTGGGTCCGTTTTTCATCTTAGTAACAGCTACATGTGATAAGCTCTTTTTGAAACTGTGAAGTGGCTCTGAAAAGAGCCTTTGTTTTCGGAGATTTCTCCCGAGTCTTCCGAATCCAGCTGCTTTACTTGCTTTTGGTCTTATGATGACTCTCCGTCTTCTTTGGCAGAAGCACAGCCTGAATGTTGGGCAAGACACCACCCTGAGCGATGGTCACTTTTCCCAACAACTTGTTGAGTTCTTCATCGTTACGAATAGCGAGCTGTAGGTGGCGGGGAATAATGCGCGTTTTCTTGTTGTCCCGAGCTGCATTTCCCGCTAGTTCTAAGATTTCGGCGGTCAGATATTCCAAAACAGCAGCCAAATACACAGGCGCTCCGGCCCCAACCCTTTCGGCATAGTTACCCTTCCGGAGTAAACGATGAACGCGGCCTACAGGAAACTGAAGGCCAGCTCGGGAGGATCTTGATTTAGCTTTGGCACGAGACTTTCCTCCTTGTTTACCACGTCCAGACATTTTAGTGAACCTAGTAAGAAAGAGCAGGGAAATAAAAAGCTAAAAAGCCACCTAACTAGAGACTGCCAGTGGCGGTACTTTTATAGGTTTTCAGACAGTAGCTTTGACCATTTGATTGGCTACCAAGTTGTGTAAATAAAGCAGCCAATAGGAGGACAGAGTTGAAAATCTGCTCATTTACATGTGGTTTTCCAGTTTATGACGCCATCGCTACTGGTTCTCCAATAAGAAGAACCGGTTCTTGAGTCCTTATTTGCATATTGGATCTATAAATACAATGAAACAGCTCTCTTGCGTTGGTTTTTGTGAGGGTATTTTTTTCTCAAAATGCCTGAATCCTCGAAGTCCGCTCCAGCTTCCAAAAAGGGATCGAAAAAGGCTGTGACTAAGGCGCAAAAGAAAGATGGCAAGAAGCGCAAACGCAGCCGCAAGGAAAGCTATTCTATCTACGTGTACAAGGTGCTGAAGCAGGTCCACCCCGACACCGGCATTTCTTCCAAAGCCATGGGCATCATGAACTCTTTCGTCAACGATATCTTCGAGCGCATCGCCGGCGAGGCCTCCCGCCTGGCGCATTACAACAAGCGCTCCACCATCACGTCCCGGGAGATCCAGACCGCCGTGCGCCTGCTGCTGCCCGGGGAGCTGGCCAAGCACGCCGTGTCCGAGGGCACCAAGGCCGTCACCAAGTACACCAGCTCCAAGTAGACGGTCTCTTGTATACAGAACTCAAAGGCTCTTTTAAGAGCCCCCTACGTTTTCACGGAATTGCTGTAATACTTAAGGCTGTTTGTGGCGTGAAATCAAGATCGTCATTCAAATTACTTCATCTAACCCGGAACAAGTTACACAAGTCTTTTTTCCCCTTGTTATACTATTAAATACCTAACGTGTTCCTGTCAGTTGCTTAGCAGGCGTTAAAATAACCGTTCTCATTCTGACATGATTTTTTCGTTTTACAGATAAGTGTACCGAGGTTCGGAGCTTTGTTAGGGTAGAGGAGGCTTCAATTTTATAAGTGGGAAGTTTTGCTCATTTTTAAAAATATTTTAGATAATCATTTCAGTTAGGCAAGAATCGTTGGCCCATTTAAAATGTTCAGAGATGTACTGGATTTTGTTAAGTGGAGTCCAACTCTGACCTTACTAGGGATTTTCTTGGCAGAGATAATGGAGTAGTTTGCCATTTTCTTATCTTGTTTATTTTGTGAGGAAACTGAGGAAAACAGGGTTAGCTGACTTGAACAAGGTTCCACAACTAGTAATTGTCTGAGGCCAGATTTAAACTCAGTGATGTGGATACAAAGGTATCCTAAGAAATAATATTAAGAGTTGCTTCTCTAGTAGAAATGATGTGTATTCAAGGGTTAAAAATAATAAGGGTTGCTTTTCTAGTACTTTGTGAAGTCTCTAATTTATTCTCTAACGTGAAGGTGCCCCAAAGTCTCTTTTCCTTATCTTGAAATAACATAAAACTTCCCCCTTGTCCTGGACCATGGAATTCCTTGTCTCCCCAATCCTGGGTCATAAAATTTCCTGTCTCCCTTATCTTGTGTCATCCATCTTCCTTATCCTGTCCCTAAATATTCAACCCCCTTTAGAAACCCTAAAAGTACATCATCATTGTACAGGCTTGTATAGCTTTCTGTGTATGTAAGTCTGGTCCTTTTCCTATAACATTACTTTGTTTAGCTCCTTGTAAGTCTCAGGCCCAAATGCATTTGCTAAGCTCCCCTCCGCTAAACAGAAGGCTGATTGAATACTTTGAAAAAACTGAATCAGCTCTCCCAGCTCTGAACTGGGACATCAGGAAGATGAGACTTCCTGACTCCAGGCCTGGCACACTATCCACTGCTCTGTAAAGCTGTCTGGTACCTGAAACAGGCTTTGAATTTATATGGTATCTTGGGCAAGTCACTTATGCCCTGGCTTGAGTTTTTAAATCTGTAAAATGAAGGGAGTGGGCTTGAGAGTTTTAAGATGCTTTTCAAGTAGATGAGTTGAATCAAAGGACTTGGGTTTGAATTGACTCACACTCAGCTACTTTGACCTTGTGCAATTTACTCATCTCTAGACCTCAGTTTTCTAACTGTACAATTTCCACATTTTGAGAATGAGGGAATTACACCAGATGAGATTTTGTTTGTAAAGAAAAAACATTTTCAGGGGGAAAAATTCATTAAAAACTGATTTGGGAAGGACAGTATATTTTCTTTTTTTAAAAAAATGAAATTATTTTGAACAGGAAATGACTTCTTACTAATGTGGGGGTAATTCTTGAATTAACTGCTTGCATACTGTCATTCCAGTGACTAATCAGAACAAAGATAAAAAGAGCAAAGAATTTAAAATAAGATAAACTTAGAAGAGAAAGAAACTAAGCATTTATATAGCACTTACTATGTGGGAGGCACTTATGCTAAGCACTTAAAAAAAAGCAAAACCAAACAAATATCCATTTGACCCTCACAATGACTCTGGACATAGATGGTATTATCACCATTTTACAGCTGAGGAAACAGAGGCAGAGGTTCAGTGACTTGCCCAAAGTCACTAAGCTAGTAAGTATCTGGATTTGAATGGGCGGTCTTGACTCTAGGCCTAGTAGCCTATCCATTATGCCAGCTGCATAAAGATACACAATTAAAACAATCCTGTATTGACATTTTAATTAAGTTGTTTATGATGGGGGAAAGGACATAGACAAATAGCATGATTTCATACAGAGGTTTAAATAATGAATCACTTGCAATAGCACAAAACCCAAAGAGCTTAAGATGTTCCAGAGTCATTGTAAGGATCAAATGGGATTGCAAACACTCGGCTTGCCAAGTGTAGAGATTTGCAGCAAAAGAAAGCACCAGTTTATAATATATAAACACTTGTAACACTTTATGGAGAAGGATAATGGGGAAGATGATAATGTGAATCACCATATAAAAAGACATTCATAAAAATCACTCATAAAAAAGTGTGGTGGATAGAGACCTGACCTCAAAGCTCTGAAGACCTGAATTCAAATCCCATCTATTATACTGACATATGAAGCTGGGCCAGTCATTTAACCTCTCAATGATCTTTGCAATTCTCTAAGGCTACTGGCATCAGAAAAGGTGTTGCATTGGTAGAGGAAGTTCCTCAGGAAGAGTTACTTATACTAATGAAATTACACGTCCAGTCCCAATCCCTATCATCTCATGAAAAATTATTGAAGGGTAAATAAAGATTTTTTAAAATTTTAAATAAGTTTTTGATATTTTCAGCTCCACCAACAATGTATTAGCTGTGTTTCCTATCCACAACCCCTCCAACATTGCCTATTGCAATTTTTTGTAATTTTTCCAATTTGTAGTGTGTGAAGTAAAATCTTGGGATTGTTATGATTTGTACTTTTTATTAGTGATTTGATATTTTTTTAAAATATGGTTGAATACTTTGCTATTTTTTTGAGAACTGTTTGTTCATGTTCTTTGACTATCTATTGGGGAATGACTTGTTTGGCATTTCAAAGAATAACTGCAGCTATGAAGATAAGATACTAGCTTTTTATCTAGCCTTGCTGAACTTTTGCATCATTAAATAATTTGATGAGTATCCAGTTACCTTAAATCTGCAGTTCTTCCTTTGAACATAAAGGCATGCAAACGGAACATCTACTTGAGTCTAATGTGTTGCTCATCTGATGGAACACAGTCTCACCCATACACATGAACTATTTTAATGTATAACAAATTACAGGTACCTATTTAGTTCTCTTCTTTAATATTTAGGAGATATAAATTGAAGACCAAACATTTTAAATTAAACAGCACTGATTGTGGCTAAGAAGCAATCGTGCTAAGCTAAAAACTAGCATACTTTAACACTGGAAAAGTTGTTCCTATATTAATAACATCTTTGGATAAACAACTAACCAAAATCTTATCCAATAAAATTTCCAATACAATTTAAGAAAGCTGAGAGAAGTGGTTGCTTTTTGTAATTGAAAAACCAAACAAGATTTTATATTCAATCCTGGAAGCAATAGAGTCACAAATGGGGAAAGGAGTTAATGACATAGTGGAGGATAGACTCTTTGTATATATGTACATGTGCATGTGTATATGTATGCATATATGTATTTATATTTGAATTCTGAGTAGCTGTACTTCATCCTGCTATTCCTTACTTCTTGACTCTGCTGTCCCTTTGCAATTTTGAACCTTGCATTTTGTCTTTATTTTTTTTTCTAGATCTATAAAGTAATCCCTTGGTAATTTAACTGGTATAACATTGAAAATAAATAAATAAATGTAGGTACTGTTATTATTTTTATGATACAGTCATGATCAAACATGAACAATTAATATTATTTGGTTTTGTCTTTATTTGTCTAAAGACTGTTTTGTGTTTGTATTCATATAGGTCCAGTATATGTCTTGGTATGACACTCAAATATTTTCTATATTCTGTAATTATTTTAATGTTATTTATCTAATCCAATCAGGTTTTTTTTTTTGGTGACATACAGAAAGAATGAGTTATGGTGGTTAATTTTATATCTTGCAATTTTGCTATAGTTGTTTCAATTAATTTTAGTTGACTCTTCAAGGTTCTCTAGAAAAACTATCATATCTTGTGCAAAAGCAATAGCTTTGTTTCCTCTGTATCTATACTTATTTCCTTAATTTATTTTTCTTATATTATTGTTATGTTTCTCATTTGTGTCATCATGTCAAGTAATAGTGGTAATAATGGCTCTCCATGTGTTATTCTAGATATTATTGGAAAGGCATGTAGTCATTCTCCATTATATATAATATTGGATCTTGATTTTTAGATAGATTAACCATATTAAAAAAGGATCTATTACTAGTTATATAGTGAGTTTTCCTTTCAATACTGTGTCAATCATTTACCAAAGGTTTGTCCAAACAACAAACAGGATGGAGTTCTCCCTTACCAAAGGTTTGTTCAAGAACAAACAGATTGTGGTTTACCTTACCAACAACCTTAAACAAGGAGCAAACAGAATGGGCTGTACATGAACTTATTTATTCTCATTAATCCAGAGAAATCATGCATGCATGGGAATCAGAAAATAATTCTGAACTCAGAGGTAAACACCCTTTATTCACTTGCCAGTGTCAGCTTAAAATTATAGTCTCCATATGTGTTAACCATAATTTGATAAAGGAATTTCTTAATAAGATAGGTTGTAAATACAATAAGGTAAGAGAATGTCAAGATATTAATTGAAATTATAGATCCAGGATGTCTGTGTTTCTTTTATCATTAACATGACTATCTGTGTGTATATGTATAAACACATATATGTATACACACACATGTGTATATTATATATGTATATGTGATGTACATATATATACATATATATATATGAAACATAGCATAAAATACTAAGATAATTCTCATTATCCAAGAATTCAAGATGGTATCTGGTTATCTGGTTCAAGGCACCTCATCCTTAGTTGTCACAAACAGAAGAATGCTATTGGTCAGCTTCATTCAGGCTTGTAGTTGTTGACACAGAAAAGAACATTTTGGGTTCACTCAGAGAACAAAGAAAAGCATGTTTGTTACGCCAGAGCACACAAAGGATCAGAGTAGGCCAAAAATGTCTTTCTCTTGATTGGCCAATCTGGATTTTAGGCCTTTCTCAGGTGAGGGGCCCTCAAGAGTGGTTCACAGCTTTTAATTTCTATTTTGATTTTCAGAATTTCTAATCTGATGTTTAGTTGGGAGTTTTTGAGCTGGTGTTTATTTTAGGTGCATGCCCATTTCATTAATCTGTTATTTCTCTTCCCTTAGGAAGAGTTTTAGCTGTATCTCTCAAAATTTTGATATATTGTCCCATCATTTTCTTTGCAGTTTTTATTATTTATTTTTTGATCCACCAGTTCCTTAGAATTAAATTATTTAGTCTCCAATTAATTTTAAATCTTTCTTCAGGGGCTCTATAGTGAATATATTTTTATTGAATTGTAACGTTTAAAGATGTCTTTAATATTTCTGTATGTGTTTGTTAGGTTTTATTATGCTCGAACATTTTTGTAAATGTGTCATAAACAGCTGAAAAGTATCTATATGCTTTCCTTTTTCCATTGAGTAATCATCAGACATTCATCATAGCTAACTCTTTGAAGATTTTATTCTGGTCTTTAACGTCTTTCTTATATTTTTGTTGGAATTATCTAAGTCTGAAAGAGACACATTGAAATTGTCTTTCCTCCTCCTCAATCCCTCCCATAGTTTTATTTTATATTTCCTGTATTTGGATGCTATGTCATTTGTTTCATATATGTTAATTAATAAATTGATTGTCTATGGTAATGTGTAGTTTCCCTATTAATCTCTTTTAATACTGTCTATTTTTACTTTCATTTTGTCTGAAATAGTAATTGTTAAACTCATTTTTTTTTAGCTTACCTGAAAACAGTAAATTTTGCTCTTAGATAAGTATTTTCATTGTGCAAATCTTTATACTTCCATTGTGTTTCTTAGAAACAGCATGTGGTTGGATTAATCCATTCTTTGATTCTATTCTGTTTTATGGGTAAATTCAATCTATTCATGTTCATAGTTATTTGTATTTTTCTGTCAATCCTGTCCTCTTGCATTTGTATTCTATTTGCACTGCTCATCTCCTCTTTATAAAGAAAAAAGTGGTAAAAGCAGAAGATGTTTCTGCTCTGCTGTCCTTCTTCTCTTCCCCTCAATGCTTCCTCAATCACAGGTTTTAATTCTTCCTTTCAATTTCTCCATTAGACCTCACTCTCCAAAGCTGGAGGTTTTTTTTTTCATCTTATGATAAATTTCTCATGATTCTACCAGTCTCTTTAACATCTCTCCCCTTCTCCCCCACCCAGTTCACTTCCATTTTCCTGTTGAGATTAAAGTATTTCTGTGGCTTCTTGCACACACATATGTATTCAAAAATTCAGAAGAGTGTATTTAACACTCTTTTGTTCAGTTGAGATAAAAGTGAGGCTTGTGATGCCCATTCTTCCTATTCTTTTTTTCATATGTTATTCATTTCATGTATCCTGTTATATGAGATAGTGAGTTTCCCAACCTTTCTTTATAATCTATCTCTGGCTCCTTCTCCCCCCTCCTTTATTTCTTTTCTTAAGGTATCAAAACAGAACAAAACCACCCCTAGGCCCTTTTTTAAGTTAAGACCCTTGAAGACCTACATGTTCTGAAGGGATACTTCTTATATTTTCCTCTATTAGAATGTGAACACTTCATTGTATGTTGTTCAGTTGTGTCTGACTCTCTCTTAGCACGCATGGGGTTTTCTTGGCAAAAACTTGGAGGGATTTGCAGTTTCCTTCCCCATAAGGCAAACAAAGGTTAAGTGACTTGACAGGGGTCACACTAGCTAGTGAGTGTCTGAGATCTGATTGGATCTCAGGTCTTTCTGATTCTAAGCCCAGTGCTCTATCCTCTGAGCCACCTAGCTACCTGACTTAATTGTAATAGTCCCTTTCAATTGCTCAAATGTATTTACCCTTTAAAGTTTCTCCTGTGTTTGCATATGAAAGCTTCTACTTAGTCCTAGTCTCTTCATCAAGAATGTTTGAAAGTCCTTTATTCTATTAAAAACCCATTTTCTCCCTCTAGGATTATATTGTTTTTCAGGGTAAATTTGTTGTAAGCCTTTATGTTTTGACTTTTGGAATTCTGTATTTTAAGATCTTTCTTTATACTGGTAGCTACCAAGTCAAAGAAGAACCTGATTGTGATTCCTTGGTACTTTTTCTGTTTGTAGTCTTCTTTTCCTTTAACCTTTACATGCTTCTTTGAGTCTTGTATTTGAAAGTCAAATTTTCTATTCAGTTTTTATCTTTTCATCAGTCTTACTGGAGTTGAAAGTCCCATATTTCACTGAATATCCATTTTCCCCCCTGAAGGATTATACCCAGTTTTGCTGGGTAAGTGATTCTTCATTGTAATTCCAGCTCATTTTGCCCTCTAGAATATCATATTCCAAGCCCTCCACTCCTTTAATGTAGAAGCTGCTAAATCTAGCATTATCCTGATTGTAACTCCATGATACTCAAATTGTTTCTTTCTGGCTGCTTGCAATATTTTCTCCTTGGCCTTGGAGCTCTGGAATTTGGTTATAATATTCCTGGGAGTTTTCATTTTGATATCTCTTTTAGGAGGTGATCAATAGATTCTTTCAACTTTTATTTTACCCTCTGGTTCTAGAATACCAGGACAGTTTTCTTTGGTACTTTCTTAAAAGATGATGTTTAAGCTCTTTTTTTGATCATGGGTTTTAGGTAGTCCAGTAATTTTAAAATTATCTCTACTGGATCTATTTTCCAGGTCAGTTGTTTTCCAATTGAGATATTTCACATTGTCGTCTATTTTTCATTCTTTTGGTTTTATTATTTCTTGATTTCTCATAAAGTCATTAGTTTCCATTTACTTAATTCTAATTTTTAAGAAATTATTTTCTTCAGTGAGCTTTTGTTTCTCCTTTTCCATTTCACCAATTCTACTTTATAATAGTTTTTTTCTTCACTGAATTTTTGTGCATTTTTTTCCATTTGACCAATTTTGCTTTTTAAGTCATGTCTTACTTGTTGTACCTCTTTTATCATTGGAGCTAGTCTGTTTATTAAGGTGTTATTTTCTTCAGTACTTTTTTGTGTTTCCTTTACCACACTGCTGACTCATTTTTCATGATTTTCTTGCATTATTCTCATTTCTCTTCCTAATTTTTTTCTCTACCTCTCTTACTTTATTTTCAAAACCCTTTTTGAGCTCTTCCATCACCTGAAACCAACTCATATTTTTCTTGGAGGCTTTGGATATTGGAGCTTTGACTTTGTTATCTTCTTCTGAGTGTGTGTTTTGATCTCCTGGTCACTATAGTAACTTTCTGTGGTCAGGTTTTTTTTTTTCCTGTTATTTGCTCATTTTCCCAGCTTATTACTTGACTTTTAACTCTTTGCTAAAGTACAGTTTTGAATCCAGGGTGGAGGGTGCACTGTCCCACAGTCTAGGGGTTTTGTATAGCTGTTTTTAGAGATACTTCTAGGGACGTGTAAGTTTTAAGTTCTTTCAAGATGGTATGATTTTAGGAAAGGTGTGTTTACTGCTCTCCTGGTCTGTGCTCTGGTCTGTGAGTGACCATAAGCACTTTTTTCTGCCCTTGAACTGTGACCAGGGTCCCTGTACCACTGGGCTTGCAAGCACTGATGTGGTAGTGCTTCTCCTTCTGGGACTACTTGCCACCCAGGACTGACTCGGGTCTGAGTATGAACAAAGCAACAGGATCCTTCCTCAGTGCTAGCAAAGAGACACCTGTAGTCTCCTTCTGATCATTGTTCTATAATCTACACCCTTAGTATTTGAGAGCTCTGGAAGCAGGTGCTGCTGTTGCTGCTACTGCTGTTGGTTCAGTGACTCCCAAGGTCTGTGCTGGACTGTGCTCCACTCTCACATAGGTGACAAAGGTCTCACAACAGACCTTTCCTATTGACCTTCCAAAATTGTCTTTGGCCAAATATTCATTTCACCTTGACCTTTTGTGGGTTCTGTATCTGCAGGAATTGTTTTAGGGCATTATTTAAAGGTGTTCAGAGGAGTTTTGGGGGGAGCTCAGGCAAGTTGCTGCCTTTTCTCTGTCTTGGTTCCACTCCCTTTCAAATACCTGTCCAGTTTCAGTCTAACACAAAAGAGAAAAAAAATTATTTTTCTATCTAATGGATCACTAAAACTAGGGCATGCAGTATCAAAATCCTGGGTGGAGATTCTCTCTGAGTCTTTGTAAAGGCAAAGGACCCCTAATTTATCCCAAAGTCTCTCTATTTTCGTACCCCCTCTAGCTCAGTCTCTTAACTCATACTCGACTAGCAGGTTAACTTTATAGAAGGGCAGTGACCTTTCCCTTCAGGATTCTAGGGATAACCCTAATAAGCCCTGAGTTTCTAGTAGTATTGTTCTTGAATCCCCATTTGATGTTCTCTGTGTCTATCAACAGTATAATATCACTTAGCTTCTAAAATTTACCGAGAAGGTACAGCAAGAATAGCAGCTGTAAAACAAGCCTCCCAAATGAGAAGGCACACTCCCTTTTTGCCTACAGAAGCCCCTGCGTTTTCAAAGGTAGTCACTAGTCAAAAACACATTAGGCTGAAGAGCACCTTGCAATCCCTAGTGCTGGGAGTCCTTTTCTCCCTTCCAGAAATCTCTACCAAATTCACTTTGGTGCATTGCTTTGGTAATGGATGAGTCATTATCAGTCTCAGCTGTTGCTACAACTGGCTCCCATTCAGGGTAGGTACTTAAGACTGTATTGATAAATTTCCCCAGTCTCTTCAGTTACCTGGGTACTCCTTTCTTCAGATTCTCATTTACTTAAGATCAGGAAGGAATTAATAGCATTGGCTGGGTGGGAGGAAATGGCCAGCTCTACCCCATTCCCACCCTCAACTCAGTGACTCAATTTCCTTGAAAACTACCAGGGAAGCGAGTCCTGAGATGTGGAGATTACCCTCCCAGTAAATGTGCAGAATTCCTGCTCAGCAGCCAATTAAAATATTTATCTTCCCCATACAGTAGGAACCTTTGAGTTATCATGATGTCCTACTAAGGACTTCCTAGGGGCGGCTAGATGATACATTTGATAGACTGCTAACACTTAGCTGTGGTGAGCCTGGATAAGCCATTTAATCCCTCTAATTCACAAGGCTTTTGTATGAAGTTTAAATGATAATATGTAAAATGGTTTGTAAACCTTAAAGTGATACATAGATTTCATTATCATTATCAGCAGCTGACAAGTGAAGTGAAAGATGAGGTGCTCAGCTCAGAGTGAAGGAAGAAGTCTAAGAGGCTTGAAGAGAGTAGAAAAGATTTGAAATAGCTTCTGTGGGGAAGGAGAGATTCACTTAAGGAAGAAATGAAAGGACTATCTTGCTTCAATAAGGGTCCAGCGAAAGCTAGATAACATACATTTATAATATGCCCAGTGGAGCACCCTCTTCATCTCCTCCCATCCTGTGCTTATGCTCAGTCAGGCTCAGCATTCAGGGCAAGCACGTGGCAGCTCGAGGAAGGTTTGCTATGGACATGCATGATGGAGGGCCTCATCTTCCTACTTCAGAGCATCTGTCTACTTTCTGTCAGCTATGATAATGATAGGTATTATGTATATGTCACTTCTAGGTTTATCCCATTTAAACTTCGTACCAGCCTTGTGAGATAGGTACTGTTGCCTTTCTATGTATTCTTTCCTGATCTTAAGTGGATGAGAATCTTAAGATGAAAGTTCCCAGGCAACTAGAGAGGTTGAGAAAATTCATCAAAGCAGTCCTGAGTACCTACCATAAATGGGAGCCAGTTGTAGCAGCAGCTGAGTCTCTTAAGGACCCACCCCAGCTGAGCAAGGATGACTCATCTATCACAAATGCTAAAAACTGAGAATATGAAAGAAATAGAGGAATATCTTGAAAAATATAAAACAACCCAACTAGCAAAGGCCAGTGTGGGTAAAATTGTCAATGCCACAACAAATTAGAACCAGAACTACACACAACCCCCAAATTTAGAAACCAATGAGGGTTTATGGAATTAACCAGCAAGGGAGGAATTTCCCTCCCCTTTCCCCCCTTCTGAGGGCAGAGACTCCTTTACTTGAAGGAACAAAAGGACAAAGCTTATACAGGTTTCAATTTAGGCAGGAGGTAAATTGGATGTGGGGTACTTCTGGATTGTAGAGGCCTGTTACTGGTAGTCTGTGAGGTAGTAATAGAGGATGTGATATCCTTTGATTGGATAGGATCTGTTCTTGGGCTAGTAACAGGAAAGGCTTTTCTTCAGGTTAGCTCTCTCTCTTGTAACTTGCCCTAATAGAGAGGACCTTTATAACTGTTTCAGCAGAAAGAAATGTAAAGATACATAGGGTTGGGGCTGCAATATAAGATATGTCAGAAGCAAGATAAAATGGAGTTGCTTTAGTTTGCTCCACTACCCACACCAGATAGAGATCTTAAATAATACATTTTCAGAAAGGAACTAGATCTAGACTCAAATTCCACATTCAAACCCAGCATGGGTGGGATGCTTTGATTCTTAGGAAAGCCCCCCAACTTATTTTTGTACCTCCGGACCACCCTCTCTTGCCCAACATGAGCAGGTGACCACCTTGTCACTACTTGGTCACTGGGGATGACTCTTGCTTTGCCCATCTTAGTTTTTGGTCCTTAAGGTATATCAAACAATGAGATTTTGTATTTTATCATGCCTCTTGTGCATGTTTGGGTATCAAACTATAAAAACAAGGTCTTAGGAACCCGGGGGATCTACTTTATTAGAGTGGACCATGGATGGACTCTTTAATAAATAAAGTGCCTTTGGCTCAGAATTCTGCCTTGCTTTCTTTTACTGAAGGCTGGATGATTTTAAACTCCACATCCATCAAGAAGGTGTATTCCTGCTGGAGGGGAGGTTGTTCTCCAACATACTAAGAGTGAGGTTCTTATACCCTCAAGTTAGCCAAATGATATCAGGGCCAGGGCAAAATATTATTATAGAAATTTGTTATCTGGAAGAAAAAACAAGTTGGTAGAAGACAAAATATTATTTTGAGCGATACAGCTATATTAACCTTTGAAAAATATTATTACTAGTATTTTTCCATGAGTGTGTTCTATAAATTGACAGCCTCCCTTAAAGGGAGACTGTCATGATGGCTTAAATATCTCTGGGCCTAATCTTTGAAAAGGCCTTAAGCTTCACAGATATGTAGTTGGAAAAGGGAAGATTATTTTATGTAATTATGTATATTCTTTGATATACCTCAACTTGACAAGTGGTCATTTCTTAAAGGTTAGTTGTAATATGTAATCTGAAACTTTATCAATGAACTTTTCATACTTAAACCTCATTGATGAAATGTACTTTGAGTGGATCTTTTTAAAATTTGATTCTAGCGTTATTTTGTTACATTATGCATTGATCATACAGAAGATATTGGTTCATTTGTATGTATATATATATACACACACACACACATATATCTTCAAATGGTAACATTTCATATGTAAAATCAAATATTGCATTTTTTTAATATCACTACCTATCTCATCAGAAAAGTCCCTATTTGGAAACTGTTGAGCTCACAATGGTAGATGCAAGTTTCTCAAAATTCTAATTTTCACTTGAAATCTTGAATTTTATCATTGCCAACAAGTACTGTCAGTTATTTTCCTTGAAATAACAGGCCTGCTTTGATTTTTGGAAAATATTTGTCAAATATCCAAGTTTATATAACTATAGTTTGTCTGTCAATTGTTGTTTCAAGTAAAAATTTTCCATGAAAAAAGTAGTTGAGGAAGTGCATACATACTTTTTATTTCAACACATACAAAATATTAAAAGGATCTGTACTCAAGGGTTGGGATTTAATAAAATGAATAATTTTTATTGCTTCATCAAGTGCATTCTTAAATGAAACTGGCATTTAAAATTCCTTGTTCATTTGTTTATTCATTTGTTGTGTCAGAGTGCTTGGTGGTGAAGAACATGATGAGACCAATATAGTTTGGTGCCATTGTCTTGATTCATGCTAAGGCACCAGCAGTTTTACATGATACTGCTTTTTTATCATGTGCAAATATCAACACAGTTGTTCCAGGATAAATTATGAGATTCAGAAAAGGCATTCAGCACTTAGACTATTTTACCACCACTTGCGTTTGTTGCCATGTATTCACATAAAAGACATTTTTAAATGATTAGTTAATGCTAATATGAGAGAAATAAAAGCAAAACAGCAAGTTTAATGATGTCTGTAGATTCTTCTGTTTGTAAGGCAAAAAGTTTGTCTAGAAGATTTTAACTTAGTTTCCATGTTTGCAGCTAAATATTTAATACACAGGTCATGTAGACTTCGGAAGATTTCATTGTATACCCATGAAAGTGAGTATGCATGAGAGTGGAAAAGCCAAAAATGTCTTAGTATTATTATAAAAATAGTTCTGATCCCACGGTACCCCCAAAAAGGTCTCAGGGACCCTGGACCACACTTTGAGAACCACTTGCCTTAGAGTATAATTCATGTGGACCAGGTACTTAAAGTCATCAAAAGGTAGCTAGGTGCTCACTTATTCTCTCCTCACTTATCCAGGGTATCAACTCCCTATTATCAATTTTTTTTGTTATTCTATCCTTTCCAGTACAAAGCTCATCCTCTGTTTGATAAAATAACAGCAACTCTGAGCAGCAATGTCTTACAACAGTAAGGTACATTGAACCTGGAGTCCAGAAGATCTGAGTTCAAATTTGACCTCAGGTACTTATTAGCTGTGTGACCCTGGGCAAGTCAATTAAGTCTATTTGCCTCAGTTTCCTCATCTGTAAAATGAGCTGGAGAAGGAAATAGCAAGCCACTTCAGTATCTTTGCCAAGAAAACCCTAAAAGGGCTCATGAAGAATTGGACATGACAGAAAAATGATCAAATTATCTCCCGTCATTTCTTTCTTTAAATCTTTCATTGTTCCCTACAATATCTTGAAAAAAACAAAAACAGAAACAAAACTCCATCATTTTTGTTATCCTTAGATTTCCTTACTAGGCTCAGTCCATCATGAACTTTAGCAAACTTAATAATATTTTTAGACTACTATGTTATATTTATTTATTTACTCTCTATTACTTGTACTTGCTTCCATTTTTAAAAACCTCAGCTGGTTGCTATATTCCTTACATGTTCCTTTGCATCTTTTCAGAAAAATCCCATTTTTTCTTTCTCATCCGTAGTTTCTTTTTCCGTTTCTAAAAAACCTTGGTTTTCAGAATTTCCTCCTTTTTTGAGCTGAATTTAGCCCATGGCATAATATTCTTTTCCTGAAATTCTCCCTTTCCAAATCAAGGATGTCTTTTCTCTCTTCTATCACAATCTCCAGGAAGGAGAGGAAATTTCCTCCATAATGTTACCATTATTTAAACCCTAGTAACCAACTTTCTCATATTGGTGAGAATGAGAGAGATCTAGGCTAGAATTTTTCTTTGTTAGCGTCTTCATCTTTTGAAGGATGAAGTTATGACTAAGGTAAATATAAAAATTTATAATTTCATTAATTTAAAAAAAGCACAATTTTTCTTTTTCGGTCACACACACACAAATTGACCACCCTGGTAGTAGTTTATGCTGATTTCAATATAACTTCAACTTTTGACTTTTACCTTTTAATTTCATAATAAGCATAGTTTTATACTAAAATTTTATTTACTATGTAAAATGATAGGACTATCCATCTATACCACATAGGAATATACTCCATACCACATGATATTTGAGTAGAAGATGACTAGTCAATATAAAGCAAAATTGCTTTATAAAGGAAATTAATCTATTTTCTATGATTAAGTTTTACATTTTAGGTTTTATAAATCTGAAATTTTTTTTCTCAGAAATAAAAATTCAAAGATTTTAGTTAGAAAAGACATATGTAGAAATATTAAGGACCAGAAAAAGGGATTTTGAAAGATCCGAGAGAAGTTGGGATAAATATAGGGAATGAGAGATAGAGTTAAAATGATTTTTTGAGTTTAAGCCCAACAACAACAAAAAGATGTCAGGAGGAATAGCTGATTTTTCAGAAGAGATTTTTGAATCTTAATCTTAACTTCTAGATCCACATTTTGTAATGGTTGTTATCTTAGAAGAGAATTATCTTTAGAACACAAAATAAAATTTTCTTTGAGTATTTCCTTTTTAAAAATTATTTTTATTTATTATTTGTATTCTCTGGATGTCAGTTTCTCTTTATCTACCTTGTAGCATTTTTATACACAGAGAAGAATTTTAAGGGGCTCAGAAAAATAAGGGACCTGCCCCAAGGCCACGTGGCCACTGGTTTAATTCAACTCAATTTAGTTTATTTCAGCAAATATTAATTCATCACTTATTACCTGGAGAATACTGTTCTCATCAGGCGCAGAGTTGAAATTAGGTCTCTTGATTAGGAGTTATATCAACAATGCAGTATTCACAGTTCAAGGTATTCCCTATCACATCACTATTCTTGCCTTCTCAGCCTTTCTTTTCTCTGTATGTTCCTCTTTCCCAACGGTCAGAATATTAATAAGAATGATTATTATTATTTGTTTATTTTCTTTGATATTTACTTACTCCAAATCAAATTTATTTACAAGACCCTGTCGACTTAGTTTTCAAATCAGATGAGTTGGGTATTAAATTTTTGGCCTCTGAAAACACAAATCAACTAATTGTATTGATTTTTATTTTAAGATCCCCTTACAGATTAAATGAAACAAAGTGTAATTACAAAAAATACAAAGTGATAATCATGAAATATCATATTTTGGCCAAAGTCTGAATTAGTCAGACTGTTTTGCTTCGCTTTAAAAAGGCCTTTTTTTTGTGTCAGCAACTCTAGAGCATCCTGACACCATAAATTCTAAAGGGACCCTGCTTTGTCTTTGCTCTCTGAGTGAGCTTGGAGAATATCACTGCTTATGTCAACAAACCAGAGGAGGTTTACTTTATGGTCCTTAAGGATGAGACCCTTAACTCAAGACATTAACCAAACTTTTAGGAAAAGGTCCACGAAAGATATCTGAACTTAAAAGATGAAAGTTTTTTTTTTTAATCAACTGAATTAATACTTAAAAAAAGGTTAGTGTTAACTTAATGCTATTTAGTAGGAACACTAAAGGTTTAGTCTAGGTCCATGGGCTGTCCTCTATGGAGTATGTGTTACTTCTTCCCTCCTCTACAGAGACATTTTTAGCAAAACTCTGAATACAAATAATTTGGTTTTTTGATAAATCAGAGGCCAGACACATCAAGAATGATCTCTAAAAGGTCACAAACCTTATCTCTTTAATTATTCATTTTAAATTTATAATGAAAAGAGCAACTTTGATTTTTTGCCATTGAATTTTGCCCAAAGTTGCAAGTATTTTTGAAACATTTGGGTATCACATTTTATATTTATTAACTAGAGAAAATGTATCTAAAACCTGCCTGAGCGTCCAGGGATGGTTTTCTAATAAAAACTAGACGATTTGGAGCAAGGAATATTTTGAGTTTGGACTTTTTTTTTTATGTATAACAAACACAATTTCAAAACCACAACAGACTACTGGACCCACATGGCTGGCTAAATAATGCACCAATAACAGCGCAGCCTCTCCCCCGGGTGGAGACCATTTCTTTCTAGTTCTCTAAAATCTTTTTTCTTATCTCTTCTTGCTCTCCTTGCCTGATATGTCTGAAATAGCACCTGCCACTTCTGCTGAACCCAGCGCTACGACGGCCACCGCACCAGCTCTTGTACCTGCAGAGAAGGCGCCGACGAAGCAGACCAAGAGAGGCGGGCGGCCTAAGGCTGTGGGTCCACCTTGGTCAGAGCTTATAACTAACGAGGTGGCCGCCCCGCTGAGCCTAATGGTGTGGCTCTCGCGGCTCTAAAGAAGATCTTAGCTGCCAGTGGTTATTATGATGTGGAGAAGAACAACAGCCAGATCAAGTTGGGCTTGAAGAGTTTGGTGAGCAAAGGCACCTTGGTACAGACCAAAGGTACTGGGGCTTCAGGTTCTTTCAGGCTAAACAAGAGAGTGTTTCCAAGCGAAACTAAGAACAAGGCCAAGAAGTCACCTCCGGTTAAGGCTAAGAAATCTGCTGCTGAAAAGCCGAAAAAAATCCTGGGTCGGTAACCGTCAAGAGTATGAAAATTCTGAAAAAAGCAAAGACAACGTCCGCGGTGGGAGCCAAGGAAAACAACCCAGAGTGCCAAGACTAGGCATAAAGCTGCCAAACCTAAGAAAATGGTCAAGAGTCCAGCCAATACCAGGGCAGTGAAACCTAAGCTGTTAAACCCAAGAAGGTGTTGCCCAAGAAGTAAATTAGTTGTTGAGTTCTTTGAAGAAAACCCCCAAAGGCTCTTTTAAGAGCCACCCTAAAAATCTTACAGAGAGCTGCTTAGCACTTGATCGGAAAGAAACTTGTTTCTGGGAATGGCCTGCTAAATTTGAGGCATTGCTTGGTTACCTTTGGTGTGACCAAAATTTAGTATTGTCTTGGCACCTTCTGCCATCTATTGAGTTACCGGTTTTGTGTTTTACTACCGCTGGGGTCAGTTTTTTTGTTGGGTGTTAGGAACTGGCAATTAAATTAGTTGAAACAGTGCTTAAGATAGTGAACTTCTGAGTTTCAGTTGTTTTTTTATCTTTGACTTGGCTCTGACAATCTTGCATTCTTGCACTGTAGTACTCTTAACATCTGCAGCTGTAATTTTGAGCCAAATCAAGAAAAAAAGGAAACTGATGGGGCAATTATTTTTTCTAACAATCATTTGGTTCCTCTATAGAAATGTATAATTATTATTCCAGTTTACTTAAAGTGCTCAATGAAGCCAAAGTATGATTACCTATGGTCGCCACTACTTAATGACAGAGAACTTGCCTAAATTTATGTATTGTTTCTACCTCATAGAACAGTTAATTTGAATTTTTTCATTGTTTCACATTTCTGGAATATCAAGTATCAACTTCATTTTGCTTGCTTGAAGAGTCCAGGACTTGTATATGTTAATTTTCATAGGTTCAAGGAAATTCAGCTTAATGAATCAACAGAAGTTTGTGTGGGAACTTCGGAATGGCATCCAGCACCTGGTAGAATCATTGAGCTGTAATTGGAACAATTTTGCCACCGGCCAGTAATCTAATCTCATTTTACATGTTAAGAAACTAAATCACATTCAGTCCAATTTTTTATTAAGCATGTTCTATTTTTGAGGTACAGGGGAAACAAAGACGGAGTTTACTTTTCTGCTTTTTAGCCAGTACCAATTAAAAAAAAATCCTATCTAATTTTGTGTCTTTCTATAAAGAGTGCTTAGTTGTAGCCACATAATTTCTATGTGTAGGTGGATTCACACATATTGGCAACTATTTAACATTTTTTTTTCTGTTTTCATGTTTATTTTTTGTAATTTGCAGAAAGTATGATTTATATGAGTTTATTTTATATCTTGCTATTTGAAAATGCAGTATGATGATGATAACATGGGGCAGGAACTTCAGTGTTCCCTAAACCTCTACAGCTTTCTTTACCTGTGTTGCCTTTGATTTTAGTCGTGGCTTTATGTTCCACCAATACCCAAGAATAAAAAGAAATAGGGCAATGGGAGTGGGCAAGTTCTACATCTAAAATTACATGTCTAGGATCCTGACTTTTCTTCCTTTTTTTCTACTTCATCAATATTCTTCCCACTTTTTCCACTGTAGTACATTACATATGCTCAAAAGTGCACAACTGTTTATTGTAATTATGAGATACCAGAAAGGAGAACAAGGCCTGTGTCAACAAAGGCAGAAACCACGCACTTGGCCCACCCCTAGGACAAGAACCAGGCGAGCCCTAGAGCAGAGGAGAAGGAGCCAGAGCCAAAACGAGAGCAAGCAGATCTTACATTTTTGAATTGTTGAACTGATGTACCTGCTTGCCATTGGGTGGACCAGAAAACCTGTTTCCTGACACAATGATATGAACATTAAACAGAGACACTGAGGGTATCCTAAACAAATTGGTTTGGACACTTCCCCAATAACAACAGTCTTTTCTGCTTTTGTTCTTAATGGGATATACTTGAACAAAATTGACCACACCTTTGTACAAGCGTTTGCATTTATGCGGGGAAATCTTAGCAATGTAAATATCACTAGAGTTGATAAGCATTATAATGTCACGTGTATTAATTGTATGGTTTTTGAATGTCATGATATTTCTTTGGGTCAATTGCCATGTTATAAGAAGACTGGGTATAATTATGCTTCCTGTGGAGAGTGAAAACTGGTTTTACACTTGTGCTGATCATTCTATGGCTCAAATCAATCACCAATTGGGTTTTAATCGAAAAATGAGGTGTATTTCTTGTATTGTTGGGATAATCACTTTAATTTCTACTATTGAGCAGCATTGCTATGTCTACAAAAGTTAGTATGTGATTATAGATATATGTATTTCTGTATTGTAAACAAAAAATATAACGAGTCAGAATATGGCATAGCCCAAATTTAGAAATTATCTTAATGGGGACCAAATCCTGAGGCACAATATAGTTGATTGGATTAAGAGAGCTCAGGGGATATTACCTGGGCAAACACAACAAATTATAACCTACATAGGAATAGGGGTGGCATTACTAGGTTTATGTACCTGCTTACCCATCCTTATTTCCTGTTTTTCTTGCATCATTCAACAAGTTATATATAATGTCCAACTGCATGATTCTGCCTGTGGCCCTATATGC
>CM053593.1:195344954-195361629 GCA_028646575.1 Pseudocheirus occidentalis
GCTCGCCGCATCCGCGGGGAGAGGGCTTAAACTTACTGACCTGTTAACTTTTTTCTAAAGGCTCTTCTTAGAGCCACCTACATTTTCGTTAAGAGCAGCTGTCGCATTCATGGTCCTTACTAGACGAGTGGTTTGTTAGGTTATTGGATAAAAATTCAGTAGCTAATTCAGGTAGTGCAAATTATTCTACACGTAAAATTCCTCAGATAGCTGTTGTCCACAGGTTTCGAACCCCGTTTTAAGAAATTACTACATTTAATAGTCCACAAAACGAGAATCAGGTTTACAGAATAACGTTAGGTGGTCATACAGCTGCTAACAAGTGCCAAGATCAGACAGAAGCTCTCTGAGGCTAAATTTGGAAGACCCTCTAGGAGAGTTTCCAATGTCTCCTTTTCCCTACGTTAACTTAAGACAAACTGCTCTCCAGTTACCTCGAGGCCACTAGGTGGCTCAGTGGACAGAGTGCTAGGCCTACAGTCGAAAACCTGAACACTAACTAGCCGTGTTGTGGGAATTCGGCAAGTCACTTAACCTTTGTCTCAATTCCCTCAACTGTGAAATGGGGATAAAATAGCACCTACTTCCCAGGGTTGTTGTGAGGATCAAATGTAATGTTTGTAAAGCACCTAGCCCTGTCACATAACAGCCCAAATAAACATTAACATTGTTATAAATTACTACTAGAGGAAGATCCGGTCCGACTTAATTTAAATAGATGTTGATATGTAAGGCATTGTATTAGTTATAGAGAATGCAAAAATGAAAGATCATAATCCCTATCCTCAAGAAGTTCACATTTTTCTATTTCAGTTAAAACACATGCAGAAGTCATTGTAATTTAGTACAGAATGTTTTAAGTGCAAAGGAGAAATGCAAAATACTTTGAGAGAAATTGGAAGAGGGAGAGCTCCCTTCTAGACATGACAACAAAAGGTTTTATGGAGGAATAGCCACTGAGTTGGAGACAAGTAAAGCACAGATCTAGGTTTAACTCCAGGCATGCAAATGGGAGGGGGGGAAACCTGGGTCTAGAGCAGTGGTTCTCGACCTGTGGGTCCTGACTCCTTGGGGGGTGGAATGACCCTTTCACAGGGATCGACTAAGACCATTGGAAAACACATATTTCTCATGGTTTTAGGAACAGAGACACTCCTATATCTGTCTTCAGGCAGGTCCACCCACATGCATATAAAGGGTCTCAGCATTAGGAAGGTTGAGAACCACTGGTCTAGAGAACTAATTAACAAGCATTTCTTAATCATCTGTATGTTGTATCCCCAGTGGACAGACAAAAAGAGAAAAATGAAACAGTTCTCAATAAGTTTTGAATCCCAAGACAATGAGTTTATCCTTACTAACTTGTATTTATTTTGTATATTCTTATGTATGTAGGAGAAATAGCAAGGCATAGTTAATATAGAGAGAGAGAGAGAGAGAGAGAGAGAGAGACAGCTTTGAAGGCTAGAAGGCCTGCAAGACCAAATTCTCTCTGATACATTTTGGCTTTGTGACTCTGGACTAGTCACTTAATCTCTCAGCACTCCAGATACTATGTGAACTCTTTGTGCCTGACTCATAGCAGAGTCTCCTGAGTTTGTATTGATCTAATCAGCCATAGTAGGACAGACTGTGCCTTGACTCCAACATACCGATGTCATTTTGGTCCTCTTCAAGAAAGGACACCAACCACTCAAGGCAATTCTCTAAGACATGTTGAAGAAAAGTTTCAGTCCTACCTTGCTAGAGGGAATTTCCTCTTCTGGGAGTTCTCCGTCCCAATAAAATCACAGATGTAGACCCCAAACCTCTATGTATGTACAGGTTGTACTGCCTGATAGAAAACAAGCTTCTTGAGGACAGACTCATTTTTTTGTCATTTTCATTTGTATGTAGAACCTTGCACTATTTTCAGAGGAGGTATGCAAATAAATTTTTGATTGATTAGTACTTGAAGGTATTAGAGCCTAAGTACTCTAAATATCAGATTATTTGATTTAAAGATGAGGAAATCATAGGCAATGGTTGATATAATGTTTCTGAGCAAAGGAATAAAGTGACCAGGTTGGTGTTTTAGGAACATTACAAAGGCTTTAAATCTGGGGTTTTCAGCATGTCAGCTAGGGAGCTCTGGAAGTCTAGAGACCCTTTCAGTGGGTGTGTGAAGACAAATATTTGCATAATAACACCATGACATTTTAATTTCTAATGGTAAATATATATATATAACCTAGATGAATGTAAGCTCTTTGGGGTGGTCCTCAGTTTTTAGGAGTGTAAAAGGATCCTAATACCAAAATGTTTGAGAAGCACTATTCTAAAAATATCGTCCTCAGCTTCTCATTTTCTCTCATCCCAAAGATACTATCCATTGGCAAATCTTTCTACCTTAACATCTCTTCTGTCTCTCATTCTCTCCATTCACAGAGTGGCAACCTTATTTCAGGTCCTTATCAAACCTCCTACCTCACAAGTATAATAATCTTCTAATTGGTCTTGCCATTTCAGATCTCCACTCTAATTCATCCTCTCTTTAACAGCCATGATGATTTTTCTATAATGTATATCTGACCATGTCTTCCCATTTGCTGCTTGATGATCTCCAAAGACTACCTAGTAACATCTTATATTATTGCTGTAGCTTGCATTTCTAGCACTACAGTGTATAGTATCCTGGCTCTGTCTTTGATCTTATTGGAAAGGCCTCTAGTTATTGAATTTCATTTTACCTTAAATGGGATAACTACATTAGAGATACTGTGAACTGCAAGTTTTATATAGATACAACTTATATTAAGATCTCCTATGCTTTCTAGTTTTTAATAGGAATGTGCATTATATTGAAGAAATTAATTTTTGATCCTGTATTTTATATTTTATTTTATGCTATAACAATTCCGTTAAATCTGAAGCCTCTTCTCTAAGATTTGGGTGGAGAAGCTTAGGTGTGTTAAAGTCCAAACCTCCCCTCTCTCTGATGTTAGACATCAAAGATACAGTGTTGATACTTAAAGAAAAACTCTGTTCTCAATACTCCCATAAAACATTGTCTCATCATCTCTTGCAAAATTTGTGGGGTATTCCTGAGAAGCTAGGGCAACCTGACCTTGTCCCATCTTTAAACAATTAAGGGGGTCTCATCAAATTCCCCACTTTGCCCTTATCAGGGACCTCAGGGAAAAGCTAGAACCTGTACATTTACAAAGGCATTCCTTAGAGATAGTGAGAGGTGGTCCTCATAGTATATGGGACTATGTCAGATTTCTTTGATGCAGCCAATAATGATCTTTCATCTCTATTGGGCTGATCAATTAAATGCTTTCTGTTCTAAGTTCTTTGTTCTACGATTATAAAAATGTATTGCACCTTTAATTCAGGGTCTCTTGGCCAGAGGCAGGGCCATTTGACACATCCTTTATTATTACATCACATGCCCCTCACTTAAATTCAATTCACTTACAAGGCATAAAGCTCCTTCTTGATGGCCTGGTCTCCTCAAATATAAAGGACAAGCAACATAGCCATCATAATAAATGATGCCTTACTCAATTTGCTTCAATTTGCCTTCTAGTTAAATTTCAAATGAAACTATCTTTTCAAAAGTCTTTTCTGTGATTTATTTCTGTAATTACACGTTTTTGTTGTTCTTGTTTTTAATATGGTCAATTATTTTCATAGTTTTCCTAATATTGGACCAGTGCTGTATTTCTGGTATAAATTCAACCTTATCACAGTATATAAGTTTTTCATATGTTGGTGTAGTATACACCATTTTGGGATCAAAGAAGGAATTTGGTAGGATCCTTTCTTCACTTACTTTTCTTGGACAATTTATGTAATGTTGGAATTAATTGTTCTTGTTAATTCATTGTAAATGTTTGATATAATTCACTTGTAAATCCATTTGGTCCTGGGTTTTTTTTCCTTTGGGAATTCATTTATGTCTTGTTCAGTTTCCTTTTCTAAGACTGGATAATTTAAATCTTATCTCTTGTTTATTGATCTGGGCATTTCATATTTTTGTAAATATTTATTTATTTCACCTAAATTTTTATTGGTATATAATTAGGTTCTTACATTATACATAGGTATATAATGAGTTTTAATGTTATTTTATTTCTTTTTATTGGTATCAAATTGACATTTTCATTTCTGATAATCTGGTTTTCCTCTTTTTTAAAACAAAACAGCTAATAGTTTATCTATTTCACTGATTGGTTTTTAAACAGCTAGTTTCATTTACTAATTCAATGATTTTTTTCTTTTAATTTTGTAAATCTTTTTAATTTTCATGATTTCCATTTTGATGTTTAAGTAGGGGATTTTAATTTGTTGTTTTTCCGGGTTTTTTTAGTTGTCTGCCCAATGTGATATGTTCTTTCTTTTTTTGATGAAAGTACTAAAGATACAAATTTTCCTACAAAGACTGCTTTGGCTTCATCCCCAAAATATTGTTATATTATTTCCTTTAACCAAATTATTAATTGTTTCTATGATTTTTACCCTATTCGTTCTTTAGTATTATTTAATCTACAATTAGTGTTAATTATTTCTATGTAATTAAAATTAATTGACTTTTTATCAGGGACCCTTTGAGTATACTTTTTATTGCATTGTGGGTCATAAAAGTTTAATATTTGTGCATTTCTGCATTTGTTTGTGAAATGTTTATGCCTTAATGTATGATTAGTGTTTTTGAAGTTTCCATGCATGCTGAGAAATAGGTAAAATTCATTTCTATTCTCATTCTATAATCTCCAATGGTATATCATATCTAATTTTTCAAATGCTCTTTTCAAGATTTTCACTTCTTTATTATTATAGTTTACTTAGCCTTAACTAGATCTGAGAGGAGTAAATTGAGGTCCCCCACTTATTTCTTCCTATAACTCATTTAACTTTGCCTGTAGGTATATAGACGCTATGCCATTTGTTACATACATGCTTAGTATTGATAGTAATTCAATGTCTGTGGTACAAAATGTAGTTTATTTGTTTATCTCTTTTGATTAAGTTTATTTTTGCTTTCACTTTGTCTGAGATCATGATTGCTTTCCTTGCCTTATTTTAATTCTCTATGAATCTTTCTGTTTCAAGGAGTTTCTTATAAACAACGTAACATTGAATTCTATTTTCTAATCCATTTTGCTAATTTCTATTTTATGGGTGATTTTGTATCATTCATATTCAAAGTTATGATTGCTAATTTCATATTTCCTTCCATCCTATTCTCTTCTACTTTTCTATTTGTTACTACTTTGTCTTCATAAAGAGGATAATGAGAAGAAATTAGTTCAGTACCAGTGCTCTAAGTCTGGTCAAATTTTCTCCTGTTCTTCTGTCCCTCTTCTCTTTTTCTGGGATTGTATCTTGAGCTTCTCTCTCATCAAAATAACTCTATATAGATTCTATATAGTTTTCTATTTTGTTTGTTCATTTTTCCAGACTGTTGGGGCTCTTGTTAGTAATGGGTTGAACTGGTCCTCAGCTAACAGGAGGCCTGTGATCACCTGGGGGCAGAATTCAAAGGCTGCACCTGTTTGCGATAAACAGGATTATCTCTCTGCCTTCGGGGTGATGCAAGCTGGATTGGCTTGCTGTGTCGAGGGCAAGGCCAGGGAAGGGGCCCTAAGGGGCCCTGGAGAAAGGACTTAAATACAGGCTACCTGGAGGCAGAAGGAAGTCCAGCCATGCCAAGCTTAGAGAATGAGAGAGAGTTCCAGCCACACCAAGCTTAGAGAGTGTAGCTAGAAGCAAGTCCCGTGCCCTAAGTTTTCTGTGCAGCTGTTTCTCCCAGAGTAAGCGGGAGCTGGGACGCCCAAAGCCTGTTGAGGAAGGGTATAGGTGAAACCTATGCAGCCTGACCCCCAAAAACCGAAACACCAGACTACTTCTTGATTTTGGATTTTATTTTAGGACTGTGCTCCGGGCACTTCTGGTGGGAATATCTGAATTGACATTTTATCTGCTTAGTTCTTTTTGCTGCTATTCTTCAGGCATTTGAGCATTGTGTTATTTCAGGATCACAAGGCCAAATCAGGTTCAGAACCAGCAAACTTTCAATGCTTGTCTAGTGGTGTGATTCAGGGCAGTCTGATCATTGTCCTCCTGGTTTGAGCTCTTCAAGTTCTTGACCTAGGTTTGAGTCTGCACAACATTCATTTTGCTTTACCACTGGGTAGAGGTTCCAATTGAAAGCTCTTACTGGTGTTGGTTGACAAAACTGCAGGATCTCCTTTGGTCTAGTATTGCTGCTCTTGCAATCTTCATGCTCCATTTTAGGATCAGTCAGAGCTGAAACGACCACTGTTTGTTTTGGCATTTGCTCCTCACTCAGTTTATAGTATAGTGTCTATGACTGTCCCTCCTCCTGGAGCATCATTGCATTCTGGATTTGTGACCTGGAATTGCCAAGTCACATTAGGTGCTAGTCCCTCTCCTTCAGACTGCCTTCCATCCACTCAGTATATATCTTTTATGTACTTAGTCGTTTATGCATTATATCTTCCATTACAATGGAAGCCTGGCACATAGTAAACATTTAAGAAATACTTGTCAACTGACTGTGGCATATTAAATTATGGTAGAGGGCAGAGATTGCTCTTAGGAAGACCAATTACTAATTAGGAAAATTAAGCATAGAGTGGGGTTTTTGAGGTTAGATAGACTGGTTTCAAGTTCTGCTGCTGTCATGTACTGGCTGTGTAATCATGTGAAAGTCCTCTATTCTCTCAGTGCCCAAAACACTTCTAAGACTGAATTTCTGAGCAACTGCCAGTTCGTATTGTTATAGGGAAATCACAGCTCCAATTCCATCAAAAAGATGACAGATTTTTTCTTAAATGAATGGGAGAATTTTTATTTCCATGATAATAAATATGAGGAGAGGGAAGAGCAGGTTGGTTTTTTTTTGTTAACTTATTAAAACAGGAGTTTTGATAGAAAAATAAACATAACCTACATTATATTAGGATAACTCATTTTTTTGTTGTTATTGGAGAATGTAGTGGGAATGTTTTTTCTTCTTCTGACAAGGGATTTTTCAGGGATCCCAATGATCAGAGTCCCTGAGTAGGCAGTCTGGAATGAATTCACAGGCTCAAGCAAGTCAAGTTGGTAAAAGTTTGTTACACTATACAGTGGGCGGGAAGTCTTAGGGAACCTGCGACTTTAAAGGGGTAGAGTTAAAATTTTTATAGAATAATCAACTTGTGCCAATTATGCTAACTAGGTGAGTAAGGGTGGGATTAGGGAGGAGTTAAGGAGTGGTCAGTGCTTAAAGGAACAAGCACTTTTAATATCTACTCTGTAGGTGTATTGCCCATAATTCACTGGGAAATAGCCCAAGGGGGTGCTGCATGGAGGTGTGGCTTTAGGCTGGAAACATTACTAAGTCAGCTAGTGGTCAGGCTGACTGACCAGTCTGCTACCTATCAATGTCCTATTTAACAAGATGGATGTTGGGAGTATACCGATGTCCTAAGCTAACGAGCGATCCAAGCAGAATGCATATAATGGGCTAGGGAGTTACTTATAGATATCCAGTAAAGGATTCATAGGTGCAGCTGGTTATTATACTAAGGGGAGATAAATATTTGTCTGAGGCCTGATCATGAATGGTTGCTAGCAAGAGGGAAGGGGCAGAGACAATGTTCTGAGGCTGAGGAGATTTGAGGCTAGGGAGAAATGTGATTTTGCAAACTGTGGTTCAAGCACAAGCACCCAAGCACCCCATCACTTCCACATCACTTTTCTTCAACTGCCTACTCTTTTCCCATTCTAACACTAGAGAAAGAAATTCAGGATTCCAAAGGAATTCAGGGCCCGATGGGACAACTAAGGGTGGAAATTAGGGCTGTACCATCCCTATACAAGAGAGCTAATGATGGCAGAAAAAAAAAAAGTTGTGGTAAAGAGGACACAAGACTTTAGAGTCACTAAAACCTAACCTAGTATTGGCAATGCAGACACCGTTGGTGGGTTCCTGACTATGGGATGCATTTTGATGAGGCCAGAGATGGGCAGAACTGCAGTGCTGAAAGGAAGAGTCAGGTAGGCCAAGTATTCTCAAATAAGGGAAGCTAGCACTACAATATTCTTCATAGCTATTCAGACTGACTGATTAAAAATGCCAATAACTGAGAACTATAGAAGACAGCCAACACTATCTGCCAGAAAACTGCAGGGGGAATAATGCTTCATAGACCAGTAAGGGAGTGGCAACAAGTAGCAACAGTCCTACCCTATCCCTACCCAAACATCTACTGTAATATGTAATATACTGAGAAATGCAGGCAGAGCAATGACTTATCCTATGAAGATGGGCAGAAGAACCATGGAAAACACCAGTGAGGAAACCACAAGAGCATCAGCAAGAGACTCATACTAGAGAACTACAGCAGAGAAAGCGCTTTCTGAGAGCCTACTTAGTATGACTGTAAGTGGGTGAGTATAGAAAGGCTTCTTGGGGAAAGGTTGCTCACAGTAGGGCATAATTTTCTGTAAGCTCTATTCATTTTCTATGACCTATAAATAGACTTGTACATTTTTGTGACCTGTTTGTTTGCAAAGGGAGTTTGACAACACACTGGGTGAAGTCATAAAATTTGCACATTAAAGGAGACACAAAATCAAAACCAAAGAGCATATCAATCCTGATGAATGATTATTGGAGGTCCCAATAGAGGGACAGTGGTCCAATATAATCTATCTTCCAGTAAGAAGCATAAAGAAGTCTCCTAGGTCTCCATTCTATTAAATCAACTTAGTTCAGCCTTATTAGCTATAGAAAATAACTCATAAGAGGTCCACTGTGCTAGTGGGTCCATTATAAAATGGAAACATTAATATATTCAACGTGCTAATTCCTATCAATCTTCTTATTATATACAACTTTAGTGAACTAAATTGATGACCAAATTTTCAAGCAAGTTTAGAGTATGGGTTCTTTTTCAGGTTGGATTATATATCCTATGAAGTCACTTCCAACTCTAAATTTCAGTAATTCTGCAACTGATGTACATTGACATACATTACATATAGGCAATATTGCTGACCACAAGAAAATATACCTTATCAAAGACTTGAGTGGAATTCTTCATTATTTTCTAGTATTTATGATGACACAGTCCTAACGATTTGGTTCTATCTATTATATTAGAGAAAAACTCAATTCTGGTAGAGGAATTATGACTATCAGTATTGTATACACTAAACAAAATGTACCATATGCATAGCTAGGAGTTCAGCTCCCTGAGAGGAAGGACCTTCTTCAGGGCCTAAAAGTGTTTCGTGTTTTAATGTTTTAAGTATTACCTAATTCCCCTGGCTTTGAAGTCAGGCTGCCCTAGGAGTAAGTTCAATCCGCTTGAGTTCAGATGGTACTCTGTTGTAAATACGGCTCTAATTCTAGCACCCTCTTAGTTCAGACTTAACATTGGAATTTAATGAAGCATTTATGATTCACTTTGCTCCATCACCACAAGCTTATAGAGCAAGGATTCGGTGACACTTAGCTTCTCTGAATGAAGTCTCCAGTGACACAACTTCTCTGAATGAAGTCTCCCTCCATCTTCATCTGGAAATATCTGGTCAGTAGGTCATCAGGGAATCAGGGTATGGTGAGGGGGTGGGGGAGTATGCTGCATCAAGAAAACTACATCAGGGAAGTGCTAGACTTATCACACAAAGGATGACTTTGGACCATTGGCATTTACAAGTGGAAGGCTTGTCCTGAATCTGAGGGGCTGATTCTCATCAACCCCAAGAGCTTAATACCATTTTGTGAGTCCCTCACATGTCTGGGTGCCATATGAGTCTGCTTTCCTTTTTAATGAAGTGTGCTTGTTCTATTATCAGGTGAATTAAATCCTCTATTTGAGGTATATTATGAACTGCAGAGATTTTTGTAAAAAATGGGTCTAGAATTCCATCCAGACAGCTCTCTTTATTGGCAAGAGAGCTTTTGAGGAAAAATACGGGTTGTCTTATGTACTAGAGGAATTTATAGAGGAATTTTTACGAAAGACAATTTTGCTTCTTCCCTAAAAGGGAGAAGGTAACTTTCAGATAACCCTAAATTCTCAGTTCCTCTTGGAAGAGATTTGCATGCTTTGGGAACTGTTATAAGATTGACCTCTTAAGTGAGGTTATAAGCTTATAGAACATACTGATGGAAAAATATTAATAATATTTTTCTAAAGTTAGTACAGCTGTGTCCCCTAAATGATATTTTCTCTACCACTAGCTTATTTTTCTCTCTGATATGTGAACCCCTAAAATAATATTGCAGCTATCACCAGTTTGTTTTTCCTCCCTCATAACAAACCCCTCAAATTATATTTTGCCCTAACGCCTGATATGCAATTCCACTAGCTCCAGGAAGGCTATACAAAATCATAAGAAGCCCACCCTCAGAAGGGTACTTTAGAGCACAATCTCCACTCCAGCAGGATCACACTTTCCTTCAGGAGCATTATCAAGGCCTTCCTAACGAAGGCCTCTGTGCTCTGTGCTCCCCAATGCAGCGCTGCTCTACATGAATGATAGTCTATATTAGTGTGTATGTCTTGAGTTCTCTCTCTTCTTCCTCCTCTATTGCTAGCAATAAAGCTTTGCATTGAATTGACTTCCATTGTTTTTACATGTTATTCTCAGCACTTGAAAACATTAAGGGATTGTTTTCCACAATGCCTCTTCCACTGGCCCATGGGTCTTTCCTTAGACATAAACTGGGTTCCTGGGCAAGGGCTTACCCTATTGACAGCATCACCTATCCTGGGGGGGAGGGGGAGTAGAACACTATGAGCCCCCTTGTAGAGAGCAAGGGTCAGTGGGGGAGTTTTTCATCCTCCCATGAGGGACTGCCTTATGCCAGGGGATTGTCACAATAACAGGATTTCATTTGAAACTAGATTTTATCTTTGAAATGTGGGGCTTATTCTGTCCTTTCATTTTTATTTTTTCACTCGTATTAATTTTTTGTCTGATTTTAATTTTTTGCATTTTCTGATTGTTTTGGATTGGAAGATGATACTATAAGTGAAAAAACAAATAGTAACCTAAGATATAGATAGGGAGTGGTCCTTTGATTTCATTTCTTTTTTTTTTTTGCTTTTTTTTTTGGAGGGCAGTTGGGGTTAAGTGACTTGCCCAAGGTCACACAGCTAGTTTTGTGTGTGTGTGTGTGTGTGTGTGTGTGTTTGAGTGATTTCATTTCTATAGGAAACTTTCAGAGGAAGAAATTTTCTCCACTAATTCAGGGAGAACCTTCTTTGAAACTTATTGTCTTAAAAGAGTTACCTAGAGCACTGAAGGGGTGTGTCACCCAGCCAGAATGTCAGAACTGACTTGAACTCTGATCAGTTAGTCAAGTCAAGAAACATTTGGCAAGTGCTTACTATGTGCCAAATACTGTGCTAAGTGGTAGGGATTCAAAGAAAGGCAAAAACTGCCCCGTCCAAGAAAAAAGTTACTTTTTATTATTACCTTTAAGTAATATCCCTATCATGGCCTACATATAAGATATATACAAAGTTGATGGAAAGTAATCTGAGAGGGTGAGATGTTAGCAGCTGAGACCTGGAAAGATCTCCCACAGAAGGTGAGACTTAAGCTGAATCTTAAAGGAAGCCAGGAACATTTAAAAGCAGAAGTTTCTTCCTGACTCCAAGGTCAGTTCTTTGTCCATCATGTCATGCTACTCCAGTTGAACTTTGTAAAATGTTGTTTGTTTAATTTGTATAACTTTTAATTTGGGATTTAGTGTTATTTCCAAGCAAACTAGCTATGGTAGATTTGGGACCTCATAAAAGACTATTAATTGTGATATTATCTAAGAACTATACTGAATGAACTGTTTGGGACATTTTATATGTAATGCAGACCTTAAAAACTGTATCTCCTCTGTCACAAGAACTGCAACCCGTGCAAGGAATGGTGGGGAATGGGTCAAGAGGAGAGAAAAGGTAAGTCACTTTAAAGTAACTTGAAATATACTTGAACCTCCCCAAGTTTCCAGAGAAATTTCCAGAGCTGGAAAGAAGTACAAGTGTACCGAATACATCCAAGGAGATTTTCTAGGGATAGCAAGTATTTTCCTGAGTAGAGCGTGATAGAGGTGATCAAAGGAACTCTCTAATCTGCTCTACTAGGGTCTGTAGGGCCATCACATAGAACATATATAGGAATGTGCCTGTGTCCTGGGTCACTTTCTATAAGTGTCCCAGGTAAATACTGAATGACTTTCACTTTAGAATGATGCAACAGTCTTTTATTGATAGAAGGGAGGGCCATGCCAAAGAGGATTGGTGCCTGATCTTAAAAGAGCTACCTCTTAAGTAATATAGCCTTCATTGAGTTGCTCTGACAGAACAGGTGTGAGTAGATTTTGTGTAAATCAGTCTTCATAAGTACTTCATGTTAATGTTTTAAGTATAAACCTTCTAGGGAGATTATAATGTGGGGTAGGTGACTGTAATGTGTTTTAAGTATTTGCCAAAGTATACATACGAATTTTTCATTTTAAATATTTTTCTGGTAGAAGAAATAAATAGCTGTCCTTACTTTGTATATTAAGTGCATTTTCTAGACATGATTCCATTACTTTTGGGGGGAAACCCTGGATATGAACCAAACCCAAGCTTCGTTTTAGAGATTTTCCCAAATTTTACTCTGAGATAGAAGCATAGTAAACAAGAGTATAAGAAAAGCCTTATTCCTTTGTTTTAGGGTTCCCCCAGGACTGAACCTCATCTATTTGAGCATAGAGACAGGGCCTTTCAGTGGGAAGGGTCTTTCTCATTTCATAACTTAGCTCATTGTCCAAATGTAAGTAGGTGTTTCTCCATTTCTGCATGTGTGTGTGTGTGTGTGTGATGTGAATTCTAGAGTCAGTACAAATGGGCCCCTTGCCTAGAGATTCATTAAATGAAAGGGTATCAACATTTTCTTGCAAGTTTATGTAGTCAGTTTACCTTGACTTGGTCCTTTAATGTATATACCACATTTATAGAGAATTCAACTTAAAACAGGACCCCATATCTTCAGTATAAGATTCACTTTCTTCCAAAGTACAGTAATAAGCTAAACCTGATCTCTCAAATCAGGTTTTTGGTTTGGGGGGGTCTGGTTTTATTGGGGGTGAGGTGTTGTTTGTTTGTTTTTTGCAGTTTAAGACCATGTCTGGATCCATTGTCTACCCAAATTCAAACCTGGATCTGATCCTATTCCTCCCTACCCCTATCAGCCTTAATTCTAGAGAGGCTAATATCTCCAACTAGCTGGAAATAGACAAATCAGCACCAAAGAAAGGCTTAGAGCTTTGGGTTTGTAGTCAGAGAATTTGGGTTTTGAACCCAAGCTCCTCTGGTGATTTTCAATCTTGAAATTCCAATTACATATTAGACATCTCAAATAATGCCCAGCATGTCCAAAACTGAATTCTTCATCTTTTCTCTCTTATCCCTTTCTCCTCCCAAACTTTCATGTTACTCTAAAGGGAACTATCATCCTCTTAGTCACCCAGGCTCAAAACTGAAGTATCATCTTCCACTCTCATCCCCCATAACCAGTCTGTTGCCGCGGTCTCTTGATTTTACCTTTGTGACATCTCTCCCATATATATCCCCTTTGTCTCCTCGGACACTGCCACCACCCTGTTATAGGTCTTTGCTACTTCATGCTTGGACTATTGCAATAACCTCGAGGTTGGTTTGCAGGCTGTAAATGTCCCTCCTCAGTCTATCCTCTACTCAGCTATCAAAGTGATCTACCTAAAACAGGTCTGACCTTCTCATTTCTCCCCCATCTCCAATTCAGTAAATTCCAGTGGCTCCCCATCACTTCCAGGATCAAATATAAATTCCTTTGTTTGATGGTCATAACCTTTTATAACCTGCCCTTCCCCCTGACTTTTCAGTCTTCTAGCACCCCATCCTTCAATTCATTTGTCTCCTTGCTGTTCTTTGAATAAGATACTATATCCTAAGTATGGACATTTTCACTGACTATCCCCTGTGCCTGGTATGCTCTCTGCCCTCATCTCTGCCTCCTGGCTTCCCTATCTTCCTCCAAGTCTCAACTTTTGCAGGAACTCTTTCTTGATCCCCTTATTTCTAGTTCCTTCACTCTGTTGATTATTTCTAATCTAATTGATTCAAATTATTTCCAACAACTCATTTGTTAAACAAGATGAAGCTAACCACAGATATCTGCAGTATTTCACTAGAGACCTTTTTACAAGTTCATTTCCAAAATTATTTATCACAAATTTTTCCCCCTAGAATAGAAATAAGCTATTTTTAAGGTTTTGTAATTTGGGGAACTATTTTAAAATATATATTCCTTAGATTTACGCATCACTATTATCTTGTTCAAAAAAGGAAATAAGGCCAGTCTGGTATGACCTATTTCTGATGTATACATGTTGGATCTTCCTCAGTTACTTGCAGGGATGGCTATCAGCTGGTGACTTGGTCACACCTCTGCTTCAGGGAAGACCACTTAGACAACTAAGTAGCGATTCAACTGGAGTGGATAAATTTGTGGAAGTTAAACCAACCAGCAAGTAGTCTGTATTACAGTTTCAGAGGAGACAAGGGGGCACAGGGGAAAGATGCTACAAAAGGTTCTGTAGTCATACTGAGTGTGAAGAACATATGCAAATAAAGAGATTGCAATTCTATATTTTTATTGGTTAGCTTACTGAATGATATTTTTTAAACAAATTGAACAGCCCATATTCTTCTTCCTGTGGCTGCTATAAATGTTGCTTCACTACTCAAATCATATTTTAATATCTCTACCTTTGCATTTACTTTTGCTTTTGGAAGTCTGCTGATTTGCAGTTCCCAATTAGCTGTTTGCATTTTCTGCCACACAAAGACAATGAATACTTATAAAAGCTTGGTGACAGGGCACCAAGTCATTGTTCTGATATAGCTGACCATTGAAATCTTGGGCTAGATGGGTACTGAGTCAAGGACAAATGATGCATAATCCCTCACCACCTTCAGGTGGCCATACACAAGAGGCTGATATCCTTCCCAACATTCAGGTTCTGCTGGCTGCCTAAGAAGGTGGAGAATCCCCACAAAATTCAAGGCTAATAAAAATTTTGAGCTGGCAAGCACTTAAATCCAAAAGAAAAGAATGATAAAAATTCAAAAGTCCTTTTGTGATTTCCACTTTGAAAGGACATAGGTGTTCCATTTAAGTTGTAAAAATGCACTGATCATTGATAGTTTTTTCATTGAAAAAAGTTAAGGAGCCATTAAGACCAAAATTCATTTTGTAGTTGAGGTAAAAATAGCTTACTTGCCCAAATCATGGAAATAAAGAGTAGCAATCTGAATTCCAAACCAGGGTGTCTTACTCTAGTCTGACCTTAATTTATTGTTCCTTTTCTTTTTTCTTAAGCACAAGTCATTTAAATGCAAGCTTTGAAGTATAGTGTATGAAGTTCTCTACTTCTTGATCTGGATTCAACTTCACCTTTTTATGCTTCCTACACTTCAAGACTGGGGATCCGCCTTTAATAAAATGGGAATGGATGGATGAAAGTTATTTATCAAGGGCTTACTATGAGTGAATAAGTGTGTTTAGGTTACAAATAGTGGAAGAAAGACTACTCCAATTCATTCTAACTAGAGATTACCCACATAGTATGATAAAAGTCTACTTTCTCAAGGATGCTATCTCTAAGTGTTGCAAAATAAATGCTATACAGGGCAGCCATTCTAAGGGAAAATTCCTGCAGATAAGCATCTTTTCACAGAAGGATGTTAGGAGATTTTTTTTTTTAGAACTACACAAACTCCTGAAACCCTAACAGATTATAGTTAAATGTTACATTTACAAGGATTTCAGTGTCTCTTGCTGCTACTGAGTTATGTCTACCAAATTAGGAATAAATCAACTAATGAAAATTTTAAAAATCACATAATAGTTCATATAAATTAGTATGTAAATTCCTTAGATTAGGGATTGTTTCTTTGTATTCCTATCTGGAATGTAGTAGGTGAATAATAAAGATTAATTGATTAACTGAAATGAACTAGAAAGGAGAAAAATAGAAAGGATGAGAAACCTGGTTACAGCAACCTAACAGTCTAAAATAACTAGATATTTTTTCCAAAAGAAATATTTCTTTTATCTAGTTGCAGGAACCGCCAAATAGCATTTAAAATAAGATCTGTTCAACTAGACTATACTTCAGTACCAAAGGAATTTTGTCTGCATTTCATAAATTCCAATTGCAGAAGGAACAAAAGAGGGGAAAAAAAATCTGAAAGCGTTTGGCGCCTTCAGTTTCCAACTTGATGATGGACCAATCAGGTCTCAGCGCGGGATTTTCGAATATGGTCTGGACCAATCAGAAGAGGGCTTTGTCTATAAATAAAGCAGTATTCTCTTTTTCTTCCCGCTTTAGTGGGTAGGTTTTTCTTGTTTGTTGCCATGGCTCGTACTAAGCAAACTGCTCGCAAGTCTACTGGTGGCAAGGCGCCCCGTAAGCAGCTTGCTACTAAGGCTGCCCGCAAGAGCGCGCCGGCTACCGGGGGCGTAAAGAAGCCTCACCGCTACCGACCCGGCACCGTGGCCCTGCGGGAGATCCGGCGCTACCAGAAGTCTACCGAGCTCCTGGTTCGGAAACTGCCCTTCCAGCGGCTGGTACGCG
>CM053593.1:195362129-195393461 GCA_028646575.1 Pseudocheirus occidentalis
TATATTTTTACTATATTTACTATATTTTTATGTTTTATATTGTAAAACATTTATATTTTATATTTACTATATTTATAATCCATATTATATATTTATTTATTATATTTTAGCCCATGATGTCCATACAAGATGATATAAGGAGATGGGAGAGAGCATTAGGAAGTAGTGGGAAAAGGAAAGGTCTCCTGAAGAAACTAGTATCTGAGGTGAACCTTAAAGGAAATTTGGATGCAGAAGTGATGAGGGAAAACCTAGCAGGTGGCTGGAGATGGAGTGTCAAGTGTGAGGAACAGTTAAGAAGACCAGTTTGGTTGGAGGACAGAGTGCTTATAGTGGAGTAATATTTTTAATAAATTTTGTAAGAATGTTGAGGGGAGTTTTTTTAAAGGCTTTAAATATTAAAGGGAAGTTTGTGTTTGTTCCTAGAGACCCAGATCATACAGGTGATAAAACTGAAAACCTGGGATTTGGAGAAGGGGTGCTCAGATTCTAAATTCAGTGCTCTTTGCATCATGCATTTATAGGGCATTGAGCTAGGCTATGGGAATACAGAGATAAAACAGGAAAAAGTAATCCCTTCCTTCAAGTTTAATAGGCCAGAATTAAAACACTGGAAAGATAAATGTAATTATCAAAAATTTAAATTTCTAGTCTCACGAAAGATCACTTGATTAATTCATTGTGTGCATTAGATTTTCCATTTAAGTCAATATTATAGACTGTGACATATTTTTTATTTCAAGAACTTAAATACCTCCTAGGCTTCTAGAATATACACACTATGCCATTTTGAACTGGCCCCCACTGAACTAGGACAGACTATGATTCCTATGAAAGAAATACTAAACACAGACTTACATATGCCCATCGATTTCAAAATAAGAATATAGGAACTTTAATTATACTCTCTCAGAAAGCTGACACTTAAAATCATCAATATATAAAGCAGTTTTAGGAACTGCTATATAGGGCTGTCCTTAATTTCACATTTCATCTCAACTCTGTAGTGAGCTTCCAGGTTTATATCTTCTGGCTAGTCAAGTCTCCCCCATAGAAACCATCCTCAGTAATGCAGAAATTCCCTTTCCTGTCAGTCAAGTCTGATCAAGGTATCAAAAACTTCTAACCTCTCAAACTAAAGCTGCCATGTGATTGTGGTTTGCTATTTCACTTGGAATAGGGGAATTAATAAACTGCTCCTCCACAAACCCTCATGAAAAATACAGAAAACTACTTGTTAAAAATTTCCAGAGACATAAGAGAGATAGCTAAATGTTGGCTCTCCTTTTTAAACTGATGCAACCACTCTTCTACCACAGTTTAGGGGTAAAGAGACTGAGAAGAGAGTTGCTTCTTTATTGTAAAGCATTTGAGTTCAACCCAATCTAAATCCTAGGATTTGAATTTTGTTTCTTATGGTGGCAGCCTGGAATTTTTTCATGATTTTTAAGAGAACCTTAAAAGTGCTTTTACTACTGGAGGAAGACAGAGTTAGAGGTCTATGACTTCTAGGTGGAAAAAAAAAATGGACTAGTAGATAGGTTACTTTAAGTCTGTGCCCCCAGGAAATACTGAAGTTTTGTTTCAGCTTCAAAGGTAAAGTCTTAAATGAAAGTATTAGCATGAATTGCTTCTCATTTTTAAATATTTCAGAAACACATTTTACCAGTAGAAAGTTGGGTTTATTTGTTTGCTTTCCAGTTTGAAAGTTTGTCTTGCCAAGTTCTGAATATTCAAGTTTCATCCTCCTGTCAGATATTGGAAGAATAAGAAACTAACTGAGCCAACTCTGCCAAAGTCTCTTCAATAAAATTTGAAACTCTGCCCACTACACCCTACTCTATCAAAACAAACAAATTAATTTTAAAAGGTCAGGGTGAGGTTTGGGAAAAACGGAAAAGCAGAGGGAAAAGAAATTAGAAAAAAAAAATCCCAGGAGAAGGGGAAAGCTTTTGGCTCTTTTCCCTTTCTATGAAGCCATGGTGTCCTGGGGCTCTGGAATCTTTACTAACTGTTATCTTTAGTGGTGGTATGTCCCTCTCTTCAACAGCTCATAAAGGGATCATCTACTACCCAGCTCTCATACAACTCTTTGTTTGACTAAAGGAGCCAAAAATTTTGCTAAGATGTTCTTTTAAATCATCTTCTCTCCATATCCTAATCTAGGTTTATCAGATTTGGGGATATCATCTACTAGAGCCTGAGGAGTCCATCTCTCTAACTAGGCAGGCAGCAAGACATTTGTAGCAGCAAGCACCCTAGCATGCCCAGAATGGCTGCTAGCACAGGTTCTTAGATCTGCTTTTCTAAAGGAAAGCTACTCAAAATGGGTTAACATCCTTACTTTAATCAAATATATATATATCCTTTACCTAGTTCAGGAGAAAAAGTTAGCACCCTGAACTTCAGAGAATACAAACAGAAGTTACAAGCAGACAGAGAAACAGAGCAGCAAACAGGGCTTACAACCGTCTGACCATCACATCCATACCTAGTTAGTTACCAGAGAGGGAAGAACCAACATCTGGGTTTTCAAAGCTGGGGGGCTCAATGGAGGCCCAGTCTCATCTGGCCAAAACATACAACTCTCCCAAAGTGAGCCCCAAACCAAAACCTCACATCAGGGTATATATAGCTTTCTCTTGGGTCAGAGAATGTCACAATCCTCTTGATCCACTGTCAATCACAACGTGACAAGGTGTGGGCATTCCTGAAAAACAAACCTCCCGACATGGGCTCCATGTGACCACATTCAGCTCATTAGGGGGCATAGTATAATTTCAAATCAGGGAAGTTTCTCAGATTCACATAAGCCTATCAAGGGGCCAAGGGACAGGGAAGAGGTTCAGACTCCCATTACAACATTGAGTAGAGACTTGGAGTAAAGTCCCTAGTTCAAGTTCTACGTAGGCAAGTTACTGAATTTCTCCCAGTCTCATTTTTATCTGTAAAATGATGAGAGAGCAGAGAGGATTCCCTCTGGTTCACCCTCTAGAATATCAGGCCTGAAACAGAGTCGTATCCCTTGTATCCTTGTTCTCTCACCTGACTAATGCCCAAAAGATTTCTAGTTCATCTTGCATCACTCTAGTAAATCGTCTTGTCCCAAATCTTCCACAAAAGTACTAGAAAGTCCTAGTAAAGTGCCTGGGGCCATTCATACATCCTGGCTTAGAGAAAGTCAGCTCAGGTTCTAGGTACTTTGTGGGCCAGTGTCTACTCAAAACCATTGCTCACCAATACACAAAACCTTAAGGATCTCACTAAATGACATAGGGTACTGGGAGGGAAGTAAAATGAAAAGAAACTAGAAGTATAAGGAAAGAAAAGACTGTGAAAGGTGAGTTGTCCAAGGATTCTTTGATAGGTACTGATACCGTAAATCATGATCATGAACATTAAAAAACAGATATGGTAAAACTAGTTTATTACATGCTCAGAGCATAGACTTACCACATACAAAAGTCAATGTGCAGTTTAAACAACTTTATATAGGTTTCAGTTCATTCAGGCAGAATGTGCACAGTGAAATTTTAGAGAAGGCAAAAGGGGAAGATCAATATTACATAAAACTGTAAACTGATCAATAAACACTAGGAATATAGTAGGAATCTGTAAACTAACCATTAATACTGGAGCTATATAACTGGTTACATTACTTGCTCATCTTAAGTAAATGACAGAAAAGAAAGTTAAGTCAAAAATTCTTTTATCACAGTCCCACTTTTGATTGTAGATGACATAGTATGTGTGACTCCACCATATTTTCATATATCCTGTAGAACTCCTTTTCAGATGCCTTAATATAGATGTTCTGATAAGCATTTCCACAGGCGGACACAATTAATAGAAGCATTAGACCCAACAATAAAGTAAAGGCAATATAAGTGTAATACAATAATTATTAACATTATATGCAGCCAAACCTAAACATTCCAGGAAATTATCCTTTCCTGTTTAATTTCCTCCAGAACCTCACTTGCAATTCAGGTGCTGAGCAAACACACCATGTACAACATTTAATTAACATCCATTTAAGCAGCAGATTTCTCATTTTGTAATCTTGCATTCAGCTGTCTATCTCATGAAGTCATCTACTTCCTTGAAAATTCTTTGTCAAAAGAGGGTCTTTTTTGGCCCACTATTCACAAAATGTTCAGTTCTGTCCATTCAAAGAGACATGCATCCGTGAATTAACATCCTGGGGTATCAGTTGTTAATTATAGTGGGATGGAAAACCCCATTCAAAATTTAATCAAGAACATGAAGATTTAGGATAAAAACAGGAAATTTTATTCTCTTCTCTGGAGAGAAGAAAACAGTCCTCCCCATGAAAGGTCAAGGAGAGGAGGCCTGTTAAGAAAGACAGAACAAGAATTTATACCCTAACTCAGTCAAGCCTACAGGTCTCCCCCAAACCCTCTGTCCTCCCCCCACTTCCCCACCTGTCCCTTCTCCCATTGGCTGAGAGGCAGGCTCAAGTCTCATCTTGAAAATCTTCCCCAATGGAAAATAACAAGGAAATAGAGGATAGCCAATTCAAATGTACCTATCCTTATTTGGCAACCACCAAAGTTAAGAAGGGAGGGACTAAAGTTGCCAGCAAGGTTGGAGGTCAAAAAACCCTAAAGGGCCTAATGCTGATAAGGATGTGGCAAACAAGGAAGGAAGTCAAAAGACTCCTGAAAGAGCTTGCTGCTGATTGACAGCAGAAGTGAAGGGGGAGAAGGGAAGGGTGAAGGCAACAATCAGAACTGACACCAATTTATAAGACACATTGTGAGAACTTTTCAAGTTTTTATTCCCTAGACAGCTGTATCTTAATGGTCCTTGTTTCTAGGGTGATTTTAGAGAGATGTTAATCTCAATGGACACATTTTTCAGGTTCTAAGTCACTTGTGGAGGTTCCCTAGATAATGTTGTTAAAACTGCTAGCAATAAGATAGGGTAATTTTGTGGCCCCCAACAAAACATTGGTCTTTCAGGAATTTGTTCAAGTGATAATAATTCAAACTTTTTGGAGTTAACCTTGCAAACATTAGAGCTAAAGGAAGAACATCAAATTAGGCTCCCTGTAACTTATCTGAAAGTTTAGAAAATTTTAGTCTTTGTGTACCACTTGTTTTTTCTGTCTTTACTTTGTTATGGACAAGTGAAATTTCGAGTATCAACAAAGTTACCAAAGAGTCCAATCAAAAGTTTTAAGGAGCTTTAATTTAGCCAGCTTGGGACTGTTCCATATTCCAACTAAAAGGAACAGTAGCCTGATCCAGAAGTACAGGGTCTTTTATACCATTTTGCGTTGCTAACAACATAATCAATACCCAAGTTGGTATCCAAGTATAATCTGTAACTACAACTAAATTGGTATCCAGATACAATCTGTAACCAAAACTAGCTGGTATCCAGGTATAAGCAGTTCCTTTTCTATAATTAATTGATTACCAGTTGACATCCAGGTATGGGGATCTATTCATTATCTTCAGGGAACCGTACGGTAGGGACCAGGAGCCAGGAGAGTGAATATGTGGTTGGGCATGGGGGTGTAGGCTTAGTCACATAGCCGCTTCTAGTGATTGATTTGGCTCTGAGTTTACTAAATTCTGCTTTGGATACGCTCACTGATTTCTTATTTCACAAAGTATTACTTAACTGTTTCCTGGCTAATCTCTTGAATTCATAGCTTAACTAGTTCCTGGTCACTTCAACTTGAGCCCTGTAGAAAACAACCTTGAGAAAGAATCTTAAAAAAAAAGTTCTTTGAAGGTCTGACTTTGTAAAATATGTTTTTCTGTCTTGATATTATCAGAGTAAGAACCCTCAAACAAACAAAAAAGAATCTCCCATTTAAGAAAAGTTCGCAAAATGAGATACAATTTAGAAAGAAATGATTTGAAGCTTTACTAAAAATTTAACTACAATATTAAAATTCACTCCTTATTACTAGTAAGTCTGTAATGTTGTCCTCATTTGGAAACTGGCCTTTTAACTAAGTAAGTAGGCCACAACAAAGACTTAAAAAGACTTTTGTCTCCATTTAACCATTTTGTACATAATAAAATACTGTGGATAACCAGTGCTTTTAATGTATGAACTTCAACAAATTGAGACAAAAATTTTTATATTTGAAATAGTATTTTATTTTTCCCCCAGTTATATGTCAAAAAAAATTTTAGCATTCATTTTCTACAAGATTTTAAGTTCCATTTTTTTCTCCCTCCCCTCTTCTGAAAATAGTAAGCAGTTTGATATAGTTTGCACATGTGCTATCATTTAAAAATATTTCCATGTTTGTCATAGCGGTGAAAGAAGAAACAGATCAAAAGGGAAAAAAAAAGAATAAAGTGAAAAATTATGCTTCAATCTGCACTCAGAGTCTATCAGTTCTTTATCTGGATATCCATAGTATTTTCCTTCCATGAGTACTTACTTATCTTGGACCATTGTCTTGCTGAGAAGAGCTAAGGCATTCATAGTTAATCATCCCGGTGTTGGTGACACTTTGTACAAAGTTTTCCTGGCTCTGCTCATTTTACTTTGCAACAGTCTGTACAAGTCTTTCCAGGTTCTGAAATCTGCCTGTTCATTGTTTGTTATCGCACAATAGTATTCCACTAAGCATTCCCCAATTAATGGACCTCCCCTCAATTTCCAATATTTCTGCCATTACAAAAAAGGTTGCTATAAATATTTTCACACATTTAGGTCCTTTCCCCTTTTTAATGATATCTTTGGGATACAGACCTAGTAGTGGTATTGCTGGATCAAAGCTACATCAAAGCACAGTTTTATGGTTCTTTGGGCATAGTTCCAAATTGCTCTCTAGAATGGTTGGATCAGTTCACAATTCCACCAACAGTGCATTGGTGTCCCATTTTCCCCACATCTTTTCCAGCATTTATTATTTTCCTTTTCTATCATATTAGCCAAACTGACAGATATGAAGTGGCTCCTCAGAGTTGTTTTAATTTGCATTTCTTTAGCTAACAGTGATTTAGAGCACTTCTTCATATGTCTAAATAGCTTTGACTTCTTCATCTGAAAGTTGCCTGGTCATATCTTTTTACCATTTATAAATGAGATGGCTTGAATTCTTGTAAATTTGACTTTTGTTCTCTACATATATTTGAGAAACGATGCCTTTATCAGAGACACTTTCTTTAAAGATTGTTTCTCATTTTTCTGCTTTCCTTCTAATCTTAGTTGCATTGGTTTTGTTTGTACAAAAGCTTTTAAACTTAATATAATCAAAATGACCTATTTTACATTTTGAAATGCTCTCTAGCTCTTGTTTTGTCGTGCATTTTTCCTTTTCCTATGGATCTGACAGGTAGACTTGCTTTTCTAATTTGCTTATGGTGTCACCCTTTATGTCTAAATCATGCCAAAGATCTATCATATCTAATTTTTATAATATTCTATTTACGTCCTCAGTTTCTTTCTTGTTTATTTTTGGTTGGATCTATCAAGTTCTGAGAGGGACAGTTGAGGTCCCCCACTAGTATAGTTTTGCTGTCTATTTCTTCCTATTTCTCACTTAACTTCTTTAAGAACTTAGATGCTAAGGGCAACTAGGTGGTGCAGTGAATAGAACACAGACCCTGGAGTCAGGAGGACCTGAGTTCAAATCCATCCTCAGACACAGCCATGTGACCTTGGGCAAGTCACTTAACCCAAATTTCCCTACCTTCTCCCCTCCAAAAAGCAAAAAAAAAGAATTTAGATGCTATAGTACTTGGTGCATATATGTTTAGTATTGATATTGTTTCATTGTCTATGGTACCTTTCAGCAAAATATAGTTTCCTTTCTTTTTTTTTTTTTGCTTTTGGAGGGCCTGGTGCTCTATTCACTGTGTCACCCAACTCCCCCTACATGACCCCGGCCACGACTGCCCCCCACAATTCCCCCCCTCATTTCTTTCAAGTAGATCTCTTTTTGCTTTTACTTTGTCTGAGATCAGGATTGACACCCCTGCTTTTTTTTTTTTTTTTAACTTCAACTAAAGCATAACAGATTCTGCTCTATGTGTCTTTACTCTGTGCGTCTCTCTGCTTGGGGTGTGTTTCTTGTAAACAACATATTGTATGATTCTTGTTTTTGATTCACTCTGCTATCCACTTCTGTTTTATGGGAGAGTTTATCCCATTCACATTACAGTTATGATTATTACCTGTGTATTTCCCTTCATCTTCCTCCCATGTGTCCTCTCACCTTTTCTCACCTCTCCAGTGCTTTGCTTCTGTCTGTTACTTCCCTTGATCTGCCCTCCCTGTCAGTCCCTTCTCCCTGTCCTTTACTTGATCTCCTCCTGTCAGGTCAGATAGATTTCTCTATTCAACTGATTATGTGTATGATTCTCTTTTTGAGTCAATTCTGCTGAGAGTGAGGTTCAAGCAATGCTCATTGACCACTCTCCCATCTTCCCCTCCATTGTATTAGATCTTTCCAGCCTCTTCATGTGAAATTCACCCCATTCTACCTCTCCTTTCCTTCCGTACCTTTTTTTTTTTTTTTTTTTGCTTTTTGGAGAGCAGTTGGGGTTAAGTGACTTGCCCAAGGTCACACGGCTAGTTTTTTGTGTTAAGTGTCTGATGCTGGATTTGAACTCAGGTACTCCAGACTCCAGGGCCAGTGCTCTATTCACTGCACCACCTAGCCACCCCTCCTTCTGTACCTTCATCCCTTAATTTTTTTTGTCATTTTCTCAAATTCATCTTATACTTGTGCCCTCTGTCTATATATACTCCTTTTATCTGTACTATTAGTGATATAGTTTTTAAGAATTACAAATATCATCTTTTCATGTAGGGACACAAATAGTTTAACTCTATTCAGTCCCTTATATTTTATTTTCCCTTTTTACCTGTTAATGCTTCTCTTGGGTCTTAAATTTTTGGTTTAGTTTTGGTCTTCTCCTTATAAAACTTTGAAATTCTTCTATTTCATTGAATAACAACTTTTCCCTTGATGTATTGTGCTTAATTTTGCCAGGTCAGTGATTCTTGGTTGTAGTCCTAACTCCTTTGCCATCACTTCAATCCTTTAATATTGCAGCTGCCAAGTCCTATGTAAACCTGATTGTGACTTCTTGATATTTGAATTTTTTCTTTCTGGCCACTTGTAGTATTTTTAACTTGACCTGATAGTTCTGCGATTTGGTTATACATTAGTTCCTTGGAATTTCTATTTTGGGATCTTTTTTCTGAGGTGATCAGTGGATTCTTTCAATGCCTATTTTGCCCTCTGGTTCCAGGACATCAGGGTAGTTTTCCTTGGTAATGTCTTCCTTCCTTTCTTCCTTCCTTCCTTCCTTCCTTCCTTCCTTCCTTCCTTCCTTCCTTCCTTCCTTCCTTCCTTCCTTCCTGGCATTAGTCATGTTATAAAGAAGAATTAGAACTCCTTGATAATTTCTTGAATGATACTGTCCAAGTCCTCCTTTTGATTATGGCTTTCAGGTAGTCCACTGATTCTGAGATTGTCTTTCCTAGATCTATGTCCTAGGTCTGTTGTTTTTTCCCCATGAGTTATTTTACATTTTCTTCTATTTTTTTTTCATTCTTTTGAATTTGGTTGATTCATGATATCTCATAAAGTCATTAGTTTCCACTTGTCCAATTATAACTTTTAAGGTGTTGTTTTCCTCAATTACTTTTTGTACTTTCATTTCCATTTGGTGTGACATCTCTGACCCAAGAGAAAGCTATATATACCGTGATGTGAGGTTTTGGTTTGGGGCTCACTTTGGGAGAGTTGTGTGTTTTGGCCAGATGAGACTGGGCAGCCATTGAGCCCCCCAGCATTTAAAACCCAGGTGCTGGTGTTTCCCTCTCTGGTAACTAACTAGGTATGGATGTAATGGTCAGACAGCTGGAAGCCCTGTCTGCTGATCTGTTTCTCTGTCTGCTTGTAACTTCTGTTTGTATTCTCTGAAGTTCAGGGTGCTGACTTTTTCTCCTGAACTAGGTAAAGGATATATGTTTGATTAAAGTAAGATTGTTAACCCATTTTGAGTAGCTTTCCTTTAGAAAAGCAGATCTAAGAACCTGTTCTAGTAGCCATCCTGGGTATGGTAGGGTGCTTACTGCTACACCACTCTAGTATCTTTGTCATGAAAACCTCAAATGGGGTCATGGAGAGTCAACCACACTGAAACAGCTCAACAACAACAACATATTCACTCAACACCTTATCCCTTGCCATAGACCATCAGGGCAGCGCAATCTGACATAGATTTGTCTTCTGGGATCCACTCAACAATTATGGTTCTGCTGCAGTCTCTACCGTCCTAAAGAAACAAATAACAGAACTCAACTCTGCCTCCCTTAATCCAGTATTGCAGAAATGGCAATATAGGAAAGTGGGAAATTTCCTATTCTTGTGGTGGCAATCTGGTAGCATTCTCTTCTGTAGCAGTACTCAAGCTGGGAGCTAAAGAACAGAGGGAAGTGGTATAGGGTCTTTGGGTGGGGATCTACCAAACCTAAGGAAAGGGGCATGGCATCCATACAAGTACAGTTCTTTCCTCATAGACTAAAATTACCCAAGATCTCAGTGAGAAAATTAAAAACAGATAAACCAAAAGGGCAGTAACTAATCATAGATGGGAATATGATTTTGAGATCATATATTAAATAAATATTGCAAGACACAGGGAAATGAATCAACACCTGATGGGGGCAGAGAACCCAGTAGATTCCTAAGAAACATGGAACCACAGCACATTTTCCCAGAATGACTCAAGAGATGGATAAAATTTTAAACAAGAAGAATTTATGTAGAAGAGAAAACCTTGCTTCCATGATGGCAAGACTTACAAGGAACAAAAGAGAGAGAACAATTGATTGATAATGCAAATATGTGAAAATGAAAGAGAATTCAAAAGAAGGGGAGCAAAAAAGAATAATTCTAAAAGAAGACATCTCTACACAAGCAAATCTGGTGAACTCAAAAAGACAATGCCTGGAGACAACTCAAGAATCATAGGTTTCCCAGAAGAACATGACTAGTCAAAAACACCAGATCACTACAATATAAGAAATCATACCAGAAATAATAAAAGAAAACTACCCAGAAACTCTGAACACAGAAAATAAAGTAGTAATAAAAAGAATCCATAGATTACCACTTAGGAAAAAGCCCCATATTGTAAACTCAGAGACACACAGTGCTTAAATTTAGTAATTCAATTGACAAATAGCAAATTCTGAAGCAACCTAAAAAAAATCCTTCAAATACAAAGGAAAGGAAATTCAAATAACATTACACTATTATGTACCAACAAGATACTGCAGAAGGAAATGAAATTATATGTTCTGAAAAAGCAGAAAAGCTCAAGATGAAATACAAGGTGACAAACTCTTCACACTTGAACCTCATCATTAAAGACGAATGTGAGCATCAATTAAAGAGATTATTTCTCTCTTATATTAATAATGAATTGTTAATGTTGGGGAGATTCGGAATTTTTTCCTTTCCTATTCCTTCATTCCCCTATTAGGTCAATTCAGTCCCTGAAGAATAGGGCCAATAATGATATTGAATTTTAACATTCTCCTCAATCTTTTCTAGACCCCACCCAACTAGTGAAATGTTAGTTTTGACTAAAAAGTGAAAAGAAGTTAATCTGGGTAAATTCCTGACCCGTTGTGTTCTACTCATGCTTGGGTGGTGGTGGTGGTGGTGGTGGTGGTGGTGGTGGTGGTGTATATCCTTTTCCTAGATAACCCACAGGCTGGGGGTGGTCAGGGAATAAGTATGACATATAATCAAAGACACATTCCCACAGCCCCTTATTAGAACAGTTCCATCTCTCATTATAATATTCATTCTTCTCACTAACTCTTAACCAATCAGAGTTGATTGTTGACTGTCAGGCTTACCCACTCTTCCAAGGGCATATAAGCATTAATAAGCCACCATGATCTGTCTTTGGTTCAGGAAAGATGGCCCATTGACCATTCTGTTATTAATTACTCACTAGCCATAATTAATAAAAAGATTAATTACCCAGAAGTTATGTCTCTAACTTTTCATACATCACACTGTTGAGATTTTGGGTTTAGGGGTGCTTGAGACCTCAAAATACCAACACACCAGGTCCTGCTAAATGAATTCAACTCAAGACTTCTCTCAGCCAAAGTAAAACAAAGTTTATGATAGATTCACCATAATGGGTAGATTCTTAAAGAGCCCAAGTATTTATAATTTGTATTGACAAGTGGGCCAGAAGAATCTGACACAGCCTGAGTCTGAGCTAGATTGAATCTCATCACCTTCATTGAATCTCAGCAAGATGGATCTTATATACAGAAAGATTGTGGGAGGGATCTAGGAGTGATCCTGAGGACGGGTTAGGGGAGGGTCTTGAGGAGGAGTCTAAGGAGGATCTTGAGGGAACTGAGGTCAGACTCCAGGAATAGGATTAAGGGTGGGAAATAAATGAAGGCTACATAAAGATGACAGACAATGGAAGGCTAGACTAGTTTAAAGGTAACAGATTTGGGTATAGATATTTTGATAGTGAATCAAATAAAAGTCAAAACTTCTCAGGTAACATTCCAGAAATATAAACAAATATAATAAAGTACCAAAGACTTAGGAACCTCGGCTGGGAGTCTGGGACCCTTGCCTTACTTGCCTGGTCATAAGTTGAAGTTTTTGCTAAGCTTAGGTAGGCATAGGAGGGGAAAACACAGACCCTGCAAATTTAACTGAAGGCCTGAATGTTCCAGGCATGTTTCCACTAACCACTATCTGACCTGTGCAAATATAAAATTGGAAATCCTGTTGCGGAACTCTGGGCAGGTCACTATGTCCTAAAATTCCCATGAGTCATAAAATATTGTCTACTTCCATATCTATAATGATATTGTTAGAATATTTATCTTCTGCTTTCATGTCTAAGTTGATACTGATGACATATTTTGTCTGTTTTCATGTCTACTAGACATGTACCTTCTGCTTTTTGATATTACTGACATTTTACCTGCAATGTCAGCAAATTTTTGTGGTTAAGATTGTGTGCCTCAGTTCCTAATTAATGGGAACAGGAGAGAGCAAGGGAGGGGAAAAAGGAGTGGTCTTTGGGGTATATAACCAAGTTTTGCATTTTGTATTTTGTCTTTCCTACTAGACTGCCTCTAGTAGCAAGAGACTGCCCTTCTTACAAGAAGAAATAATTAAATAAATCTTTCCAGTCTCTACTTGGAGATAGATCTGCTTATTTTATTACTGGCAAGGGTTGTCTTTGTTTCATGTAATAGGATGAAGGGTGGGAAGTAGTAGGACAATGGAGTGCTAGGCTAGGTTAAGAGTAACAGATTTGGACCTAGCAATAATGAAAGGCTTATGGCCACAGACAAATGTCTCATCAAGTGGGAAGATTCAATCAGACTTTAAGGGGTTTTCCCAGAGCCTAAACCCCATCAACACTATAAAGAAAATCAAATATAAACTATTTTTTTTTCACACAGCCCAACAACAGAAACACAAGAAAGGTAAACAAACACAAAAATCAAAGAAAGTACAAGTGGAAAATTTTATTATACCTGAGGCAGGGTAATATAATTTTTAAAAAGCTAGAGAGAAACCTTTGGGGTTAAAAACAGCAGCACAGAAACAACAACAACAACAAAAACAGAAGGATCATTAAGATAATTCTTTCCTAAATACAAAAAAGAGAGAATGAAAGTGGAATTTAAATGGATGGATTGAACAGTATGGTTTAAACTGTGGAATACCTTATTTACAGGTAAATCAATTATTTTTTTTGTAGAACTAAAATATGAAACAAGAAGACATATAAAAGGGGAGAAGGGAAGAGGAAGAAGATAAAAAGGAATGTACAATATACTCTGTAAGTCAATAGTTAATAATAAATGGGAAATAACTCCTGTAGTCTTACAACAAGAAGATGGTTTATAGGAGAACGGGTAAGAAAGTAAAGAAGGGATTGAAAGAGAGGGAAAGAAAGGGGGAGGTCTTGATTCAGTGGTGGGACCCTGAAGAATGATTGTACAAGGAAAGGGATATTTTTTAATGTGAGATGAGGACATTATAATAAGTATAATTAGCAAAATTTTTGCTTAGAGAGACCATTGCTGTATCAGGAAAAGGGGAATCAGAACTCTTGGGGCAACTGTGTAAAGCCTATCAGGAGCAGCTCTCCTGAGGACTGCTGCTGTTAATAGCTTTAAGGATCTAATCATGTAGTATAGTGAATTCTCTGATTCAACAGTAAACTAAAGCAAAACATTCAAGAAACTAAAGCACAACATTCACAACAATATAACAAAACAACTTATTACTAAGGTGGCCACATAATTTTAAACAAAACATATCATTCAGTAAGTCACAATCTCCTTAATCAATATAAAGTACCCATCTAAAATCTTCTTTCATCTTGATTGGAGGCTAGCTTCCATCATACTTAAATCAATCATCCTTAAGGGGTAATCATTCTTAAGCCTATAGTCCTTAAGAGGCAGTGGAAAATACAAAGGCCATCCACAGTAAGTTACACTATCAGTCACTACTGAGTACCCAAGTAAAGTCTTTCATCTTTACTCCAGGCTGACTTACAAACCCTATGGCTCATTTTCCATGCTCCCAGTTCTTGCCTAGACTCACGTGTAGGCAACTCTCTGCTCCTGTTTCACACTTCAGCTTATGGGGACAGCTCTGTTTCTATGAAGTATCTGTTTCTAGGAAGACAAAGCTTAACAGAGCCACAACAAAATTTACACACGTTGCTGGCACTATCATCTTAATTCTCTTTCTGTCTGACAAAGCAACACAAAGCAACACACAAAGCTTCTGTCTGGGAAATAAAACAGAAATCAGCAGTTAAGTCCCAGGACTTCTGTAAACAGCAGTAAAGTCTTCTTTCAGGGTTTCTGGATCATCTGGATCATCCACTTTCAGGACTTCTGTCCAGAAACAACAGACAATGCTTTTGTCTGACAAACCAACAGACAAAGTGCCGAAGAGTGCTGAAATTATAAGCATTCTCCCTCTCAGTTCTGCTCTTGAGGCAAGCTCCTCTCATCATAAGTTTCATGTGATGACCTTCAGCCTATTAAGAGCAGCCTATAACTGAGCAGGGAAGGTCTCCAAACTCCCTTAGGCCTATTAAGAGCAACACAATGTATATTCTTTCTGACAAAGACTCCACATAATCAAAGGTGAGGTTCAAAGGCACTTGATTAGCTGTAACAAGGCGCAGAGCACTACTTTGCCTGCCATTACAAACTGACATCCAGAAGGGGTAGGAAGACATGAACCCAGAGAGGAGGTTTCATGGCAAATGCAGGAAAAATGATCATTGGGAGGGCAAAGGATAATAATTCATTTCCTACTAGCTCCGTACTCTTAGACTTTTTCAGACTTCACCAAGCCCACAAGAACCTCACTGGGAAGAATAAGGAAAGTAGGCAAAGGGAAGAAGAAGAAAAGAATAAATTAGACAAAACTCCAAAACTAAGGAAAGGAGTAACAAATGGGAAGGAGGAGGGTGGACTTCAGGGTGAGGAAGATAACCCATGGGAACAAGGTTGCCTTGAGATTGATTGAGCAAAAATAACTTAAGAGATGAAGTACTATCTTTACAGAGGAAGATAATTGAAAAAAAATTTTAGTCCAGAAAAAAAACAACTCAGAACTAGTATTAGAGACATATTGAGGAAAATTAGTTGCTTGTTACAGGGCCACTAAACAAAGACATAAAATCATCCTTCATCTAGAATGTCCAATTATAAGTTGGGTATATATTTTGCTGAAAGGTACCAAAGACAATGAAGTAATACAAAAAATATTTCGGAAGTTTCTCTGATAAAGGCTTGTATGGTGAGAACAAGAGCCTGAGAATGTGACTTATAACATCAAACTTACTGTAAACATTAAAAAAGCTCTCATGGGAAAATTTACATGTAACTGCTCATGTGACCATAGGCCATTTCTTAGAACTAAGCCTTCTTTGGTTTCGTTTCTATAAAATATCTGGATTGTTTTAAGTGTGATGCCCACATCTGCTGTTGTTCTGCTGCCACCCAGGATAAGTCTCATGAGTAAGTTGCCCCCAATAAAACCTATTTACAACCATACTGATGTGGAATGTCCTCTTTTTCTTTGGTATTTCAGTAGCCTTTTAGAGGTGAAACCATCTCTCTAGATGGTCTGGACCTTTAAAAGGCCTCATTTCTCAAATGTAGCCTAAATATAGAACTGAGTAAAGTTTGTAAAAATAAGAGCCATTTCCCAATTGATAGTCAAATGTTATAAGTAGGCAGTTTTCAAAAGAAATCAAAGCTATATATATGCATATGAAAAAATATTCTAAATCGCTATATCACTAAATCATCAAAGAAAGGCACATTAAAATAACTCTGAGATACCATGAGAAATGACAAATTCTGGAGGGGATGAAAGAATAATAGATACATTAATTAATTATTGATGGAGCAGAATTGGTCCAACCATTCTGGAGAATGATTTGGAACTAGGCCCAAAGAGTTATAAAACTGCATACTCTTTTAATCACCAATACCACTACTAGACCTGTATCCCAAAGAAAGAGGAAAAGGACCTATATATACAAAAATATTTATAGCAGCTCTTTTTTGCTTTGGCAAAGAGATAGAATCCATCAATTGGATTGGGGAATGGCTGAACAAGTTATAACATATGATTGTGATAGAGTACTATTGTACTGTGGAAAATTACAAGGTTGGTTTCAGAAAAACACATCAAAACCTATTTGAACTGATAATAAATTAAAGTGAGAAGAACGGGGAGATCATTGTGCACAGTAACATCAATGTTGTAATGATGATCAACTAACTATGAAAGACTTGGCTACTCTGAGCAATACAATAATACAAGACAAGTCCAAAGGACTCATGGTAAAAAAACAGACAGTATCTACTTCCAGACAGAGAAAACTGAACTCTGAGTGCAAATTGAAGCATACTTTTTCCTTTATTTTTCTTCCTTTTTAAAAAAAAATTGGCTAATATGGGAATTTATTTTGCATGATTTCACATATATAATTGATATATTGTTTACCTCAGTGGGTGTGGGAAGGTCATGATTGAAATTTAACAAAAGAGTAAATTGAAGCAAATCTCTGAACAATATTACATTTATTAGCAGGGATTTGCTGTTTTTCAATAGATGAGACAAGGATGGCTTCCATTTATTCCAAAGACTGAGTAAAAGCAACGTTCTTTGGGGAGTACAGAAATAAAGAACAGAACAGGGTAGAGGACAGAGCTATAGTGTGGAATCCTGGCACCCAGAGCAAACTCAGTTGCATTTTAAGCATCACTGGAAACAAATAATTTCTCCTAAGTTTCAAACCTTGGTGATTGGGAGGATGGTGGTGTCTTGGCCAGTAATAGAGAAGATAAGAAGAGGGGAGGGTTTTGGAGAAAAGATCTAGTTCAATTTGAACAAATTGAGTTTAAGATATCTTTGGGACATCTTAGTCTGAGATGTCTAAAAGGAAGTTGGAAATTAGAGACTTTAGTTCAGTAGACAGGGTTCAATAAAGGGATATGAGAATTATTAGAGTAAATAATTGAATCCACTGGGACTTAAAAGATCATCAAGCAAAAAAGTAAAGAGGGGGAAGAGGACTCAGGATGAGTTGGGGTGACTGAGTGGGTGCTACGTGGATGAAGATTGAAGATCTAGCAAAAGATTATAACTCCTGATAGTTTAAAAAAAAAACAGAGGTATGGGTGTGTGGAGGGGAAAGGGGCTACTACAGAGTTGGAATGTCGCATGCACTTTCAGACCAGGTCACTGTATTACTAATTTTACTTGTTCTGTTTTCCTTACCAGAGACCTCTCACAAAGGGGGATTAATCAGTAAAGGTTTGTAATGTAAAAACAAAATACATCAGCAAGTGATAACTTCTGTTTACTTCAGTTTCTTCACTTGCAAAATCAAGATTATAATAGCAGGTGTCCTCTCAAGGTTGTTGTAAGGATAAATGAGATGATATTTGTAAAGCACTTAATGGTGCCTGGCATATAGTAGATGCTAGATAAATGTTTATTCCTTTCCCTTATGTCAAAGAGAGAGACAGAGACAGAGACAAAAAGAGACAGAGAGAGACACACAGAGAGACACACAGAGACAGAGAAAGAGAGACAGAGAGAGACAGAGACAGAGAGAGACAAAGAGACAGAGAGACAGAGAAACAGAGAGACAGAGACAGAGACAGAGAGGAATTGTCAGACTGGTAGGAGGTGATCCTGTTTGATCATCACTCATGACCAGATACTCAACAGCATTAAAATGTGAATGAGTCATATATCGTTGTGGAAAGAACACTGAATAGAAAATTAGACCTAAATGTAGTTCTTGAGTATTAGGTACTCTGTCATACACTGTGATCTTTGGCAAGATTTGCCAAAATATCTCTGTCCTCATTTTTAAGATAAGGTTAGATTTCTAATTCTCTTCCAACTCTGAAATTTGATGCTATTATTAATTATGGGATAAATGCCCTCAAATATCTTTTTTTTTTTTTGGTCTATATGTGTAGTAAATACCACAGATCTCCATTTTTCTTTCAGATATCTGTGGAGATATATACCAAGGCCCTTTCCTTGGTTTTCTTCTCTCTTCAAAGGCTTTCTTGGTGATCTCATGGCTTCAATCTGAATGATTTTTTATTCAGATGGCTTTCAAATATAGTCATTTCTACTAAAATGCACAAGAGGGAAAGAGTTTGCATTATGTCAAATCAAGCAATTGGGTTTATTGAGAAAATCCTCAAAAACATGGTCAGTAACAAATTTTTTTAAAGATAGGAATATAATAAAAAACTAGTATAGAGAGAAACTTACTTTTCTACATGTTGAATAATTAAGAAAAATATAACTACTACAACAGATAGTAGTTAGGTCCATGACCTCCCAGTTCCTCTACCATGGTTCCTATAGGCTAGACTGGCGAAATCAATTCATTAAGAAGGCGGGGCACAGCAAACTACCATTTGAGGAGGCTAGGGCCTCAGTTATGGCAGAAGATGGTGTAGTAATGTTTAGATTTTGTTGAAAATAGATTTTTTTTTTGTAGAATGTAACTAATTCCATTTTGTTCTGTATCCTCCATTTTGTTGTGTATAATGCCTGTATGAACTGAAGGACCAGCTGCAACAGCTGGTTTTCTTCAGTGTCTTTGTTGTTCCTGTAACTGGTACAAAAAAGGCTTAATTACTTAAAAAAGGACAGTTCAATCAATCAGTCAAAAACATTTCTTAATCATCTACTATATTCCAGGTACTGGAATAGATAGATGATGGTACAAAAAGAGGCAGAAGATAGCCCCTGAATTCCAGGAGCTTATAATCTCGTTGGAGAGCTAGCATGCAAACAAATATATACAAAGCAAGCTAGATATAAGATTGATTTATATATATTTATAAGGAATTTATTAATAAATTTATAATTACATGTAATACATAATAATATTTATTATATATAAATATATAATATATTATGTCTCATTAAAATTTTTATGAATTATGAATATTGCAAAATATTATCTCTTATTTATTGTGAAATAATATATAATTATAATTATAAATAATATATTTATAAGATTGGAATACAAGAAAAACAGAATTAACTATTAATAGTATTAAATTTATTGTTAAGTAATAAATTTAATATTAAATAGTATTAAATAAATATTTGCCCTTGATAATAGCTATCATAATAATAGCACTTACACAGTACTTTAAGATTTACAAAGCATTTTATCTACATTGCCTCATTTGATCCACACAATAAATAACCCTTGGACATATCTGCTATTATTATTTGTCATTATTATTATCATTTTACAGAGCTGGAAACTAAGGCTGAGAAAAGTTATGTCACTTCAAAAAATACATTTTCTTGAAGTATGGCCTAATGAAATGTGCTGAGTCCCTCGTATGATGGTGAAGGTGGGATTTTAGTCAGGCCTTAAAGGAAGCCAGGGAGGTCAGTAACTGGAGAGAAAGAGGGAGAGCATTTCAGGCATGGCAGATAGCCAGTAAGAATGCCCAGAGTCCAAAAGATGAGTGTCTGGTTTCTTTAACATCCAGGAAGCCAGTGTTACTGGATTAAAGAGTATAGCAGGGAGTACGGTATAAGAAAACTAAAAGGTAGGAGGGGTTATGAAGGTTATGAGGAGCACTAAATGGAAAATGGAGCATTTTTTATTTACTCCTGGAGGCACTCCTGGAGTGCAGCTAGGATGGGGGTGGTGGGGTGACATCATCAGACATGTTTTAAGAAAACCCCTTTAGTGGCTGACTGAATGGAGGATGAATTGGGAGTGGGGAGAAATGAGCCAGGTAGACACATCAGCAGGCTATTCTAAGAGTCCAGGGATGAGATGACGGCCTGCACTTGAGTAGCGGCAATCAGGAGAAAAGGGGATGTATTTGATATATTTTCCAGAGGCAAAATCAGTAGGTCTTGCCAATAGCTTGGATATGGTTAGTTCTTTTTAACTTATTGTAATTATCTACTAATCAAGACATATCCCTTCTCCATGTTATAATTAATGATGTACTTCATGTCCTGTGACTATGCAGTTTTCTTTCACAAAAAAAAAAGTAGAAATCCAAAATTTAATTATGCTCAAAGTTCCCTAATACATCAATAGTGAAACAAATTTGTTTTCAAAACATGCTGCACTTTAGCCTTATATATCGTTTCCAAATGAATGTGTTGTAGGCATCTGAAACACAAAATATTCAAACCTTTTACCCTTCCTCCCAAGGCTATCCTTTTCAATTTCCTTAGGTGTGTTGATTAACTGGGCAAGTAGGTGACGCTGGCTGGTTTTACACGAAATTTTCTGCTACCGCGTTTAACGACTAACTACTTTACAAACGGGTGTACACGAGCTCCCTTCGTCAATGTGAGGGGCTCTGAAAAGAGCCTTTGGGTCACAATTCCTACAGCTGACGGCAGAAGGCGGCAGTTTTACTTGCTCTTAGCTTTGTGGTGACTTTCAGTCTTCTTAGGCAGCAGTACAGCCTGTATGTTGGGCAGGACGCCGCCCTGGGCGATGGTGACTTTACCCAGCAGTTTGTTGAGTTCTTCATCGTTGCGAATGGCCAGCTGAAGATGACGTGGAATAATGCGCGTTTTCTTGTTGTCGCGAGCAGCATTGCCGGCTAGTTCTAAAATTTCAGCAGTGAGGTATTCTAGCACAGCAGCCAAATACACTGGCGCTCCAGCTCCAACTCGCTCGGAGTAATTCCCCTTGCGGAGCAGACGATGCACACGACCAACGGGAAACTGGAGGCCGGCGCGGGATGAGCGAGTCTTAGCCTTGGCGCGAGCCTTACCTCCTTGTTTACCACGGCCAGACATAGCAGAAAAAATTAGTCGCCTAAAACGTCCAACAGCGAAATAAAGAAAACTCTAGTGTCAGCTCTCCGCCTAAAAGAGATCTTATGCTGGCCATGGCACAGCAACTTATTATTATACCTTCAGAAGGTAGAGTAAACCACGCGGTCTGATTGGTTGCAAACATCTTTGGATGAGCAAACCAATTGAAAAGTAGAATTAGCATCTGTTAATTTACATAGCACCTCCTACGTAGGTAGCGTGGGGTTTTTTTTTCCATCCAATTAGACGTTCGCGTTTCACAAACCCTTATTTGAATAGACTCAGAACCAAAATGTGTCTTTAGTTTTTAAAGTAGAGGGTGGGAAGAGGAATGTCCTAGAAAAGGGAGACAAATTAATAAACCTTACTTTTGTATGACTGAGAAGACTTGAGTTGAATTCATTTGGCAGGACCTGATATTGATATTTTGGGGTCTCCAGAGCAACCCAACCCTCTTTATGGGTAATCTCTTCACCCTGACCTCACCATCTTTATTCAGTATGTCTCAATCTAGGCTGTATATTATTATTGAAAAATGTTAATCTTATTAAATGATCTGCAGTTAAAATCGCGAACCCCTATTTGGTGGTTACTTTCAATCTGATATGAACTCCAGGGGGGTAGGTGCCAGGTAGTATATACTGAACAGGGCAACAGAGTGAAATAGTGGTGCTGCCCTGTGAATAGGATGAGTCATTCATTCCATCTCTCTTTGTTGATTTTTAAAATTAGGAGTTGAACTAGTGACCCTGAGGTTTCCTACCAACTCTCAATCTATAATACAATTTATAAGGAAACAGTTAACAGGTGGGGAACTGATAAATCTACTGGTGTACTACTGAATGAATAAATTTCACCCCCTGTCTGTGTTCTTCTCTAGATTTTGCATGGTTAATATATTTAAAGATGCCTATCATCTGCTTACTTTAGGTTGGTACATTTGTAAAGCATTTAACTGTGTATAAAACCATGTAAGCCTCATTTTGGAGCCACTAATATCAGTCTGAGGTCTTGGCTTAGTTGATAAACCCCTGGTTGGACCTCATGTACACCATGGTACATTCTCATATATCAGAAACTTAGAGTAGGATGCTATCTCAAAAGCATCTAATTAAACCCCCTTTTTTTACAGATGAAGAAGTTGAGGCCCAGAGCAGTTAAGTGAATGAATTCCATGACTTATAGAACTTTATAGTTAAAGGCCATCTAGAGCAACTCATGTCCTCCAGAGGAACTTCCTACCACAAATGCAGCAGTCATCTAAACTCTGCTGGAAACCTTTAATAAGGGTAAATATACTACTTCTACTTTCCACTACTTACAGCAGATTCCACTTTGGGTTCATTCTAATTTTTTGGGAAGTTTTTCATTGCATTAAGCCTAAATTTGCTCATTTACAACTTCCATTCATTATTCCTAGTTCTTCCTCTGGGGAAAAATAAAGTGTATTCCTGGTTCCACATGACAGCCTTTCTAGATAAGTCTGAGTCTTCTCCAGGATAAACATCTCCTTTCCTATATCTACAGCCTCATATGATAGGAACTCAAGGCCCTTAACTATTTTCATTTCTTTATTCAGGGTGCACTCTAGCTTATCAGTGTCTTTAGTAATCTTAGTCATAAGTGAAATGCTTCAGTCTGACCCAAGCAGAGCATACCTCTTTTAATGTAACCCAAAATTAACCACTAATGAGAGAATGTTATCCACCTCCTGACAGAATAGACTAATATGCAGAATAAGACATGAATTTTTAAACATGATATATTATGTGCATTATTTTACTGGACTGTACGTGTTTAAGTTTTTAATTTTTTTTTTCAGTGGGGGAGATGAAAAACAATGTTTGACAAATTTTTTAAATGCCCTAGGTTATAGACAGATTGCTAATCTACAGTGGTGGGGAGAATTTACATGAAAATGATGGAATTAGGTTTGTTAAAAAAGAGTCATACTACTTATGTTGAATTTCACTACAAATTCCTGTAACTTTTTCAGGCAAACTGTTGCCTAACTTTCCTTTTCAATTTTGTGCATATAAACTCAGTCTAGGTGAATCTTAATTTCAATTTATACTATTTATTACCTTTTTAAATTTCATCTTGCTTGATGGAACCTAATGTTCGAGTTTAAATCTGGCCTCAGATATTTAACTAGCCGTGTAATGCCCGGCAGGTCACTTTTACTTTCTGGCATCCTTGGATTCCTTCGCTCTCACATAAAGTTCCACTTGCTGAAAGAACTTTCCCAATCCTTAGTGTCTTCCCTCTGAAAGACGAATGTATGTACATATACTGCTATTTACAGCTTTTCTTTTGAGTAAAGTAGGCGGCTCTGAAAAGAGCCTTTTAAAAGTTGCGAAAAACCACCTTGGACTATAACTTAAGCTCTCTCCCCGCGGATGCGGCGAGCCAGCTGAATGTCCTTAGGCATGATGGTGACTCGCTTGGCGTGGATGGCGCACAGATTCGTGTCCTCAAACAAACCCACGAGATAAGCTTCACTAGCCTCCTGCAAGGCCATCACGGCCGAGCTCTGGAAACGCAGATCAGTCTTGAAGTCCTGCGCGATCTCGCGCACCAGACGCTGGAAAGGCAGCTTGCGGATCAACAGCTCGGTGGACTTCTGGTAACGGCGGATCTCCCGCAAGGCCACGGTGCCGGGCCGGTAGCGGTGAGGCTTCTTCACGCCACCAGTTGCCGGGGCGCTTTTACGCGCAGCCTTCGTAGCGAGCTGCTTTCGAGGAGCCTTTCCTCCCGTGGATTTCCTGGCGGTCTGTTTCGTTCGAGCCATTGTAAAAGTGAAAAGCAAAAGCCTGAAAAAAGTGAAGACTTACTCGCACTTGCTGTTCATTTATAGAAGGAAGAACAACCTGATTGGATAATTTAACACTGCCGACACCAGATTGAACAATTTAATTGGGTACTTATAGACTCCGCCCCATTTAACCAGAACCTATTAGGAATGTCTTTACTTTTATTTTTTTTCCCTTTGCCTTTCCACCCTCCTCCCCAGCACATCCTTTTGGATCTATTATTCCCACGATAATTCAATATAATTGGTGTTTTCTCGATTCCAAATTAGGAAATTGTAAGGGTATAGACAAAGGTTACTTCTTTGTTCCTTATTAGATCGTAAGATGGCGCTCCATTGTTAGCTTTCAGAGGTTGCTCCAGGACTCTTTTCCTTTAAATACTTTCCTAGAAGTCTCTCATTGCCTTACCCTGCAAAACACCACAAAACATAATGAAAATCTTTCTCCCCTCGACCAGTTTTCCACGGCTAGATTAAAACTATATAAAGCAAATATATTATAGATTAAATAGAATACAAATATAATTAAACATAATACAAATTAAATACATAACAATTTATGTATATACCAAATATATAATAATGTATAATATATTGATTATATAATTGGTATAATTACGTTAAACATTAAAAGACAGTATATATCAAACATTAATATAATTAATTATACAGAATGTAATATATTTTATTATAATTTTAATCTGGCAATGGAAAATTGGGTGAGGGGAGAAAGATTTTATCCCTTTTTTGGGGTGGTTTGCAGGAGACAAGGCAAGGAGAGACTATTAAAAAGTATTTAGATGAAAAGAGCCCCAGAGCAACGTCTAGACAGATAGATATTTAGCAATCTTAAAAGAATCTATTAATTTATCTAGTCCATAGTGAATGTTTGCTAGTCTGTATGATGATTCATGGTATTTCTAATGCACTGCAGCTTTTGAGGTTTAGGTTTAGGGGTGCTGGAGACTGGAAAATACCCACATGCCGGGTCCTGCCAAATGAATTCTACTCAATCCTTCTCTCAGCCAAAGTAAAACAAAGTTTACTAAAGATTCACCATTTTAGGTAGACTTAAGGATCTTAAGCATTTGTGATTCTTGTATTTGCAAGTGGACCAAATTGCATCTCAGCTACATACTGAATCTCAGACTGAATTTGAGCACCTTCATGGAGGCAAGGTGGATTTTATATGCAGAAAAGTTACAGGAAGAATCTAGGGTGGTCTAATAGTCTGGGGTTACTAGAGGAGGAGGTTGATATTGATGAGACTGAGGTGACTAAGGGTCAGGTTCCCAGGAACCAAAAGAATGGGGTTAAGGGTGGAAAGCAGCCAGAGGCAATCTGGAGGTAACAGACAATGGAGGGTTAGGCTAGGTAAAGGATATTTTGATTGGATCAAGGATGGGAAGCTGCCAGATTGATAAGGAAGGCTTCTGAGGTACACCAGATCTGGTGGGAAGATTCAAGGAGAGTTCAAGGGGATTCCAAGCACAGCTACATAAAGGAATTGCCAATACATAATCTGCAAATTAACTACAGTCTAATGGAGATGGTAACCCTACAGCAAAAACTACAATGAATGGTACTTGTAAATAGTAGGCACTACCTTTAATGTGGGTTTTAGGGGAGAAAGGAAATTCCAAAAGGACCCTATTGATGAGGTATAGGCTCTGGAACCCTTCTTCCCTTTTTGAGCTCTCCTTGATTCTTTGAGGTACAGGCTCTGGGAAAGTAAACCTTCCCAGGGAAGACATTTGCCTGAGGTCATGAGCCTTGAGATGGGGCTCTGCCCAAATCTTTAGCCCCCTTTGTTCCAGTAGTTTTCCACCCTTGAATTGACCTGGCCCACCATAGTCTGTGGTCTCCAGGTAGCCTCCAGCAACTTCCCACCCTTAATCACTCATTACTGGAGTCTGATCTCATCTTGACTCCTCCTGAAGACCCTCCCCAATCTCCTCCTCTGGACCACCCCTAGATTCCTCCCACAACCTTTCTGTATATAAGACCCCATCCTGCCTCCATGTAGTGTCAGATTGCCATCGAATTTTCTAGCACACGTTTTCTTTGTGTCAGATGATTCTGGCCTGCTTATCCAATACAAGGCTTACAGATACTGTGTGTTGGTATTTGGGGGTCACCCCTAGCCTTATGACAACATTTTATGGTGACTCCCATCACAAAGGATGCAGAAGAAAGGGAGAGGTGGAATGGGGCAGATTATCTCACATAAAAAGAGAAAGACTTTTTATACTGGAGGGGAAGATGGCAGGGCTATGGGCATCATTTGAATCTTACTCTCATCAGTATTGGATTAAAGATGGAATCTTTCAGTTGAATACAGAACTGTCTTACCCAACAGAGAAAGTAGGAGGGGAGGAGATAAGTAAAGGGAGTAAAGGGGTGGGGATTGACATTAGGGAGAACAGATTAGGGGAAGTGGTAGACAGAAGCAAATACTGGTGAGGTGGGAAATGGTTAAAGGAGAGAGGAGACAAATAGAAAAAATAGGATGTAGGGAAATACACAGGTAGTAATCATAACTGAATGTAAATGGGATTGGGATTGACTCACAAAACAAACTGATGCCAGAGTAGATCTAAAACCAGGATCCTACAGTATTTTGCTTACAGGAAACATAAGTGAAGCAGAGAAACACACATAGAGTAAAGATAAAGGGCTGGAGTGGAATCTATTATGCTTCAGTTGAAGTAAAAAAGCAAAGAAGGGTAACAATCCTGACCTTTGACAAAGTAAAAACAAAAATAGCCCTAAATAAAAGAAATGAAGAAGGAAACTACATATTTCTTAAAAGATACCATAGATAACTAAGCTATCAAATTAGAAGAGTAAGGAATAGCCTACTTGTCTGATTGGGGGTGATGAGTTATAGGCTCTGGGACCTCCCTTTTGAGCTCTCCTTGAATCTTTGGGGAGCCCCTTGAGGTCTGGTTGGGTCTTCCCACTTGGTGGGGCATTTGCAGAGGTCATGGGTATTTCATTGTGGTTGGGCCCAAACCTCAGTTGCTGGCCTGGCCCTCCATTGTCCATCTGCTTCCCACCTTGGAGCCTATCAAAATATCAATCCACTCTTGGATTAACCTCATTAACTCCACCTGAAGTCCCTCCCCAAACTCATTACTGGAGTCTGACCTCATTGACTCCTCCTGAAGACCCTCCCCAGGCTCCTCCTCTGAACCACCCTAGATTCCTCTGTTTATAAGACCCTATCTTCCCTCCATCTGAGTGAGAGCTCAGTGGAATGGCTTGGCACAGACCTTCTTTGTGTGAGAGCCCCATAGGACAACCTAGCATAGACTGGCTCCTTAAGAGTATATTCCATATGGTGAACTTGAGCTTTCAATAAACTTTACTTTTCTTTGGCTGAGAAGTCTTGAGTGGAATTCTTTCGTCAGGACCCACCATGTTGGTATTTTGGGGTCTCAGGCAGCCCTAACCCTCTTTGGGTAACCTCTTCAGGGGGAGGGGCAATTCAGGACCAAAGGAGATAGAGAACATTATGAAACGTAGAATAAATAATTTTGATCATATTAAATGAAAAGTTTTTATAAAAAACAAAACTAAGGCAACCAAGACTAGAAAGAAAATAGAAAGTTGAGTCTTTCTAGCAAGTATGCCAGCAACTAACATTGTAGGACAGACGGTGAACAAGAGTCAGGTTAGGTGATCATAGTTAGACAACAATGGTGGTTTAATGGAGTAGTATAGTTGATTATATATCTTTCTTGTTTACGCATGGAAATTTTACAGTGAACTTAGGATCACCAGTTTCTCATGGATGCACTCAGCTAAACATAGATAATAGAAATGGCCTTGACTACCAAGCTGCTTCCCACATGTCCAGACTGCTTGGAGCAGAAAGAGCAATATTTCTTGATACTGACTGCCAAATATTCTTTAGAGGAAAAGATATGGCACGCCTGTCCAGAGGAGACTTTGCACCCTCCTGGATTCAAACAAGTCCAAACTCAGACATAGCTCAATGAGTCCTTGCACTAGGAGCAACTCAACAAGTCTTTGTACTCGGACACAAGCTAAAGAATCTGTTAGACTTGGCCTCCCACAAAGTATCTCTGATAAATGCATCATTTCTCAAATAAGACAACTGAGTCAAAAGAAAAAAAAAGGTTAGGGCTACATGAGATCCCAAAATACCAACATGCTGGGTGCTGCTGAATGAATTCTACTCAAGTCTTCTCTCAGCCAAAGAAAAGCAAAGTTTATTAAAGATTTGCCATAATGGGTAGACTCTTAAGGAGCCTCAGTATCTGTGAAGCTTGCATTGGACAAGCAGGCTAGAATTATCTGACACATTGTGAGTCTGCACTAGATAATTCTCTGGCATTTTCTCTCTTCATGTAGGCAAGATGTGGTCTTACATACAGAAAGGTTGTGGGAGGAATCTAGGGGTGATCTGGAGTAGGAGTTTGGGGAGGATCTTCAGGATGAGTCAAATGAGGTTAGACTCTAGTGATGAGAGATTAAAGGTGGGAAGTAGCTGGAAGCTACCTGGAGATGAATCAAAGGAGGGCTAGGCTAGTTGAAGGGTGTATAGATATTTTGGGGGGATTAAGGGCAGGAAGTAGCTGGACAAAGGAGGGCTAGGCTAGTAACCAAGGTTTGGGCCTGCCACAATGAAAGCCTTATGGCCTCAGGCAAATGCCTCAACAAATGGGAAGATTCAGAGTTCAAGGGGGTTCCCAGAGTCTACCCATACCTTATCACCCTCACCCCTTATTCAGTAAGCTCCATTGGCTTCCTATTGCCTCCAGGACCAAATACAAGATGTTCTATTTGGCATTCAAAGCCCTTTATAACCACCATCCCCTCACCCCCAGTCTTCTTATACCTTACTCCTGGACATGTACTCTTTGACCTAGAACTGCACTCTTGGCTGTTCCTCTAACCAGACATTCTGTCAGGCTTTGGGCCTTTTGTCTGACTGGCTCCCTTGCCTGGAATTGAAGAGGGTGTCCAAAGAGGGTTAGGGCTGCCTGAGACCCTAAAATGCTAACATGATGGGTCCTGCTGAAAGAATTCCACTCAAGTCTTCTCAGCCAAGGAAAAAAGTAAAGTTTATTTAAAGTTCAAGTTCGCCACGTGGGATGCTAGGCCATTTCACAGGGCTCTCACAGAGCAACTCTGTGTGCTAGGGCATTCTATGGCACTCTCACAGAGCAAAGTCTGAGCTAACCTATTCCATGGTGCTCTCACACCACATGGAGGGAAGATGGGATTCTAAATTACAGTGGGAGGAATCTAGTGCTGGTCCAGAGGAGGAGATTGGGGAGGGTCTTTAGGAGGAGTCAGATGAGGTCAGACTCCAGTAATGAGTTATTAAGGGTGGGAAGTTGCTGGAGGCTACCTGGAGACCATAGACTATGGTGGGCCAGGCCAGTTCAAGGGTGGGCTAAAGACTTGGGCAGAGCCACAACTTAAGGCTCATAACCTCAGGCAAATGTCTTCCCTGGGAAGGTTTACTTTTCCAGAGCCTGTACCTCAAAGAATCAAGGAGAGCTCAAAAAGGGGGGGGGGGAGGATCCCAGAGCCTACACTTCATCAGAATGTTCTCCCTCCTTAGCTCTGCTTAATACTTCTCCAGCTTCCTCAAATCTGGAGTAAAATAACACATTTTACTGAAAGCCTTGCCCAAAACCTCTTAATTCTAGGACCTTCTCTCTGTTAATTATTTCCTGTTTATTCTATATACTGCTTGCTTTGCATGTATTCTTTTCTATGTTCTTTCAGCCATTAGACTGTAAACTTCTGAAGGGTAGGGACTGTCTTCCAGCTCTTTTAGCCCACTTCCTTATTATTAAGTGTCCAACAATGTTCGCCTTTGATTTTTTGTTGTCTGGTCAATTCCCTTTCAGAAGGTATTTCAGGCATTTCAGGGCTCTCCCTTGGGTTCTTTGGCTGCCAAAAGAAACCACAGACCATCAATTTTATTCATTGTGAGTGGGACAAGTAAAGATATTCTGATAAAGAAAAGGAGACAGTCACCAAACATGAGCTAGGCTTTAGTCTTGACAGACCCAAATTTTATTTTTCTATAATGTGTCTGCCATAGAAGGATTGTAAGGACACATCTTTCCAACAGTGGAAATGACTGTCTGGTTACTGGGGAGGGGATTTGAGGGTTTTTTGGGTGGTACTAGAATTGTTTGTACAAAGGTATAAAACTGCTTGTTTGATTTTGTACTTTGGCTCCCTACACTGGTCTATTTCCTAGGCAGGAAACACCCAGCTCTCTCCAGAGTCTTGTATAGGAATAAATAACTTCTGTTTCTACCTGGAGAAACCTGTGTTTTATTTGGGTAAGGGCCTTTGTGCTCTTTACCCCACACAATAGCTAGCTTGCCTAATTAATAAATTAATTATTAATTATCCAGCAACTCTGTATCTCACCTTAAACACATATATAAATGCTAGTTATTACTTACAAGTTTGACAATTTAATATTTTGTTTTTTCGATCCTTGATATGAGGTTTTTTGGTGTAAAGTTTTTCAAAATATTGTGTCACTGATGATACTGTTACTTGAAATTCTTTTTCACCCACTAATTGAAGTTGATATTTATCTTTATAACGAGTCTAGTAGGAAATCTTTCACAATGTTGTGGCAACTACATAAAATTAATCCTACTGAAGGATGCTGAGGTAAGTGGATGGCTTGACCTTGGGAGTTCTGAGGTACAGTGGAGTAAAAAAATTGGCATCCACACAGAATTATGGTGAGCCTCAGGGCTTGAGGGGCAGTCACTAGGCTGACTAAGGAGGGCTGAACCAAAGGGACTGGCTTTTGTGGGTGACAACCGTACTTCTAGCTTTGGCTGGTTTATGAGAAGTTAAGAAATTTGGTTAGTGGAAGGAAGGAAAGAAGGAAGGAAGAAAAAAAGCCAACAAAAACATAAACACAACTTTCATGCAAGACTTAAACAGTAGTAAAATTTGTATCACTTTGTTTAACAAAGCAACCTCTTTATTCACCCATGGTCAAAATGTGACTTTTTTTTTTTTTGAAACCTTGTCTCTATTTGGCTGGCCCATAATGGAAGGAGAGTGACCACTCATGTGTGGCCACCTGAGGGTTGGTAGG
>CM053593.1:195393961-195422765 GCA_028646575.1 Pseudocheirus occidentalis
AAGGGGGAGGAGGCAGGAGCTGAGAAATGAGTGCCAGGAAATCTTTGAAACATGTTTCTCTTTATCAGAGGAACCTCATATCAGTATACAGCTGACTGCGATTTATAAGGCCATTCCCTAACAGAGCTAAAACATGGATTTACGTTGGTGAACAAGGACATTAAAACATACAGATAAAGAAACGTTTTTGTTATCTAGAAGATATTGTACAACATAGATCAGTCCCTTTTACATTGGGCATATCCCTTCTCATATTGGTCTTCCTGGACCACTTTTTAAAGGTAATCACATAGCTGATCAAATCTCTGTGGGGTCATTAGAATTATCAAGGGAATCCCATCATAAATGTCACCAATCCTCTAGAAAGCTTTGACATCACTAGAGAACAAGCTAGACAAATAGTTAAAATTTATCTATCATGTGTTATTTGCAGTCCCTCTAAAGCCAAGTGTGTAAATCCCTGTTGACTGTTGCCCAATGAAATTTGGCAGTCTGATGTTACTCATTATTCTGGTTTTGGGAGGGTGAAATATATACACATAGCCAACTACAGCCCCCTACCTACAGATGTTATCAGAAACTCCCCATCTTGCCCATTCTTCATTATTCTTCATACTTAGTTGTCATGCCTTGTTATCGCAGCCCCCTTTGCCTGAGCAACTTACTTGTACCTACAATGAAACTATACCCTATAAAAGATTCTGCATCACTGAGCTATTTGCTGCTCTCCTTTCCAGTTGACGCGTACGCAGTCCCAGCTGGCTAATTAAAAGCTCTTAAAATTTTTTTTTATTCGGACTCTGTTAAAACTTGCCATTTAACCCCAAGACGAATTTTGGGGTTGTCACTATATGTAATAAGTTATTTAACATTAGATCATGAATATACAACACTAGCTGAAAATTTTTGGGGTGTTACTGACCATACAATTGGCTATTCTAAAAGATCCCAGCCCCAGGCACCTGCAGTTACTAAATAGGTGATGTGGAAAAATGATAAAGGGACAACAGTGTAAGTCTGCACAGATTATTACAATAGTGCATCAAGGCTATTTATGTGTTTCCACAGATCATAAGAAAGAAGTCTGGATACTAGAAAGAAGAACAAGGACTGTGTCAGCAAATGCAAATACTGTGCTTTTGGTGCCCCTCCCCTTCCCACCCAGAACCAGATGAGGCCAATGGGGAGGAGCCAGAGCCAAAATGAGGGCAAGTGGACCACCCATTTTTAAATTGTAAGACTGATGCACCTGTTTGCCATCAGGTGGAACAACAAACCTATGTTTTCTGGCACAATGCCATAAACATTAAACACAGACATGGGGGGAGGTACCCTAAACAAAGCTGGTTTGGACACTTACAGAGAAGAAACCCAGAAATATGGAAAATCCCTTTTCCATGGGCCCCAATAACAATGGTTTTTGCTATTTTTGCTCTTAATAGGACATACTTGAGCAAGACTGACCATAGTTTTGTACGTGCCTGTTTAGGAGGAAGGTATTCATGTGGGGAAATCATAGCAATGAAAATATCACTAAAATTGAAAAATTAGAGCTGCCTTTCGGCTTTTTGTTTTTTGTCTCCTCCTACCCCCCCCCCCCATCCCGCACTCCCCTCCCAAAAGCCTATTTCTTGTCATCCAAACGGTTCATTTTTCCCTGTGTGATTCTCATTATCCGGTATTTGGTCAAGGACTTTTCCCCTCTCCCCATGCATTATTTCTCCTTGCTTCTAATTTGCTTTAAAGTCATGCATACGTTTGTAGTTTTATTTACTTTCCAGCTGTTCAAGTAGTTTATCGCTCTCTAGTGACAGTTTTGTTTTCCCTGGGTGCATGTCTGTTAGGCCTATGTAAGATTGGGGTGAGAAGGCCGTCGAGTAAAGCTAATTAGGGAACTCTGGTGGGACGTGTGTGTGTGTGTGTGTGTGTGTGTGTGTGTGTGTGTGTGTGTGTGTGTGTGTGTGTGTGTGTGTGTGTGTGTGTGTGTGTGTGTGTGTGTGTGTGTGTGTGTGTGTGTGTGTGTCTCCAGCCTACCAAATCATCGAGGGTGGGGAACTTGGGAAAAGGAAATTCTATTGCTTCTTTTGCTGTCCTTGGTTGCCCAAGAGAGATGACAGGCCATACAGACTCGTATGGCATGCCACAGGGTTAGAGCTCTTATTTCGAGAAGGTGGGTGGCTCTTAAAAGAGCCCTTGGGGGTTTATGGTTTTGAGGTCTTGGCCGCCAAGTAGCCTACTTGGAGCTGGTGTACTTGGTGACGGCCTTGGTGCCCTCGGACACGGCGTGCTTAGCCAACTCCCCGGGCAGCAGCAGGCGCACGGCGGTCTGGATCTCCCGAGACGTAATGGTGGAGCGCTTGTTATAATGCGCCAGGCGGGAGGCCTCGCCGGCGATGCGCTCGAAGATGTCATTGACAAAGGAATTCATGATGCCCATGGCTTTGGAGGAGATGCCTGTGTCGGGGTGGACCTGCTTCAGCACCTTGTACACGTAGATGGAATAACTTTCCTTGCGGCTCCGCTTGCGCTTCTTACCATCCTTCTTCTGCGCCTTAGTCACGGCTTTTTTGGAACCTTTCTTAGGAGCCGGAGCAGACTTGGCGGGTTCAGGCATATCGGACAGCGGAAGAGACCTGCAGGAGCCAAAGAAGAGAGTAAATGCGGCTTCCCCCTAACTGGTCCGGTCTACTTGTAGTGCGCGTATTCAAACGAGAGATTAAGAAGCTCTAAGGTCTGATTGGGTGAAGTACGTTAAGTCGTTTCTCTATTGGTTGGAGCATATGCAAACGACCAGATGCCCGTTCTACTTTCCAATTGGCTTGTTAATCGAAAGAGGTTTTTGAACCAATCGGACAACGCTCCTTAGCCTACCGCGTGATAGTATAATAAGTTCTGTCTGCGCTCTTCGGAAGAGAGCAAAACCTTGCGGCACCCTTGTAGGACTCTTCAGAGTAGTAGTTTCTGTTCGCCATGTCTGGTCGCGGAAAGCAGGGAGGCAAAGCTCGCGCTAAGGCCAAGTCTCGTTCGTCTCGGGCAGGTCTCCAGTTCCCTGTGGGTCGGGTGCACCGTCTGCTCCGCAAAGGCAATTACTCAGAGCGGGTCGGCGCCGGGGCTCCGGTCTACTTAGCAGCCGTACTGGAATACCTGACAGCTGAGATCTTGGAGTTGGCAGGAAACGCGGCCCGCGACAACAAGAAGACACGTATAATTCCCCGCCATCTCCAGCTGGCTATTCGCAACGACGAAGAACTTAACAAGCTACTGGGCAAAGTCACCATCGCCCAGGGCGGCGTTCTGCCAAACATTCAGGCCGTGCTGTTGCCCAAGAAGACCGAGAGTCACCACAAAGCCAAGGGCAAGTGAAGCCCTCATGGGGGTTGGCCAAAACCAAAGGCTCTTTTCAGAGCCACCCAATGGTCTCAGAAAAAAAAAAGGTTGTTGTAACATAACGAGGTCTGCCCTCAACTTTTCCTACGTGGTGTTAGCTTCCATAATATAAATGGAAGCTTTCTGAGGGTCTGGGGATGGGCACCCGGGTTCCCAGAGAGGCCCAATCTAAAAGTCCGGGAGGTCAGAGACAGGCAGGGAGAGAGAACCTCACTCACACCTCAAGACCACTACTACTATTCCGGTAAGCAATCCGGCACCCACTGTGATGAAGCTGCGAGAGGTTCTTCAGCGTTACCTGAAGTCGACGCGAGAGGGCACAGGACTGACGCGATCGAGTCCAGGAGTCCCGGCCACCAAGGGCCAACCTATATTACTACTACTACTATTATTATTCTCTATATTACTCTATGCTAGATGTCTTAAAACTGTTCAAAGTTTTTTTCTTGAGTTCCCGGAACAGGTATTCCCTACACCCTCCCAGGTTGTACCTACCCACCCTCCTCCTTCCTTCGCCCTCCAATGCACGCTTGGTTCCGCCGGTGGCGGCCTCCCCCCGGCCCCAATAGCCAACACACAGGGTAGAGTAGAGGAATGAGTGTTAGGAGCCCTTTCTTGGGAAACCGTGGGGGTGGCTCTGAAAAGAGCCTTTGAGGCTTCTGAAAGAGAAAGTTTTCCGTAGCACCCTTCATTTTTTCTTTGGCGCCGCCTTCTTAGGCTTAGTTGCCTTCGGCTTAGCCCCTTTGGGCTTAACCAGCTTAGACTTAGCAGGGCTCTTCGCTACTTTCTTCGGCTTGGCGGCTTTAGGCTTCTTCGGGCTCTTAGACGCCTTTTTAGCTCCCACAGCGGCTGGCTTCTTGACCTTCTTTGGCGTCTTCTTAACGCTTTTCTTGGCAGCTGCTGCCCCTGCCGCTTTCTTAGGTTTCTTGGCTGCAGCACCAGCAGGCTTCTTGGCCTTGGTTGCTGCGGTCTTCTTCCCCTTAGCTTTGCCCTCGCCAGCAGAGGCCTTCTTGTTGAGCTTGAAGGAACCGGAAGCACCGGTGCCTTTGGTCTGCACCAAGGTGCCTTTGCTCACCAAACTCTTGAGCCCCAGTTTGATGCGGCTGTTGTTTTTCTCCACATCGTAGCCGGCGGCCGCCAGCGCCTTCTTAAGGGCAGCCAGGGACACGCCACTGCGCTCTTTGGAGGCTTCCACCGCTTTAGTGATCAGCTCAGACACTGGGGGCCCTGCAGCCTTACGCCGGGCTCCTCCAGACCCGGCAGGCTTCTTGGCCTTTTTCTTTACAGGGGTCTTCTCAGCCGGCGCGGGAGCTGGAGCGGCCGGGGCGGCGGGTGCAGTTTCAGACATGGTTTTCCGTTCTGACTGCCTCAAGTAGCAGAAACACAAAAACAACGAGAAACAGACCACCACAGTCTCTAAAGAGGAGGACGCCGGGCATGGGAGTATATATAGACAAGGGAGTCGTGCTGTGATTGGTGCGCTGTGCAACCCGCCTTCTCAGCCACTTACAGCCACTCGGCTTTCCTTCATGGTTGTGTTTCTTAGCGCTGGAAAAAAGAGAAAAATACAAAAATTCCCAGCACGCAATCGAGCTATTTCTACCCAAATCTGAAGCGAGAAGACTCTGGGTTCGTGTGCCGCTCAGCTTCTCTCTGCAACCTCAAGTACTGCACTCGGAGCCTCTCCTAATCTCCCTAACTCTCCACAAAACTCAGGCCAAATGGAGACAACTCCCTGTGTTTTCTTTAAATTCGAAAGCTGCCCTTTTAATCCCGATGGCCTTTCCTCCCGAGTATAGTTATGCACACTCTTGACTTCTCATTTATTAAAAAACGAAAAAGATTCTCTTCACGTTTACATCAAAATCGTGTTTCTCAGGGAAGGAAGTAGCACAGGCTCTTCCGCGATTTCGGCATAGGGATTCATGGGAATGAGAAGCAGCAAGAAGGATTTTGCATCCAGGACATGCAGCTCCCTTCAGGCCATGAGGGGCTTTGGAAGATCCTGGGACCACTAATCTGACGGAGTAAAGTTTCATCTTTTGAATTTCAAGCCCTTTACTACCTAAGAAAGGCCTAGACTTTGATGGGGGCGGGTCGGTGGTGGTAAGGGGAGGGAGTGCTTGGGGGGCGGAAGGCAGTAACGGGAAGGGGGGAGACGACGCCCACCGTGCTGCTTCCTTAATTCCCTTTGATTCAACTTCAAGAAGAAAAAAACAATCACAGAATCTCGGAATTGAAATGGATCCCAGGGGCCACCTAATGCAAACTGTACCAGGGTAAGAATGCCCACTGCTCAACATACTCCAATAAGTGCCCATATGCAGCCTGGAGGGGCGGGGCGGGGCGGGGCGGGGCTGGGGGGGGGGGGGCGCAGATCCCCTCTTTCTAGGGAGAGGAATCACCCATGGAGGCAGCTCGTTGCAATTAAGGATAGCTCTAAATGGTTAAGAAGCTTTCCCTTCCAACAAAAGCCAACATCTGCTCCCATGCACCTGAAGAAGCCTAATTATTCCTTCAAAGCACCCAAGAGTTCAAAGGAGGACGTAGGCAGCTATCTTGTGCCACCAGATTTCCCCCGCCCTGCACCATCTCCCGGGATGCCTCCCACCCCTCCTCCCTTTCCACCCTGTGGTCCACCCACTCCACCACCACCACCCCCAGACACCCCTCAAGCGAAACACCTTTTTTTTTTTTTTCCAGAACTCTAGGTCCATGAACTTCCCCTCCTCTTGACGATTTTCAGCTGATCAATGACCTTCCCAAAAAATGTGTCACCCACAACTGAACACAGACTACTGCAGAAGCAGTCTAGAGTATCTAGCGTAGACGCTAGTCCTATCTTGACACAGCCTTAGACCTCTTTTCTGGCTTCTGTATCTCATTGCTGAATCCTCTTGAGCTTTCTACGGTCCTCTTAGGTCCCCAGATCCTTTTCACAGGAACTGCTGCCCAGCCAAGGTTTCCATCACCTGTTTGTAAAATTGGTTTTTTTGAACCCAACTGTGTGAGACTTGTGATTTTCCACTATTCAGGAGCACCTTGTTAGATTCACAGTGCTGCTCTCCAGGCCTTTGGGGATGCTGATGCTGACATCCAACAGAGTAGTTAACTAGCTTTCCCTCATCTGAAAATCTTCCTTTCCCTGAATCTGTGCCCCAGCCACCAGTCTTGGATTTTCTCTTTCTGGACATTGATAATAATAATAATAATAACAATAATAAATAAACCCTATTGTGGTGTTCTTAATTTTCATTCATCACCATAATTCATTCTGAACTTCAGTACTCCTGACACTATTATCATAGAATCAGGGAGTACTCTCTGCTCAATTTCATCTTCTGTACTTTTTTTTCTCCTTCTAAACTCATCAGTGAGTACTCTGTGCATACAGTTATGCTGGTCCTTCACGACAACTCCCTCTTTCCCTCCTCCTTGGAATTAGGCCTCTCCAGCATCTTCAGGAATTTCATTCTTGGGAGCTGCCAATTCAGATTCACTAGGTTCGTTTCCCCTCTGAAGAACTTTAGGCCAAGAGGTCCTAGCCATCCTTTCTTTGAACCCTTTTGCAATTTTCTCTCTACATCTTCTCTATATCCAAGGCCGACATAAGACTGTGCCTGACTTTCCCATCCTTCACTATCACCAATTCTTGGGGTCCCAGTATCCCCACCAAGGTGCCTATCATTCCTCTCCCCTTTCCCACCCCCAGGCTCCATAGCAACCAGATTCTTCTTGCCTCCAGAAAAGCAGTCTGCCTTCTTGCTTCTACCACCTTTTGAAATGTGAAATAATCATTAAAGGAAGAAATTATTAGCCACTCTGATTCAGTCACAGACCCCCAGTACAAGAACAGAACTCCAGTACATATATGGAAGTCTCCTGTCACAAAGATAGCTAGCTAGCTAGATAGGTAGGTAGGTAGGTAGGTAGGTAGGTAGGTAGGTAGGTAGATAGATTAGATAGACAGATTAGATAGATAGGTAGGTAGGTAGGTAGATAGATAGATGGATAGATAGATAGATAGATAGATAGATAGATAGATAGATAGATAGATAGATAGATAGATAGGTAATTACCCCCTGACATTTGTGATCTTTCCACAAGGGGAAGGGTGCAGATGAAGGATAAAGAGCAGTTAGGTCAATTTGAATGACCCACAGAGAGTGAGGAAAATAAATCAGCCAGGGAAGATCAATCAGAGTTAAATCGTGAAGAGCTTTAAATGTCAAACAGAGGAGTTTTTTCTTTATCCTAGAAGCAAGGAGTTACTGAAGCTTCTTAGGCAGGAGACTGAAGTATGGTCAAGTATGAATTTTACTATTATTAATTTGGCAGCTGTGTGTGGGAAAAACTAGAGAAGGAACTACGTTTTGTGTAGGGAAACCTGTCATGAGACTGTTGGAACAGTTACAAAGAGACATGATGCATGATTGTGGTGGGCTTCTCCTAAGTGATGTTAAAGAGGTAAACTAGATCAAACGTGACAATTGACAAGATGTGTGTGGTAGATGGAGGGGGGTGTGGGCTTGGGGTTGGGGGGGGGGTGCTCTGGATTTTGACATTTGTAGTGTTGCTTGAGATAGGCATGGCAGGGGGAGTGGAGTGGGGGGGAGGGGAGAGGCATCATAGTGAAGAGGTTTACCCAAAGAGGGTTAGGGTTGCCTGAGACCCCAAAATACCAACATGCCGGGTCCTGCGGAAAGAATTCAACTCAAGTCTTCTCAGCCAAAGAAAAGTAAAGTTTATTGAAAGTTCATTAAAAATTCGCCATATGAGGTAGACTCTTAAGGAGCCAGTCTATGCTAGGTCATTCTATGGCGCTTTCACAGAGCAAGTCTGTTGCTAGGGCATTCTGTGGCCCTCTCACACCACATGGAAGGGAGATGGGATTCTATAGACAGAAAGGTTGTGGGAGGAATCTAGGGGTGGTGTAGAGGAGGAGTTTGAGGAGGGTCTTCAGGAGTTAGACTCCAGTAATGAGTGATTAAGGGTGGGAAGTTGCTGGAGGCTACCTGGAGACCATAGACAATGGTGGGCCAGGCCAGTTCCAGGGTGGGAAACCGAGAGCATCAAGGCAGGGGAAACTATTGGAACAAAGGAAGGCTAGAGACTTGGGCAGAGCCACAATTTAAGGCCCAAGGCCCTGGGAAGATTTACTTTCCCAGAGCCTGTACCTCAAAGATTCAAGGAGAGCTCCAGGTGGGGTCCCAGAGCCTGTACCTCAAAGATTCAAGGAGAGCTCAAGGGGGCTCCCAAAGCCTGCACCTGATCAATAGTTGAGGGGAACGAACGGTCAAAGGGCTACTACCTTACGCCATCTCCAGACCACCTTGCCTTGTTCCCTTCTCCCAACCCAATTCCCCTTCCATCTTTAAAAAGGAAAGCAACTATTGTATCCAGTGAAGGTAGGAGAGGAAGGGAGAGAAGGAAGGAGGAGCTGATGACAATCCTACGGTCTCAGAGACCTCTTTGAACCCATCACTTGAAATACTGCCTTTGTTTTTGTAGCCACGCTCCTTTGTACACTCTATCCCTAGGTGTTGACATTACATGACAATAATAGGCAAGGGGACTGCAGGACTTTTATTCAGCAAGACAATTTTCTCACAGAAAATATAAAGGGGGGAGGCTTTGGAAAAAACAAACTCTCACTACATCTTTGGAAAATGGCAACGCAAAGCGTGCAAAACAGAAACTCAAAGGGAATAATATCACTACAGAACTGAATCGAAGTGAAGGACCAGGGTGTCTTGAAACTAAACAACTAAAATGAAAAATGGAAACAGGTTGCCGTAAGGTTCCCCTTTCCCTCCTCTCAGCAACCAACAAGCTGCAGAGTAGCCCTTTCAGGGTGGAGCTTATTACTTATTTTCTCTCTCTCTCTCTCTCTCTCTCTCTCTCTCTCTCTCTCTCTCTCTCTCTCTCTCTCTCTCTCTCTCTCTCTCTTTCTCTCTCTCCCCCCACCCCCACCCCCCACCGCCTGTCTGCCCCACCCCCTGGCCGCTTTCCTGTTCTCAAAGAGGTCCAGCACTGGGATAGGCCGCCCCCTATATATACCGTGGCTGCCCGCGGGTGAATAGCCGGTTCGTTTCTGTTGCTGATTTTCACCATGTCTGGTCGTGGGAAGGGAGGGAAAGGGCTTGGCAAAGGAGGTGCCAAGCGGCACAGGAAGGTGTTGCGGGATAACATCCAGGGCATCACTAAGCCTGCCATTCGCCGCTTGGCTCGGCGCGGTGGCGTTAAACGTATCTCGGGTCTCATCTATGAGGAGACTCGCGGAGTACTCAAAGTCTTTTTGGAAAACGTGATCCGTGACGCCGTCACCTACACGGAGCACGCCAAGAGGAAGACCGTCACTGCTATGGACGTCGTGTATGCGCTCAAACGTCAGGGCCGTACTCTCTACGGCTTTGGCGGCTAAGCCGCTGCCTCCCTACCTTGCAGTGCTGTGCCTCCCACGCACTTAATCAAGAAAAGGCCCTTTTTAGGGCCACCCACCTAGTCGCTAAAGAGTTGTGCTAGGCTTTAAGCCCTTGATGATGATATGCGCACTAATGCTTTCTCACCTTCCCGGCATCGTGATAATGTGTAACATGCGGGAGTCGGGTAGGGCGAATTCATGTGTTCAGAATGCATTTTAGCTTAAGGGAAGGACAAGGAAGCAGAACAGAACTGTTAATTCCTGGGAAGGGGCCGGGTAGACACGGGACCTCTGAATCACGTCCACCCGGATGTGGGAAAGGGACCGCCTGGTCGATGAGGTCCTGACTGCGGATCGGGGAGCAGTGCTAAGATGACGTGATGCTGACGCCCAAGTCGGGATTTCCAGCTAGTGAGAAAAGCGGCGCTGGGTCTGCTGGGGGCCTGGAAACTGCTGCTTATATAACCATTTTGTGAAATACCTAGTGCATGCAAAATAGATCAGACAGAACCAAATTGAAAAACGGAGCTCTCCTAGAGGTGCTGCATGTCAGGTGGTGAGAGAGGCATGTGGCTTAGACACGAGTCAAGGACACAAAGTCAAATCGAAGCGGCCGATTGGGGATCCAGTGGTCTACTGTCTCCCTGCTTGACGTTGGGAAAGTCAGGTCACCCAACTGAAGATCTCGATTTCCACATGTTGAAGATGGGGGTCTGGGGTAGGTGGTTTGGGTTAGATCACTTGTAAGGTCCCTCCGTTCTGAACGTAAATCTCAGGATTGCTGTTCTATAATATCTCTTGTACTTGGGAGGGAAGGATGAATATACATCTTTTAGTAAGAAACAACCAGCCTCTCTCTCTCTCTCTCTCTCTCTCTCTCTCTCTCTCTCTCTCTCTCTCTCTCTCTCTCTCTCTCTCTCTGTCACACACACACACACACACACAAACACACACACAAACACATACAGAGAGAGAGAGAAAGTTCTGCACAAGACCAATGTGATTAGGTTTTGTCATGCCCTGCTAAATTATACTGTCTTCTGAGCAGGTTGGAGCAGAGCAGGACTGCAAATCTGCCCTAGAAACAAGATGGAAAGTCCCCCCACCTCCACTCCCCAGGTAATCCTTAGCAATGGAAGTCTTTAAGCTGTTCATTCAGGATGCAAGTCTTTTAGTATAAGTGGGCCCAACTGGACAGTTGCTGGGCAGTGGTCTGGGACAGACAACTTAGACTCAGCATTACCAAGGAAAAACATTTCTCAAAAGTTGAAGACTTGCTGAAGTCAGATAGCTAAAACTAAGACCTGCTCTCTAGATGGACATACATGCATGGTTGTTCCTTTTTGTCGTGGCTATACAGCTACAGTTATTATTCATTGCCCCTTAGAGATCCCTTTAAGGGAGATTGTCTCTTACAGTTTCCAGTCAAGGGCCCCCTGAACATGTATAGTGTAACTAGGGTCTTCCTATGATGAGGCATCTCTCTGAAGTCTGGGTCTCTTGCTTCCCAGTGGATGTGGCTCCTCCTGGCCAAGAAGCTATCTTTCAAAGCTAAGGGGCTGATTGGCATCTGGACAGGGAGAAGAGAGAAACTTTCTCCTCTCCCCTGCAAGGATCACCTCTTTCTGGTCTGAAAACTGCTCTCACTCTTGAACCCAAATTGTTGAAATTCAGCCACAGTTTAGCTATTGAAAACTCCCGGAGGGCTGACTAATGTCTTCTCTTAGCCAAATTGCTGCTTTCTTCACCCAGTCAGAGATGGGTTTGTGCCCTAGTGCCAAGGAGGTTTAGGGGGAAGTCAGGGAAGTCAGCCTCTTCTCATTGCCATTTCCACACACTTCCCAAGACCTCTCTTCTTTTGAGATTCTCTTTATCCAAATCTATCACCAGCATCCCCTTCATGATCAAAAAGCAGATATGTGTCTGCTGTCTAACAACAACAACAAAAAATTAAAAATACACACAACAAAAACCAGAAATTCATATATACTGGGATGTGGTGATGGTAAGACAAGAACTAGCCTTTTTTTTTTTCCTTTTAAACAGTTTGCTTAACATATTATCAACTTGCAATTACAGTCCTAGATTTCTGAGTCATTGGATTGGTGGAGGATCATCTATTCCATGGAATCAAGGGGATCATCCAACTGGAGATATCAGGTACCTCATACTTCATCAGACCCAGGCAGATTAAATGATTTGCCCAAGGAGATCCAGGAAAGTGCCTTAAGTGAGACTTGAGTATAACTTCTTTGACTTCAGAGACTTCCTCTTCCCCTAGGTCAGCAGAAGGGAAGAGAAAGCACAGGACATTTCTCCTTCAGTGGTGCTGCATTCTGGTTGCCTGACAGAGCTACCAATAGTTATCAAGTAAACCTGTGCAACAACAAACCATGCTGATGTCAATCAACAACTCACCCAAGAAGTAAGGTTGGTCGGAAAAAAAGAGGAAATGGCCTCCTCCCCCTAAACTAGATTTTTCCAAAATGTGGGATGCTCCTCTCTGGGGAAGCAATGGCCGAAATTCTTGTATCTTTTTCAATACAATGCCCACCTAAATTTGGGTCAGACCGCTTTGTTCAGTGAAAACCAAGTTGAAGTCAACGTCAACTAAGAGTCTGAGACTCACAATTGAATTCTCATTTGTTGTCAGGGCAGTAGTTATTTAATATTGCATAGACGAGTTCAAGTTTCAGCTGAGAACAAACCATCAAATCTGGGTGCATGTAAGATCTGCCAGCATCATTGGCGTTATGTATAGTTTGGTGATGCAGCCAAGTGTAGGCTCTGGGAGGCCCCTTGAGCTCTCCTTGAATCTTTGAGATACAGGCTCTGGGACCCCACCTGGAGCTCTCCTTGAAGTAAATCTTCCCAGGGAAGGCATTTGTCTGAGGTCCTAGGCCTTAAATTGCGGCTCTGCCCAAGTCTTTAGCCCTCCTTTGTTCTAATAGTTTCCCACCCTTGAACTGGCCTGGCCCGCCGTTGTCTATGGTCTCCAGGTAGCCTCCAACAACTTCCCACCCTGGATCACTCATTACTGGAGTCTGACTCCTGAAGACCTTCCCCAAACTCCTCCTCTAGACCACCCCTAGATTCTTCCCACATGTGGTGTGAGAGTGCCACAGAATGCCCTAGCACAGACTTGCTCTGTGAAAGCCCCATAGAACGACCTAGCATAGACTGGCTCCTTAAGAGTCTGCCCCATGGCAGCTGGTGGCACAGTGGACAGAGCACTGGCCCTGGAGTCAGGAGGATCTAAGTTCAAATCTGGCCTCAAACACTTCACGCGCACACACAAAAAACTAGCTGTGTGACCTTGGGCAAGTCACTTAACCACAACTGCCCTACCTTCTCCCCTCCAAAAAGCAAAAAGAAAAATCTAAAACAAACAAACAAAAAGAGCCTACCCCATATGGCGAACTTTTAATGAACTTTCAACAAACTTTACTTATCTTTGGCTGAGAAGGCTTGAGTCGAATTCTTTCCGCAAGACCCGGCATGTTGGTATTTTGGGGTCTCAGGCAACCCTAACCCTCTTTGGGTAACCTCTTCAGTATCATCATACTCTTTAAAACATTTGAACGTGAAGTATGTCAAGTTGAAGTTAAACGCTCTTTGTGTAGTAAACAAACGTATCATAATATCTGTTATATTTCTCAAAATCATTCATTCATTTTGGTAAATGAAGTACGACATAATGTGTTGGGGGGGGGGGTTGTTTTTGTTTTGTGAGGGGAAACTGGCTTAAATGCCTTGCTTAGGTCACACAACTAGTAAGTGTCAAGTGTCTGAGGCTGGATTTGGATTCTGGTCTTCCCAACTCTGGGACCTGCGGCTCTATCCTTTTGCCACTTAGCTATCCCTTGATTTATTTTTAATAAAAACAAACAAAGAAACAAACAAACAAAACCCTGCAACTTCTTCACTCTTCAAATAACCCAAAAATTATATGTATAAAAAGTTATATATAATCTTTGGAAACTCTCTTCTCTAAGCTGTTCTCTTTCATTGGATTGGCTCCTGCCACACTAGACTGGCCTGCTGTTAGCATGTTTGCTGTGTTATACCTCAGCCCAAAGGTGCGTCTGGTTTTTGTTTTTGTTTTTGTTTTTCAAATAATCACAAGGAATTTTATATGTCATTATCTGTCTTTATGCAATAACTTTGAGGCAGACAGGTTTTAAAGTGGTCAAGGAGCACCTGCCCCTGAGTCCAAATTCAACCTCAGATACTTTGTAGCTTTGGGATTTAGGGCAAGTCACTTAACCACTTGTCTGCCTCATATGTCCAGATGGAGATAATGATAACACCTACCTGCCAGGGTTTGTTGTCAGGACAAAATGAAGTAATGTTTGTAAAGCACATTGCAAACCTTTAAGTGGTATATAAATCTTAGCTATTGCAAATATTGTGAAAACCCTTCCTTCCTCCCAGATTGCTTAAAGATTTGGTAATGCCTCACTTATAACCAATTGATTGACTTCAGTCCAGCAGTCTGGACCTTCTGTGTTTACATTAATTCCGGGAGAGGCAGAAGAAACCTTTTCTCCACCACAACACCTTTTTGTCCGTGACTTGGAAAGAAGCTTACTCACTCCATTTTCTTTTACTGGTCCAGAACTCCGATTTTATCGGCGTAGAGAACTCCCAGTGAGAACTCTACCATTTCTGATCAGCAGTTGCTCTACAGTCTTATTTTGTTTTGAGAGATCCCTGAGAGACATAGTGATTAAAGTGAACGTATCTAAGGTCATCTGAGCCAGGTAATGTAAGAGACAGAAATGGAATCCAGATCTTCTTCCTTCAGAGGGAAGCTCTCTATTTTCTATGCCAAGCGGCCTGCAAGGCATTTCTCCTGTAAAATCCACAGACACACAAAGTAAAGAAGAACATGGTGAATGACAGGATTTAAATCAACTCAAAACTGCACCAAATCTTCTAAGATGAAATGTAAGAGACATCTATTTTAATGTCTTATATGTGTGGGGTGTTTTTTGTTTTTCGTTTAAGTTACCATCAACTTACCATCAAGTTACCAGTAAAATATGAAGGGAAAATAGCTAGATAAAAATTTGCCTGAAGATTTTGAAATTTTTCTGGGTTGAATTGTGATATGGCCGCCAAAAAAAGCTCATGCCATTTTGAGCTGCAGTAAGAATGCCCTAGTTTACAGGATTAGGGAGGGAAACAGGCTTATTCTTCTCTGGTATGGTCAGACCACATCTCTTAGGGATCTTTCCAGGGAGCCACATGTTCAAAAGGATATGAAATAAAACGGAGAGCATCCAATGGAAAGCAACCAAAATGGTATAGGATCTAAAATCTGTACCAGGTAAGAATCAACTCAAGGACCTGAGTATGTTTCTCACTTAAAGATGAGAAAACTTGGGAGGGGGGGGGGGGGGCGGAATATAAAAGCTGTCCTCAAGGATTTGGGGAGCTGTCCTGTGGAGAAGGAATTCAGTGCTTAGTAACTTTGTAACGTTGTTGTAACTTCAGTGTGTAAAAATCTCACTTGCGTTCAGTTACCTGTGTCTGTATCATCATCAGCCCGTACAATTAAGTTGTAAAAGTCACACTTCCCCCCCGCCCCCCCACCATAAAGAATTAATTCTGCCTCTCCTCTTCCCCCAGCCTAAAAGCGTTTTCTCTGAAACCATTAACTCTGCCAACTATAACTATCCTTGCTTGGTATAATAAGAAGCCATACCTATGAATCCTTCAGAAGCATTCCATAAACAAATCCTTAAGTCAGAGAAACGTATACCTCCTTTGTTCTAGTGGCCAGCTGCAAACTATGAATCTTTCAATGCATTATCAGTAAGATAACTCCTCACAGTCAGACACATACTGAATCCCCAATTAGCCCAGCTTCCCAACATCCATCTTGTCAAAAAGGACTTTGATGGCTAACAGACTGGGTGCACCTCTCAGTCAGAATTGACTGACTGAATTGGCTGACTCAGTGACGTTTCAAGGCAAAAACCACACCTCCTGGTAGCTCCACCTCAGGCTTTCTTCCAGTGAATTATGGGCAATATGCCCACTCCTTTGATATAAAAAGTGCATGTCCCTTTAAACACTGACCACTCCTTAACTCCTCCCAAATCCCTTCTTTACACACCTAGTTAGCATAATGGCTATCAGATTTATGGTTTTATAACTATAAAATCAGTATCCCTAATTCCTGCAGGTTGCAGGCTTTCTCTGACACCCTCCACTACACCCCCGCCTTCCCCCCACGCCCCGCCTCCGCGCCTGCTGAAAAGTGTAATCAACTTTTACAAACCTGCCACGACTGCTTGTGCCGGGTACTTCTTTCAGACTAAGAACCCTCAGGGGATTTCCTAGAAATCCATCTCCCTCTCACCCTCTTCAGCTCCAGAGCAATGAGGGAAAACTGCAAAGAAAAGATCCGTGGGACGGTCCTATAGTCTTTAATCAACAGATGAGTGATTACCCCCAAGAGAGCAGTTAGAAATGCATGCAGATCATTTCCTTTGGTTTGGTTTTGTTCCCAAGTTAAGTCAACATTCAAAAAATCCCAAACTAACTCTATGAGAGGTCATGTTACATAAAAACTACTCCTACATCTCTAATTCTGAATTAAGAGTTCTAAATAGCATTAGCCCTTTTAGGCCCCCGGAGTGTAATTGTCCATTACCAACTTAGCAGAAAGGAAACAATTTTTCCCACTCCTGTCAGTTTCTTTTCAGGTTGACAACATTTTTTCCCTAGGAATAACTAAGGGATATTTCTTTTCATCACCCCGCTTCTGCATTAAACTACCCACAAGTCCCCTCTTTGAGACACTGGTATCCAAAAAGGAACAGTTTTTTTTCTCCCTTAACTCAGGAAGAATTGGAATGTTAACTCAAGTCAGGAAGGTTTCCAAGTTAATTATGGAACTCTATTACTCAGAAGTCAAAATCATGCTTTCTGTTATATCCTGCGCTTCTTACCCTGCCACTTCCTCTAATCATATCCCCCCAAAAGGACCCTGTTTTTAGTCTGTTGCTTGTTCTGTTTTCTCTTTCTTTCTTTTCCCATTTTAACACCCTCTTAGTTTAGTTACTCATGCTGCCTAGGAGCAAGAAGGTCCTAAAAAGGCTTTATGGTTCAACAGCCAGTCTCAGGTAGGAAAGAGGTCACCAGAGAAAAGCACTTATATAATTGAAAATGGCAGTTTCAGAGTCTCAGAGGAGAGGGATTTGATGAGGAAAGAGATGTATTTATTGATTGGAATCAGTCATATGCTTTTGCAATGAGACAGGAAGAAATCACTGGAATCCCTCCTTGGGTGACCCTGCTCCCTTTCTAGAGGTTATTAGACCCTGCTCTGAGTCTTCCATACTCCTCTTGAGTATGTACAGTCACATAAAGGATAGCCTGAGAGTCTGAGCTGGGAAGGGGCATTGGCAACTGTAGCCAGGTCTCTCACATGCAAGGAGATTACTTTTTAAATCTCCATAGCCTGTTTTCTAAGTTGAAAAGGAAAAGGAGGTTGGAGCCACTCCCCCATACTTTCTTTAATCCTTTTAAGATTATCCCTGACCCTTCAAATTTCAGCTTCCAAACTGACTTAGAAAAGAGAAAGTGATATGTGATATTGTTGCAGTTTTATGGTGTGTTGTGGTGGTGCCATCTTCAAGAATTCAGAGTCAGACCCCCCTCTAGTCCAAGTACAGGCATTTATTGAGACTGATGCCTGTTAGGAAGAGGGCTAAATTCCAAGAGAAACCAGCAACTTCAGAGAAAGCAAGATAGTTCTTTGTAGGGTAAAGATGCAATTGCATAACAGAATATTATAAATATTAAAAAGGCAGGAGGGGCTTGTTAAGGGATTGGGTAACAGGGGAGGGGTCCCTTCTGTGGAGGGAAAGCAAACTATATATGCAGGTGTGGAGGGAATTCTGATTTTTGCAATAATGGATATGATATGCATAACGAATACACTAATAGATTAGATATTGCAGAATTGCCTTTTCCAGCTTCTGAGTGAGACCCATAATGCAGCTTGAAGTGATCAATCAAACCTTGACAAGGCTCACAATCACCGGCATCCTTCACATGTTTGTGTACCTGAAGTGAACTGAATCAAAGACTGCAGAGCCTGTTCCTTTCACAGAACTCTGGTCCTGTGATCCACCAAATAAATATCCCCAAGGACTTGAGCAGTACTGCTCCCACAAGAGTCCAGAACTGTTGTATTGTCTTCCATCTGTGGATTTGTCTTGGGAAACCACTCACTCTGACCCTGGGAAGGATGCTTTGCAATCCCTCTCCCTCCCCCCCCCCCACCCCAGCTCCCACTCCACCAGTATTCCCCCTCCCCTCCCTCTGGTGATTTATGTATATAATCTCTGTCTTCACTTCAACAAGTTGGAATTCTCATCAGAAGAACTCCCAATTTGCAAATCTTTGTTCCTCCCAATGAAACAAATTAATCAAATGGCTACCTGATCACTGCCCACTTTGCCTCTGGTCCCCGGTTTCCTCATTATCAGGTTGGAAATTGACTCAGTAAAATCCTGTTAACACTTCTGTGGTTTGGTGGTCAAACATCCTCGTCCTGCTGCCATCTGATTGGCTAGCTGTTGTGGTCCTGTCTGGTCCAGATGGATAGTTAGGTATTGTGGTCCTGTTTAGGGCTAAGTGGATGACATGATTGTGGTTGAGTACAAGAATACACCTGTTCAAACATGTGAATTGTATCTGAGGGCAGTGGATGGCTAGGGCCAGTGGGTGTATTAAGTCTGGGAGCCTGTGGTATGGTTAAAGCCAGATTGTGTGGTTAAATCAGGACATACCTGCTGTTCAGTGGGGCTGGTAAGGAAGTTAAAATGTTGGGGCTGGGGCAGATTTATTAGAATTCCAGCACTATTACTTCATCTCAAAGATGAAAGAGGGAGTTAAAGAACCATCTCCATCTTTGCCAAACTGAGCATGTCAGGACAGTCATGGGTATGAAGACTTTCCCAGTCAGACTTCTCCCAGTGTTGTTGCTTTGGGAGTAGACTCAGGGAATTCCTTTAAAAGCAGGTTAGCCTAGTTATTTAATCTCAGAATATGTGGGTTTGGGAATAGGAAAATTAAACTGATTGAAGGAAACAAAAGAAATTGGAACTGGAACTCATTTTGGTGATGAGGATGTTGAGATCATAACCCAAAGAATTGGCTACATAGCATATCCACTTCTTTAAGGGAAACAGTGATGGACTTGGAACCAGGAACACCTCAGTTCAGATCTTGCAGTTGACACTTACTAGCTGTGTTCCCTTGGACAGATTGTTTAACCCCTATGTCCCTCAGTTTCTTCAGCTCCATAACAAAGGATTTGAAGCCTATGGCCTCTTAAGGTCCAACTCTAAATCTATGATCCTATGTCTGGAGTATCTAGAGTGAAAGCTTTGAAAGGGCCAGGTTGAAAGAACCAAAGATCCTTTAAAAGGAAGAACTCCAAAAGTCATCTAGTCCAACCTGCTCTTGGACAAGAATCCCCTTTACAGTATATGTGGAAAACAGTTGATCAGGCTTTGCTGGCAGACTTTTGGCAGGAGACAATCTACTATGTCTCAGGGAAGCCCTTTCCACTTTGGGGATAGCCAAAATCATCAGACCAGGCCTAAATCTCTCCTTTGCAGCTTTGGCCCATTGTTCCTAGCACAGCCTTCTGCCAAGCAGAACAAGGATATACATACTCTTTCCCAGGACAGCCCCGCCCCCTTTCGGCTGACCACTTATTGAAGTATCTTGCAACTGGAGGCTTCTAACTGATCCCCGTAGTCCCAGTCACTGGGTGCTATGTTAAATATCATTGATGACTGGGCAGGAAGAGTCATCCACTCCGTAGGCTGAAAAAGAGAAACAACTTCCACTCTCTCTTCCTTTTGTAAACATGTGACTTGATATTCTTCCAGATGATCCCAACAGGACAAGTTGAAGGAGAGGACTTTCTTCCCTCTTCCTTTCCCCAGTACTGACCATAGAGGCTATTTGTACATGACAGTGAAAGCATGTTTGTCTAAGGGAGCCTGAGACTGGATCCAGGATGCCTTTTCTACTTTTGTGTTTCTTTCCCCTAGCACAAGTGCCCAGTCAATCTCAGGTGGACTTTCCTAGCATCCTTGGAGGTGTGGCAGAGGTGCAGGAACATGAATCCTCCAGTTTGGGGGAAACATCTACTACTCAGGTAAAGGAACCTCTAAGAGATTGTACTTTACTTTCTTCCTTAATGATCACTACAGAGTGAACGAGAATTATTTTAAAAGGGCCTCCACCATCTTAGAAATTTGCTTCCAGTACAGGTTAGTGTGATAAAACTAACTACAGAGAAATGCATTATCCCACAGGAACAAAACTGACCATTAACAACTCCCATGACCCAAAGACTTGAACACTTTGACCCATTTCTTTTCTGCCTTTAAATGCTGCTGATTGGCTATGTTCTCTAATTGAGCCTAAAAAGCTATGAAATTGGAATCTGTCCCCTAAGAATCTGAAGCTGCTTCCACAGTGCATTAGTAGATTTCTTTTCCCTTAGATCTGGCTATTCATTTTATTTTATTCTGCAGACGCTCCTCCTACACAATGGGTGTGCATTTAATTGAAACGAGTTTGCATCTGATGGAAAAATACCATGACAATAAACCCTGGATTCTTTACTAGCAAGCCAGATGACCTACAGTCATTTCAGATTAAAAACGCTAAATTAATTACTGTGCTCAGCAAAGGAGCAGAGCATCCCCTAAAATCGGAATTCTCTCCCTTTTGTATTCCCAGGACCTAGCCCAGAGACTGGCACACAGTCGACGCCTGGCACACCCTTGTTGACTGACTTCTTAGAGAACCTGGTGTGATCTCTCATGTTGCCTGGAACAAAATGTTTGCCCCTGCTCCTGCTTTGTGGTCGCTCCTATCGCTAGATTTGAGTTTTCCCCTGTCCATCTGGACTTCAGTCTAATTAGAACTATAGTTTTGTTCAAGGGCAGATTTTGCCGTTTGTATTCCTTGTACTCACAGGAAAGTTTAAGAAATCCTATTGTCCTGTTGGATAAAATACGGTAAATCTTTTTCAATTTCAATGTAAAAATTAGTAAGATACAAATTTTACTTTCCAATTGGCAAGATAATTAAGATATGTTTGTAACCAATCTGCAAATTCACTTATGGGATTGCATAGTAGATTCCAATTTCCACAAATATCGGTTTTCCTTCTTTCTAAGAAATATCTATTGTTCACTTTGCTGTCCTAGGGCTCAGGACAGTCATTTTATTAAATGCATCGAAGCCTGTGTCAAGGCCTAGTCTGTTCCTCTCAGGAAGGGTTGTATTTAACTCTTGGGTCTGGTACTTGATCTGCTTTCCCAGGGCAGTGCTTACTCAGGAATCCCACAAGTGTCCAGGAAGGAAAGGATTACAGGGATAGTATGAGAGATATTAAGATTTGCTATTTCATGTCTTAAGTTTTTGTCAACTCATGCTTATGAGTCCTTAGTTATTTAACCAACTCTTTTGCGTTGATGGACACTGTTGTCCTATATCTGATGTCCACACCATTGTCCTTTGATTAATTTTTCTGTCAAAGCAAATATGTTCATCCATTTTCAGCTCTTTCAATCCACACTTGGTATACGTTAGTCTAGAGACAAATCAAAGTTTTATTTAAGGAAGTTATTCTGAAATCAGTCCAGGTGCAAGAAAAGCAAGATTTCTTTTTTTGAGGAATTCAGACTTTCTTAAAATTGAACCATGTGAGTTCAGAGTTAGAGTGCTTCCTGGAGCATGGATGACTCTGCAAAGTACAGTTATGGGGAAATCCCATAAAAGTGGGATTGTTTAATAAAATGACTGCCCATATGGAAGGACCTCTTATGTATAAATTAATTTCATGGGGGGCTGGATAGATCTAATTCTTAACTGTTGATAACACTAAGTCCTGGGATTAAACTTTTAAAATTGAAGTAGAGTCTTTTGGATTCTGTTTTCTCCTACAAAGATGGAGGATAAATATAGAGTCACAAATGAAATCGCGACTTCAGACTAGTGGACTCTATAATGCTCAGGAAGTAAGGAAAAGTAATTCAAAAGATACCAGAATATTACTAAAAGGAATGAGACCTATTTTCAAGTCTGTAGAAACATGCTAAGAAATCTCTGGTAGTTTTAGGGCCAATTTCTTCAGACTAAATCCCTAACACAAAGAAGGGAGGAGAGTAGGAGAATGAAACAGCCTGTGAAAGCAAAATATCAAGCTCTTAAATTTATTGGAATCTCAAATTAAGTAATGCAGAAAGAGGCTTAGCTAAAATTCACTAGACCTCTGCAGGTATAAGTTACTAACTAGTATTAAAAACAAAATCACCTATATGTGAGTATTAGTCCACACTATAACGCTGCAGAAAACCCTAACATTTTATGTACACAAAAATAAAATTTGATTAATTCTCATAAATCTACTGTCTGAATCTTCGGCTTTTCCAATACATTACCTTATCCTGGAAGTCTTTGACTCTGGGTTTTTAAAATTATGATTTAACTATTTAACTATTGTGATTTAACACCACAAAATGCAATTTTAAATTGATTTTTTTTCTTTCCACTTGACAAGCACTGTTCCTAAGTTTTAATTTAAATGAAATAAAAAGAAAGAAATAATTTCTAGAACTTTCCAGAGAAGTGTCCACAAGAGCTTATAAGACCTATACTCCTTGTGTCAAACTGGGGCAATAATTGAGGTAGAAGGATCTCTCTTTGTCATTTCTCCTCCAAATAGCTGCTAGAATATTTTTCTAATACTGCTTTCTTAATTCTATATTTTCTAATAAAAACAATGTTTCTAACAATTCTATCTGATCACTAAACATATGAAAAGTGATTCAGTTGATTTAATTAGTTAAAGTGGCTGTGTAATCTATAGGTGGAAGCAAAGTGCCAACCCTTGTGTATTTTGTTCTCGAGTTTATTCATGATTCAAATCAATAATTCACAAGCATTTATTAAATACCTACCTATTCAAGGGAAAAAGCGCTTATTAGGCCTACTACCAACATTGTTTCATTTGATCCTCACAACAACTCTGTACGGTTACTTTAGAGTTGAGGAAACTCAGACTAAGGTTAAGGGACTTGTCCAAGTTCACAACAGCTAGTAAGTGCAAGGCTGTATGTGAACTCATGTCTTCCTGACTCCAGAGTTTTCTTTACTATCTAAGGAGGGAACTGAGGAGATCAAGGTAGTATTAACAGGATTTTTACTGAGCCAGTCTCTAACCTAAGAATGCTCAGGGCCAAACAGGTTTAGAGACTGGGCTGCCAGCAATCAATTAGTTAAATTAATAAGTTTCAGAGTGAGGAATGTTCTCATAGCTGAAATAAAAGCACAGGTTATATACTTAAATCACAAGTGGGAAAGGAGAGGGGAAGGTGGATTACAATCTTTTATTGGTTTCCCATGAGAAAACCATAAATCCCACAATACAACAATTCTGGAATTGTCTTTAGGTGTCTTGACCACTTTCACTAGGGTACAGAACCAGAGTTCTTTGATAGGAAAAGGTTCTACAATCTTTGATTGGATTCACTTAAGGTTCAGTATTGTCAGAGTTTTGATTAATCGGTTCAAGATGCACCATAGGCTCTTACTCCTAACCCAAAGAGGCAGCTCTTGAGTTTTCTCACAGTTGTACACGTCAAGCCACCCATGTACATATTATCTGAAAACTGGCCCTGTACTGATGAATCGATTCCATGTTCCTTTTATTATTTACACACACTTTCAAGGAGTGGGACACCTCTTTTTCTGAATTCAAGGAATTATACCTGTTTACTCTTCCCCTCCCAACTTGGAAGTCTCTAATCTTTCCTCTACTTAGAAATCAAGTTGCCTAATGTCGTATTGTTTCCTTTTAATTAACTTGCCTAATTTGATCGATTGTTTTAGTGTATAAAGGTCTGTCTTCCCCTGTATTTGGGGATCCAGGCCCAAGTTGAGGAAGTTGACATCTAGTTTGTTGGGCATTGCTTAATGGTTTTCCTTCATTCTCAAAGAGGCCTAAATTGACACCACTATGTTGCAGACAAGGTACAGTTTGTTTGACAGTAGCTGAACAGACCAATATGAGTTCTGAAGACTCTACTACACGAAAGGCATAAATAGTCCATGTGAGCCTTTGGATTGGAGATGTCACTAAATTTGCACACCTGATATTTCTTTTGAGCTACTGCAAGTCTGTTTTGCTCATGGAGCACAGAGCCTTCTTTATGTGAGCATGTCATGCTGGCCAGTTCTCACAATTGATTCCAAAGTTCTTCAGAGAGACCTCGACACTGTCCTTGTTTTTGCTTCTTCTGACCTCCATGTGAGTACTTGCCTTGTGTGAGTTCTCCATAAAATAGTCTTTTAAGTTAGCACATGTTTTGCTTTTGAACAGTTTGGCCAGCCCATCAGAGCTGAGCTCTGTGCAGCAGAGTTTAAATGCTTGGCAGTTCAGCTTCAGAAAGGACCACAGTGTCTGGTACTTTATTCTCCAGGTGATCTTCATTGTCCTAAGACAACTAAAGTAGAAGTGATTGAGTTTCCTGGCATGGCACTGGTAGACTGTCTAGGTTTCACAGGCATACAGCAATGAAGTTAGCACAGTAATTCTGTTAAGTCTTCAGTTTCATAGACAATCTAATACCCCTTCTTTCCACGTTTTCCTTTGGTGTCTCCCAAACACTGAGTTAGCTCTGGCAATTTGTGGGGTAACCATTGCTTAATCAAGCATTGCTCAATCAATCGACACGTTCAGAAGATCAAACCTTACTTTTCTCAGTCATTCATCTTTGGCTGGCCATACTAACTACTTTCTACTAGTCAACATACACTTTTGTTGTACACTCAGCATGCAAATACAGTACCGCAAATACAAAGAATGAAATGTTATTATCAAGGGGACTATATTCTAAAGGGAAAGATAAATAAGTGTGTGTGTGTGTGTGCGTGTGTGTGTGAGTGTGTGTGTGTGTGTGTGTGTGTGTGTGTGTGTGTGAGTGCGGCTCTGGTGCAAGGGCTTTTTCACTGAATCAAACAAGGAAAGAAGGAAACAAAAACAGTTTACTATGATCCAGCCACAGTGCTAAGCGCTGGGAAGAAAAATACAAGCAAGAAGAAAGACAGTCTCTGTCCTCAAGGAACATATGTTCTAATGAAGGAAAGACACCATATTAAAGGAAGCTGAAGCAGGAAGGGGTGAGGGGCAGGGAGTGAGGTTACTTGGAGTAGGGAAATGTTTTTGGATTCCATAGGACACCTGGAATAGGGCCAAAGAAAGAAAGCAGTCTAGCTTCAGCCTCTCAACAAAATGGAGGTTCTCCCCTAGTGAGAGAAGTGGGGAGGGCCTTGTGGAGGGATTTTCTGTGGTGAGTGGACCACAGGGAGTGATAGACTTGACAGCATGGTGGGACCTGGACCCCAAAAAGCCCTAAGACTATGTTGAACCAAACCAAGACACCCCACCAACCCGGTTTGTCCCCCTCCCTCCCCACCGTCAAGAAATTCTCTCCTTGTTACAGGGACAGATAGAGTTGACCCTGTAATTCCTCAGATAAAAGCTATCAGTGCAGGGTGCTGGCCCACAGACTTTTTCCCAGGGTTCTTGCCCAAGGATCCTGTCTCTCGTGCCTGCCTAAGGCCTCTGGCAGCTAAACAAAAGCTATCTTTTCTCCTTCCATATCTGGTGTCAACAAAATTGTCTCTGCTGACTCCCTGAATTGTCCCGTTCATAGACTATTGATACCTGTTCCCCGATACTCCTGGACCCCTTGTATTATTACCTAATTAGCATCCTTAACATTCTTTTCCCAGTCCTTTTCTGCATAAGCTTTAGATTCACCTGTATTAAGTTGCAAGTTCCCCAAAGAAACTCTGCCTGCTTCTATTGGAGTTACAATAAACCAGGGGTGGGGATCCCGCAGCCTGGAGGACACATGTGGCCCTCTAGGTCCTCAGTTCAGCCCTTTGACTACATCTAAACTTCACAGAACAAATTTATCCAGTAAAACTTGGACTCAGTCAAAAGGTTGCACCCAAGGACCTAGAAGGAAACATGTGGCTTTGAGGCCAAAGGTTCCCTGCCCTTGCAATAAACCTTTCCACTTGACTGAAAGAAGGCTTGAGTATGTGAATTCATTCCTGACAACTCTGCCTTGGCATTCTTGGGGTCCCAGCACCCTAAACCTCTACCCTCGAAACTTCTTCAACATGACTAAACAATGTTGACCTGAAAGTTTGGTTAAAGGAGGCAAACAGACTAGGTGATATGTAAATCCATATTGTTTCTTCCCTTAAAGCTATTCGAATACACACAGGTATGGAGCCAGATAAAATCTGACTGCCTGAACAAAAGAATCAGAAGGCTTAAATACATTTTGGAACCATCCTGATTCAGGGTGGTTGTCACTCAAAATTATGGTCTCCATAAGTGTTTCATCATGGTATGAGAAAGGAATTTTCGAAAATACAATAAAATAAGAGAGTGGACAAAGTGTCAGTTGAAATTATGACCCAGGATATCTGTGTTTTCTTTACCACTAACATGACATAGCATAGTAAATGTCAAAAAAAATATTAAGATAAGAAAAAGTCCCACTACTCAAGGTTTTGTCTCAGGTTAAGAGCCTCATCCTTATTGGGCATAAAATCAATTACATCTGGCCTTGTTGACATAGGAAGAGATATTCTCTGAGTTTAGTTAGAGAACAAAGAAGCTGTTAGGTCCAGGCTCTTCTTCTGTTTGATTAGTTCAAGTTCTGGCCCTTATTAAGGTTATTAAATTGATGCTAAATGATTATCAACAACAACAACAAAATTACATCACAGGCGCAATCTAAGCAGTTTATTACAAAGGGTAAAGCTATATCAGATCCTAGAAGTCAGACCAAGCACGAAGTAAAAGCAGAATGACTTACGGCACAGAAGGGAGGAATCTAGGAGAGTCATTGTATCTCCTGGCATTTTGAGAGGAAGATTCAGGTTGAGGGAAGAACCAAGATAAGTCAAACTTTTTCCAAAGCGTCCCCACCAGATATATACCTGTCTCTTCACAGACACTGTAACATCATGTAACAGTTTTTTCATTACTCAAACCCTGACAGCAAACTGAATATTGCCTCAACCGCAGAAAGGCCAGCAGTAGGCTGTGGGGTGTTGAGGGGCATTGATGGGGAGAAGGTGGTGGTGGATCTAGAGGTAGACGCAAACGTAGGTGGATTGAGCTTGAGTTCTAGGGTATCAGGCATTTTTCTATTCAAAACATACCTGAAAAGTCAAAAAGTAACATGAGGATTATTCTATCACCTTCTGTAGCAGCAACCCCCCCTCCCCCAACAATCCTCCCCCTAACATACCCAGGATGGTGGCTAGCACAGGTTCTTAGATCTGCTTTTCTAAAGGAAAGCAATTCAAAATGGATTAACAATCTTACTTTAATCAAACATACATCATTTACCTAGTTCAGGGGGAAAAAGTCAACACCCTGAACTTCAGAGAATACAAAGAGAATTCAAACAGAAGTTACAAGCAGACAGAGAAACAGATCAGCAGATGGGGCTTCCACCTCTCTGACCATTCCATCCATACCTAGTTAGTTACCAGAGAGGGAAGCACCAACATATGGTCATCTGGCCAAATCATACAACTCTTCTCAAAGTGAGCCCCAAAGCAAAACCTCACATCAGGGTATATATAACCTTCTCCTGGATCAGAGAATGTCACAACCCTCTGGACCCACTGCCTAATCACAAAGTAACAAGGTATGGACATTCTTGAAAAAGAAGCCTCCATGTGACCACATTGAGGCTATTAGGGGGCAGAATATATTATCAAATCAGGGAAGGTTCTCAAAGTCACTTAAGCCTATGAAGGGGCCAAGGGGCAGGGAAGATCTTCAGATTCCCATAACACAATGGTTCTCAACCTTCTTAATGCCACAACCCTTTAATACTTGTATGTGGGCGTATCTGCATGTGGGCAGACCCACCTGGAGACAGATAGAGGAGAGGTGTCTTGGTTCCTAAGACCATCAGAAATACATGTTTTCCGATGGTCTTAGGTGACCCCTATGAAAGGGTCATTTGACCCCCAAAGGGGTCACGACCCACAGGTTGAGAACCACTGCCATAACACCTTCTAAGCTTAAATCAGGGGTAGATTTAAGAAGGTCCAGCAACTTGGATGGGAAAAGATGCATCTTTATTTAACCCCAATTTCCTCACCTACCCTCCTCCTCCCCCACCCACCCCCAAAAGAAATTGACACATAAATGTAAAGTGAATAAATATAAAGTAGTGAACAATGTAGTGGTTTGGGAGGGAGAGTACTAGCAGATGGGGAGATCAGGAGATCAGGAAAGGTTTCATGCTGGTAGTGTTTCATCTGTTTCTTGAAGGAAGAAGGGGAATCTGTGAGAAGGTGGTGAGAAGGGAATGTATTCCAGGCATAGAGACAATGGGGACAAAGAAACAGAGAGGAGAGATGGAGGGTCCTGTGTTGGGAAGATCAGAGGGCTGGAGGGGGCAAGTAATGCCTAGTGAGATGGAAATGAGTTGGGGACAGAGTGTGAAGGGTTTTAAAAGCTGGTGTCTTTTGAAACATTTCTCAAATACCACCCCCCCCAAACACACACACACACACACACACACACACACACACACACACACACACACTTCTCTTCTCTGACATTGTTGCTACTCTAGTGCAGTCCCTCATCACCTGATGCCTGGTGTATTGTGTAGTCTGCTGGTCTGTCACCTGCCTCAAGTCTAATCCAGCCTCCCTTCAGCCACTAATGTGATTTTCCTAAAGCACAAGTATGACTTTTGTCACCCTCCTACTCGATAAACTCCAGTGGCTCCCTATTGCCTCCAGGATCATTTGAATGACAGGATTTGGCATTCAAAGTCCTTCATAAGCTGGCTCGATCTCGCCTTTACAGGCTTCTTACATCTTACTCTG
>CM053593.1:195423265-195471553 GCA_028646575.1 Pseudocheirus occidentalis
TTGTTTGGATCTGTTCAATAATATCTTGACTTCTCATAATGTCATTAGCTTCCATTTGCTCCAATCTAATTCTGAAGGAATTATTCTCTTCAGTGATTTTTTGAGATTCTTTTTCCATTTGACAAATTGGACTTTTTAAGGCATTCTTCTCCTCATTGGCTTTTTGGGCCTCTTTTGCCATTTGAATTAGTCTATTTTTAAGGGGTTATTTTCTTCAGTCAGGTTGTTGGCTCTCTTCATGATTTTCTTGCATCCTTCTCATTTTTCTTCCCAATTTTTCCTCTACTTCTCTCATTTGGTTTTCAAAATTCTTCTTAAGCTCCTCTATGGCCTGTAATCAGTTCACATTTTTCTTGGAAGCTTTTGCTGCAGGAGTTCTGACTGTGTTGTCTTCCTCTTGTTCCATGTTTTGATCCTTTTTTGTCCCCCAAAAAGGAATCTAAAGTTGCTTTGCTTCCTTTGCCTGCTCATGTTGCCAGTCAATTACTTGACTTTTGAGTTCTTTGCCACAGTAGAACTCTGCTTCCAGAGGGGAGAGCTTTGTTCCAGATTGCTGAGGTTTTTGCAGCTGCTGGAACTATTAGGAGGCTACTTTCTCTACAGCCTCCACCAACTTTGGCTCACTAGTCACACAACTTAGGACCACCACCCAAGACTGTGATCACCAATCTAGGCAAGAGCACTTAGCCTCTGAATGATCATTTGGCCCCCCTGCAATCTGCAGGCCAGAAGCTCTGAAGCAGCCACATGGAGGCAACTGCAGGGCCACCTCTTTTGCTGCTTCTGGCTCTGGGAGCAGAAGGCTGGACCCTCCTCCATCCCCTCCAAATTCAGGCAAGTTATATTACTTTGTCTTTGGCGTTTATGGGTTGATAATTCTGGACACAGATGCCAGTGATCCACTCTCCCAAATGCTCCAGTCAGGCTGGTCAGGCCACCCTGAGGCTAAAACCTCAGGTTTATTCAGGGCTTGGCTCAGCTCCCAGCATATTGCCATGAACCCTTCCTCTATGCCTGTGGAGCTGTCTTCAGTGGGAGATTTGTTTCTCTGTTTCTTTGTGGGTTCTGGAGCTCTAAAATTTGTTTAGAGTCATATTTTATAGGTATTTGAAGTGGTTATAGGGGGAGCCGCAGAGTTTTCCAAGCAGACAATTTTTAGAGCATCTTTTCTAGCCCTTCCTTACGTTAGGAGGTGATCAGTATGGTCCTCAAAAAAGGCTACTCAGACTCCCAGGGGGTTCAGAATCCCACTGCTGCTTCAGTTCAATGAGAATGCAATATTATGGGCCTATGAAAGGTTTTGACTACAGCTCCCAGTGTATCCACACCTGTAGCTTCATCACTTCCCTATTGACATAGGACTTTGAGGTAGGTAACAATGGTAAAATTATTATAAAATAAGAATAATATTTTTGAATAAAGAATAAATTGGATTTAAGTGAGGCAGAGTTGCGCAAAGTTGTCAGTCTTACTCTCTCTTCCAGAGTCATTAAAGTCCAGTGGCAAGACAATAGTCGAAGTCATTGCTTGGGATACAGTAGATGACCTTGACATCTTCTACGATTAACCAAGCTCTACATACTGCACAGCACCTGCTTTAGGTACCTTTGTAGCCTTTGTAACACATTGTTCTCCTCTACTCATTCTGCTATGGGAAGTCTTCACATCCCACTAACTCATCAATGGGTTTGAGGCCTATCAGTTACTCTCAACCTAGTTTAGGCTATCTGCTGAAGCAGTTTACTAGGATGTGGGTCTCTTGTGCATGCTACAGCTTCTTGGTGTCACAGATGAGAGCTGAGTGGCAGGTGGACACCAAAGGTGGAAAGCAGTCCTCAAAAAGGTTCTGCAGCCCTCACACCTAAGGTACTAGTCTTCCCTGAACACCTATATACACCTATTAATAGGTGTAAATATGTACAAACAAGATATATATATATATATATACACACACACACAATATATAGAAGTTCATCACACAGGGAAGGCACTAGCAGGTAGGTAGATGAACTAGGATAGATTCCAGAAGAAGATGAGATTTGAGTTAAATCTTGAAGTTATGTGAGCTTAGAAGCTTAGGGAGGAGGAAGAGTATTCCAGGCAGTCCCCCAGGCATAACAGACAAGTCACTTCAAAGGCATGAAATTAAGAGATGGAATGTGATGTGTGAGAAATAGCAAATAGATCAGTGTAGCTGGATTGGAGTGTATGCTGCATGTCTAGAATGCTCTCCTTCCTCACCACTACTGCTAAATTTGCCTGGTTTCTTTTAAAACAGCTCCAATCTCACCTTCTGCAGGATGTTTTTCCTTCTTTTCACAGGTGATAATGCCTGCCCCTATAAGATTACCTTCCATATACTTGGTAAATATCCTGTATGAACTTGTTGTGTATGTACTTATGGTGTAAACTACTAGCAGATACATTTCATCATTTTCTTTTCATTACTATTACTTAATACAGTGCTCTATATGTATACATACAATGGCAAGAGAAGGCTCCCAGGACATTGGATCTACCCTGCTTGGAGAATTTATGGGAGGTGATAATCATGAAATATATTTTTGACTGAAGTCTGAATTAATCAAATAGACTGCTTTGCCTTACTTTAAAAAATGCCTATTTCTGTGTCAGCAACCCTAGAGACCAGAAAAGGTTGAAAGTAGGGTTTCCCCTTATCTTGGGACATACTACAGAGGCATCCTGAGATCACAAATTCCAAATGGACCCTGCTTTGTCTTTGTTCTCTGAGCGAGATTGGAGAATACCTCTTCCTATGTCAACAAAGCCAGATGAGGCTGACTTTATGGCCCTTAAGGATGTGAACTATAACTCAAGGCCTTAGCTTGAGTAATGGGACTTTTTCTTAAAATTTTTGGACATATATTTTTTAATGGAATGGTAATAGTAAAGAAAACACAGATATCCTGAGTCATAATTTCAATCGACACTTTTTCAATTCTCTTATTTTATTTTACCATCTATTTATTTACCATCTATTCAATTAATAAAATTCCTTTCTCATACAAAGATTAAACATTTATGGAGATCACAAATTTGTGTGACACAGCCATCCTGATTTGAGATGGTTCTAAAATGTATTTAAACCTTTTCATTCTCTTGTTCATCAGTTAGAACTTAGCTCTCTTAACTCCTTGAACAAGTTTGCTAGTCTTAAGGGAATAAATGCTGTAACTGTATATCACCTAGTAGCCTGTTGTCTCCTTTAACCAAACTTCTTAAAGATTAACAGAGGATATAGAAATGAATTGCATGGAAAAGGTAGGCAAAATGTATGTTTTCATGTACAGTATTATATGGAGTATCTCCTACCCATCTCTTTTATGAGATCTTTTTTATGAGTGTTTTCCCATAAATTCTCAAAACTTCCCACATAGGATGAACCATAAAAACTATAAAAATGTTGTGGTATAGGGTAGGGTTGCTTGAGATCCCAAAATATCAACATGCTCAGTCCTGCCACATGAATTCGACTCAAGTCTTCTCTCAGCCAAAGAAAACTAAAGTTTATCAAAAGTTTGTTATATTGGGTAGACTCTTAAGGAGCCTAGGTATCTGTAAGGCTTGCAGGCCAGAATCATCTGACACAGAGTAAGTCTCTGCTAGGTCATTCTATGGCGCTCTCACACTGCATGGAGGGAAGATGGGGTCCTATATACAGAAAGGTTGTGGGAGGATTCTAGGGGTGTTCTAGAGGAGGAGTTTGGGGAGGATCTTCAGAAGTCAGATGAAGTCAGATTTCAGTAGAGTTTGGAGAAGGTCTTCAGGAATTAGATGAGGTCAGACTCCTGTACAGAGTGATTAAGGGTGGGAAGTTGTTGGAGACTACCTGGGGAGGACAGATGATGGTGGGCCAGGCCAGTTCTAGGGTGTAACAGATTTGGGCCTGGAAGATCAAGGGTAGGAAATTGCTGGACAAAAGGAGGGCCAAAGACTTTGGCAGAGCCACAACTTAAGGCCCACGGACTCAGGCAAACGCTAAGTAGGAAGATTCAGGGGGAGCTCAAGGGGGCTCCCAGAACCTGCACCCCATCATGTCCATCCACCTTCCAAGCAGAGCAAGTTTAATCCCACATCCATATTATGGCACAGCTTTTCAAATATTTTAAGCCAGTTATTGTTCACCTATAGTTCTCATTTTCTCATTGTACCTCTGTATTGGTCTACCATAGGCTGTATCAACATTAGAGAGCCAGTACTCCCCCGACTCTGCCCTCCTTTCCCTTCCCCCACTTTCCTCCCCTCCACTTTTATTTACAAGAAGAATCTTCAGTAGATTGGTTTTTGGAAGGGAATGGGAGAGTTTATAAATAGAACAGATCGAAAACCAGCTTTTCCATTGGCTACTATAAATTAGCCAATCACAGTACTTTGTTTTCGCTCTCAGCACACTTTATAAGAGAATCAGTTTGTACCTTTACTACGTTACTTTGGTTCTTTTATTCCAAGACTAATAACTCTTAAAAATTATTTGCCATGTCCGGACGTGGAAAGCAAGGTGGCAAAGCTCGTGCCAAAGCAAAGTCGCGCTCCTCTAGGGCTGGTTTGCAGTCCCCCAGTGGGCCGTGTACATCGGTTTCTCTGAAAAGGCAGCTATTCCGAGCGAGTAAGAGCTGGAGCACCTGTGTGTATTTGGCCGCTGTACTGAGAGTACCTGACTGCTGAAATCTTGGAGCTCCCTGGCAATTCGGCTCGGGATAACAAGAAAACTCGCGTCATTCCCCGGCATCTTCAGTTGGCCATAAGGAACGAAGAACTCAACAAGTTGCTGGGCAAAGTCACTGTTTGTTGCCCAGGGTGGCGTTCTGCCTAACATTCAAGAGGTTCTGCTGCCCAAGAAGACCGAAAGTCACCACGAAGTCAAGGGCAGATAAGTGATTTGAGACAATCCTGTATTTTTGTCTCTGATCTGACTGAAAACCAAAGGCTCTTTTGAGAGCTACCCACAAAGCTAATTAATTTTCACTCGTAAGTGTAACAACCTGGTGACATTTAAAAATTTTTTATTATGAATTGTTTTCTAGCTAAACAAAACCTACCCGTTCCAGCACTACTTGCTGAATGAATTTACCTACAATTTGTAAGGGAATGAAGCTTTGGTAGTGCTAATTTGGGAGCCCAGGGTGTGACCTTTAGGAAATTTAAATAATTCCTACCTAAAAACATTAGTTAGATCCCTTAGAAAAGGGCATTTGGGGGAGGAGGTCCGAGTTCTGTTTTCTCATTTGTTTATAACATATATGTTTATAACAGTTAAGGAAAGTTTTTTTTCCTTAAAAAATACTATTTTATTAACCTTATCTCACTGCGCATTGTTCTCAAAAAACTTTAAATGTCTATAGTATTTTCCTCACCCCCTTTTTGGTTTGAAGTACAGCCACCTCGTTTAGAAGGTTCAAGTGATGCCAGAAAACTCTCATTTAAGGCTCTTAAAATGATACTAAAATGCCCAATGCTTAACTAAGAACGAGTTTTTGTCTCTGTCGTCAAGGAATTTACAACTTTCCCTACCTAAAGGCAACTTCTCATATGCACACAAGCACTAAATCGACCTTTAAGGAGGGAATAGTAAAACTTAGAACAAACTCGGTTACATGCTAAGAGTACTTGCTCTCCACAAAAGTTGATGGAAGACGGAGCCTTAGTCTTATGGTTCCATTCCCCATTCACTGCCTCACTTTGTCTTAATCTCCCCTTCCAGTGCTGAAGGAGGTCAGGGTTAGAACTGAGAATAGACAGAACAGATTGATGGCTGAAGCTCTGCTTCCCCCACACCGATTGGAGTTGGGGGGTAATTCCAGTTTTCCGTTTCCTCTTTGTTTTTTCAGGTATTCTGGCTCCTTAGGGGATCGCCTACAGTTTTCCCCTCCCATGTCCAACTTCCTGAGACTCTCGGGAAGAGAATCTTATAGGTAACTGGGAAGAAGGAAGTGTAAAATTATCTCTATTTCAGGCAGTCAGACCAACCCCAATACTGGAATGCTAGTTTTAAGGAAGCAGACTTCTAAGACCTTTGGAGCTGTGGTACTCCCATATCAGAGTTCTGCTGAAGGGAAGGAGTTAGGGGGCAGGGAGGGTGGTGGTGAGGAAGTGCCTTCTTATGCTGCCTCCTTCACCCTGCTCCATCACCAGGCCCCATGTCCTACACCTTCCACTCGCCTCTCCACCACTGTCCAAGATCACAACCATCTGAGCAGAATCTGCCACCTACTTTCTAGCTCCCACAACAGGGTGTCATACAGGGAATCTTGACCTTTTGTATGTTTGATGAACTCCATGTGATAAATGAGAGGTTAATGAAAATAAAGATTTAATTTTCCCCACTGTAACCACTGACCCCCTGAAATCTGTCCACAGATCACTTCAGCATGTATGAATCCCAGGCTGAGAAGCTCTGATTTAGTGGAAAGAGCCCTGGATTTGTTGTTGGCCTGTATCTGACTTTCAGATAATTCTTTTCATTATCTGGAAGATGACTTCCTCTTCAGTAAAATAAGAGACTTGAGTTATGGTCATATTGCAAAGCTTCCTTACAACTTGAAATTATGATAAAATATTGAAATGGCTGAATTGACATAAAGACGTTTCTTTGAGTCCTGAAATCTCTGGGAAATTCTTATCCAATTCGATACAATGGACTACTTGTAAGCGATGTTTATAACAGGGAGTTTTTTTCCTTCAAAAATATGATTGTATTAACCTTATCTCACTGTGCATTGTTCTCAAAAATTTTAAAAGCACACCTCTCCACAGCCAACACCTGTTTTCTTCCAAGGAGATGTGATTCGGATTTTTAAAAATAGGGTAAATACCATAAAATAAAAACAATGTCTGTGACTCTTTCTCCTGGATTTTGTGGGTAGTTCAGTCTAATGATTTCTGCTTTCAGAGACATCATTCTTTCAATAACAAGTCAAAATACGAACAAACGCAAAATTTTTTAAAATGTCTAGAAAGACCAATCACTAACCATAGTGGGCTTTTAAAATGTTAATTGAAAAAAAAGAAGTCAGTTTTATTCTGACGAACATGTTGATTCCAGAAGCAAGGAAAAGAAATCTTCAGTATTGACTTTGCTCCTTAAAACTGGCTTTTTACCCAATGGAATTAGACCTGGATTGAATTAAAAACCAATGAGGAAATAACGCGGGACTTTCGAATGTCGTCTTGTCCAATCAGGAGAGAGTCACTTCTATAAATAGGGCCAGAAAGACTTGGGTTTATATTTTAGTTACGAAGAGTTTGTAGGAAGTCGCGTTGATAAGATGGCTCGTACCAAGCAAACCGCACGTAAGTCCACTGGAGGGAAGGCACCCCGCAAGCAGCTTGCTACAAAGGCTGCCCGCAAAAGTGCTCCTGCTACTGGCGGTGTGAAGAAGCCTCACCGCTACCGGCCCGGCACCGTGGCGCTGCGAGAGATCCGCCGCTACCAGAAGTCGACAGAGCTGCTTATACGCAAGTTGCCCTTCCAGCGGTTGGTGCGCGAAATCGCGCAGGACTTCAAAACTGACCTGCGGTTTCAGAGCTCGGCAGTGATGGCTTTGCAGGAGGCGAGTGAATCCTACCTTGTGGGACTATTTGAGGACACGAATCTGTGCGCCATCCATGCCAAGCGGGTGACCATCATGCCAAAGGATATCCAGCTGGCTCGCCGCATCCGCGGCGAGAGGGCTTAAGCCACAAGGAGGCGCGAAATCCAAAGGCTCTTTTAAGAGCCACACATTCTCAATGAGAGGTGTAATCACACTTTAAATAGGGGATGGTCTTGATAACTTTTAAGTTTGTGGAAGTTTCCGTGTGGCTGGAAATAGTATTTCATTTTTTTTGCATGTTAAAATAAGCTGGTAAGCTAAATTTTAGCGTTTTCCTGATTTGTCTTAGTTATTAATGCAGGTTTGGGAGGTGGTCTGCCTAGTTTTTCGTTGTTGTATGTCTAGTTTATAGACCAGTACGATTTACCTTTATGGCTATCAGTTCAAGATGGGTTACTTAGTCTTATTTTTTTCAAGTTCCCCTACTGTATGGGTAAGTGTATTTCCTGTACTTAATTTCCCATTGCATCTAGAGGGTAGGACTGTACAGTTCATCCAGTTTTGAGCCCAGGCAGGATGATTTAGGCAGGCAGCCTGATGGCAGCCCTGAGAGGCCAGAGTGCCTGGGACTGAAGTCCAAAGAGGGGACTGCTCTATGAAAACTGAACTAAACATTAATGCTTTTTCCTTCCAGACTGAAGTGGTGTGGGAAGTGATTAAGCCCAATGTGCTCTGGAATAAGCTGTTTTAATATCTTTGAAGCATTTTTTAAAAAATGTAATTTGAATGCAGGAGACCTATGGCTACAACTGGGTGAATACTAGCCAATACTGGTGACTGGAACCAGTGACAGAACCAAGACACCTAATTCCATGTAGTTAGAAATCTGAAGAGAGGGGTGAAAACAGCCTACGTGGCCTTCAGGCAGTGAGACCAGGGTAGTCAGGGAACCATAAAAATGAAGAAGTTACCCATAAAGAGGGTTAGGGTTACTCGAGATCCTAAAATACCAACACACCAGTCCTGCCGAAAGAATTCTAGGGGTGTTCTAGAGGAGGAGTTTGGGGAGGGTCTTCAGGAGGAGTTAATGAGGTCAATGCAAGGGTGGATTGATATTTTGATAGACTCAGAGTGGGAAGTAGATGGACAATGGAGGGCCAGGCTAGTGACAGAGGTTTGGGCCCAGCCACAATGAGAAATTTGTGGCCTCTGCAAATTCCTCATCAAGTGGGAAGATTTAATCAGACTTCAAGGGGTTTCCCAGAGCCTGCACCTCAAAGATTCAAGGAGAGCTCAAGGGGGTTCCCAGTGTCTGCACCTCATCATTACCACTTAGAAAATTGCCTCTTCAGTATTAGATACCTCTTTCTCCCTTCCATATACCTAAAACAACAACCCAAAGCAAAACAAAACAAACAAAAAAACCCTGACACCATCCCTCATGCTCTTTTTCATTACACCAGTTTTTGATGAAGAGATGATCTTTCTCTATCAAAGCCAAATTCTCTACATGCACCCATCACCCATCCCCTCCTCTTTTCTCCAGATTGCCCTCACAAATCATTGCCCTTTCTCCCTTCCTGTCTACCTGTTCTTGCCTTTTGCCTAAAAATAATCCAAGACTCCATTATCTTTGAAAACAGCTCACTAGATCCTCTATTCCCTCAAACTGATGAGGTGTGAGGTGTAGGCTCTGAGAGACCCCTCCCTTTTGAGCTCTCCTTGAATCTTTGAGGTACATACTCTGAGAAAACCCTTGAAGTAGATTGAATCTTCAGGAGGCATTTGCAGAGGCCATAAGTATTTCATTGTGGCTGGGCCCAAACCTGTTAATAGCCTGGCCCTCTGTCGTCATCTGCTTCCCACCCTTGACCCTATCAAAATACCTCATTAACTCCACCTGAAGTCCCTCCCCAAACCCATTACTGGCGTCTGACCTTATTGACTCCTCCTGAAGACCCTCACCAGGCTCTTCCTCTGAACCACCCCTAGATTCCTCTGTATATAAGAACCCATCTTCCCTCCATCTTTGTGAGAGTGCCATGAAATGGCCTAGCAGAGACTTGCTCTGTGAGAGCACCATAGAATGACCTAGTATAGACTGGTTCCTTAAGAGTCTACCCCATATCTTTCAATAAACCTTACTTTTTCTTTGGCTGAGAAGACTTGAGTGGAATTCTTTCAGCAGGACCCGGCATGTTGGTATTTTGGGGTCTCAGGCAGCCCTATCCCTCTTTGGGTACCTCTTCAAAACTATTGTTCTACCTCTTCTCTCTCCATCTGATTCTTAAAATAAAAACTGTTTGTACTCTGCCTTAGTGTCTTGTCTTCTCATATTTCAGAACTTCACAGTCTGATTTCTGGCCTCAAAACTCATACAAAAACTGCCCTACTAAATTACTAATGATCTATTAACTGATGATACTTGCTGTCTTTAATCCTTCTTGACCTTTCTGCAGCATTTGACACTGGTAAATACCTTCTCCCTCTGGATAATCTTTTTTTTTCCTCTGGGATTATACTTTCTCATTTGGCAACTGCATCAATGTCCATGAGTTTAGTTCTCATCTCTATGTTGCTGCTACTCCTTGTCCTTTGTTCTTGAAGAGGATCAGGGTATCAGGGAGGTGGTGCAAGTGAATTGGATTTAAGCGAGGGAGGGTTGTACAAAGTCACCAGCCTCACTTTCTGCCCTGGAGCTGATGGGGTGCTGGGGTGCCTTTGTAACATTGTTGTAACTTCAGTCTGTAAAATCTCACTTGAATTTGGGTACCTATGTTTGTGAAATCAGCCTGTGCAATTAAGTTGTAAAAATCACACTTCCCCCCAGCCATAAAGGCATTAACTCTGCCTCTCCCCTACCCCCAGCCTAAAAGTCTTTTCCCTGAGCAGGCAGTCTGCCTAGCTACAGTAGCTGTGAATACATCACCCAAGCATTCAAACAAACCCTTAGTTTAGAGAAATGTATACTTTCTTTGTTCTAAGTGGTCAGCTGCACCCAAAAACCTTGAACAACATTATCAGAAGAGATAACTCCCTCCCAATTTGTTACCTCCTGAATCCCTCATCAATCTAGCTTCCAAACTTGGACAATCAAACCTATCGTCCCAACAGCCATATTGTCAAAGATGAGTAACAGACTGGACTTTTCTCAGTCATCCTTGACCAAAAGTAACCTAGAGATGTGTCAAGGCAAAAACCACACTTCCTGGTAGCTTCCCCCCCCCCCCCATGTCCCAATGAATTATGGGCAATGCGCCTTAGAAGTTGCTACAAAAAGTGCAAGTCCCTTTAAACATTGACCACTCCTAAACTCCTTCCTAATCCCACCCTTACACACCTAGTTATAAGTGTTACACACCTAGCATAATTAATCTCTGATTGACAGGTTTATGGCTTTAAAAACTGTATCTCTAACCTCCTGCACTTTGCAAGTTCCTTTACTCTCCTCTCCTGCCTGCTGCAAAGTCAGTGTAACAATAAACTTTTATAACTCTGCCAAAAGATAGCTTGAGTACAGTAATCCATTTCAGACTAAAAAAGAACCCTCAAAGGATTTCCTGGAAATCCATCTACCCCCCTCACCCTCATCAGAGCCATCTGGGTTCAGTGGCCAAATATGGGTCAGGACAACTGAAGATGGCCCAGCTTGTAGTGGGGAACCTGGACCTTTTCAAGGTAAGGTGTTTAACAGGTCTCAGTTTCACTAAGGCAGAGCCCATTCAGTGATTAAGGCTTAATAAAAATGAGGCAAAGAATGGCCTCTTAAAAAAAAGCTCTGGGAGGGCAAAACCAGAAACAATTGTTATTTACATTCATTCTGAGCCAAAAGGTGACCAAGTAGGGCTTGATCTGGGACTACAGTGATTTGGGGTTAAGGCTGGTCTTTAAGACAAAAAAGAATGCAAACAAGAGAAAAAATGTTTCAGAGATTAAAATTTACTCTCCTTGGATAATATTTTTTCTCAGGGAGTATACTTTCTCACTTGGCAACTGCATCAGTCTCCATGAATTTAGTTATCTCTATGTAAATAATTCATATACATGTATATATACACACATATACATACACACATATATACATGTATGCACCCACCCTCGCGTGCACATACACACACACCCATACATATACCTACCCAGACTGTGAATTGGAGAGAGGATAAATGTTATTTTCTAATGACTCTCATATGAATCTTGTCTGTTTTCCCTAACCAGTGAATAGACCTTTCCAAGAAAAAGGAGAAGGAGGAAGATAATAAGAATGAGAAGGAAACTGAAGAGAAGGAGGACAAATTCTGGAAATCAGGGATTGGTTTATTTTTAGTTTTTATCCTTAGCATATATCACAGTAGTGCCTGGCATATAATAGGGCCTATTGTCTGACTAACCAATTTACTGACAGCTGTCCCAGAAACCTGTTTCACTGTGGCATGTAGGGGTTCAACATCCCTACAATCCTAGAAATCAATACTAGAAATTTATGAAATGATGATTATGTGCATTGAAGGGAGCTAAAGGTTCTAAAAGGCAGAGATGAGGAGAGACAGCATTTCAGGCATGGGGGACCCAACTTTTGCCTAGGCAGAGGTGGAAAAATTCACGTCTTGTATGGAGGATAAACACTTAGCTAGGTGGCACAGTGGATAGAGTGCTAGGTCTGGAGTTTAGAAGACTTGAGTTCAAATGTGACCTTTGATACATATTAGCTGTGTGATCCTGAGCAAGTCACTTAACCCTGTTTGCCTCAGTTTTCTCATCTGTAAAAGCGAGTTGAAGAAGGAAATGGAAAACCATTCTAGTATCTTTGCCAAAAATAAAAATAAAACCCTAAATAGGTCAGATATAACTGAAAGGACTGAACAACAAATGGGGGAAAACAAGCAGGCCAATTTCACTGAACCACAGAGAACAAGAGAGGGAGCAATGTGTAATAAACCTGGAAAAGTAGCTAGGGGCCAGATGGAATTGGATTTTAAATGCCAATCCAAGGACTTCTAGTTTAACTTAAAGGTAATGAGGGAGCACTTAAGTTTCTTGAACAAAGGAGAGGAGAGACAGGTTCAGGCCTGTGTTTTAATATTATCTTTTTGGTAGCTGTGCAACAGGATGGATTGGAGAGTTTGGGATGAAGGATGAGTTAAGCACACATAAAGTTTAAGAAATCTATGGGACATTCACATGGAGCTGTCCAGTTGGAGATGTAGGACAAAAGTTGAAGAAATGAGGGCTGGAAGATTTGGGAGTCATATGCATAGAGATAATAGCTGAGAATATGGCCAAAATTTGTCAAAGAATCTGTGACAAATTACTGCTGACTAGGTACTGCTGCCAATCATCAATCAGCTACTCAGAGATAAGGGCACAGGCTTCATTGAACTCTCATCAATCATTCATCCAACCCTGAGTATTCAGCAACCTTATATAGAAGGTGAATACATAAGCAGGATTAGTACAATGGAATTTTAGTGAGAGTAGATGTGGAAAGTAAGGGTTTACAAATCAGGAAACAGACAACAGAAGGGGAAGATAGTCATGTCTGTGTCAAGAAGATCTGGGAACCAGCTGATCAAAACTGGTATTTTATTTCTCAAGCTTAATTTTTGCAACTTCAGCAGGAGACACAGCCAAAATGGTACCAGGAAGTTCAAGAGAAAGTTTGAAGCAAAGCTTTTCTTAGCACAGAGGAGGCAAAAAGTCTGAGTCAGAAATTCTCTTACTACAAATCTAAGAGTGTTAGTAAAATCACCAAGTAGAGAGAAAAGAGGAAAGAAAAGGAGATAAGCATTTTAAGTGCCTAATATGTACCAGGTATTATGCTGCTGCTGTGGTTGTTACTACTTCAGTTTTTGAAATGGACCAATGTATTACAGGGTGATGTCATGACTTTCTCTTGAACTGGATGTAAATGAGGCAGAGTTGCACAAAGTTGTCAGCCTCTCTCAGAGTTATCAAAGTCCAGTAGCAGGATAAAAGTCAAGATCACTGGTGATGACCTGGAATGTAGTCAATGATCTTGGCATCTTCCATTGTCTAACCAAGCTCTAAACTTCAGCCACCTTCATGGCCTTTGGAACAAATTGTTCTCATCAACCCATTCTACCAGGGTAGGTCTTCACATCCTGGTTTACTGGAGCATGGCTGCTGGGCATACTTCTTGGAGCCACTGAGAGCTGGGTGATAAGTGGACACCAAAGGTGGATAAATAGCTCTGGAAAGGGCTCACATTTTCCTCATTTCAGGCACAAAACTGTATTTAATGTGCCACCTACCTACCTCTGAAGAGGAGAGAGCCTGGGTCAGAACCATGGGTATACCCATAAGGACTGACATATAATTTAATAATAATACACATCTAATATAACACTAAGTGCCACACATTGTTCTGAGCACTTTAAAGTTACTATTTCATTTAAGCCTCACAACAACCCTGGGAAACAGATGTTATTATTAGCACCCTCATTTTACAGATGAGGAAAGTGAGGCAAACAGGTTAAGTAACTGCCCCAGAGTTACAGCTAAGGATTCTAGGCTGCGTTTGATTGCAGGGCCTCCTGACTCCTGGCCTGCGTTCTGTACACTGAGCCACCAAGCGGCTACAAGGGCACGTTCACAAAGGAGGAGGGTCACGAAAGCCCAGGTGGGCGAGATGACCCAGTAGGAGGGGTGGCCCACAGCGATCAAGGTTGAAGAAAGGTCAAGAAAATTACTTCCCCGCCCTCTAACGCCCTCAGAGAAGAGGCCAATTGTTTCCAACTGCCTCAAAGAGCCCAAACTTTGATCTTGGTCGTTTCCCAGAATACTGTGACGACACTGGCGTCACCTGAAGAATGTTTTCCTGAGGAACGTTTTCCAAGGTCTCGTGATAGGAACTGGCCAATCCAAAACAGAGCGGGTTGTTCCCAAAAAAAAAAAAAAAAAAAAGTCTCGCGTCTTCCGGCTTCCGCCTCCTTCTCCGTTTCCTGCAGCCACTTCTCCACTAGGCGGCTTCGGCTCCCCTCCCGGAACTTTTGTGTGCCCTTCCCTTTGCTTGGGCGTCGAAATCCGGTGCAATTTATGCGGTCGTCGAAGTGCTTGGCAGATCGCTCTCCCCGGCCCCAGGCTGTCACCACTCCAATCCCGGGACCAAGCTCTGCACTTCTGTCGGTGCTCGCTCGGCGTTCTTGCCAGGGGCGGGCGGTGGGATGTGGCGCTTCCTGCGCCCACCCAGACGCTCGCTTTAGGGAGGTTGGAGACTCGGCCTTGCCTCTCTGAGGTTGTCCCAAGCCGCAGACGGACGGATCCTCCCTTCTTCCTTCGGCAGCAGCCATGGCGGCCCCCGATCTGTCTGCGAATCTTCAGGAAGAAGCCACCTGCGCCATCTGCCTGGACTACTTCACCGATCCGGTGATGACAGACTGCGGCCACAATTTCTGCCGGGAGTGCATCAGCCGCTGCTGGGGACAGGCCGAGGGCCCGTTCCCGTGCCCGGAGTGCAGGGAAATGTCCCCGCAGAGAAACCTGCGGCCCAACAGACCTCTGGCCAAGATGGCCGAGATGGCCCGGCAGCTTCACCCACCGTCGCCTGTGCCCCAGGGCTTGTGCGGGAGGCACCGGGAGCCGCTGAAGCTCTTCTGTGAGGAGGACCAGGCTCTCCTCTGTCTCGCGTGCGAGCGTGGCCGGGATCACTGGACCCACCGGGTGTCCTCAGTCGAGGAAGCGGCAGAAGATTACAAGGTGAGGCGAACCCCCCAGGGCTGGGGCCGGACGGGAAACTGGATCCCGGAAAGAGGAGGTGACTCGTAGTTAACAAAATAAATGGCGGAGCCAGTCCGCTTACCAAGAGTAACTTTGAAGAGAGTTCATCATACTGAGGCCCAGAGAGATTTGTGTTTTATCAGAACCATACAAATATTAAGCAATATGGGTCTGATTCCATAGCTGGGCTAGTGGCTGGTTTGTTTTTCCTCTCCTGTGCTACTAGCCTTTTTACCCAAGCTTAGTATCTCTAACCGACCACTGGACAATTCAGCTTGTATACCTAGGATCTTGAGTTGGTAGAGGAAGTATCCACACCTAGAAGATTCTTTAAGTGATGGGAGAATAATCTGGTAAACTGGAGCAAGCAGAGGCTTTTAAACAGAGACTCTTGAGAAAGGCTAAAGGCACGTTAATCTTTTAGCTCTTGGGGGGGGAGAGCATGAGACCAGTTTATTTAATTCGGGGATACAAAAAGCTATTGCTGTTGGTCATGCTTCCTGACCTTTGACGGTTTTGCGTTCTTCTGTGAGCCCTTCCTCCGGTCATTTCTGTTGTGAGGCTCTTAGGTGGTGTCCTGCATAGATCTCTGGACCTGGAGTGAGGAAGACATGACTTCAAATTCATTTACCAGTCTTACTAGCTGTGTTAAGCCTGGACAAGTCACTTAACTTCTGTCGACTTGAGTTTTTTTTGTAACTTTAAAATGAGGATTATCACTGGATTGTTGGGGGCTCAAAACGAGATCAGATAGGATAGTATTTGTAAAATGTTTAGCACCGTTTCTGGCACATAGTAAGCACTTAATAAATGTCAGTTACTTTCCTTGTTCTGCCCTATGAAAACCAAAAGTGTATGGAGCATAGTAATGGATTCTGATGCATTTCCAAAAAGCCTAGGTCCAATTCCTGGGCTTAATATCCACCAGGGGCTTAATAATCTGAGTCATAAACTGTTTAATAAGATTCTTGAGTTTGTGATAATTTATTGAGCAAATTTAGTCATTTTGATGTGGTTACCCAAAGAGGGTTAGGGCTGCATGAGACCCCAAAATCCCAACATGCTGGGTCGTTTGGAGAGAATTCCGCTGTCTTCTCAGCCAAAGAAAAGGTAAAGTTTATTGAAAGTTCAAGTTCTCCACATGGGGTAGACTCTTAAGTAGCCAGTCTATGCTAAATTGTTCATGGAGCTTTCACACAGAGCAAGTCCGTGCCAAGCTATTTCACTAGGCTCTCACAGCAAGTCTCTACTAGGCCATTCTATGGCACTCTCACAGAGATGGAGGGAAGATGGGCTCTTACATACAGAGGAATCTAGGGGCGATCTAGAGGAGGAGTCTGGGGAGGGACTTCAGGTGGAGTTAATGAGTTAATGACTTCAATGGAGTCAATGCAAAGAGTGGGTTGATATTTTGATAGGCTCCAGGGTGGGAAGCAGATGGAAAATGGAGGGCCCAGGTAGTAACAGGTTTGGGCCCAGCCACAATGAAATACAGCCTCTGCAAATGCCTCCTGAAGATTCAATCAGACTTCAAGGGTTTTCCCAGAGTATGTACCTCAAAGATTCAAGGAGAGCTCAAAGTGGGGTGGGAGGTCCCAGAGCCTACACCATCAATTTCATTAGCAGGATATATTTATCAGCTATCACAGAAAGCTGTACTAGGTATTACAGAAAAGGAACATAAAATAAATATTTGACAAAGTCTCTGCCCTCAGGGAATCTGAAATCTTATGTGGAGAAATGACTTCCCTATATGAAAAGTTATAGTATGTACAAGTATATGATTAAGGGCTAAAACAGGTGGTTTGACTAATTGAAGTAGGAGGTCAGAGAAAGGACAAGTTACTGTCAGATGAAACTGGTAAGGTAATCCTGAAATGGAATGTAAGAAAAGAAGGATTTCGTTTGAATTGGACCATGAAGGATGGGTAAGGCTTTGAAAGCCGAGAGGAAAGGAGAGTATAGCACCTTTGAAACATGAAAGAAAACAAACGTGCCCAGACCAGGTTTGACCTTGGGGAGTAGTGGAAAGTAAAGATCATTAAGGTGAACTGAAATATGTGGAAGATAGTGAAAAGCTATACTGGAAGGTTTGGATATTAATCCTACAAACAGTGGTGAAAATGTTTTAGCATCCTTTTCCTATCATAAGCAGTCTCTTTGCTACCCTCTTACTCCTCATAACATCTCAACTTCCCTGATTTTCTACTTCCCTTCTGGATAAGGATACGAATACTTGTTAAGGCTAGTAATTAATTGTTCTACCCATATACTTGATCTCTTCTGCCTCCTAGAATTTTGTTGCCCTGTAACACACCTTCCTCTTTTCCCCCCTTATCCCCCTCCATTGTAGATACTTTTTGGTAGTTCATTCTCTGCTTCCTTCTTATCCACTTAAAAATATGTCTGGCCTTGGGTAAGTCCAAAAAGCCTTAAACTTTCACCTGTTGTGAAATCTTTTATTTCCCTTATACTGAAACTTTTTTGAAAAGTAGTATACCTATTTCATTTACTCCCTGGTAATCTGGTTTTTGTTCCCCTACGGTATTTAAGATGGGTGGGTGGGGAGGACACAAGTATTTATGTAGTTCTTCTGTGTACTTAACCTTTTGCTAAGTAATTTACAAGTGCCTCACCCATCTGAGGTAGGTGCTATTATTATCCCTATTTTATAGTTGAGGAAATTGAGTCAAATGAGTTAAGTGACTTGCCCTAGGTCATACAACTCTCTTAAGACCTGACCTCTATGCAGAACTTAAACATTCTTTCTGAATGTAAGCCCTTTCAGGGCAGAGAATATTTTGGTTTTTTGACTTTGTTTCCCCTGCTCCTACCATAGTGCCTGGCAACTAATGAATATTTTTTGATTGGTTGATAATCTTCCCTTGGCATTATAGATGCACTTCCCTGGTATTCCTGCCTCTAGTTTTGTGACTGAATGATTGTCTTTGTCCCAGCCCATCACTTCAGGGTTTTCTCTACCGTCTCTTCTATCTCTTCCCTTAGTAATTATCAGTTACCTCCTATTGCTGCCAAATGCAACCTATACAAATTTCTTACCTGGATTATAGTTACTATCCAGATGACTCATTGCCATCTCAAAGGAAATATCTCCAAACCTAAGCGTTTTCATAAAAACTGCTTCTTCTGATGTTACTTTCTATCCGCACTTGTTCAAAACAGATCAAATAACAATTCTGTTAGTATTTAAAGTTAGTGAAAAATATTAACCTTTTACTCTATTTTAGGCACAAATCTCCTGTAAACAGTTTTTATTCATTTAACATTATTCAAAATCCAGACATTGCGAAATATCCCAGTTGGCAATGTCTTCAGTTTATCTCTCCTCCAGGACAGCTTGAAGTAACTTAGGAATCTTAAACAAGGAAGGAAGATATCATAATAAGATTTTTTTTTTTAAGTTTCTTTAGGGTCAGCATTCTATAACAATTAGTCACTTGCTTTTTCATGAATTCTTCCTGAGAAACAACCAGCATTTCCATCCCCTCCTCCTCCTGACCCCCAAGCTGGTCATTGGTGATCTGTAGTAATCAAAGGAATCTCTTTCTTTAATCAATATCCTTATCCTTTCAGGAGAAGAGAGAGGATACTGCTAAGATTGGCCCTAATACTCTAAATTTCAGGGGGTAGGGAATATCGGTCTCAACTAGACAAGACCTACTTTTCTTTGTTCTTGCCGTATATATTTTCCTAAGAGCAAAAGACTGGAAAGGATTTTTGGACTAGAGAAGTATTTTGATTTTTGAATGAAAAAGGAGGGTTCTAATATGTTTCTGCAGAGTTTTTCAACCTTGTCCCCAGTCTACTTTTTCAGCTTCCGCTTCAGTCCAGCCAAACTGATTCACATTTAAAACTTCATTTTCTGTTTATGTAATTTTGTACTCCCTCTTTACTGCTGCCTCTTAGAATCCTTAGTTTTCTTCATGGAATACTTTAAGAAAGTTTTCCTGATCTCCCCCCTCCCACTCTGCAAACTGTTGTTGCCTACTCTTCCCTTCAGATTTCCTCATTTTGCTAATACCCATATGTACATGATATCCATAGTAGAATGATACATTTCTTGAGGCTTGGCATTCCTGTATATTTCTAATGAAATCCAACAGCAACAGATAGAGAAATCCCATTTAAAATTACTGTAGACTTTATATAATATTTGGGAATCTACCTGCCAAAACAAACCTAGGACCTATGTGAACACAACTACAAAACACTTTTCATACAAATAAAGTCAGATCTAACTAATTGGGAAAACATCAATTGCTTGTGGCTGGGTCAAGCTAATATAATAAAAATGACAGTGTTACCTAAATTAAATTACATATTTAGTACCATACCAATCAATCTACCAAAAATTACTTTATAGAGCTAGAAAAAAAGTACCAAAATTCATTTAGAAGAACAAAAGGTCCAGAATATCAAGGGAATTAATGAAAAGAAATGCTAAAAAAGGTGGCCTAGCCATACCAGATTTTAATCTATATTAAGAAAGCAGCAGTCATCAAAACTACTTGGTACTGGCTGAGGAATAGAGTGGTGGATCAGTGGAATAGACTGGGTACACAAGACTCAGCAGTCAGTGACTTATAATAATCTCCTGTTTGATAAACTCAAATACCTCAGTTTTTGGGATAAGAACTTGCTATTTGATAAAAACTGCTGGGAAAACTGGTATATAGTATGGCAGAAACTGGGCATAGACCACTGTCTAACACCATATACAAAATCAAGTCTAAATGGGTGTACAACGTAGGTATATAGGCTGCTACCATAAGCAGTCTGGGGAAAGCAAGGAATAGTTTACCTGTCAGATTTATGGAGAAGGGAAGACTTTATGACCAAACAAGAGTTAGGAGCATTATAAAATCCAAAATGGCTTAATTTTGATTACATTAAATTGAAAAGTTTCTGTACAAACAAAGCCAATATAACCAAGATTTAGAGGGAAGTGGGAAATTGGGAAAGAATTTTTACAACCAATGTTTCTGATAAAGGCCTCATTTCTAAAACATAAAGAGAATTGAGTCAAAGCTATAAGATTACAAGTCATTTCCCAATTGATAAATGGTCAAAGGATATGAATAGGTAGTTTTCGAAGGAAGAAATTAAAGAAAAGTATAAGCATATGAAAAAATGGTCTAAATCACTGTTAGAGAAATGCAAATCAAAACAACTCTTGAGGTATCACATCTCACCAGCCAGATTGGCTAAGATGACAAAACAGGAAAATGACAAATACTGGAGAAGATGTGGAAAAATTGGAACACTGATGCATTGTCGGTGGAGTTGTGAACTGATTCAGCCATTCTGGAGAGCAATCTGAAATTATGCCTAAAGGGCTATAAATAATTGTATACCCTTTGACCCAGCAATAACACTTCTAGGGTTGTATCCCAAAGAGATCATAGAAGTGGGAGGAAGACCTGAATGTACTCAAATATTTATAGCAGCTCTTTTTGTGGCGGCAAGGAATTGCAAATTAAGGGGATGCCCATCAGTTGGGGAATGGCTAAACAAGTCATGGTATATGAATATAATGGAATACTATTTACATGGAGAGACGTATACAAACTGATGCTGAGTGAGAAGAGCAGAACCAGGAGAAATTTGTACATAATTACCAGACACAATGTATGTATGATGACCAACTTTGATAGACTGGACTCTTCTCAGCAATGCAGGTTTATAAGACAACTTCAAAAGACTCTTGATGGAAAGAGATGTCTATATTCAGAGAAAGAACAGAGTTTGAATGCAGATTTAAGCAAATTACCTGCTCTCTTTTTCTTGTTTGGTTTTGTTTCCTCTTTCCCATTGTTCATTCCATTAGTTACAGTCCTTCTTTACAACCTGACTAATGTCTAATGTGAAAGTATTTGCAGATCCTATTGCATGTCAGATTGCATGTCTCCATGGGGGAGGAGAGGGAAAGGGAAAAATTTGAAACTCAAGGGATTGTGGAACTGAATCTTTTAAACTAAAAGTAAACAAATTAATAAAGACAAAATAATAAATTTCTTGAGGGCTGGAGGCTATTTCTCTTTCATCTCTGAATCCTTAGCACTATCAATTAGCATTTCTTACACGCATACTTTGTATTGCTACACATTGTGCTAAGTATTGGTACTTAATAATTACTTGATTGCATTGTGAGAGAGGAATGAAAGGGAAGACTCCATTTGCCAGGGCCTATGTTCTGTTTTTGCAGTAATCTTCCTGTCATTTATTCTGTTGTCATTTATTGGCTACCTATTGCCTTCCAAGGAAAACAAAAAATTTCCTTGATTAATCAAGCATTTATCATGTGCCTTCTATATTCCAAGCACTGTTCTAATACAGAGACAAAAAAAAAAATCAGACAATTTCTACTCTCAAGGAATATTCATCGGAGAAATGGAGAAAAATTCAAATAGAGAAAAAAAATCCTAAACTCCGAAGAGAAAAATGCAGAAGATGTCTTCCAACAAATAGCTTGTATATCATAATAGGGGGACATAACACACACACACACACAGAGGAGTGGAAACCAGGGAAGAACTCTGGTTCTGGAAGTTACAGGGATGGTATGTGGGACCATTGGAGAAGAGATTGTTATATCCCGTCCAGGAACAATGGCAGAGATGATCATATTTCCATAACTACAAGTTCAAACTATTTTCTGTCTTCTTAGACCTTTTCTGCTCTCTCTTATCTGTTCCCTCTTAACACAGAACTTTTCCCTTTACCTTAATGAGAAGACAGAAATCATTTCTTTCTCCTTCACTCCATACCCCTAAAAAGCCTTCTTGTTCATACCCCATTCTCTCTGTCTGTTTGCTCCAGTCTCTGATAAAGAACTAGGTCTTCTCTATACTATTGTTAACCTCTCCATTTTAAAAGAAGATTAGAGGAAATAACTGGGGAAGAAGAAGTAAAATGAAGCATGACTAGGGCCTACCTGAAATCATGGGCTAAGTGAGGTAGTCACTTAGTCAGGATAATGGGACAACCAACAAGGCTGAAGTTTCAGAGATGAAAGAGTTAAGGGAAGGAGATTAAGGAGCTGGTGTTCCATGAGAAACTGTAAGTAAATAAACAGAAATATGTTCAATACAAAATAAGTAAAAAGTAGATAGGTAGAGTATTATTAACATTGGTATATCAGTGAAAAATGTGCTGCTGGAGCTGTCTTGAAGAGAATTCTGTGTGTAGAGGTAATACATCCTGGCATGGAACAGAGAGGGTCATTGTGCATGGAACATAGAAAAAAAAAGTCCAGTAAACAGATACCAGACTAAACCTTGGGTTAAGAAATTGGGCCTGAAAGTACAGGGTGGTGGGCCATTTGTGTAGCGATTATAGAAAAAAATCATAAAACTGAATGACTTTTCCCTAAGGAATAGGGAAGAATTGGGTGTTCCTGTACTGCTGAGGGCTTAATCAGTCTCATGTCTCCTAGGGAAAGTTGGAGAAATCACTGGAGCACCTGAAGAAGCAAATCGAAGAAGCTCTGCAGTTTCAGACACAGGGAGAGGAGACCTGTATTATTTGGCAGGCAAGTGACTGGAGCCGCAATGGGATATTTCCTAGTACCTTGTTGTGAGTGACTGGAGGGGAAGGGAGAATGAGAGATGATGAGAGTAGCCAGGCTGACCAGCGAACCCCCATGCACATATGCTGGAGTCTGTGCCTTTGAGGCACTTGCTTAAGTAGAACAACAAATTTAAACAAATGGGAATAAACGGGGGAAGAGGGAGAAATGCAGAGGTGACTTAGGTCAGAATTTTCCTCTCCCCTTTTCTTGATCTACAGAAAATGGTGGAGAGTCAGAAGCAGAATGTTATTGCTGAGTTTGATAAGCTTCGACGATTCTTGGCTGAGGAGGAACAGAGACTTCTGCAGAAACTGGAGGAGGAAGAGAGTGAGACTCTGCCTAGGCTCAGGGAGAACAAGGCTAAGCTGATTCAGCAGAGCCATTCCTTGGAAGAGCTGATCACAGAGCTAGAGGAAAGATGCCAGCGTCCTGCCTTGGGCTTATTGCAGGTGAGTCTTAGTTCCTTTTAATTTTAGAGCTACAGAGGTTAGAGATGGAAGAGAGCCTGAATTAAATGGATTGTTGGTCTCCTATACTTAGAAGAGGTAGCTTTATTTAGGTCCCTCTTTTGGACAACCTGTTCTCTTTCCCTTTCTTATCTTTACCTATCACTGACCCTGTTTGGCTGCTTATTATTTTGATTGGGAGCTGTACTCCTGTGAGAAGTAGGGGGTAGGAAAAGAAGAGGCATGAAGAAAAGGCTGAAGATTATGGGATCTGGGGATGGATTTCAAGAAGTTTAGCCAGAAGAGGGAACTGAGAAAAGGGAAAAGAAATTATAGTTACTGAGCCCTCTCCCAAATACACATCATTCTTTAGATATCTAGTTTCTTGCACACAATAAGTACTTAATAAATGTTTGTGGAATTGAATTTCTTACTCAACCCCAGTTCCCTAAAAAGGGATTCCCAAATGCTAAGAAGATAAAGATGTGCAAAGGTGGAAATCTCTATATTCCAATTTTTGTGTATTTTCTTCTTCCTAACCTGGTTGTCTAGTATGGAGGTGACTGTATAAGTCTGGCCAGTATACACAGTTTAGAACTTGTCATTTGAGAATCAGCCCTAGAAGATGAAGGCTGAGAAATGAGAAAGTCCTTCCTACCTATCTCTACTGTGCGTAGATATTAGCAAGTATTCTAAACTGGGTGTGTCAGGGCAGTCCGTTGTATTGGAAAATGTAAAAAGATAGGTCCTTTCTCTTTGTTTCTTGCCCTGCCTGGAGATTATTAGTTCCTAGAAGGTCCTCTAAATCAGTGATCTCATTGATATGGGAGCTCCTTCCAGTGGTTCAGATCACAATCCAACCATACCTTATCCTATGTTCTTCCTATCCATGTCCTTCATAAATCTTCCACAAAGATAACTGCAGTGTGCTGGTGGGGGGACGTCCTCTAGAAAGGCACCAGTGAACACAAAGGCTGACTCTTGGCTTGCTCTCTCATTCATGCTACATGACCAGGCCAGCTCCTTTTCCAGGAATGACCTTCTCTTTTTCTGTGTACCTCTTCATTGATTATATTTTACTATGTCCTCACTCCAACTGTGTACCTTACCACTGCCCTTCAGATGTAGCTTTAGTTCTTTTTAAGCTGTAGCGGTCTGTCACTGACAGCTTTTGTAGCATCACTAGAATTTCGAAGACAGACATTGTGTGAAGCTAAGGAATACAAAAACAAAAATGAAACAGTCCCTACTCCCAAGAGAGGGGTGTCTTTATACTTTATGGTCCCATTAACTCTTAGGGATTTTAGATCTCTATGCTAATGATTCTCAAATCTACGTATCCTGCCTCAGTCTCTCTGCTGACCTCCAGTTAGGAGAATTCATTGTCTTTTCCCCTACACTCTGCCCCTCCACCCCCTCTGACTTTACTTATTACTGTGGGAGGGCACAACCATCCTCCTAATCCCTTAGGCTTGAAACCTAAACATCATCCTGACTCTTTACTACTTCTTTCTATCTTTATATCCAATCAGTTGCTAAGGCCTATACATTTCATTTTTGCAATAGCTCTCCAATAAGCCCCTTTCTCTTCTCCTGTTATCACTCTGTTGCAGACCCTCATGACCTGATGCCTAGACTGTTGAAATAACCTAATGTGGGTCTGCCTATCTCAAGTCTCTCCGTTCCAATCCATCCTCCATTCAGCCACCAAACTGATTTTCCTAAAATCTGACCACGTTACCCTCCCTCTCTCCTATGAAATAAGCTCCAGTGACTTCCTGTTGCCTCTAAGATCAAATATAAAATCCTCTAGCTTTTTAAGCCCTTCCATAGCCTAACTACTTAATACCTTTCCACTCTTCTTACTGCCTAGATTCAGTGACACTGGCTTCTTTGCTGTTCCACCAGCAAGGCACTCTATCTCTCTCTCCTTTGGAATTTTCTCTGGCTCTACCCTCATGCCAGGAATGTTCCCATCTCCACCTACTGGCCTCCCTGACTTCCTCTGAGATCCAACTAAAATCTCATCCTCTATAGGGAACCTTTCTCAACCCAGACTCTTAGTGCCTCCCTTCTTAACTATTTCCTGTTTATCTTGCATATAACTTGTTTATACCTATTTGTTTAAATATATTTATTTGCTTATTTTCTCCATTAGATTGTGAGCTCCTTGAGGGCAGGGACTGTCTTTTGCCTCTTTTTGTATCCCCAGTGATTAGCACAATGCCTGGCACATAACGGGAGCTTAAAGTACTTAACTGACTGGAGGGGAGAAGAAATCATACTAGCAGCTTGTGGTTGTTGGGGTGGGATTTATAAATGTTTCACATAGAAGCTTGAAACCTAAGGTGCTTGATCTGAGTTTTGAAAGAATTTTAAGATTTAGAGGTGAGGGAGGGAGTTGATTCCAGGCAGAGCAGTCTGCTTGTACAAAGGCATAGACAGAAGACAGAATGTTATATGTGAGGCACATTATGAAAGCCTGTTTGGCTAGAGTGCAGGAAGGAGAGTAGTGTGTAATAATGCTGAAAAGGTAGGTTGGAACCAAGGACTTTAAATGTCTAATGAGTTCATATTTGATCCTTGAGGCAGTAAGGAGTTCCTGGAGTATAGGCGAGTGACATGACCTGCTCTTTAGAGTGAAATCAATTTGTTGGCTTTTTAGAGAATGGAATAGAGAGGAGTAAAGGAGCCACATTTGAGTCAAAGATATCAGTTACAAGGCTCTTGGAATATTCCAGGTAAGATGAGATAGGGGGCCAAAGTAGGGGTCTGGCCGAGTGAGTAGAGAGAAGGGAACAGATAAGGGACATATAAAGGTGGAACAAGGTGACAAGATTGGGCCACTGATTGGGTATGTAGAGTTGAGGGAAAGGGAAGAGTTGAGGCTGCCAGGGTTGAAAATTTGAGTGATTGGGAAAAGTAGTAGCCTTGATAGAAAGAGAAGTTTGGTAGAAAGGAGTGATACAAAGTACTCTTTTGCAGATAGTTTGAGATGTCTCTGAGGAGATTCTGTTTATAGTATCCAGTAGGTTATACTTAAAATTCTAGGGCTAGGTCTGGGAATCACCTTCATAGAGGTAACAGTTAACTCCATGGGTGTTAATGAGGTCAAGTGAGAATGTATCTAGAGAGAAGAAAAGAGGGCCTAGGATAGAAATTTAGGACACACACACAAGTTAGAAGGTGTGATAATCTAGCAAAAGAAACTGAGAAGGAGCAGACTAGTAGGAGAAGAAGCAATAGAGAGCCGTGTCATGAAAGCCCAGAAGGGAGAGAGTAACCAGGAGGGGATTCACAGTCTACATTTTAAATACTTTAGAAAAGATTAGAAATAAGATCAACAGATTTGACAGCTAAGAAATTATTGGTAACTTTGGACAGAACAGTTTCAGTTGGGTGATAAGGTCAGAAATCAGATTGCAAAAAAGTTGAGGAGTGTCTTAGAGAAGAATATTACAGACATTTCTCTCTTGCCTGCTCTTCTACTCTAGTTCAGTTCTGGGCTTATTAAACCCATATAAAAGTGGAGGTGGGTGGGGAGATGGAAAGGCATTTGTGGAGGTAGTGTCTTAAAAGTCCAGTCCACCAAGGTGGAAAAAAAGATTCACCCCCAAATAATGAGAGGAATTTTTAAAAATTAGCTTTTGGCTTTTTGCTGTTCTTATATCTCTAAGGAATTAGATTATAGACAAAGGTAATTAGCCTCTGATGGACTAGTGAGAATAGTGGTAGTTCCTCTCCTCCCTGCTCACTGTTGACTTTTCTTTTCTTTCCATAGGATGTCAGAGAAGTACTGCATAGGTATGTGGTGTCTTTTGCTTCTGTTAGAAGGGTGGGTGGGTGGGTGGCGGGAGAGTGGGAGAATGCTCATTGGCTGAGCCAGGTGGGACCTGTGCTCACCCTAGGAGTCAGGATGTGAAGTTGCAACTGCCAGAGGTCGTTTCCATGGAGCTGAGGACTGTATGCAAGGTTCCTGGGCTGGTAGAGATGCTGAGGAGATTCAGAGGTAAGTGGGACACTGAATTGACTAGATGTTTTTAGGTAAGCTATTTGCACCTGTAAACACACACATTTCCTTGAACCTAACAGAAGCATGTGGAAAGAAGAGCCTGATTTCCATTAGGCTCAAGTTTATTGCCTGATTTCTTTCTGGTCTATTTATCCTCATACTTCTACTGAGTCTATGTAGAACATTCTCTGGACATGAGTACAAATTCATCTGCTGGGTTACCAGTGAAAAAGTGTAGGCAGGTGACTCACCCCTTCAGTTTTGTACATCTTTAATTCAGCAGTTATTTTTTAAGCCCCTGCTTTGTGGGTATTATGCTAGGCACTGGGGTGGGCAAAATACAAAGAAACATATGAGAGCATATAACCCTTCCTATGGAGCTTAGAGTTTAGGAGTAGAGAGAAGACATTCACTTACTGGAATTTAAGGCTTTCACAAGAAAGTCCAGTGAATGTAAGGGCAAGGGTGGGAGAGGTCACTTGTTTCTTGTTTTTCCATGAGCCTGGAAATTTGCCTTATATCCATGTGCTGAATTTCTGCCCATCTTTTAAAGCCCAACTCTCCAGTGCCATTATTCTGTAGAAGGCTTTCCTGATATTTCAAATCAGTGATGACCTTTCTAACTTCAGAGTTCACAAAGTACTTGTGTTGTACCTTTCTAATGCACTGGTATGTTATTTTTGTATTATCATTGTATTGTCATTTCATTATATTATATTATATTATATTATATTATATTATATTATATTATATTATATTATATTATATTCTTCTGTAAGTTTAATAAGGGCAGGAACTATGTCTTAGCCTAACTATATATATCAGTACCTAGCACAATAATAGGTATATAGTAGTACATTAACTAATTTTGTCTTAAGAGGGGCATATATGTTTAATCTTTATTCCACAGTGCCCTTTCTGATTAGAGAGATTGGGAGGGAATGCTTTGTAGAAGAATTGACTTTGAGTCTTTAGGATTGAGCTGGTGAGGAAGTCAATTTCAGGTGGAGGTAGCAAGGTGAGCAAGGGTGCACAGAGTTAAGATACTTCAGGGCATATTTTGGATACAAATATAACATGAAAGAGAGTAGTGGAAGATCAGTTAATCAGTGAACAGTTATAAACAATTTCTACATGCTAGGCACAGTGCTAGCATTGGGATACAAGCACAAAGAGACCACCCCTGTCCTCAAGAAGTTTACATTCTAACACAAGACAACATAGAGTTATGATCATGGAAAGGAATTTTATTCAGGACAGTTATAGGATGGTGGATTGATATATATATAAATAAGTCAATCGTGCCCTTTCTAGAAATTTAATAGATTTGGTTACTCTGTTGCTTGTTCTCAGAACATGAGTAGAAAAGGGCAAAAGGGGGGATTATGCACCCTGTGGCAAGTGGATGATGGAATATGGCCTAGATGAACAGGTATGTAAGATGTGAAGGTGGAGTATTGTCTGAATTCTTGGGTCATCTAGATATGATCAGCTAAGTAACACTTAGTTTAAATTTACTTAGAACAAAAGTTTGTACTTTTACTTGGTAGTAATGAAGTTTTTGGACAAAGTAGTGACTTGATTGTGAGCTATACTTTAGGAAGGTTAATCTAGCAGTAATTTGTAGGGTGCTTGCTTGTAGGAAGAAAGACCATTGTTAGGTTAATTGTTGTTAAGTTGTGGCTTTTTATCTTTAATCCTAAAGTGAGCAGAAGACCCATACTAATTAGAGTGGTGGCAGTGGTACAAAGGGTGTGACTCAGTCGCTAATGTGGGAGAGAAGGGACAAGGAGTAGGTTTAGGGGGATGATTATAAGATCAGTTTGGGATGTGTTGAATTGGATTTTTTGATCCAGGTGGAAATGTTCAGGCGTGAAGATTGGTGGTCATCAATATAGACGTGATGTTTGAAGCAATTGAGATGACTAATAACAAGCAAAAGGGGTGAAAACAGATTTAAGAATAGAATAATAGGAAATTTCATCATTTAGTGTTTAGGAAAATGAGTTAGTGAAAAAGAGACACAGGGGTCAGAGAAAAGGGCTCTTAAGAGAATAGTGTCTTGGGAACACAGGATGGAGATTAGTTAAAAGATGGAGAGGGTTAATAATGTCAAATGAAACAGAGTAGATGAGAAAATAGCCATTGGATTTGGGAATTGGGACGTCAGGGAGTTAGAGAAAAGGGAGTGGTGACAGAAACAAGATTAAAATTGCTTGGGGAAAGAATCTGGGGAGAAAGTAGAGAAAATGAGATCATTCCTAAGAAGTTAGGCAGTAAGAGGCAAATTGGAGGGGAAAAGAGTGAATATAGGAATAGCAAGATGGAGGGGTTTTTTTAGGCTATCAAGAATTGAAAATTTGGAGTGGCTAGGTGTTGCAGTGACTAGAGCACCAGCCCTAGAGTCAGAAGGATCTGAGTTCAAATGTGGCCTCAGACACTTAACAGAAAAAAAAAAAAAACTAGCTGTGTGACCTTGGGCAAGTCATTTAACCCCTCTTGCCCTCCGAAAAAGCAAAAAAAAATTTTTTTAAAGAATTGAAAATTCACGGGAAAGTGGTACCAAAGAACATGGGAAGGAAAGTTATTGAGAGATTTTAAAGATTATAGCATCTATGAGAAGATTCTGAGGATACAAGGGGAGAATTAACCTTGGAAAAGAAAAGATTCACTTCTTTCTCTGAGTCAGGCAGGAAGAATAAGATAAAAATACCGAAAAATTTTGAAGAGGAACATTAAGAAGTTTACATTTGATGATGTCTTTTCTTACTCAGAGGAAATTGCAGAGAGCAGAAAGAGGAAGGGTGGAGGGGCAGCAGGCATAGGCCAAGGATACAGCTCTGAAGCAGATGTTTAGGAAGGAAGAGAAGTGATAGGTATAGGTAGAAGAATTGGTTAATGGATTTTAGGTGGAAGGAGAGAAGAATGCTGAGTCAAGATGCCATGATCCATTCCCTTCTTTAAGGATCTTTTTGATCATATAACTGGGAGAAAATGAGAGCAAGATAGATTGACCAACAGCTGAGGAAGAAAGTAAGGAACAGAACCAGCTCAAAATTATGTAGAGGCAAATACAGGGTGGAGATAATCAAAGATTCTGAAGACACTTGCTGTTCATCTCCAGCCCTACAATCTTTCCTTGGTTTATGTACCTTTTGGCAGTCCTAGTTCTGTGTGGTTTCACCCCCACAGTGGAGAACTCCAGAAGCCATTTTTCAGTAACATCTTACATCCTGCAGATGGGCCTAAGGTAAAGAAAGCATTGAGGAAATGGAAGAAAAATAAAATTTGAATTATTTAATCTAGGGGGAAATGACTTCAGAGGCATTTTCTTGGATATTTGATTTTATCAGTGTGGGCATTCCTTCCAACAATGTAAATTATAATCACTCTGCAACTTAATCTTTGTTTCTTTCAGTTGCAGTGGCTGAAAAAAAAATCACTTAATTGAATATAGTTGAACTTTTTGATGATTCCTGGGTTACATGTAAAATAAGATGAGATTCCTTTAAACTCAAAAATTAAGATTTTTTTCTAGTCACTGAATGTCTAGTAGTTAAGTACCTAGTTCATTGTGTTTCTCCACCTTAACTGATGCTCTTTTGAGACTGAATTTAGTATATTATTGATTGTTGTAAAGCCAAGCACTTGCAGCTTTACAGAGGACTGCTGCTGTGAACAGCTTCAAGGTTCTGATTAAATAGTATAGTGAAGTCTCTATTCAGTAATAAACTAAGACAAAACATTGACAGAAACCAAAGTACAGCATTCACAGTGTTATAACATAGGAACTTAAGACTAAAGTGGCCACATAGTTTTCACCAAACTGGCTACATAGTTTTAAACAAAAGATATCATTGAGTAAGTCCTCAACTCAGTCATCCTTAAGGAGCAGGCCTCCTTAAGGGACACAAAGTACAAAGGTCAAAGTTCTCCTCCCCTAGGTTACAGTCAGTCATAATCTTCTCAGACAGCATTAAGTACCCAAGAAGAGGTCTTTTCATCTTGACTTGGGACTGGCTCTCAGTTTCCATAGTTCCTCTTCCATGGTCCCAGCTCCTGCCTGAAATCTACCCAACTGTCAACCTGGATTCAAAGGCAGGCAGCTCTAGCTCCTCATCCAGTGTCCAGTCCACTTCAAGTCCTTAACAGTTCCTGTTTCTGGGAAGACAAAGCTTAACAGAGCCAAAACAACATTCATACACATTGCTGGCACCATCATCAATTCACTATCTACCTGTGAAATCACAGACCCACAAACAAGGTCCAAGAGGTCAACATAAATCATCCACAAATCCCCAGGACCTCCAAAACCTTCTTCCAGGACTTCTGTAAACAGTCAGAAAATCCTCTTTTAGGACTTCCAGTAAGGTTCCATGGTTTCTGTACAAAGTATCACAGACAAACAGAGTGCTGGGGTACCACAAGTTTTCTCTTTCTCAACTCTGCCATCACAAGAGTTCTCTTCTAAGTTCTACTCAGTTCTCAGTTCTGCTTTCTCCCAGCCTGAGCTTCTTCTTATTTATGGTCATTAGCTCCTCCCAACAGGTGTTCACAAGTTCTGTTTCTTAACAAAGACTTGATATAATCCTGGGCAAGGCTTAAAAGAAACTTAAACTGAAACAAGTTGTTAAATAATTAAATAGCTGAAACTAGGTGTTAACTACTTCTTTGCTTGCAATTACACTTGTTCCCTCAAACACAAGTGGTCTCCAAGTTCATTAAGCTTCTTAGTTCTTTTTGGTATTGCTTTTTTGGTGGAGCATTGATGTTTGTCAGTATTGACACTTTTTAATTTTATGTAATCAAGCCTGTTTTATCTTTTGTGATCCTCTTTATCCCTTGCTCAGTCATTATCCATATGTTCCAAAGGTAATCCCTTGCTTTTCTAATTTTTTTTAAGGTAACACATTTAATCTGTCCCCTACTTGTGTCATCCCCATTGAGAAATTAGAAAAAACAAATCTTTTAGTGCGTATTTGTATAAAACTCCTACATAGGTTATGTTGGCAAATGCATTTATCTTTCTTGATTTTAAGTTCATCACTGTTTTCTTAGGAAGTGAGTGGTGTGTTTCATCTTTATTCTTTTGGAGGCAAGATTTATATTGTATTGATCAGAGTTGTAAAGTCTTTCAAAGTTGTCTTATAATGTTATTGTTGTATAAATTGTTTTCCTAGTACTTTTCATTTGGCTTTCTATCAGTTCATAGAAGTCTTCCCAGTTTTCATGAAAATTGCCCTTTTCCTAATTTCTTATGTTCACCTACCACAATTTGTTTAACTATTCTACATTAAAATACCCTCTTCTTTTCCAGTTCTTTAGATACCATGAAAAAGATGCAATAAATATTTTTGTACATATGGGTACTTTTCTTTCTTTGATTTCTTGGGCTCTAGGAATTGCAGTGATATAACTGAAATAAAAGGTATGCACAGTTTGGTAATTTTCTGGGTATAGATCCAAATTGTTTTCTAGAATGACTGGAAGGGACTTCACAGCTCCACCAGCAGTGTATGCATATGCCTGTTTTCCCACATCTGGACATTTGTCATTTATTTTTGTCATCATTGCTAGTTATATGTGTTAACTGGGTCTAGGAACAAATTTGTTGTATTTTTAGTCAGAACCTTAGTGGCAATACCTTTATTCTTCCTTAATTGACTTTTCTGTGACATTTCTCACATTCCAGACTTTTGCTTCCCAAGCTCCTTGCTGCATTCCTCCTACCTCCTTCTTTTCCCCTACTCTATACCTCAAAAGCTTTCCACAATGTCCCCTATTTTACCCTTGGTTCTTGTCTATAATATGGAAAAAGGGCCGTTCTCCTTGTTAACCACTCTGCTATATGATTGATTTGATCAGATCGTAGATACAGAGTTAGAATGGACCTTAGAAGTCATTTAGTCCAGCTCTTTTTAGAGATGTGGAACTGAGGCCCAGAGAGGTTAAGAAGTTTGCTCAGGGGCACACAGTTAGTAAGTAGTAGAACTAATATTGAGTACAAGTCCTGTGATTTCAAAATGAGCATGCTTTCTATTCGGCCTCATTGCCTTTCATTTACTTGAGGATCATCCCCTCTTCTCATCTCATCTTCATTCTCTCTTTTTCCATGAACTTGCCCTTTTTCCACAAAAATCCAGATCTCCCTTCTTCCCCATCCTTAAAAAGCCTCACTTGACCCTGACTTCTGATCCACAATTTAACTGAAACTGGTATCTCTGGTGTTAGTAACAGTTTCTTAGCTTCTAAATCTCATGGCCTTTTGTTTCAATGAGTTGTGGAGCAACAAGTACGAATTTTGCATAGTCAGTAATCAGACAGCACCTATTATATGTCCAGCACTGTGCCAGGTGCTGGAGATATAAATGCAAAAAGAAAAAGAGTCTCTGCCCTTAATGACCTTACAATCTAACTGGGGAATATAAAATACAAAAGAAAACTGAACTCAGTGAGAGAAGCCCCAAAGTAGTTCAGTCAGGTGGGAAATGAGTAAATGCCTGACCTAGACACTCTTCTTAAATGATGGTTTGAAGTTCATGCCCCCACCCTCTTATCAGGGGTATGAAGTGGCATACTAAGGCTTATGAGATGTTACAGGTTGAGAAGTCTCAATGTCTTGCAGTCAGATGAGAAATTTTGTTACAATGTTGGTTAGTTTTTGCTTAACTATTTTTCTTCCAAGGAAGGATTCAGTGTTTGAGAAAGATATCAGAAAATAACTATGGTTTTAAAAACAACAACCAAGAGCCTTAAAATCAAACTTTTTTAAAAAGCTCTTTTAGTGACCTTAGGATAAAGTAAAAATCTCAGTCTAACATTTAAAGCCTTCCACAGGCTTTAATCTTTTCAGTCTTAATCTACTATTACCTCTCTTTGTGCTTTAGCCATAAAGCAAGAAATCTAATAATGTTTTCTGGAACTCTGTATTTTCATGTCTCTTTTATGTGAATTTACTCCCTCTACATCCCATGATTTTCTTTAGGGCTCAGTTCAAGTACCATCTTATACTTGAAGCTTTTCCTGATTCCTTCAGTTGTTACTGTTTCCTCTTTCATCAATTTATCTTGTATTAATTCATCTGTGTAGATAGTGAGCATCATGAGGGCAGAAACTGGTTCATTTTTGTCTTTTGATCTCCAGTGCCTAACACAATGCCTTCTCTCTATATTAATTTGTTGAATTAAGTTTTGAGGAGATAACGTGGAAGGACTAACATGATGTCCCATAAGACTTGAGTTTGAATCTTAGTTCTACCTATAAATGGGGATCATAATATCTACTTTCCCCCTTATAAAATGAAGATTATAATACCTGCTCTTTCCCATACCTCATAGGGTTATGAGGAGGGAGCATTATAATATTAATATCATCATTATTACTATCTTTTGATGCCCAGCAAAAGCAGAATATTGCTGAGTTGGATTCGCTTACAGCTTAACTCATTTTTGCCTTTCTTATGTTCTGAGACCTTAGAGTGGCTCTTGGCTTCTTTCTACAGGAGATGTGACTCTGGATCCAGATACAGCAAATCCTGAACTTGTTCTCTCTGACGATGGGAGAAGTGTGCGACGGGGTGGCGTGCGGCAAGCATTGCCTGACAGCCAGGAGAGATTTGATCCTGGTCCTTGTGTGCTTGGTCGTGAAAGCTTTACTTCTGGGAGACACTATTGGGAAGTGGAGGTTGGGGAGAGGGTTAATTGGGCTCTGGGAGTTTGTAAAGAAAATGTGAACAGAAAGGAGACAGGGGAATTGTCTGCTGGTAATGGATTCTGGATCCTGGTGTTCTTTGGAAACTATTACTATTCTCCCGACCAGACCTTCATTCCACTTAGAGAGGCTCCCCGGCGAGTGGGGGTTTTTCTGGATCACGAGGCTGGACATATCTCATTTTATAGTGTAACTGATGGATCCCTCTTATTCATGTTTTCCCAGGTAACCTTCTCTGGGACACTCAGACCCCTATTCTCCCCCTTATCCTGTAGCCCAATCCCTATGACTATCTGCCGGGTAATAGGAGGACCTGAGGAATCTTTTACCTCTTGATTCTTCTCACATTTTGGCTCAACCCATCTTTTGTGATCAGGAAGTCATAAGTTACCCAGGTGCCTTACAGTCCCAGAGCTATTCCTTTCCATTTGTCTTAGCAATTCAAAAGGATGTGGAGATTATAAAGAAAGAGATCTTTTTTATTTTTAGCTCATTAATATGGACTCTATGCCACTGAGATAAATAGTTTGGTGCCAAAACATTAAGGGTTCCAAATTTGTATGCACCCAACCAAATCATTTGTTTCCCCCAACAATGTCCCAAGTGGTACGAGGGAAAGATTTTTGAGCTGTCATGTAATAAGGATTCTAATTCTGACGTTATTACAAGGTAGCTGTGTGAACCTGGGACAAATGATTAATCTCTAAATCTTATGGTCAAACACATAGACCAGATAATGTTTGACATCCTCAGTGTCTTTGTAATGTTCTCATTTTTACACCAAATGTCAAAAACTATCTTTAGATGCAGGGAAATCTTGAGGGTTTTTTTATGAGCATCAATGTGATTGGGGCCTGGGCTACTGAAATGTCCTTTGGGCCCAGTGCTGCTACAGAATTCTGGGTGTCCTTGATTTTTACCAAACCACACCTGCCTGTGGAGAAAAGTCATGGCATCTAACTGTATATAGAATATAAACCTAGAGATTAAAGTGTAAGCTGCTCTCTGAGTTAACTCTCTGGCAAGTCAACCTCCCTGGTACTCAGTTTCCTCACATATAAGATAGAAGCATTAGATTATTTCAAAGGGGGAAAGGGTTTTAGAAGCCATTTATCCCAAATAATCAAGATAGGATATCTTGGATTTGGATAGCCAAAGGAATCTTCAGGAAAGATAATGGCTATAAAAATAGCCATTATCTTTTTATCTACGTACTCTGTAAAAGACATTTATATGGTGAATAAGCATTTATATAATGGTTACCATGTGCCACTATAACACTTTACAATTATTATCTCGTTTGGTCCTCACAACAATCTTGTGATGTAGATGTTATCCCCCCTTTACATTTGAGGAAACCGAGGCAACTGGATTTGAACGTAAGTATTCTGACTTTTAGCCCTGCGCTCTTGTCTACTGTGCCATACTTGCATTATTGCATTTGTTTCTCACAACCTTTGAAGCAGGTAGTGTAAAAAGTAAGGATTCTGTCTCAGACTTGCTTAAGGTGTCAAGCTAGTTAATGCCAGAACTGGAACTTAACAAGGTAATCTGAATAAAAACACTATTCTTTTGACTCCACCATGTCTAAAGAGACAAAGACTGCAGTTTAGAAAGGTGTGTTAAGATGGATATCCCCCAGAGTATGCATAGGTTGAACACAGCCTTGGTCACCAAACTCCTCTGGCATATCATAGAAAGTGCTTATTTAGCACATTCAAGTATCTGAGGCTGCATTGAACATCAGGTCTTCCTGACTCCAGGTCTGGTGCTCTACCCACACTGTACCACCTAGCTGCCCACTCTAAGAGGTAGTATAGACTAAAAATAAAAATATACATGGGAAAACAGTATCTCAATTTAGAACCCAGATAGGCTGCAATGGGCAACTATTTTATTTAGTACACATTGCTAAATTTTGAGATTGACATCAAAAACTGGCCTTTCCTAATCTTTGAATCATCAGTGATAATTCTAGTTTGGATGGTCCAAGGATCTAACACAGGATGAATCATAAGATTACAAATTGAGAGCTGCAACTTAGAGTTGGACATTTAGTTCAATCTGATTTTGCAAATAAAGCAACCGAGGCTCATGCATTAAGTTACATGCCCGAGGGGAAAAAGGGGTAAAATGGGGCTGTGAACCAAAATTTTTTTACTTGAAATCTAGGACTTTACACTGTGCCACACATTTTTAGAACTTTTAAAGCAGTCATTCAGTTCACTAGGCTAGGCAATTGCTATACATATGAAATTGATCTGAACCTCTGATCTTTTGTGATAGCCATTATAAAACTATGGCAAAGATGGCGATGAATGTAAATTGAGATACACCTAAGACCTCTTGTCCAGAGAATCAGTTTCAAGTCCCAGTTCTGCCACTAATTGAGTGATCTTAGGTCATTTCACTTTTCTGGCCTGTTTCTTCAATTCTAAGTGAGAGAGTTGGACTCATCAGTATTTGCTCCTTCAGTCTGTGCCATGGACTGGCAAAATACCTAATTCTCTATTGCACATTCAAAATTATAGAAGTATACAACATGTATTTCAAGGTTCTGTCCTTGAAAGAGAGATTAGAATGATTTATTCATTGTGGTCCATCCTTATATCTTTTGACTTGGTAGGTGGTTGAACTAGTATAGTTTTTTTAAGTTTATATAGTTCCTTAAAAACTATAATTGGCCAAATAGAAAAGAAAGTACAAAAGTTAATTGAGGAAAACAGTAGCTTAAAAGTTAGAATTGGACAAGTGGAAGCTGATGATTCTATGAAACTTGAAAGACTCGATCAAACAAATTGAGAAGAATGAAAAAATAGAAGATATAAAATACCTCATGGAGAGAACAACTGACCAGCAGGAGAGAGAATGTCAGAATCATTGGGCTACCTGAAAGCCATAATCAAAGGGAGAACCTGGAAAGCATCTTTCAGGAAATTATCAAGGAAAACTTCCCTGATATCCTGGAACCACAGGGCAAAAGAAGCATTGTAAGAATTTACCAATCACCTCAGGAAAGACATCTCAAAATAAAAACTCCAAGGAACATTATAGCCAAATTTCTGAACTGTTACGTCAAGGAAAAAATACTGCAAGTGGCCAGGGGGAAAAATAGAATATCTGGGAACCATAATCAGAATTATATAGAACTTAGCAGCTGCAAAATTAGAAAATTGGAGGTCATGGAACATGATCTAGAAAGCAAAGGAGCTAGGGCTGCAACCAAGAATCGGCTACCTAGCAAAGTTAAGTATAATAAATACAGCAAGGGAAAAAATGGCTGTTCAATGGAAGATGGATTTTAAGCTTTCATAAAGAACAGAATTAAACTAAAAATTTGATCTCCAATATCAAGACCCAAAAGATGCATAAACAGGTGAAAAGAGATTAAATAGAGCTAAACTATGTATGTCCTTACATGGGAAGATAACTTGTAATTCTGAAAATTGTGCCGCTGATAGTATAGCTAGAAGGAGTATGCATAGAGGGTACAGGTATAAGGTGAATTCATGGGAATTGGCAAAAAAATTAAAGGATGAGAAAGGAGTACACTAGGTGTAGAAGGGAGTGGTGAAATGGGATAAATTTTTTCATATCAAGAGGCACAAAGGATAAAAGTGGAAGGGAAGTCAGAAGCATGGGTGATGGCCGTCGCTTGATCTTATCAGTATTGCCTTAAAGAGGGAATAACATACACAATCAGTTGGATATAGAAATCTATTAGCTGACAGGAAAGGAGAAGAGATACAAGTAAAGACCAGGGAGGGTGGGGGCCAACAGAAGGGAAGGCAGATAGGAGGTGGTAGTGGGAGGGCAAGGGTGAAAGGAGATGACAAGCAGGAGGAGAAATTGGATGACAGAAGATACAAAGTAATCATAATAGTGGGATGAACTATAAAACAAAGCACATATTGGGAGGAGCAAAAACCAGAATCTTAGAATATGATTACAAGGAACACGCTTGAAGCAAAGAGACACAGTACAGGTAAGAAAGGGCTGGAGCCGAATCTATTAGGCTTCTGCTGAAGTAAAAAAAAAATTATGGGTAGCACTTCAGATCTTAAAGTAAAAGCAAAAATAGACCTAATTAAAAGAGATGAGGTAACTATATAATGAGAAATGAAGCAATGTCATTACTAAACATGTACCAAGTGGTATAGTATCCAAATTCTTAATTTAAAAAAATTTTTTTGGTTGTTTTGGAAGGGAAGGCAGGGCAATTGGGGTTAAGTGACTTGCCCCATGTCACACAGCTAGTTAAATGTCTGAGGCTGGATTTGAACACTGGTCCTCCTGACTCCAGGGTAAGGACTTTTCTCACTGTGCCATCTAGCTGTCCCAAGCATCCAAATTCTTAAGCTAAGTGAGCTACAGGCATTATGAAATGTAAAATAGTTAATTTTGATTATATTAAAATGAAAAGCTTTTGTATAAACCAAACCAATAAAACCAAGATTTGAAGAAAAGCAGAAAGCTGGGAAACAATCTTTATAGCTAATGTCTCTGATAAAGGCCTCATTTCTCAAAATTTATAAGAATACAAGACATTCCTCAATTGAAAAATGGTTAAAAGGGGCAGCTAGGTGGCGCAGTGAATAGAGCACCGGCCCTGGAGACAGGAGGACCTGAGTTCAAATACAGCCTCAGACACAACAAAAACTAGCCGTGTGACCTTGGGCAAGTCACTTAACCCCAACTGCCCTTCAAAAAGCAAAAAAAAAAAATGGTAAAAGGATACAAATAGGCAGTTTTCAGGTGAAATCTGCTATCTATAGGCAAGTGCTCTAAATCATTTGTTTAGAGAAATTAAAACCACAATACCTGTTAGATTGGCTAATAGGATATACAAGGAAAATGACAAATGTTGGAGAGGATGTGAGAAAATGGGATGCTAATACACTTGATGGAGTTGTGAACTGATTCAGCTACTCTGGAGATTAATTTAGAACAAACTGCATACCCTTTGATCCAATATTACTACTACTAGGTCTGTATCCCATAGAGATAATTTTTTAAAATGGGAAAGGACCTACATGTATAGACGTTTGTGGTAGTCCATTTTATGGTGTCAAAAAAAAAAAAGACTGAGGGGATGCCTATCAATTGCATTGTCTAAACAAATGGGATGCTACTGTGCAATAAATAATGGACAGGGACATTTTGGAAAAACTCGGACAAACTGATGCAAAGTGCAAATAGCAGAACCAGGAAAACTTCAACAACACTGATGGGGCTGTGACTCGGCTCTTCTCAGCAACACAATGAATGATCCAAGACAATATCCAGATAAAGAACTGATGGACTCTGGAGATCGAAGCATATTTTTTCACTGTTGGTTTTTTTTTTTTTGTTTCACAACTGTGACTAATAGGAAAATATATTTTATGTGATACATAAATAACTTCAAATTGCCTGCCATTTTCAGAAAAGGGGAAGGGAAAGAGGGAGGAAAATGAGGAACACAAAATCCTTTAAAATGAATGCTAAAAGTTATAATTGAGAAAAATATTTTTAAAATAAAAGGAAAAAATAGTTTACAGCTGGTATGATCGATTTTCTTTTAAACTTAACTGGACAGATCCTTGTCTAGCAAAGTCCATGACCAGGCCAACACCTAAATCCTTGTACTTTACAGGCACAATTTTTCAAGAGCCCAGATTCACTTTCAAATGATACATCATTACTACAGGACTTAACGGGGTTTGGGGGAAAATGTGTTCTTCAATAGGATATTTCTAAATGCCAGTGCATAGCATGTTTTTAGGTCATCTAAATGTGAGACCCTTGAGAAGCAAATAGTGCTTTAAACTGCTAGAGGAATTAAATCATTAACAACTTCCTGAACTGTGATAAAAGGAATGTACTATTAAATGTATGTTCTCTTTTGAGAGGCAAATAAAATCTGAAAGTAAACAAAGAACACTTCATGGAACTCTTGGTTATCTTCCTTCACAATGCCTTTGATGAACATAAAATGAACTTTGTAAAGATATTTTACAGTTCATCTGTTGCAGGGGATAGGAATGGTAAAGAATTTTGCAAAGAACTTAAGCCTCCAAATAAATATGCTTTAGTGCCCTGACTTTTAACTCAAAGGTTGGTACAGTTTTGGTGAAGTTGTGAATTGGCATAGCCATTCTAGAAAGTAATTTGGAACTATACCTCAAGAAACTAAGCTTCTAGGCCTATGCCCCAGAGAAGAACAAAAGGACTAAAAATGTAGCTGCTTCTTTTATAGTGTCAAAAGAACTGAAATCTAAGGGAATGCCTGTAAATTGGAATGGCAAAAAATTCATATGGCATATGAATGTAATATGTAATACTATTGTAATACTGTTGTAGTTTGAGAAGAACCTGGTAAGTTATGTATGACCTGAGGTAAAGATAGTGATAGAACCAGAAGAACAAATTATAACAGCATTGTAAAGACAGCTTTAGAATTTTAAATCGACACAAAGACCAACCATGATTTCATAAGATTGATGATGAACTCTGCTATCCATCTGATTGAAGGGAAGATTTGAGATGAATTATGGGACATGACATTTTGGAGAATGTGGGAATTTGCTTGACTATGCCTATTTACCACACTTTGCAATATATGCATTTTTACTATATGCGTAAGTTGGGATAGAAAATTAATGTTAGTTGAGAAAATGTAAAGAATGATGGTGAAAAACTATATTGGAAGATATGGTTCAGGATCAAGAAATTAAATCAGCCAAATACTTCAAGAATACTTAGAAACTTCACCATTTATCGTACTTTATTCAAGAAGAGTTACAATGTACTATACACGCCAAACACTGAATATTCCAATGAATCTGTGATCTCATTGATAGGAATATTCACTCTGATACCGATCACAATCTATCAATGTCTGCTTATCTTGTCTGACTCTCCATCTTTCCATGAACTCAGGGGAAGGGGTCTGCCTTGCTTGCTAGACATCTTGTGGTCTATGGGAATACTAGTGCAGAATTTACTGTGTGTGTGATTCTACCTCTTAATACCTGGTTGTAACCCTGTACAAATCACTTATCCTCTCAAGGATCCCAAACAATCTGCATTAGTAATGTAATAAAAAGTCCTAATTAAATATATGTATATTCCCTTTGTAAAAACTATGTTTATCCCTACCCCAAGGGCTGGAACTTCGCTCAGATAAACTGACTTTAGTCTAGGGGGAGTCTGATCCCCTCTCTTCCCACCCGAAAGAGACATTCAGGCTTTTCTTGAACTCATATCCCTAGCTCATATTCCTACTTCCCAACATATCTCCAGGGAAAATCTTTTAAAATTAAGTATAAAGTGTGGTGCATATCTAACTTTCATCCCTAAAAGGATTAAGATTTACATTAAGAAAGATACTTAAATGTATACAGTAGATAGCTGCTTGCTTCACAAAAAAAAATAAAAGAAAAAAGCTTAATATATAAAACGGTCCTAAGTATTCATGAACATTTGCTTAAAATAATAATAAAGCAAAAGGCTTATAAACGCCCATTTCCATAAAACTAATTCCATAATTCCAGGGAAAACTTAAATAACTGGCACTTTCACCTTAGTCCACACTGAGCAAAAAATTAGTCATTGTCTTCTGGTCAGCCAAGCATTCATAGCAGTGGCTATCTTCTAAGGTTGTACAGAAATCTGGCTCTCCAGCTATCTCATGACTGCTGTTAAGTAATCTGTTCAAGAGAAAGGCAGCTACAAACAAGATCTATTGAGGGTCATGCGGAGAAGCACATATATTCATTGTTAGGTGTATACAGCTGTCAAAGTTGCCATGAGGAAGATGGGAAATACCCTTTTTTTCACTAAAGGAGAGTTCCAACATGGTTGAAGAGAGGAAGTTGCTTTTCCTTTTAAGTATGAATGAGTAGCTCCTCCTGATTCTGGTCAATTTTCTTTGGCACAGGCCGTACTCCCTTGTCACAGAGGTACTTAGCTACCTCTGGTCCTGCATATCCTTCAGCAATAGGCTAGGTCACATGTCATCAGAAGTAACCACAGTGTACACTCAGTACCCTGTGTACCATCATGGGAACCAAGGAACTAGTCAGGAATCTGGTCATGCATTCCTTTCAGCAACAGTCTGAAAGTATGTATCACCAAAAGTGACCCATTTCTTCAGCCCCATCACCCTACATACACCTCTTCTACATAGATGGATACTTTTGAAGAATGCTATCATGTTGCCTCAAGTTTCTTTTCTATAGGCTAAACATCCTGTTTTTTAAGGTGATCTTTATATGACATAATTTTGAAACCCTTTGCAATTGCATTTGCCTTCTCTAGATGCTCTCTAGTTTGTCAATGCCCTTCCTAAAACATGGAACACAAAACTGAACAGTATGGCCTTAAAGAAAGTCAGTCAGACTTTACTGGAAATTATTAACTTGTTACCCTGCTACCATTCACCCCATCATAGACAGTAATGACAGGTTGACAAAACACAATATTAGCCTTCAACATAAGTGTAAAGCAAACTTGCTAATAACATTTAAAATGAAGTTGTTTTTAGAAACAAAGCCAAACCTATAAACCAAACAAAATCCACTCTGGTTTGTTTTCCTCTCTGAAACTGTGGCCTCTCAGGTATTGCCAATGTCTTTTTGGACCCTAAAGGAAATAGTACAAGCTAGATCACTACACTTACTTAACTTGATGATATATACATCATATCTACGTAATATACAACATAAAAAAGGGTTTTTCGTTTCCCTATAATGTACAGAAACAATCAACATTGATAAACATTTTATTTCTTGTTTATTTTTCTCACCCAACCATAGTCTTAGTCCTTTTTGTTTTTATATTTTGTCAAAACTCTGTTTAATTAATGTTGCATTAGTAGAAACTCCCATTAAAAAAAATTTAAAAAAAACCCCAATGAGTACTGAAAAGTTTTGTTAGCTAATGATTTGTGTGAAAAACACTATGATGTCACCTTTAGATCTTTAGAAATCCTAAGGTTCTTAAAATGATAAGCCTCACTTTAAGCAGTAGAATACTTTTGCCCAATTTTGAATAAAGGTTCTTTCCAGGTCTAAATCCCATGATCCTGATTCTATGTGAACTAAAGGATATAGGTACCCCAACCTTGGACTACAAGTCTGTCTAGTCTTTTCCAGTGCTTAGATGGCTAAATTTCAGTGTTGTTTTATTTTTTTTTTTCATTTTTGGAGAGGGGAAGGCAAGGCAATTGGGGTTAAGTGACTTGCCTCATGTCACACAGCTAGCTTTTGGGTTAAGTTTCTGAGGTCAGATTTGAATTCAGGTCCTTCTGACTCCAGGGCTGGTGCTCTATTCACTGCGCTACCTGGCTGCCCCTTAGATGGCTAAATTTCTACCAGGATGTGGTGCACTGCTACATATAAAGTGGAATGTGAAATGGCAATCAGGGCTTATCAACCCTGACCCTTGGTAACCCCATTGTTGCTAATTCCCATTAAGGCAGTATTTATTTCACTGTGCTACAAAGAATAAAACATCCTAAGTTTTTCAAAGAACTTTATGCTGTTTGTTAGAAGGCATTAAAAATAATTTTAGAAGACTTTACTAGAAGGGTTCTACCACTATGGAAAAACTTGAGAACTACTGCTATAGGGGATACTGGGTCCCAAAGCAAAGCTTAGGGAGGAATAACAGGAAAGAAGGGATAAATCTGTTTCTTAGGAAATTAAGAGAGTCCACAAAACTACTTTTATGCAACTTCTTTTATTTTGCTCTATAAAAATTAACAAGCATTTATTCTCTCCTACCTGCCATTTCCTTTCTTTGGGGCAGGGATAGGGGGAGGGGAAAGTGGAATATGCATAGTCAAGCAAAATAAGTTCCCATGTTGTTCATGTCTAAAAATGTATGTTTTGTTCTGCATTTTGAGTCCATTACCACTTCCTGGAATAGCAAGCTTTATTAACTTTTGTCAGGAATCATGCCTGTTCATTGCATTAATTGGAGTTTTTCAAAGTTGTCTTTACAATGTTGTTATTATATAAATTGTTCTCTTGGTTCTTACTTTATTCTGCATCATTTCAGAAGAATCTTCCCAGATTTCCCCCAAGACTATTCCTTTCAGCATCTCTTATGCTAAATATAGTATTTATGTGCTATAATTTGTTCAGCCATTCCCTAATGGATGGATACTCCCTTAGTTTCCAGTTCTTTGCCATGCCATAGGTTTTCATTCTCTAATAGAGGTACTTTAACAGAAAAACTGTCAAGGCAATGATTATTATAACAATGTGGCAGAAAAAACAATGGACTGAAAAATCAAAATCTAGATTCACATTCTTGGTCTGCAAATAGGTTTCTACTCAGTGGCCTGGAATTCTTTGAGGAAGTTCTTCCACAAGATATAGGGCATGAAACCAGAGAACAATTTTAACAATTCTGAGTGATACAGCATAAAGGCACCATAGACATATGTGAGATGGGTCTACACATGCATTAGAAAACACTTAATTGCTTTTATGGCCCTCTGATTTTTCTCCAAAGTGATTAAAACATTTCAGAGGGTTTCTAGCAAGCAGGGAAAAAGTTGAAAATCATGGTGGGGGGACAGAACTCTCCATACATCCTGACCTATACTGTGCTTTTCAAATTGCACTTTTAGGAAAAGAATTAGGATTCTAGTACAAAGAAAGATAACGTTAACAAGACTCTACTAAGCCAGACAGGAAACTGATCTTGGCTCCTCCACTCTCATCATGCCCTTAGGTGCAGTCCCTTCTCTTCTCTGGGTATCAGTTTCTCAAGAAGAGCAAACTCACCTTGTTAATAAGTTGTGGAGATAAATAAGGTAATCTATTGAATGTAAGGGCCTCACTGGTGCTAGTAAGGTGTAGGTCATCACATGGTTCACACATATCCCATCTAGCCTTCTCCTACATAGATGCTGTCAACCTGGCTAGATGTATAAATGGCTTCTCTTAACCTTAATTCCCACTGATGATTTAGAGGATGATCTTTTGGCAAGAATAAAGGGCATGTCTCTTTATTCTAGGGGCTTCTCTGGAAACTCTCTAAAATGAGTCCTCTGGTGTTTCAGGAGATATGAGTGGTGCCCAAAACTCTTCCCACACTCGCTACAGCTGAAAGGTTTCTGCCCCGTGTGAGTGGTCTGGTGGATGATGAGGCCAGACCTCTGGTTGAAGCTCCTGCCACAGTCACTGCACTGGTAAGGCTTCTCACCAGTGTGTGTCCTCTGGTGTATGACAAGGTCTGATCTACGCACATAGCTCTTTGCACAAGCTGTACACTTGAAGGGCTTTTCCTCCCAATGAGATTTCTGGTGTGTACGGAAATTGGAACTATCACTGAAACTCTTGCCACACTCCACACACACATAGGGCTTTTCACCTGTGTGGATGCGCTGGTGACGGATGAATGCTGAGCTGTCATTAAAGCTCTTGCCACATGTACTGCACTTGTAGGGACTGGCACCTGTATGGATACCCTGGTGTCTGGCCAAACCTGAGCTGTCACGGAACCCCTTGCCACACTCAGGACATTTGTAGGGCTTCTCTCCAAGGTGGGTCCGCTGATGCAGCTCCAAATGGGAGCTGCGGCCAAAGCACTTTCCACACTCCTTACACTTGTAGGGCCTTTCACCTGTGTGGATCCGCTGATGACGAATGAGGGCAGAACCATCACTGAAGCACCGACCACAATCCCCACATTTGTAGGGCTTTTCACCAGTATGAGTTCTCCGATGGAGACTGAGATGAGTGCTTCGGCCAAAGCATTTTCCACAGTCCAGGCACTTAAAGGGTTTTTCCTCTGTGGCAGGCCTCTCATGGCCAATTAATTTTCCTTGGCCCTTTGTTGGGGTGTTGGATTTACCCATTTTTCCTTCCATGAGTGGAGTCTTCAATTGTTCTTCCAATTTAGTCTCCTTGATCTCACCATCAGCTCTACCCCAGTCGTGAAACAGATGCTGGGCCCTGCCAGTGTCAGATTCTGCCAACAATGCACTGGAAGATTCCTTCATTTCTAGAGCTTCTTCCTTCAAGATACCATCTGTGCTGTCTCTCTGTCGAAGTCCTAAACCTGGAGAAGCAGGGAGAGAAATCAAGTAAGTCACTCTGGTGAAACTGAGTGGAAAGATTATGACTAGTGAAGAATATGACCAAGGGAACTGTATTCATTTTAACTTTCTATATATGATCAGTTATTTTGAGATTACTTGCTTCAGCAATTTTCAAGACATGGTCTAAAATTTCCTATATGCTTGTCAGCTATTTCCTTACAACGAAGCTGATTTATATTTGGGGAATGCAAATATATTCTGAGACATAATCAGGAAGATAAAATAGGTGTCAAAATAGTGACATGTTGAGACATATGGGGGGGCGGAGCCAAGATGGCGGCATAGAAGCAGCAAGGTCCCGCAGCTCCCACACCACCACCCTAAACACCCATAAAATATGAGCCCAGACAAAGTCTAGGAAAGTCTAGGACTCTCAGACTCACAAAAATACAGAAAACACATCTCTAGCTGAAGGCAGCTCAGCAGCAGGGGCTTATCGCAGAGGCTGGGAGTGGAGGCAGGCCCAGCCTGAAGCCAAGACCACGGCCAGTCCCGGGGTGGTGGGAAGAAGCCGGGCTGAGCTGTGCTGCAGCCAGTCTTCAGAGGTTGTACAGCCTCCAGCACCTCCACATCTGCCAAGGCATGAGGAACAGGAAGGGAGAGGAGCAGCTCGCCCAAAACTGCAGGAGGGGCCACGCCAAGCCCCAGGGGGGCCAGGAGGAGCTGAGCCTCCCAAGCCACAGCTTGAGTCTACTTCAGGCAAGATCTAAAGCACCTGCCTGAGGGGATCTTAAAATCATCAGAGATGGTTAGTGAAAGTGAAACTTTGAAAATTTGGGGGAAGAAAGCAGTTAGGCCAATCTGCCCCTGGGGCAAGGAAGCAGTGGGAGAAGGGAACTGCTGGAACCCGCGGTGGCCCCCACCAGGCTGCTTCAGAGACCCTGGCCTGTGGACTCCGCAGGGGGGCTAAATCGATTGATCAGGGCCAAGTGCTCTTGTGTTGAGGAGCCTGGATCCAGATTGTGGTCTTGGGTGGTGGTCCTGGGGTGCACTTTCAGCAAGCCAAAGCTGGGGGGACTTGCAACACCCCCCTAATAGCTACGGCAGCTGGGAAAACCCCAGTGATTTGGAACAGAGTTTCCCCACTAGAAGCAGAGTTTCACAGAGCTAAAAAAAAAAACAAACAAAAAAAAAACCCAACTAAT
>CM053593.1:195472053-195482301 GCA_028646575.1 Pseudocheirus occidentalis
AAAAAAAAAACCAGCCATTTTTCAAGAAATCAACAAAAACTGCCTTGAGGTCCTAGAACTGGAGGGTAAAATAGTCACTGAAAGAATCTACTAATTATCTCCTGAAAGAGATCCCAAAATGAAAACCTCAAGGAATATTGTAGCCAAATTCCAGAATTATCAAGTAAAGGAGAAAATATTGCAAGCAGCCAGTAAGAAACAATTTAAATATCACAGCAGCACAGTCAGAATTATGCAGGATCATGTGGCTTTCACAATAAAGGGTCAGAGGGAGAACAAAAGGTCCAGAATATTAGAAGAATTAATGAAAAGAAATGCAAAGGAAGATGGCCTAGGTGTACCAGATCTAAAATTGTATTTTAAAGCAACAAGTGTCAAAACTATTTGATACCAGCTAAGAAAGCTGGGAAATAATTTTTACAGCCAGGGTCTCTGATATAGGCCTCATTTCCAAACTATCTAGAGAACTGAGTCAAATTTATAAGAATACAAATCATTCCCCAATTGATAAATGGCTGAAGGATATCAACAGGAAGTTTTCAAAGGAAGAAATAAAGATATCTATAGTCATATGAAAAAAATGCTCTAAATTACTACTGATTAGAGAAATGCAAATTAAAACAACCCTAATGTAATAAAACAGGAAAATGATAAATGTTGGAGAAGATGGGACATTAATGCACAGTTAGTGGAGTTACAAATTGATCTAACCATTCTGGAAAGCAATCTGGAACTATGCCCAAAAGGCTATAAAACTGTACATACCCTTTGATCCAGCAATAACTAGGTCTGTACCCCAAAGAGATCATACAAATGGGAAAAGGACCTCATGTACAAAAATATTTATAGCAGTTCTTTTTGTGGTGGCCAAGAATTGGAAACTGAGAGGAAACCCATCAACTAAGGAATGGACGAACATGATGTGGTATGTATGAGCAGACAGATTTCAGAAAAACCTGGAAAGACTTGAATGAGTGAAGTGGGCAGAAACAGAACATTGTACACAGCAACAGTAACACTGTGTGACAACCAGCTTTTGATAGACTTAGCTTTTCTCAGTAATGCAAGGATGTAAGACAATTCCAAGAGTCATGATGGAAAATGTTATCCACATCTCAAGAAAGAACTATGGAGTCTGAATGCAGATTGAAGTACACTAATTTTTTTTTGTCTTTGTTTTTTCTTGTGGTTTTTCTCTTTGGTTTTAATTCTTCTTTACATGACTAATGTGGAAATATATTTAATATGATTATACATGTATGGCCCATATCAGATTGTAGGCTGTTTTAGGGAGGGGGAAAAATTTAAAATTCAAAATTTTATAAAAGTGAATGTTGAAAACTAAAAATAAATAAATTATTATTTTTTTAAAAAGATACCTTAAAGGGGCAGCTAGGTGGCACAGTGAAACCAGCCCTGGAGTCAAGACGACCTGAGTTCAAATCCAGATTCAGACACTTGACACACTTAGTAGCTGTGACCTTGGGCAAGTCACTTAATCCCATTTGCCTTGCCTTCCCTCCTCCAAAAAAAAATACTGTTATGGTTTGCCTTTTCCTTCTATAGTTCATTTTACAGATGAGGAAACTGAGGCAAACAGGATTGTGATTTGCCTAGGCTCATACAGTTAGTGTTTGAGGCTAGATTTTAACTGAAGAATTTGAGTCTTCCTGACTCGGGAGGCTGGAACTCTATGCACTGTGCCACCTCACAGCCCTACAGGATACCTGGGAAGTGGTCATCAACTATTTGTTCAATTAAAGAGAAACCATTTCTTCCTGAGTTAAATTATTCCATATTTAGATATCTTTCATCATTAGGAAGTTTTTTATACAAAATTTGAAGGTTGGACTAGATAATCCCAGATACTTGGAAGTCCACTGGGGACATCTCATTGTCTAGCCTATATTTGTCCATTAGCATAGTATAAGAAGCCACTAAATGCTCCACTACAGTCTAGGTAAACTATGTAAATTTCATTTGTAATGTCATGTTTTTGTTTAAGGCATGCTGGCTTTTTGTAATCCTTTATTTTTCTATATTTTCATTAACCATTCTTCCCAATAATACATTCTATAATTTTGCCAGAAATTTAAGTTCACTGGTTTATAGTTTGTAAAATCCTTTTTTTTTCCTTTTAAAAATTATAGACATTTACCTGTCTCTAATCCTATAAAAACCTCTCCTACTCTCCAGGTTTTTTTTTGTTTACCGACAATCTCTCAGTAATCAAATCTGCCAGTTCTTTCAGGACTCAAAAACATCATTCATCCAAACCAAATGATCTGAACTTATCAAAGGCATCTTGGGAACCACTTGTATATCCTACTTTTTTGGGATATCAATTTCTTATCAGCCATAATTGCTCTGTTGATTTTCATCTAAAGATTTTTCTCCTTGTCAAAGAAGAGAGAAGCAAAATAAAAAATTAAAAAGTTCTTCTCTCAAATGTCAGTTAACACTGGCCCAGGCACCATCAATAGACGTTCCATCATCCCATCTTTGAGCCTTCTCTTTTCTACAATGGTTTAAAAAAAAAAACACTTTGGTTGTCATTAAGTTTTCCCTGACGGGTTCAGCTCATACGCAGTTTTAACCCTCCTGATGCTATTCCTATAGGACTACAACATGTTTTATAGTTAATCAATTTACCATTCAATAAGAATTTAAGTATTTAGCATTGTGCTAAGTGTAAGGAATACAATGAAAATGATAAATAGTTTCTGCTCTTAAAATGCTTACATTCTAATAAGGAAGAAAATATATCCATAAAGAATAGATGGAAGACAACCTTAAAGGCAAAGAACTAGCAACCAGGCATACTGAGAAAGACCTCCTGCAGAAGGTAGCATTTTGAGTAAAGTCTTGACAGAAGTCAGGATTCTGAGAAGCAGAGGTAAGAAGGGAAAACATCCTATGTAAACAAAAGAGCCAGTACAATGGCACTGAGATGAGAGGGGCCTTGTGAGTAAGAAGGTAGACCAATTCAGCTGAACTGAAGAGACCATAGAGAGAAATGTATAAGAAGATTAGAAAGATAAAGGTCCAGAGTGTAAATAATGTAATCCTAATAAAGCTGCCCTCACCCCCAATATTCTAACTCCCTTATGGACCCCACTAAACAGCAGGCATGTCCTGATTTATCATACAATCTGGTTTTAACCACATCACAAGCCCCTAAACACAATCATAGGTCACACTGAACTGTAGGCCCACTGCCCCTAGGGAGCCACTGCCCCCAGATCCAATCCACATAATTGAACTGGCGTGTTCTTGTACTCAGCCACAATCACATCATCCATTTAGCCCAAGACAATACCTAACTATCCATCTTGAACACGCAGGACCATAATTAGCTAGCCAATCAGAAAGCAGCACAACCAAGATGTCTGACCACCAAACCATAGAAGGGACTCCCTCCCCTTTTACCTAAACCCTTAACCAACCCCTCCTGCCTTTTTAATATTAATCATATTCTTATAGTCTATGTAAATTATGATTGTGTAATCAGCATCATACACTCTATAAAACTGTCTGCCTTGCCTTACTGAAATTGCTAATTCCTCTAAGGAACTTAGCCACTTAACAGAGCATGAAACCTCAAAACCACAATAAATTTTTCTAACTGGCTTGGAATTGGCCTGTCTTTGAAATTCTTTGAGATATCTTGCTGCATCACCTCATCAATAAACAGTTTAAATCTCAAATGTGGAAGTTTCTATGTGGTCCAAGAGATAACAATAATAGTAGCCAATGAGCACACAAAACTTATTATGTGCCAGACACTGAGCTAAGTGCTTTACAGTTATCACTTGATCCTAGTAACTCTGGGAAGTAGGTGCTATTATTTCCCCCATTTTACAGATACAGAAACTGAGGCAAACAGGGTTAAGTGACTTGCCCAGTGTTACAGAGTAAATGCCTGAGGCATTTGGAGTTTTCCTGACTCCAGGCCCTGGGGTTTAATCCACTGTGTCACCTGGCTAATAATAATATTCATATGGTGCTTTAAGATTTGCAACAAATATCTCATTTTGTCCCCACAACTCTGGGAGGTAGGTACTATTATTATTCCCATTTATAGATGAGGAAACTGAGGCAGAGGTTGATTTGCCCAGGGTCACACAGCTAGTATCTGAAGCAAAATTTGAACTCAGGTCTTCTTGACTCTATGCCCAGAACTCTATGTCTACTGTTCTACTTAATTGTCTTATAACAGAGAGCCGCTGGATTTTATTGAGTGAAGTGGGGGCATTAGATAAGGAGACTGGCACTTTAAATCAGATTGGCAGTTATATGGAAGATGAAATTAAATAGCAAGAAACTGCCAGTTAAGAGAGTATTGCAACAGTCCAGGTAAGAGATGATAAAAACCTAAACTAGGATGGTGGGAATATGAATGGTGAAGATGGGACAGATATAGGACAGATACAAGATTTGATGCAGAGGTAGAAATAAGATTTGGCAATTAATTGGAAATGTGGAGTGAAGGAGGGGAAGGAGAGGAAGATGGAACCAAACTCATGTAGACCAAAATGATGTAGAAGGCCAGAGGTGCCTTTAATAGTAAAAGGAAATGTTCAATTTCTGTTACCTGCTTACTTCCATCTTCTATATCTTTTAAATATCTAAGCTGTTAGATAATTTCTATTCATACACATTTGTCTCTTTAAGCCACTCCTTTTTATCATCAATGGAATAATTTTTCTTGGGGTCTTCAGAACTTCAAACTTCATTCTAGAGAACTTCCCATTCCTCCCAGCAGAGCAGAGAAATCAGAAAGCTCCTCCCAAGGATGGGGCCCAGGGCAGACCTCATCATTTCCCACCTGGCTGCTACCTGGATTTCAACATTGTCTCCAAAACGCATCTTTCACTAAATATAGTAGATCATTAATGTCATTATCCCCCATAAGTCTCTGCCCCAATTGTTTCTCTCCTCCCTCTCCTAGGTCCTTCATTCCTAATATTTAGTTATCTTGCTTCCCCAGGCCACTTTACTTAGGGTCCCAAGTAACCAGGCTCTAGCTCTTCTTTCAGCCTCCTAATTTCTCAGATGTCCCGAGTGAAAACCTATCGACTATCTCCCATACGCTCTTAAATCTCAGAAGTTTTCAACCTTTCCGTTGGTCCTCCTCTAATCCCAGACCCAGGTGTAATTTCCAGGTTTCGGACCCTAATCTCTCCAGCCTCCACCTCTAGGGGCCTGGTCGGCCCCAGTTCCTTCATTCATTCTCAGCCTGCGTTCCCATAGGCTGCTCCTCCCCAGGCACCAAATTCTTTTCCCAACAGCCTCACCCTGCCTCCTGCAGACTCCAGACATCTCTTCATCTCAAGCCCCAGCTCTCGTTCCCCACCCTGAGCCCACTTCGCTCAGCTGCAGCCTCAGGTTAGCAGCGCAGCCCCTAGCCCTCCCTTCGGAGAAAGGTGTCCACTCCCATCTACCTCCGAGCTCCAGCTCCGGCTCCGGCCCGAGTCGGCTCCTTCACCGGCTAGGGCCCGGCCCCTCCCCAGGGTATTGGCGTCGCCAACACCCAGACTCAAGACTCACAGGCTGGGGCCGCCCCGGGGCTGGGTCCTCTTTTCTCATCGACTAGCAGTAGGGGCACTTGTGACCTCTCTCTGGGACCCAGAGGCTCAGGGTATATCAAGGACAGCGAAAGCCACGGAGAACAATGGACAGGAAGTGCAGAGGACTGAGAGGCGGGACTGTGCGCGCGCGCCGCAGCGCACTTCCGGGTTCTCTCTGAGACCACGTGAATGTTGACGTTCTCTGGTTTTGTGTCGTCTTGCAATGTAATTTAATGTCCAGGAAAGAGGACTTGCTTGGGGTCTCTGCTGCTTTCTACAGATGTGAACTTGAACATGTGCATTCCCTTTTTCCGGGCGTCAGTTTTCTTACCTGTGAAATGAAAAGACTGTATTAGAAGCAGGTGTATGTATGTATTAATGTATATCTATGCATGTATGAGTGTGTGAAGTTTCAGCTCAGCACCACTGTTGTATACTTTATACATCCATACATATATTCACACACATCACTTTAATGTAGACTTGTCCCCTCTCCTAGGCTTTACTATCTCCAGCCACTCCCTCAGTTTCTCCTTCCTGGGAGTGGCTTTCCTCTATAACCAAACCAGAGAGAAAAAGAGGAGGCCCAATCACAACCCAGTCTATTTCACTGGACCCAGGCTCTAGAGGCTGGACCCAGGCTCTGATTATAAGTAATCACTCTCCTCTGAGAAACTGCAAAAATGAAAGGATGGTCCTTTTCTATAGCTTTGTGCTTCCAGCAAGAAATAATCATAGCCCCGCAATTGTCCTGTAATAACTTCATTCTCAATGATTCACTCAGATTGGCAGCATTGATTGTTCACTATTTACTAGGTGAATGTTTAAACAAAAAATGGCAAACAAATTTGGAGAAGGAAGAGGAGGGTACAGTGGCACTTATCTCAAGCTTTTGTAGATGCAGCCTCCCTTGCTTCATTATGGAAACACTAGTTAGCAAGTCAAGACAAGGTATGGTAAATTCCATTGTTTTGGGTACCCACCAAGTTGTGAAAGGTCCTGACCTTACTTGGGTTATGGGGAAGCAGGAGCCAAGCACTTTAAGATTTGTAAAATACTTTATATGTGTTATCTCATTTGATCATGTGATAGAACTAATATCTGGCAATATTTCTCTACAACATGGGTTATGCTCTTCCTCCTTTCCTCCTGTATTAGGGACGAGTGAGACAAAAGTGAAACCCCCCTCAGAGCATAGCTTGGCTGTTTACCTGCATGCACAGCAGCTTTCCAGAAGAATGTTGCTGTGAACAGCTCTCAAGGCTCTGATTACATAGAATAGTGGTCACTATTCAAAAACAAATCAGAGCAAAACATTCACAGTAAATCAAGGTACAGAATTCACAATATTACAGCTTATCACAGAAAATCAAAATACAGCATTCACCATGTCACAACTCAACAACTTATCACTAATATAGCCACAGTTTTCAACAAAGAATTTAGTAACTCAATCATTCAATCAACTCAATTATTCAATCATCCTTAAGGAGGCTTATCTCCTTAAGGAACAAAAATTACAATAGTCAAAATTCTCCACCAATGGGGCACACTAAGTTACAAATCAATCAGTATTCAGTCATCATTCACTATTCAATCATCAGAAAACACACAGTCTATCCACCTCTCTGTCACAAGTAAATCATGATTTCTCAGTCAGTACGTAGTAGCCAAGTAAAGTATTTTTTCAGTTTGATTCAGGGTAGTCTCTCAGATTCCCTGAATCCCCTTCCATGGTCCAGCTCCTACCTAGATTCACCAAACTGTCACCTGGATTCAAAGACAGACAGCTCCCAACTCCTTGTCCAGCTCTCCATGCAGTTCCTGTACCACGCTGAAATTCACAGTGTCCACACCTTAAATCCTCCACAGTCTCTGTTCTGGGGAAGTCAAGGCTTAACAAAACCACAGACATAGAAAATACCAAACCACAGTCATGCTTCCTCAGTCTTCTGCAGCTCTAGCTGTTTCTCAGAAATCCGTAGTAGCTTGGCTGGTCCTTGGACTCAGCAGCTTCTCAGCAGCTCCAGTTGGCCCTCAAACTCAATAGAAATTTCATCTCATTCCCAGAATCAAAATCACTTCATCCAGGTTCTCAAAATAAAAATTATTCTCTCTAGCCTGGGCCTCTCTTCCTCAGCCTCCAGAACCTGACTCCAATAAGATCTGAAATTCCAGTTAGGGCTTCTCCTTATATACATATTAGCTCCTCCCTATTCTGTTCCTTCCTGTTACATTAGCAACAGGAGTTCATACCTTTTGTCTCTTAACAGAGGCTTGATCTAATTAATTTCAAACTAGATGCTAAGTACATGTTAGCTTTGCTAATACAAAGGGATCAAATTACATTACTATTACAGTATATGACTCAACAACCTCTACATCCAACCCCAGTATCTTTCCTGAGCTCCACTCACAACATCAGTTGGTGCCTATTGGACGTTCTGTGGTTTGCAGGCACTTAAAACACAATATGTTCAAAACAATTTATTTCCTTTCTCCCCAAACCTACTCCTTTTCTAAATGTCCCTATTTTTGTCAAGGGTACCACCATCCTTCTAGTCATCCAAATTAACAACCTTGGTTTTAAATTTGACTTTTCTCTCTTCTTCACCACCATATCCAATCAGTTGTTAAGTCTTGTATCCATTTCCTTCTCTCTACTCATATGGCTACCTCCTATAGTTCAGGCCTTTATCATTTCTCACCTGGAATATTATAATGGTCTTCCAATTGGTTTCCTGTCTCATTTCTTCTCTCTCTAGTCTATCCTACAAAGAGATGATCAAGTGATTTCTCTTAAGTCCAAGTCTAACCATGTTCACTTCCCTAGTCAAAAAAAATCTGATGGCTTCTTATTGCTTTCTAGGATCAAATATAAACTCCTCTGTTTGTCATTTAAAACTTTTCACAACCTGGTCCCAATGTTTCTAACATTTAATATCCCCATATTTCTAAAATTTATTATATATTACTACTATAACCTATGGTCTAGCCCAGTGGTGAGGAACTTGCAGCCTTGAGGCCACAAGGCTACAGTTGCACACCCTCGGCTAGCCAAACTAGGTTTCATTCTGTTTCTCAAACCTAACATTCCAACTTCTATCTCCAAGCCTTTGCACTGTCTGTCTTCCATTTTTAAAATATACCCCTTTGCTGTCTGTGACTCTTGAAAATTCTCATTTCCTTCAAAATTCTTATTCATAAACTTCTACATTAGAGGTGTCAAATACAGAGTCTACAGGCCTCATGTGGCCCAAGTATTGCTGGAACCACATTAAAATGTAAGAAGTAAATATTTAACAAAATAAATCAAATAGAATTAAATATAGATAACATTACATTTTAAAACTAAGTTAATATTCAGCCTATAGCAATCCTGTACAGATTAGTGGTCCCCTTTCTATTTGATTTTGACTCATAGGTGTTCTTCATACGTAGATGTTCTAAGATTGTTAAATTTATGGGCATACAATTGGGCAAAATAATTCCTAATTATTGTTTTAATTCCCTCTTCATTGGAGGTTAATTCACCCTTTTCATTTTTGATACTGGTAATTTGGTTTTCTTCCTCTTTTTTTTTTTATCATATTGACTCAAGATCTATCAAATTTATCGTTTTTGTTTCCTCCATAAAACCAGATCTTAGTTTTATTTATTAATTCAATAGTTTTCTTAAATTCAATTCTCCTTTGGTTTTTAATATTTCTAATTTAGTGTTTATTTGGGGATTTTCAATTTGTTCTTTTTCTAGCTTTTTCAGTTGCATGTCCAATTTATTGATCTCCATTTTCTCTATTTTATTCATGTATGCATTCAGAGATATAACACTTCCCCTAAGAACTGCTTTTGCTGCATCCCACAAGTTTTGGTATGTTGTCTCGTTATTGTCATTCTCTTGAATGAAGTTACTGATTGTTTCTATAATTTCTTATTTGACCCACTTATTCTTTAGGATTAAATTATTTAATTTCCAACTTGTTTTTATTTTATTTCCTTAAATTTTATTTTATTAAATTTGTTTATCTACTTTCAGTTTACAACATTCAGTTCCACAATCCCTTAAGCTCCAAATTTTCTGCCCCTCCCTTGTGTCCTCCCTCCCCTTCTCTCCCAACCCCCGGATGGCATGCAATCCAATACAGGCTCTACAAATACCTTCACATTAAGCATTAGTTAGGTTGTAAAGACCAGTGAAGTGACCAATGAGAAAGGAGGAATAAAATTAAACTAAACACAAAAGAGAGAGCAAGTAGTTTGCTTCAATCTCCTTTCAAACTCCACAGTTCTTTTCTCTGGATTCCATAATGAGTCTTTTTGAGTTATCTTTTAACTTGCATTGCTGAGAGGAGCCCAGTCTATCAAAGTTAGTCATCACATATATGATGTGTCTGTAATTGTGTATAGCCTTCTGCTCTTCTTCAGCATCAGTTTATATAAGTCTCTCCAGGTTATTATGAAGTCCATCTGCTCCTCATTTCTGGTAGCACAATAGTATTCCATTACATTAATATATATAACAGCAACCAATTTAGCAGATACTTAGCTAATACTTAGGTAATTTAGGTCTAAGTACCTCTTGAGAGAGGCAGAAGGTGTGAACTCTGTCTCCTGCATGAACAGAAGACATGAACTCTTGTCTTCTGTTGTTGATATGGCAGGAGGGGTTTGGCTGAGA
>CM053593.1:195489675-195515783 GCA_028646575.1 Pseudocheirus occidentalis
CAAGTCCCCCCAGCTTTGGCTTGCTGAAAGTGCACCCCAGGACCACCACCCAAGACCACGATCTGGATCCAGGCCGATCAACGCAAGAGCACTTGGCCCTGATAAGTCAATTTAGCCCCCCTGCGGAGTCCACAGGCCAGGGCCTCTGAAGCAGCCTGGTGGGGGCTGCCGCCAGTTCCAGCAGATCACTTCCCCCACTGCTTTCTTGCCCAGGGGGCAGATTGGCCGAACTGCTTTACCACCCCCAAATTAATTTTCAAAGTTTCACTTTCACTAACCGTCTCTGAACAGGATTTGAGGTTCCCCTCAGGCAGGTGCTTTAGATTTTCTTTGAAGTAGACTCAAGCTGCAGCTTGGGAGGCTCAGCTCCTCCTGGCCACCCTGGCCATGGCTGCGGTTTTGGTCTGTGCTGGTCTTTGCTCCAGTGCGAGCTGCCCCTCTCCCGTCCCTGTTCCTCCTGCCTTGGCAGATGTGGTGGTGCTGGAGGCTGTAGAACCTCTGAAGAGTGGCTGCCGTGTGGCTCAGCTCGGCTCAGGTTAGCTCCTTCCCACCACCCCAGGCCTGGCCATGGTCTTGGCTTCAGGCTGTTCCAGCCTCTGCTCCCGGTTGCTAATGAGCCCCTCCTGCCGAGCTGCCTTCAGCGAGAGATATGTTCTCTGTATTTTTGTGAGTCTGAGAGTCCTAGACTTTGTCTGGGCTCATAATTTTATGGGTGTGTAGGGTGGTGGTGTGGGAGCTGCGGGACTTTGCTCCTTCTACACCGCCATCTTGGCTCCAAGTCCCAACATTCTGGAAGTACCTTATTTCAACAAATGACCATCTCCTTGCCTGAAAGATTATGCTCATTTTTGCTGGATAGTTGATCCTTGGTTGAAGTCCAAGCTCTTTTGCCTTTCAAAGTATCATATTCCAGTCCCTCTGATGTTTTAATGTAGAAGGTGACTATAGTCCCATATATTTGAATTGTTTCTTTTTGGCTGCTTGCAGAATTTTCTCCTTGACCTGATAATTCTGGAATTTGGTTACAATATTTCTTGGAGTTTTCAATTTGGGATCTCTTTCAGGAGGTGTCCAGTAAATTCTTTCAATAACTATTTTATCCTCTGGTTCTAGGACCTCAGGGTAGTTTTCTTTGATATTTTTTTGGAGGATATTGTCCAAGCCTTTTTTTTCTTCTTGGCTTCCTTGTAGACCAATAATTGTTAGATCATCTCTCCTGGATCTTTTCTCCAGGTCAGTTGTTTTTCCAACAAGATATTTTACATTTTCTTCTAATTTTTCATTCTTTTGATTTTGATTGACTGATTCTTGGTGACTCATAGAGTCATTAGCTTCACTTTGATTCTAATTTTTGGCAAATTATTTTCCTAGTTTAGTTTTTGAAGCTTCTTTTACATATGTTTAGATTTTATTTTTAGGGAGGTGTTTTCTCCAGTTAGATTTTGAACCTCCCTTCCCAATTTACAAATTTTACTTTTTAAGTATTTGTTTTCATCAGTGAGATTTTTTTTTCTACTTTGGCCATTGTAATTTTAAAATAATCGGTAAATTTATCTTCTACCTCTCTAATTTGGCTTTTAAAAATCCTTCTTGAGCTCATCCAAGAATGCTTTCTTGGCTTGAGGCTATTTTATATTTCCTTCTGTGATCTCATGTGTGGCTATAGAGTCAATAGTGTCCCCTTCTGAAGCTGGTTCTTCTCACTCTCAATAACAGGATTCAATTGTTTTTGGTTTCGCTTTTCCAACTTCCTTCCTGCCCATTGTGATTGCCTATTTCCTGGCTTTTAAATTGAATTTCTGCTTCTTGGGTATAGAGGACTTTGACCCCTGCTTCTCAAGCTGGGAGCTAGGGGCCTGGTTTTTGACTTTGTGTGCTGTAGCCTCTGGTTGTCTAGACTGACCCCAAGGCCAGGACTTTCCTTTTTTCCTGTGGGTTATACTGAGCCTCACAAGTGTGGGGGAGGGGTAGTCTGGCCTCCTCAGGTTTCTGCCTCTGTGCCCCTGGGCTAGACCTCAGGCAGGTTCAGCACCTGGTGGTAAGCCATACTGGTGTCTGCAGATTCCCCTAATTGTGCTAAGGTATTCTTCTGGTGCTAGAGCTTGCTGGCTCCATCCCTGTTGGCTTCAGTATCCCCTGCTGATCAGCTGAGATGGAGCTTGTTGGGATACCTCCTGTCCTTCAGTTCAGGCTCTGCACAGCCTCTGTCACACACTTCCTCTAGGACTCCCAATCCTGCCTCCGGTTCCACTATTTCAATATTTTACACTGGGGAAATAATCTATGGGTTTTCGGGGTCAGAGTGGAGGAATTAGAGCAGCTAGAGTTTACTCCACCATGTTGTCTCCTGGAAGTTCAGGTAGGTGATTTTCAAAGCATCCAAGCTGTGGTTTGATAGCCCCAGGAGAAGCTGCTGTCACCACCACAGGCCCTGTGTTTGTCTCTTACCTAACTCTGACAGATCATCAGTCCTGTGGTGAGAGGTCAGAGAATTGCCCCTTTGGTAGGTGAATTTGCTGGCCAGATCTCTCTCTGCTTCAGCTGTGGCTTCTATGGTCTGCTCTGGTGCAGCCCCCAGGCACTCCTCACTCCCCCTGACTAGTTCTATATGCATACATTCCTGAACTGGGAATCTGCCACATTATGTCTCCCAATGGGTTCTGTCACTCTAAAAATCCATTCAGATTCACTTTTTAGAAGTTGCTGATGGAATTCACAGAAGAGTTCAGGAGAGTTACTGCTTTCACTACTCCATCTTGGACTTTTGGTAGGGTAGAAAAAAATAAAAAAACATCTCTACTGGAATATGTATGAGAATCCCTAAAACTCATTTTTGACAGATCAAGGTTAGCAGCTCAAGGGATGCATGTATTCATTGGAGTAATAGAGCCTAATTATCAAGGAGAAATTATTGTGACATTCCAAAATTTGTTCAAAGAACTCATATAGTTTTGTAAAAATGATAGAATAGCTCAAGTGATCATTATTCCTTATGATACAATACTCCGTGTGAAAACTGTCCCTTCTTATATAACTAAAAGAGAAACTGAAAGGTTTGGTTCTACTAATAGGATGAAATTGAGAGTTAAAATATGGGTAAAACAGAAGCCAGATGATATTAAAATGTTGCAGAGATTATAGCACATTGAATAGACAATACTGTGACTGTTGTTTGTTCTGGAAAACATGATTAACAAATTGTACCCTTAACACGTATTCTACCATGAATGAGGCTATGATAGTGAATTCATGGACTCCAGAAGCATGGATGACCCCATATTTGTCTCTTTTTTTTCCTATTATACTTGTTAGTGAGACTTGTTTTCTGCAGGCTTAGTACCCTACACCTGCAGATCCCTGATGACTTAAGCTGGATGCCACCCCCTGTCCATGACTGTGATGTGACACCCCTGGACCTGGTGTCAACCAAGCTCTGGATGCCAACTAAGGAACTGACCTCTCAAATAGGACCCCTTGGGTCAGGGACAGCTCTGCATCCAATTTCAGCTAGAAGTAGCTTTGGAGAAGAAATCTTTCCCCCTTCCTCTAAGATTTTGAGCCCCGTTCCTTCAAGGGGGAAGGGCTTGTACCCAAGTCCCCACCCTAAGATATTGTTTTATGAGCTTCTTTTCTGTTATCCCTGTTATATTGTTGCAAAGTTCTGTTGACACAAGTTATCCCACCAGTTAGCTCTAAATTCTCATTAATCTATGTAATGAAATATATTGTTAATGTGTTTTTACTATTTAAGGGACACGAAAGATCTTGGGGCCAAATATAATGTTAAGGGGAATTTTAACATCTTCCCTACCCTTTAATAAGCCTAAAGGAATTTGAAGACCTTCCTTGCTTTAAAAATAAACTCTGCCCCCTAATAGGATGAATGTAATCACATGGATCCTGTGGTGGGAGAAGTTTGCTGATGGGTGAGACAGAGCCCACAGGAAGCTGGGAGTCAGAAGAGCTAGACAGTGGGAGGAGAAAGGATGGCCAGTAAACAGACTTGTGAGTAAAATATTGGCTTTATATTGGTGTTTTGGGGAAGGCTAAAGGATGGTATGACTCTCTATGCTCTTATGACTTATTAACTTCTTTGTTGCTGTGATGGAATTGGCTTACTGGTTTTAGGATTTGATTTTCTGGTGTCTGAATAAATATTTTGCTTCTGTCTTCTATATAGAGAGTCTGTTAAATTTTGTGATTGAGCACTATGCAGGTGCATTTATAGTGATAATAGCCACTGTGAATATTGCTTTGGTGCTACTGAGGTGTGGGTAGATATTGCAGAAACTTGCCCAGTCTCCTCAAAGGGGGACTATGATTACCATCTTGAGAAGAATAGAAGTGAATGGTTACTCTGGTCTTCACTGAGAGAAAGGATTAATGGATCAGAATTGGGTCTACCTACCACCATCACCCTCCCCAATATTTCTAGTTTAGGGGTTGATTTTTTTTAGATTCAAAATTCACCAAAGTAATTACCTGGTTTCTATCCCTTAAAAGGGAAGGGAATCCTAATCTCATACCCACTAGCTAGATTCCTTGTCACAAATCACCACCACAAAAGTGAATAGCAAGTCATCCCATTTGTTTAAGTAAATGGCATAAAAAAAATTGAAGCTCTACAGATCAGAATATACCAGAAAATACATGAGTGAATACTCTCTTTAGATGAAAACAAGTCTAGACCTGATTCAATCGAGAGAGAGAGAGAGAGAGAGAGAGAGAGAGAGAGAGAGAGAGAGAGAGAGAGAGAGAGATTCTAATCTCACCTATGTGGGAAATTTTCTGAAGTCTCTAGAGAGATAAACTGGAAATCTGGAACATATTTAGGAACTGATTTTGACTTCATGCCTGCCGTCCAGTCCTTCTCACTCTGATTTTGTGCATCTCTTGATCCATTGCTTCATAATTATTTGGTCCATTGCTGGTGGTATAGAATGTTTTAGTATATTTGTCGTTGCACAGAATTTACAAGACTTTGAACCAAAAAGCTTGGGTAGAAGTACAAGTTTTATTAATTATTAATATTATTATTTTGCGACTTGAGACAAGACTAAGGACAATTTTTTTCTCTGTAAAATGGTGATAATGTTATATCCATTAATTATCTCCTAAAATAACAATTAATTTAGCCTGACGTTACAAACTACTATTACTACATTACTATTACTAGAAAATAACCTCCCTTCTTATTCATAGCAGCTCTTAACTCTTTCTCTATCATTACATGGCTGTCATGGTTAAAACTGTAGGGAGCTGTTTAGATATGAAAATCATAATTTAAAAAAATTTTCTTTGTTTTAATGGCTGCTGTGGTCAAATAATTCACAATCTAGTGACTAAGATAGCAATAATTATTTCCTCTATATTTAACTAGGGTGGTCTTTAGATACCAGAATTATGCTCACAGTGCTTACATTCCACTAGAATCTGTCAGAACTCTAGTATAAGAAGTAACATAAATTATGTTATCTTGAAAATGACATTAGAAAGGAAGGTCAGCCTGTCATGTAACAAGAATGGGAAATAACATGATAGATAAGCATCTAGGGTTAGAGGCAGAGACATTTAGGGTTAGAGTTACAGTCTGGGGGGGATAGTCAAACTACTGTGCAGGTACTTTCAAAATGTAAAAAGATCTAGCAGCAAACACAACAGAACATGGAAAATAATCACACATAATCAAGGATCACTTGTAGTATTGAAGTATTAATCTCCCCTTTTATTAAAGTCTATCCTATAGATCTCATTATGCTATAGAAATGTCTGATTTCTTGAAGGCTCTACTAGTTAAGCACACTCTTTAACAGATCATATCAAATTAGAAAGACTTGGAGTATGGTTCAAGCAATGAACTGTATTGTCTGTCATCTGAGTTTCAGTCTTGTTTAATTTAGAAAGGCTTATTATCACTCTGCCTTCAAATTTTGACTTTTGGGAAAACCCTTGAAAATCATCTAAGAAGTCAAATATAGGTTCCCATCTGTTTTGGTGGAGGCAACATTTGCACAGATAGAATCATGAATCCTTAAATTAATGAAGTCTGGTCACTTTCCTGTGTTTCCAGTCAATGTATCAGTAAGAAGGGGCAGGTAGGTGGTGCAGTGAATAGAGCACTGGCCCTGGTGTCAGGAGGACCTGAGTTCAAATCCGGCCTCAGACACTTAACACACACACACACACACACACACACACACACACACACACACACAAACCTAGCTGTGTGACCTTGGGCAAGTCACTTAATCCCACTTGCCCTCCAAAAAAGCAAAAAAAAATCTATCAGTAAGAATTTATTATATACTGTGTGTTCAGAACTATGCTCAGGGGTTACAGAAGACACAAAAAGAAATTAAGACATGATCTCTCCCTTATCCAAGTCAGTAAGACCAAAGTTAAACATATGACACAATAAACTATTCTATCCACTTGTAATAGCAGGAAGTATTTCACTATAAATATAATTAAACAACAGAATGTACAGTAAAAACTATAAGCATTGAAAAACAGGAAATAAAACTGGAGGAATGAGTAAGAAAAAAAAATCCTAGCATAAAGATCTATTATGATAATATGGACTCTCAAGACACAAAACCAGAAGAAGAAAATGCCTCCCAAATATATATAAACAAAGTCTCAGAAACAAAAACAAAAAACCCCCACCGCTTGTACACAAATTTAGCTAGAATTCCTGGTAGAGAAAAAGTAAGAGTTTTTTAAAAGAGCTAAAAATATTTTTATAAATGAAATGAGAGCACTAAGGGAAAAATGGGGAGGGGACATGAGAACTACGAAAGAAAGAATTAGAAAAAAGATTAACAAACTGCTTGACACAAGTGGTGAAAAACCTTACATAAGAAAGTCTCTTTGAAATTAGAATAGACCAAATAGAAGTTCCCTGAGACAATTAGAAATATTAAAACAAGATCAAAAGACTGAAAAATAGAAGAAAAAGAGAGGTATTTCATATAAAAACAACTGACCTCGAAAACAAATCAAGGAGAGGTAATTAAAGAATCATAGGATTACCTTAAAGCCATAACCAACAAACATCATCATATATCAGAAATCATAAAGGAAAAATGACCCATATCTCTTAGAGTGAAAATAGAAAAATATCACTGATCACACCCTGAAAAAAACTCTAAAATAAAACTCCCAGGTACATTACAGCCAAAATCCAGGTCAAGTGAAACTTACTATAGGCTGTCATCAAGGGGGAAAAAATCAAGTAATTGAAGTCAGGATCACAGAATATTTAATAACTACTATCAAGGAACAGAAAGCTGGGAATATGATATTACAGAAGGTGAAAGATGTAAATTTTAGCCAGGTACAACAATTTACCCAGAAAAACTGAATGTAATCCTACAAGGATTTTTTTTTTTTTTAGACAAATCTCTTTATTTTACATATCCCTTAGCAGTCCTTCCACCACCAGCAGCCTAGGGGCCTCCACCCCTCGGTCTCACCGCAGCCTCCGGGCCTCACATTCCGACTCCAGCAGGGTGAGCACGTCCCCCTCCCTTACGGGGCCCTTCACATTTAGGATGATGTACCGGCTCGTGTCGTCCGTGAACTCCACCCGAACCTGGGTGCACTGGCCCTGAGAACCGGTCCTGCCCAGCACCTTGGTGACCCGAGCCAGCTTGATAGGCTGCACGCGGCCGGTGTCAATGATGGCGGCGACAACAGAAGGGAAAGAGATGAAAGGAGTGAAAATAGACCTTTAATGAAACAGAGAACTACCAAGTAATCTTGATGAAAAGACCAGCACTATGTGGGAACTGGAAATAAATATAGAGAAAGGAAGGAAGGAAAGAAGAAGGAAGAAAAGAAAGAAGGAAGGAAATATTTGTTTATTTGCTCCCCTACCCCCATTTACTTATTTTTAGTTTTCAACATTCGCTTCCCTAAGTTTTTAATTTTCTCTCCCTCTCTTCCCAAGATGGCATGCAATCTGATATGGGCTCTACAAATACATTCCTATTAAACACTGTCACATAAGTCATATTGTATAGAAGAATTATAATAAAGTGGAGAAACTATGAGAAAGAAAACAAAATAAAACAAAAAAGGATATAGTCTGCTTCACTTTGCATTCTAACTTCATAGTTCTTTCTCTGGATGTGGATGGCATTTTCCATTCTGAGTCCTTTAGAATTGTTTTAGGTACTTAGATTGCTGAGAATGGCTAAAAAAATCAATCACTGTGACTGTTTCTGTGAACAATGTTCTCCTCATTCTGCTCACTTCACTCAGCATCAGTTCATTTAAGTCTTTCCAGGATTTTCTGAAGTCCACATGTTCATCAATAGTATTCCATTACATTCCTCAACCACCTTTTTTTTAAGCCTGTGTAGCTTGCTACATCCATCTCTTTTGAGTAAATATGAAACATATTGAGGAGGATTTGTAACATTCAAGGTTGAGTGAAGTTATTTAAGAACATAATATACAGTATAATACATAAAAGCATATTAAGTAGCTCACAATCTTTTGCATTTGTATTTGACACAGATAGTTATTTGATGGTTCATTTATTAAGGACTTACAGGGCAAAACTGAGAGAGCATAATGCATTTTCAGGTGACAAAATATTAGAGTTCGAATGGAGTTCAAAGTAAATAGAAAGATTTGATATGGAATAAGATTGGAAAGTAGTCTAATGCCAGATTTTGAAAAGCATTCAATATGCAAGAGCCACTAAGGGAGTTTTAGCAGAGGAGGGACATGAAGAGATCTAAGGGTAATTAAGTTTACTCTGGCAATAGTGGGAAGGATGAGTTGGAAAGTAGAGAATGAAGAAAAGAAGTTGTGCAATGAAATTACTGCTAGGGATTGGTACTAAGGAATTAGCATTAAGCTGATAATAATGGGGATAGAAGGTAAGAGATAGGTATAAGCGATATTGAAGAGTTGGAATTAGACTGTAATTAGTTTGATGTGAGAGCTGAAGGAGGATGATTTTTTAAAAATTAAAAATATGGGATACAGAGTTTTTTGTAGCTTCATAGACATAATAGAGATATCAAAAGAGGCAGGTTTAGAAAGAAAGAAAATGGTCATGGTTTTGGACATATTCAGTTTGCATTTCTTTGGGGACATTTGTAAAGACCCCACCAGAGTGATTACTATCAATGATCATCTTAATTAGCCCTCAGCAAAGGAATTTAATTGAACAATTTAACAGTTGGTTAAATGAAAAATTCTCTGAAAAAGTCTGTGCACATAGGTACATACAAAGATTGGGATCATACCTGAGTTCAACTGTAGGAAGTTGCATGTGTGTAACTTTTGATATTGAAAGTTATTTTTACCTTTGATCAGCTCTCATGAATCTCAGATTGTATAAAGTTCCCTGACTTATAGGATAGTCAGGTAAGCTCTGAAAACTTATTTTTTTTCTGAGTCTATCTCTGGTATTTTTTTTTTCTATCATGGAGGAGTCATGTCCCATGAGTCTGCTCCCTTAGGCAACTATTTCTTAATATCTGTAGCCATTTTTAGTGTGTCTCTTCTCCTGGCTAGTTGTGTTGCCTCCTGCTGGTCCAGTCTCTATTGATGTGGACAATAGCGTAGGTAAGGAGAGGAGAGGAGACTAGAGTGCCTAAAAGTCCCCTCCAAACCCCAGAGCAATTCTATCTCAAGGGCTTTATTTTCCCTCCATAGCTAGTTCCAACTTCAGAACTGATGAATTCTGAACTAGAGCTATTCTACCACTAGACCAGCTAAGTTCATAATTTTACTTGCTGTTTTATAGATAAATCCAGAGATGTGTCTGATTCAGTGCATTGTAGGATGTTTCCAGGTATAGTGTCAACTGTCTTTTGTCTAATAGTTCAGAATCTATAATCCTCTGGAGCTGTTGAAAGATTTATTCACACACTGTAGGACTGTAAGAAAATTCCTTAATGCAAACTTTAAAGAATCACTGTGTTGGTTTATTGATTGATTCAATTGAGGTATCTGGGACTTCTTTCATTACATTGAGGTGGGGAATAGAACTATCCCCTTCCATTACAGAAACAAGTTACCAAAATAAAAATCGACAAAGCAAAATATAATTGAATATAAAAAAATCCAAATAATAGTTTTAATGAGAGGAATGAGAAAATAAAACATCGTGATAAGACAAAAGAACTTCAAAACAAAATCACGTATCAAAATTAAAGGAGAAATTTGGCAACATCAGAATCAAAAAGAAAACTGAACACCCAATAATCCTCCTTGAAAGTAGCCCATACTACATTAGATTTAATTGTAAACTCAATTTGTGAAAATGGAGGGTTAGAGGCAGTAACTCAACTGAATTCTCTCAACATTTCCCCCCAAAGAAACTTAAAATAATGTTTCAAATTAAATTTTGGAGTGGCAGAGCTAACAAAAGTTCAGAGTGAAACATTTTTATGGCCTAAGAAAACTTAGGAGGTCAGTGGGCAAGGTTTGTTGCACCAGGGCAGAGTCCTATCTGGAGAACAGGCACAAGGTAGAAGCAACTGCCCTGTAACAGCAATGGCTTCAGGAATACTCAACTCAGAGCTGGTAAGGTGGTCAGACAACTAGTCAGAAAGAGAGTACAAGGGACCCTTTGCTGGTACTGGGAAAGTGGAAGCTAATGACTGCGAGAGACATCAAAAATTCAAAGTAAAAAGAACGAAACGAAAATAAAAGAAAATGTGAAATATCTCACTGGAAAAACACCTGTAATGAAGAATAGAGAAGAGATCATTAGAGAATTATTTGATTTCTTGAAAGTCATGATAAAAATACCTATACATACTTCAAGAAATGACCAAGAAAAATTGTTTTGATGTCTTAAATCCAGAAATGGAAAAAAAAATCCACTTGTCACCTCCTGAAAGAAATCCCCAAATGAAAACTCCTAGGAATGTTATAACCAAATTTTAGAGCTCCCAGGTCAAGGAAAAAAATACTGTAAACAGTCAGAAAATAAACAATTCAAATATCATGGAGCCATAGTTAGGATCTTTTAGCAGCTTCCAGGTCAAAAGAGTGGATACATGATATTCCAGAAGGCAAAGGAGCCAGGATTACAAGCAAGAATCACCTATCCAGTGAAATGGAGTATAATCCTTCCAGGGGAAAATGGATATTTAATGAAATATGGGATTTTCAAGCTTTCCTGATGAAAAGACCAGAGCTGAATAGAAAATTTGATTTTTAAATACAAGATTCAATAGAAGCATTGTTATTATTTGTACTTCATTCTCAAGGAGGACCAACAACATCAGGAAGGTGATGTATTGACTTGCAAATGAATTGGATTTAAATGAGACTAGGCTGTGCAAAGTCATCAGCCTCACTCTCTCCTCCAGAGTCATTGGAGTCCAGTAGCAGGATATAGGTCTGGATGACCAGTGATGGCTCTGGATGCAGAGACCTTGGCCTTTTTAAGCTAAAATCCTTTCTAGGTCTCAGTTTGTCTGAGGCAATATTCATTCAGGGATGAAAGGCTAGGTAAGAATGTTTTACTTCTGAGAGGGGAAGACCCTCAGGGTTTCTGGCCAGAACACTAATAATGCTATTCACATTCAATATGAGTCATCAAAACCCCAAACCAAGTAAAACTTGGGCAGGGACTTATTATTGGGTTATATATTATTGTGTCACTTATATATCAGTGATTTGGCTTTAAAGGCAAAGTCCCAATGATATTTCCAGAAATCATAAATGAAAACTACATTTGATGAAAGAGTTAATTTGTGTGTGTGTGTGTGTGTGTGTGTGTGTATGAAAGAGTTTGTGTGTGTGTGTGAAAACAATAATGGAATAAATAAGTAGGGAAGAAAAAAATCTAACTCCCAAACCCCAGATATCTTGTAAAATTCAAGTGATTAAAATTTATATTCCTTTGGACAGAGAACCCACATGTATGACTAATGATAATCTTTTAATATCAATTTAATAACTTCAATAAGGGTTATTATTAAGCCTGAACTAATCCACCAGAAGAGCCTGGACCTAACAGTTTCTTTGTTCTCTCAGTAAACTCAGAGAATATCTCTTCTATGTCAACAAAACCAGATGGAGTTTACTTTATGGCCATTAAGGGATAAGACCCTTAACACAAAGCAGTAACTTGAGTAATGGGACTTTTTCTTATTTTAATATTCTTGGATATATGCTGTTATGGAATATTAATAGTAAAGAAAGCACAGATATCCTGAGCCATAATTTCAACTGACACTTTGTCAGGTTTCTTATTTTATTGTATTTACCACCTATTCAATTGAGAAAATTCCTTTGTTATACAATGATTAAACATTTATGGAGATCATAACTTTGAGTGACCCTGAATTGGGATGGTTCTAAAATGTATTTAAGCTTTCTCATTCTTTTATTCAGGCAGTCAGAACTTAGGTTCTGGCTCTGTGCAAGCACATATCTGCTAGCTTTAAGGGAATAAATGATAAAAATGCATCTCAACTAGCCTGTTTGTCTCCTTTAACCAAACTTTCAGGTTAACACTCCCCACAAGAGAAGTATAAGAAGGTAAACATAGGGACAGCTAGGTGGCACAGTGAATAGAGTGCTTGCTGCTGGACTCAGGAGGGCCTGAGTTCAAATCCAGCCTCAGACACTTGACACTTACTAACTGTGCAACTTTGGCCAGGTCACTTAACCCCAATTGCCTTGCCTTCCTCCTCTTCCCCTCCAAAAAAGAAAGAGGGAAAAAAAAGAAGATAAGTGTAAAAGAGAGATCATAAGGGACTCAATAAAGTTAAGTTGTTCACCTTCTCCCCATTAAAATGATACACATTACTTCTAAGAATTTTATCATTCTAAGGGGGTTTATTGTTAATGAATTAATAATTTAATAAACAATTTAATGATTAATAATAAATTAATTATTAATAATTTTAATTATTAATGTCACTAAAAGGAGTCTCTAGATAGACTAGATGTGAGTTGATTATGTTGGAGTGATCTTCTCATCCCACCCCACCCCCTCAAAAAAGAAGTAATAAGAAAGGGATACATTAGGAGAAGGGAGAACAGAGAGGTAGACTGAGGAAAATTTTCTCACATAAAAGAGGCACAGAAAGAAGAACTTTTACAATGTATGGAGAAATGTGGATGTGTGGGCAATGCTTGAACCATACTCTCATTGGAATTAAATATGTGTGTATATGTATTTAGTTATGTATCATAATCTCTCTTACTCAATAGGTAAATAGGAAGAGAAGGGGATAAGACAAAGAGGTAGAGATAATAAAAGGTAGAGCATTTTAAGGAAGGCAGTGGTGAGAAGCAAAATAGAATTTTGAGGAAGGATAGGATCAAAAGAGGGAAAGAAGAAATAGAAGAAAATGGGATGGAGGGAAATAAATAGTTAATCATAACTGAATATGAATGGGATGAGCTCACTAATAAAATTGAAAACCAATAAAATTGGTTTAGAAATCAGAATTCACACTATATTGTTTAGAAGAGACACACTTGAAACATAAAGACACACATAGAGGTAAAATAAATGGGCTGGATTAGAATAGGTTTCAACTAAAGTAGAAAAAAAAAAGCCAGGTGTAGCAATCATTATCTCAGACAAAGCATAAACAAAAATAGGTTTAGTCAAAAGAAATCATCATAGAAATTGCATATTGTTAAAAGATAACATTGACAAGTAACTTAAAAAAATTTTACATCCAGTTTTTCAGATAAAAGCCTAATTTCTCAAATACATACTGAGTATGGAACTGAATCAAATTTAGAAAAATTAGATTGCTTCTTCAATTAATATTAGATTCATATCAAAGGCTGCAAACAGACAGTTTTTGGAAGAAGAAATCAAAGCTATGTATGGTCATATAAAAATGCTTTAAATCACAATTGATTAGAGAAGTACAAATGAAAACAACTCTGAGATATCAACTCACACCTATCAGAAATGTCATATGCTGCAGCGGATGACAGGAAATAAGTAAATTAATGAATTTTTGGAAAAGTGATCTGGTCCAACCATTCTGGAGAACAATTTGGGACCATGCCCCAAGGGCTATAAAATTGTACATGACCTTTTGCCCAGCAATACCATTACTAGTTCTGTTTCCTAAAGAGATCAAAGAAAAAGGAAAAGAACTTATATATACAAAAATATTTATAGCCATTCTTTTGGTACCCAACAATTGGAAAATGAGGGGATACTCATCAACTGGGGAATGGCTGAACAAGTTGTGGCATATGATTTTGATGGAGTGCTGTGGGAACTCACAAGGAGGGTGGTTTCAGAAAAATATGGCAAGACCTGTATGAATTGATGCAAAATGAAGCAAGGAGTGGAAGTCACTGTGCCCAGTAACAATGTTTTAATACTGATCAACCATGAAAAACTTGGATATTATGATCAATATCATGCTCCAAGACAATTCCAAAAGACTGATGATGAAAAAATGCTACCTACCTCCAGAAAAATATCTGGTGAATTCAGAATATAAATTAAAGTATTGAAAACCAATAAAATTGGTTTAGAAATCAGAAGTCACACTAATTTTCTCACTTTATTTATTTTTCTTGCTTTTTTCCAATATAATTAATATGAAATTTTTTGCATGACTTCACACATATACCTAATATCATATTGCTTGCCTTCTTAGTGATTAGGGTGAGGTGTGGGAAAGATGGAGAGAATTTGAAGCTCAAGATTTAAAAAAAAGAATGTTAAAATAAATAATATTTTAAAAGAAATATTCAATTTGTAAAAGAAGCAAATTGTGAAATATTTCAATTGAAAATTTAGAAGAAATAAAAGTCTTATAATATAGGTATAAGAAATGCATAAATAATAATGAAAGCAATTTTGCTTAAAAGAAATTAAACAAAATTGAAATAGTATTTAAACTTCTAAAGCAGAGAAAAGTAAATAATAATAATAATGTTTTCATTAAGATTTTCAAGCAAATATTGCTAGGATCCATCGTTGGTTAAATATTTACTTTTTTACTTCCTTCTCAGTGAAAAATGGGGAATGAGCTAAAACCTCTCAGCCTATACTTTTCTCTTCCCACAAATCCAGTTAACAGGTGTAATGTTCCCTTTAGTCACTATCTCCATATTTTTGTGGATTGAGTAGCCACACTCACATTTTGGACAAATGGAAAAATGACTTTGAGATCTCTGCTAGGTGAGGGAATAAAGCAAAGAGTTATGAATAAGTCAAATCAACAAAAGCAGTTTATCACATCTGCTATGTGGCAGATACCATGTTAAATGCTAGAGATATAAAGATAAAAACATATTACCTTAACATAACATTATAAATAGTTTAGAATTCCCCAGTTATAAAAATTCCTAACATTGCAAGAGAAGTTTTGGTCCTCTGCTCTATTTAATTACTGTATATTTCCACCTAGTCTCTGTCTTTTTCCCCCCCATTCTTCTTTGCTTAGCATGGGCTAAGTATACAGATGTGCAACATATTGTAGCACCGTGCACCAGCAGATGCCCAAAAGAATGCTACTGTGAACAGCTTTTAAGATTCAGATTACATGGTATAGTGAACACTCTGTTCACTATTGCCATTACAAATCAAGGCAAACATTCACAATATTTCACGATATAATATTCACAACACTACGTCTTATCACAGAAAATCACAATATGGTGTTCATAACAGCTTAATATTAGAATGGACACACAGTTTTCACTACGGTGGCTACCATATTTAGAACAAGGAACAAAAGAATAATCATCTGGCTTCCCTAAGGGGAAAACCTTTCTCGTTTAATCATTTAATCAATTCACAATATATCAATCTTCCACTCATGGGGCAACCATTAACTTAATCAGTCACTAATCTAGATTCCTGATTATTAAATATCATTAATCACTAGTACAGTCATTAGAAAAACCACACAAACCCTCCACCCCTTGGTGTCCAGCAAACCTCAGTTTCATCCAAGGGGAGGCCTTTTCTTCATCTTGACTCTGGATAGTCTCTCTGATTCCCTGGATCCCCTTCCATGGTCCCAGCTCCCTCCTGAATCCACCAAACGGTCACCTGGATTCAGAAGCAGACAGCTGCCTCAGAGGTAGACAGTTCCCAGGTTCTTGTCCAGTCCTCAGAGCAGTCTCTGGCACACATTGAAGTTCATAGGGTCCAGCACATCTCAAAACCTTCACCACTTCTCTTGCCTGGAACTCAAGGATCATCCAGGCTATAAAGAAAGTCTTATCCTGGTCATGCTTCTTCAGTCTTCCAGCGGTTCAGCTAGCCCTGGGACCCAGAAGGAATATTGGCCTTCTGGGTGGCCTTCGCCAGATTTTGGTCTCAGAAAAACTCCATCTCAGTTCTTAGTCAGTTTCCAGATGCTGGGAGAGACACACACAGTCTCTCTCCCTTTCTCTGTCTCTCTGTCTCTCTCTGTCTCTCTGTCTCTCTCTGTCTCTCTGTCTCTCTGTCTCTGTCTCTGTCTCTCTCTCTCTCTCTCTCTCAAACTCCAACTCACTTCTTCAGCCCAGCAGCCCAGCTCCCAGATGCTGAGACAATCCTGCTTCCTCCAACAAGAAAATTCCAATTCTGTTTCTCTTTCTCTGGAATTCTTGCTTATACATACACACTAGCCTCCTGTCTTATCCAATCCCCTTCTTCCATGTCAACAGTGGATGGGCTCATCCCTTCTATACAAAGCTCAAACCTTCCATACTTAGCCCTAAGTTACTAAGTGCAAAGTATTTGCTAAACTGATTGCTGCTACATATATCTTCATGGCCAACCTTGGATTTTTATTTATAGGAAACAAAAAGAAAACCAACTTAGATTTTAAAAAAGAAACAATTATATAACAGAGCTTCTCTTCAAAATTTATGTTTTGTAGAAGGAATAAACCTTTTGGTGCTATCCCCAGTCCTCAAAGTGGTGATTACAATTAATAACTTCTTTCCAGTTTCTCTGTTTCATTTAGCAAAAGCTACACCTCTGTCCTGTCAGTGTTCCCTCTCAGGCATACTAGCTGTCTGTATCCTATTATTCTGCTTTCTCAAAGGCAACCTGGATATCTGGGTCCTGAGTCATCAATCTACTTTGTTTGCTCTATCAAATTTTTGTTATTCTTTATTGCTCTTTTCATTTTGAAAACTCTAGAATACAAATAAAGTCCATCTCCTTGGTTCAAAGACCATGATGATAATTTTCTCTCAGGACTGAGAAACAACATTATCCTTCTCAAATACAAATCCCATAATGCCAGCCAGATTAAAATCCTCGTGAGAGAACAATAGTAGTCTTGTTTTTTTTTTATAAGCTTTTTGAGGAAGTTCTTTGTATATTTTCCATTTATTTTGTGGAGCAAAATAAAGGCTACATTATATTTGATACATACATACACATAGTAATATTATCATATGTAGGTACATATTTATACACACATATAGATGTGTGTGCATAATTAGTTAGCTTGCATATTTGCATGAGAACTGAGGACAATTTTTATTTATATCTGAAGAGAATTAGGCAGGAGCCAATTTTAGTGTTGTCATGGGAGAGCCTTTACGAGGACAAAAAGGTACTAAATTCTTTTACCCTCAGATAAGATTCGAGATGTGTAAATGAGCTAGAATATGTAAATCTAGAACTTGGGATTTTGAGATTTGAGTTACATATGAAATATGTTAACCTAAAATATGACATATAAAATATACCAACATAAAGCCTAGCACACAATAAATATTAGGTGGAGGAATATGAGAAACATTTAGTATATGATCCATGAAAGTATACTAAGTATCAAAATGTATGGCATATTAATATGGCATATGTAGACTTTTACTTGAATTTATGAATATAAAAATAAGAATTGTTTGGAAATAATTTGGAAACAAGGGAGAAAGTTCACTTTTATACTTTAGTCTATGATTAACCAGGCAGTGAAAACCAAGTTACTCACATAGTCAAATATTTCACCTCATACTGAAGTATTTTTATTTTTAATTACACTTCTTACAATAATAATTTAAAAATACAAACCCCTTATTGGCTTATAATTATGACTATTTAGACATTATAAAAGGATATAAAGGATATATTAAGAATCATATTAGATATATATTTATATAATCAGATTTTTAAGGTTTTTGGTTTAAATAATTATTTAAATATATTCTAATCAAATCTATTCTGCTGCAAATTGATTGGTAATATATTTTAGCATGTTTCTAGGTATCCATATTAGACTGGAAGCTCTATAATTATGAGAACCATAATTAAAAATTTTTTTTAAACAGTCCTTGTCTCTCTCCTCACACATTTTTCTTCAGGGGCTTTCTCTGTTTTGCATGAATTGTCAAAAAAATCCAATAATGTTCATGTTAATTTGAAATGTTTTTGTCTTTCTTTTGTATCCTCTCATGACACCTACAAAAAAGTTCTACCTATATTAAGTTCTATAAAAATTTGTAGGATAAGCAACATTTACCTGACATATGGTTAATTTTTAAAGCTAGTGAAAGAGTGATATTGATGTTTTCTGTGTTCAGAGAATAGAAAACAAGGTGGAAATATGATACAAAAATGTCACATGAGGACTGAAACTTTTTATCATATAGAAATGAAGACTTTGTCAGAATATCATTCAGTGGCAGCAGTGTCATGGTGGAACAATCCACTTTTACCCACATGTTACCATGGAGGTTAGAGTTCCTAAGTTCTTGACACAGAGAAAGGAAAAATTGAGTAATTAAGCAAAAAAAATGCTGAGTCATTAGTTAATTTTAGTTTAGAAAAGAGAAAAGAAAATCAAATTGTGAAAACCAAAAATAAGCAGGAATGTTTATAGAAAGAGAAGAAATAAGGAAAATTATTAGAAATACCATGCTGTATTATAATAGAATTAAAAACATAAAGAAGAATTGAAAGAAAATGCCAAGAGTTGAAAAATATAAAATACTTAGATTAATAGAATGAGAAATTAAGGAGTTACATAGGTTAATCTTAAATACAGAAATGGAATAAGCCATAAATTAACTCCCATGGTGAGTTCATGTAGAGGGAGTGAAGACACAGTACAAAATAAAGTTAAAGACTAATTCTTCTAGGTCATGTGACTTGCAAAAAGGAGGTCTAGACTTTTTTTTAAACTGATTTTCACAAACTCACAAATCTCTTGAAAATAGAAATTTTCACAAGAGTAATTTCAGTTATCTCTATGAATCCAAATGAAGTAACAATTCAATGAACTGACAGCAGAGAGGGCTACTCATTAGCCCTGATGAGTTAATTTAGCAACACTTTGCCTGTTGCCTGCCTTACTCTGGAAATAAGACTGAGTCCTTAAGCTAGAGAATTGAGGTACAGAAGATTTGGAGGCAAACTATATGTGTGTGGCTGTGTAGCAAAAAACCTGAGGGAATGAGCAGAGAGGAAGGGATAAGTTTTTATATAATAACCACTAGGTGTCAGATATTGGGCTAAGTACTTTTTACAAAAATTATCTCATTTAATCCTCACAACAACCATGGGAAGTAGGTGCTATTCTCATTATTCTGTTGATAAAACTGAATTTTAAATGACTTCCCCAGCACCACACAGCTAGCAAGTATCTGAGGCTAGATTTGTATTCAGGTGTTCCTAACTGTACTATCAAAACTGTGCAAATACCTGAGGCCATTTCTGGCCTTTGGGAATTACTTGGAACAGTGATTGAAGTTTGTAAACTGAATATTCCAGCTTGGGAATTTTTGGAGGAGGTCCCCGGTCGCTCAGGAAATGATCATCAAAGGAGAAAGAGTCAGAAAGTGAATAAAAGGAGAAAATAAGGAGAAAAGATTGAAAATACCAAAAATTTCAAGAGGCAGAAAAATCAAGGACCTTGATTTTAAGCAGATTAAACCAACAAGAGAGCAGATAGTAATTAAAGAAGAGAATGTAGTGTCCAGGTTAGGTAAAAGAGTATAGACTTCTATTGAATAAATATTGCACAACAAAGAAAAATAAATCAAGGCCTGATGAGGCAGAGGATCCTGTGAATTCTTAAGAATGAATAGAACCATAGAAGTTTCTGAATGTCTTAAAAGAGAAAAAAGAATTGTGAAAGCAGAAATCCTGAAGAAATAATTGGCAGAATAGAAAAATTTCAATCCATAGTGCTCAACAATCAATAAAGAAACAAAAGAGAGAATGAATGATTGGGACCCTCTTTGATAATGACTGAATGTGGAATTTATTTATTTTGTCAAGCACCATAAGAGGAAGTATTGAGTCAGAGGGTAGATCAAGTGAACATCTAGGTTATTAAATATCTGGCAATTGATTTTCCAGAATCTTGTTTGGATTTGTACTTGTATTTCATCTCAGGATAATTAAGGAATACTAAACAAGTCAAATGGTACCCTCCACAGAATGTATGCGTAACTCTTGATTGGGCCTCAACACCAAGGTCCTTGAAGGTCTTCAAATCCCATAACCATTATAGGCTGCTAGCACAGGTTCTACTTTTCTAAAGGAAAGCAACTCAAAAAGGGTTGACAATCTGACTTTTATCAAACATATATCATTTACTTAGCTCAGGGGGAAAAGTCACCTGAACTTCAGAAAATACAAACAGAAATTAAAAGCCCACAAAAAATACAGATGGAGCAAACTACTTGCTCTCTCTCTTTTTAAATTTTGTTTTGTTTTGTTTCTTCTCTCTCATGGTTCATTCCATTGGTTATAATTCTTCTACAATTCGAAAGACCAATAGAAAGGGCTTCTACCTTTCTATTACATACATAAATAGTTAGTTACCAGAGAGAGAAGCACCAATATCTGGGTTTTCAAAGCCAAGGAACTCAACAGCTACTCAGAGTCTCATCTGGTCAAGTCACATGACTCTTCCTATAACTGAACTCCAAAGCAAAATCTCACCTACACACGCACACACACACACACACACACACACACACACACACACACTCACACACACAGTCTCTATCTCTTGTTTGGCCATACGTTCCTCCCTTCTCCATAAACCTGAGATAAACTATTTCTTGCTCTCCCAGATTGCTTATATTATCAGCTTTTATATCTAAATCAAAATGTTCACTTTCTATACAGTTTTGTGTCTGTATCTCTCTCTGTCTCTTTGTGTCTGTCTGTCTGTCTGTCTGTCTCATAGACATTACAATTCAGTTGACCATGTCATAATACCTCAAAAACAAATACCAACTAGATTACTTCCATTATAATTCCAACTATAATGCCTACTGAATTTAAGTTCTTTCATGGTGGTTTTCTATATTTTGACAATGTCTCTATCTTGTTAAACAGATAGTCAACTATGAAAGCCTTGAATTTAATGAATGTGCTAATTAAATATTTTAAATAATCCTTCTTCAGTTTATGCTAATCCATAGGCAGTTTGAAATAAGGAAGCATTTATGGAGCATATATGCTAGGACAGATAACAAAAATCCCTCCTACATTTTACATTATACTTCTTACCTCCACCAAATCCATATTCCAAACCATATTAATAATTTTTGGTAAGGTAATAATTTTCTAAATGCAAAATCATACTTTCTAAATACAAAGTCATGGAATTTGAGTTGGACTTTGAGACAGAAAACCTGAATTCCAGTTATGGCTCTAAAACTTACTGTGCCTATAGTGTTGAATGAGTCCGTTCACATATCTGAGACTCAGTTTCTTCATCTGTAGAATAGAAGTATAAGATAATATTTGTTCTACCTACCAGAGAGGGTTTTTGGGAATATCAATTTCACTGTAGATGTAAAAGTGCTTTGTAAGCCTTAAGCTACTATGCAAATGTTAACAGATCATTATTCATGCTTTAATTTTTATTTAGAAAGGTCTATGAACCATAACTAGAATTTAATAGTGATATTTGTGCATTTACCAATGTTGTAGTTGTACAGAGCTGAGCATACCAATTCTTCACTGTAATGTAGCAAAGAGTGAATAAATGTATTAAAATTTATTTATTTGTTTGCTACTACTCTAAAAATATATCCTCCAGTAATTTAGACCTTATATGGGCTTGAGGTAGCCCACCTTAGGGTCCAATAACCTCTGGCTATGAAGACTCAGGATCATTATCATTGGCAAACTGTGAAGCTTTGATTCATTTTCAATGCCTACACAATATTAAAAAATCATTTAATTCAACTAGTATGTTTATCTATATGAAAAAATACTTTGCTTTTTTCTATTTGAAACTGATACAATTATACAAAAGTCAAATTTCATATAAATATACATGGCTAATGTAAAGTAAATTCAGTGAAAATAAATCAAAGAGATCAACTCTTTACCTGAATTCTTTAAAATTAAGTCAGATTGTTTGCTTTGGAATCCTAGGTAGGTTTGTCTCTGAGGACATGATTTCTGTTATACAAGAGTGTAATGGCATTTTGTTTCCCCTATTTAATTATTTAGCACCTTGTTTCAGTTCAAGTTTCTTTTGAGTCTTGCCCTGATTATATCAAGTCTTTGTTAAGAAACAGAACTTGGGAAACCCACAGTGGGAGGGACTTGCCAAAGACAGGAACAGGAAGGATATAAGAGGTGGCTGGAACATGGAGGAGCTAATGATCATATATAAGGAGAAGCCCAAGCTGGGAAAGAGCAGAACTGAGCAGAGAACACTTGTGGTGGCAGAGTTGAGAAGGAGAAAACTTATGGTATCCTAACACTCTGTCCATTCTGTTTATATTGATTTGTGTTTGTAATACTTTGTACAGAAGCCCTGGGACCTAACAGGAAGTCCTGAAAGAAGATTTTCTTGTTGTCTGTTTACAGAAGTCCTGGAGGAGTGTTTCAGAGGTCCTGGGAGTATACTGACAATTTGTATTTAGTTCTCAGACTTTGTTTGTGAGTCTGTGTTGAGTTCTCAGATCTTGTTTGGGGTGCTGTGTTGATTTCACAGGAAGATAGTGAATTGATGATGGTACCAGCAATGTACATGAATGTTGTTTTGGCTCTGTTAAGCTTTGTCTTCCCATAAACAGAAACTGTGAAGGACTTGAGGCAAACTGAACACTGTGAGCTTAAATATGGAACTGGATGAAGACTTGGACAAGGAGATGAGAGCTGCCTACCTTTGAATTCAGGTGACAGTTGGGTAAATTCAGGCAAGAGTTGGACCCGTGGAAGGGGAAGTATAGAATCTGGGAGCCAGCCTTGAGTCAAGAAGAAAAGACCTCTCCTTGGGTACTTAATACTGATGGAGAATATCATGATTTACTGTGGCCTAGGGGTGGGAGAACTTTGTACTCTGTACCTTGTACCTCTTAAGGATGATTGAGTTAAGGATGATTGTAAATAATCTGCAATCAAATCTCCAATAAAAAATAAAGAAGACTTTTTGACTGAGAGATTAAGACAATGTGTGATCTAGGGGTGGGAAAATGTAGACCTTTGTACTTTGTGTTCCTTAAGGAGACTTGCTCCTTAAAGATATTTGAGTTAAGGACTTACTGAATGATATCTTCTTTTTAAAACTATGTGGCCACTTTAAGTAAAAACTATGTGGTCACTTTTGTGATAAATTGTTAGATTATAACATTGTGAATGCTGTACTTTGGTTTCTGTGAATGTTTTACTTTAGTTTACTGCTGAATAAATGGAAAGTTCACTATACTATGTGACTAGAACCTTAAAGCTGTTCACAGCAACTTGTGCTTGGCTTAATAAAGAGAAATGAGAACAGAGTTGAAGTAGCATGTATGAAAATAAAACTTAGTTATCAACAGGGAATATTTCCCAGTCATACAATTTCAAAAGTTTATCTGCCTTTCAAATTCTGAGTTGATAGCTTTAGAGACTGTTCCTCTCATAGGACCCAGAGGGTTTGACTTCTCTTGTTTGTTAAACTCATCACCCTCTCTAGAGTAATAAAGACTGATCCAGGATTTAATTATTGCACACACACACTTAGAAATAGTTAGCAGAAGCAACTTTAGAAATTAGCATCTGAGCTTTGCCTGTTGAAACATATTGCTGCTTCAGAGGATCTTTGGGACTCATTAAAAATGTTCTTGATCTATTGATTAAAAAGTTATTCTTAATTGGGAGTTATTATATGCATTTCCTTCTGTCATCCCTGTTCTCAGGAGAGGGACTAAAACTATAAAGTCTTTGGGATCTCCCAGGCAACTTTGCCTAACAGTTTAAGAAATAATGAATCCTGGAGGCCATGTGGGAAAAAAGATGTTATTACAGTTCATTACAGGGTAAAGAAAAAAAACCACTTTAAAGAAAGTTTCAGGTTTTTACAGGTTTATGAGAGGAATGGGAGTAGGAGAGGGTGAGAGTGAAAGTAATACATCTTTTATCATCTGCCTCACGTGGTTATGGAAAGGAAAACATTTTATAAAGTAGAAAGCTTTATAAAGTCAAGTGACTGGGCTAAATGTTTTCACTTATATCAGCAAAACAGTTTAATTGGTTCATTAAGGATAAACAGATGATTCAAACATGTTATATGTATTTTGAGAATTCATAGGATAAAACAATTCAATTATCATAACTTTTCTTTTTCTCATTTTGGATTGATACTAAAGAGATAATCATAACATTGCTTTACTTATACTCTGTTACTATCATGGTAGCATCTCCCCTCTCCAAATCATCCTCCAGACAAATGTCAAAATGATGGAGCATTGTTTTCCTATTTAGAAATTTTCCTTGGTGCCATATTCCTTCAAGGATAAAATAAAAAAAACTCTCTCTTTCCTTTAAAATTCTCTCTCTTCACAATCTCGTTCTTATCTGTCTTTCTAATCTTCTGTCTTATCATTCCCCTTTCTCTATATTTTGATGTCCATATTTAGAATGCATTGTCTTTTCCACCCTACTTTCTAAAATCCCTGTTTCTCTCAAAGCATAACTTGGGTGTTATGCTTCTCTAAGAAACCTTACCTGATTCTCCTGGTTGTGCCTCTGTCTTCTAAAGTTATTTATGTTGCTAGGTTTTGTTTATTTTATGCATTTGCTTATATGTGTACATATGTTTTTTCTTAGTAGAATGTAGTAGATGACATAGAAGTACTGCTAAGAAAATTTCAGCTTGAATTAAAATTATTAATTCTAACATAATCAACCCATAGCCTCTGTCTATGTAGAATCCTTCTAACTGCCCTAATAATTATAAAGATCTTAGGAGTTACATATGTTATTTTTCCATGTAGGAATCCAAACTTTATTGAGTGTCACATATTTTCTCTTTCATGTTTGTTTTTTTGTGTGTTTCTTTTGAATCTTATGTTGGAATGTCTAGTTTTCTACTCAACTCTGGTCTTTTCCTCAGGAATGCTTGAAAGTCCTTCATTTTGTTAAATGTCCATTGCTGGGTACATTGTCATTTTCTGAAATCCTAGCTTCTTTGCTTTCCAGAATATCATATTCCAAGCCCTTCAGTATTTTAATGTGGAAGCTGCTAAATCTCATGCTATTCTTAACTTGGAATTTGCAGTATTTGAATTGTTTCTTTCTGGCTGCTTGCAATATTTTTTCCTTGACTTAGGAGCTCTGGAATTTGGCTATAATATTCCTGGGAGTTTTCATTTTTCAGTCTCTTTCAGGAGGTGATGGGTAGATTCTTTCAACTTCTATTTTGCCCTCCACTTCTAAAATATTGAGGTAGTTTCCATGTATTCCCTCTTGAAATATGATGTCTAGGCTCTTTTATCATGCCTTTCAGATAGTGCAGTAATTCTTAAATTATCTCTCTTGGATCTATTTTCCAGATCAGTGGTTTTTCCAATGAAATATTCCACATTATCTTCTATTTTTGCATTATTTTGCTTTTGTTTTATTGTTTTTAGATGTCTCAGCTCAGTTCTAATTTTTAAGGACTTATTTTCTTTGGTGAGTTTTTATACCTCTTTTTTCTTCAGTTAATGTTTGTGCCTTTTACCATTTGCTTTTTTTTTTTTAAATTTTAATTTATTTTCTTGGTTATATCATTCATTTCCACAAGGTTTTGAGTTACAAATTTTCTCCCCTTTTTGTCCCTACCCCCCAGCCCAGAACACTGATCCCAGTGTAAGACCCCTCCCACAATCTGTTCCCTTTTATGCCCTCCTCCAACACCTCTCTAGCTTTCTAGCAGGGCAGGGACCTCGTCCCTGCCCCCGTCCCTGTATGT
>CM053593.1:195516283-195536876 GCA_028646575.1 Pseudocheirus occidentalis
ATTCCTTCAGAATTAGAGGGGAGCAAATGGAAGCAAATGACTTTATGAGAAATCAAGATACTATTAAACAGATCCAAACAAATGAAAAAATAGAAGGCAATGTGAAATATCTCCTTGAAAAATCCACTGACCTGGAAAATAGATTCAGGAGAGACAATTTAAAAATTATTGGACTACCTAAGAGCCACAATAAAAAAAAGAACTTAGAAAGTATCCTTCAAGAAATTCTCAAGGAAAATTGCCCTGATATTTTAGAATTAGATGGCAAAATAGAACTTGAAAGAATTCACCAATCACCTCTTGAAAAAGATTCTAAAAAGAAAACTCCTAGGGATGTTATAGCCAGGTTCCAGAGTCCCCAGATAAAGGAGAAAATATTACAAGCTGTCAAGAAAAAACTATTTGAATACTGTGGAAACACAATCAGGATAACCCAGGATCTGGCAACTTGGACATTAAGAGATCAAAGGGCCTGGAATATGATATTCTGGAGATCAAGGGACCTAGGATTAAAACCAAGAATCACCTACCCAGCAAAGTTGAGTATAATGTTCCAGGGGAAAACATGGTCATTCAGTGAGGTGGAGGACTTTCAAGCATTATTGCTGAAAAAAACAGAACTGAAAAGAAAATTTGACACTCAAATACAAGAAGATTGAGAAGGTAAACATGGAAAAGAAATCATAAGGAACTTATCAAAGTTGAACTATTTATATGCCAACATGAAGAAAATGATAATTGTAACTTCTGAAACTTTTCTCAATATGAGGATAGGTGAAGGTTATACAAATGTATGTGTGTGTGTGTATGTATATGTATACATATACTTATGTCTTTATAAAGAGTGTATATATATATATGTATGTGTGTGTGTGTGTATGAATACGTATTTGAGTATGTGTATATATTGTATATAGAGGGCACAGGATCAATTGAATAGGAAAGAACAATACTTTAAAAGGTAAAATTCTGAGGTGGGAGAGGAAGAGAATGAGAGGAGACAGGGAGAGACAGAATGGGGTTATTCATCTCATACAGAAGAGGCAAAGAATAACTGTTACAATGGAGGGGAAGAACAGGAAGGTAAAAGGGAAAGGGTCGACCTTACTCCCATTGAATTTGGCTTAGGGAAGGAATGACATAAACTTTAAACTTGGTATCTTGCCACACAGGAGAATAGGAAGGATGGGGATGAAAGTTGGGGTGGTGGAGGGGAAGGCAGGGTGGGGGGGTAGTGTTGTTGGAAGCACACACTTCTGTAAAGGAGAGGGACAAGGTAGAGAATAAAATGGGGGGCAGGACAGGAAGGAGGGACATATAATCAGTCCTCACAATATGGCCATTTTGGAGATGTTCTGAGTAACTATGCATGTACAGCCTGTATTAAATTGCTTGTCTTTCCAGTGGAGGTGGGTGATGAGGGAGGAAGGGAAAGAATCAAATGTTAAAATTTATTATTGTTATTATTTTTATCATTATTACTATTATTATTAACTACATGCAACTGAGAATTAAGATATACGGGCAGTGGGATACAGGGATCCATCTTGCCCTACCAGAAAGTCAGAGGGGACATGGGGGAGGACATAGGAGAGAGCAGATTGGGGGAGGGCTTATACAATCAGATAGGGCTGTTTTGGGGTGGTGGGTGCGGGAAAGATGTAGACAAAATTTGTAACTCAAAATCTCATGGAAATGATTGATGTAAATAAGATAATAAATAAATAAAATGTTTATAAAGTCAACACAATAGATTTTTATATTAGATCAGTAATTTTTATCTGATATTTTCATATCACTTTTCCATATCAAACTATCTTTGGATAACATAATGTGCCCTACAGCACTAAGTAGAGAAGAAAAGCCTCTGCTCATCACTTCCTTCCATGAGTATGTCAATTGTTCCAAGATCAAATACACTAGGTCACCTTAGGTATCATTATGGGTCATATATATATATATATATATATATATATATATATATATATATATATATATACATAATATGTGTATATGTACATTTATGTAGATATATACATTTAAATCCTCACTACATTATTAAAGTTCTGCCAAACTAATCCTAATCCTTTTGCTATAATTTCTTCATCTTATTCTAATAAAAGTGACCTATTACGGGAGTTCATGAAGAGACAAATAGGCATGTAGACAATGGGAACAAATATCTGTAATCTGATCAGACTCTCAAAAAGCTTCACCATAATTAGTCACCAAAGGCAATTTGATATTGGCAAATTATTAGCTAATTGCCCCTGAAGAAACATACATTGGATATAGAATAATCCACAGGAAGGCAGGAAAATGGAAGCATCAAAGATGTAGTAAGAATTGTTCTAGATTTGCAGTTAGAGGGTTTTAGTTCATTTGTGTTTTTGCATGGCCTACGATAGATCAGGATCTCAGTCTGTTCATATGGAAAATGAATTAATTGAATTTGCTAACCTCTAAAGTCCCTTCTACCTCTAAGTAAAATAATAATTTGATCATAATATTGACTCTAGGAATTGGGAGAGTGGCTTTTTAAAAGAAAGAGTAGGTGGAAGAGAAATCAATGTCTAGAGAAGGGAAAGAAAAGAACAGTAGCTGCTTATGGGTTTCATTTGCCAGTGTTCGACATAAAAAGCAAAATATGGGGGATATATTTGCTAATTTCATCAAGTTATTTTGTGAATATGAAATGTGGGTTCTAGTAGTTGGTCTGGATGCTGCAGGAAATATTGTGCAAGTTGAAACTGGTTGAAAAAGTAATTACTATTCCCACTGTAAGTTTCAATGTAAAAAAATATGTAGAATGCAAAAATATTGGTTTAACAATATGGAATGTAGGTGGCCAGAACAAGATCCAATCCTATAGTGCCATTACTTCCATTATATACAATGACTGATTTTTGTGATTGATAGTAATGGCAGGGGAAGGAGTGAATGAGACCTGAGAAGAATGGATGAGAATATTTGCAGAGAATGTGGGACTTTAGAGATCGTATTTTTGCCATCTTATTAATATTTGTTAGTAAATAGGTTTTTTTCCATTGTCACGAGTGAAGCTGATAAACTTGGATTTCTCACCCTTTTCGTCACAGAAACTTACACATTGACACATGGCTGTTGAGAGCTAACATGTAGCAACCGAGGTGAATGCTAATCCTACTGGAATGTGAAATCTGTGTTGAGATTCATTTTGGTGACCAGTTTTGGTTTTTAACTGGAATTCAGTGTATTATTAAAGACTGTAAAAAAAATAAGTAAAAGACTTTAAAGCACAAAAGAAGGTGTGTAAGAACTTAAAATTAGTGTAAGTTTTAGAGTAATAACATATAAAAATCCATTTTAATTGTCTATAGTTTCTTTTTTGTAACTTGAGAAGTGAAAAATAAAAATTAAAGAAGCAGTCCATTTTGCCCGGCCAGAAATAGAAATTCACATAAATCGGTCTGAATGTTAATACATTTCACAAAGTTTGAGCTCATATTTTATGCTCACATGGATATTTATTATAGGAAACACTGTAATTAAACTATGGTTTAGAGCAGGATGCACATTGAGAATAACAGAGTTTCAACCACAACCTGCTTATAACTAGACTTACCCATTCCCCTCTTGCAATTCATGTCCAGATGCAATTAGTTCTTCATTTTGAATTACTTTAAGGAAGGACATCATGATGGCTGGTTATAAACATTGAGGAGAGGGTTTTTTTGCACATTTTTAAACAAAAAAGCTATTTCTTTTTTATTTTGGTCAAATGTGTGATGCTTCTCTTTGAAATCACTTTAGAAAACTCTCCTCAGAGAATACAGATGTATTAGATCCACAGTCTGGTTGAAAATATTTCAAAGATACAATTAAGAATATAAAAAGTTTTTTTTGTGGTGTCTAGGCTTTGAAAGAAAATAAATTGAGCATGAAAACTTAGAGCATAATTCTATTCTAGAAGTATTTGATCCCATTTTGAGATAATCCCTCATCTGTATATATGTGAAATGTCCTTTAGCACCCCCTCATACTATAAGGGTCAGCTTTGCCATTGGAGCAAGAATCATTTTCTTCTTTGTATTTTCATAAACACTGATAGGAAGCTGAAGTTGTTAAACTTTATCTCAGCACTGTTTGGTGTTGTGGAAGCCTACTGCTTTCAATACACTATTAGTAATCAACTATTTTGTTATTTTCAGTTTTCATTTTGAGGAACAAACACTGTAATTAAAGCTATTAGAACAAACTCACTGAACTATTTTTTAAAGGAATAACTAAAAATAGTTGAGGCTGTAAAGATAACACATCAGAGAGAATTTGATATAAAATAATGATTTAATGACTAAAGTTTCATAGAAACAGATTTGGAAGAGATTTTAGTGATCATCTAGTCCAATCACTTTCTAACTCCATGATTTTATATTCTCAACAAGTGGTGGGCTAGTGTCTGTTTGAACACATTTGATGATTATGAATTCATTACCTAATGATACATTTGATTTAATTTTCTTATATCATCATCATTATCATAATCTCTTAAAATGGTGCGATGACTAACTTTGATAGACTGGGTTCTTCTCAGCAACGCAAGGTTATATGACAACTCCAAAAGACTCATAATGGAAAGAGATGTCCACATCCAGAGAAAGAATTACAGAGTCTGAATGCAGATTGAAGCAAACTACCTGCTCTCTTTCTTTTTCTTGTTTTGTTTACTCTTTTCCATTGTTCATTCCATCTGTCATAATCCATAATCCTTTTTTACAACCTGACTAATGTTTAATGTGAAGGTATAAGAAGAAAAAAAATAGTATGAAGGTGATCATTATGGAATGAATTTATCCCATAAAATTCCTAAGTGAAGTTGATGTTAGAGATCATCTGAACTCTAAGTAACTTTCCAAATGTAGTACAAGAAATAAATGGAAGTTCAGGGCATGAATTAGGATTTCTTAACTGCAGGTCCTGGTATTTTTTCCACTATGCCATACATCTTCTATTGTGATAGTAATAATACATCCTTCTACAGCAAATGTATACTAACTTGTAATCAAATACAGAAATATAATCTACAAAGGCTCATTCAATCTCTCCTTTTCCTCCTGAGTATTAGAAATTGACAGCAGTGATATTAGATCTACTCACTTTACAAATCTTTTTATTAGAGGTAACTGGAAGATAAACTATAGATTGCTATATTGGAGGGGTATAATGTGTAGCATAAAAGCACTACCATGTTGACAGATACCTGGGATGTTAGTTATAAAATATGAACTTCCAAGCTAAATGACCACTGGCAAAATTAAGTTAATAAATGTTAACAAATGATCTCTCCCTTAATTATCACTTTATACATTGAACAACTAGAGATGCTAAAGGCAACAGTACTCTATGATCATGAACCATAGATTCTACATGTCTAATCCTTAAAAAGATTCTCTCATTTCCCCCTGTATAAATCTGAGACCATGAAGAATCTTTTATCAGTCCCTAATCCTTTTTCCTGTAAAGATATGTGACTTCCAGAAATAATATCAACCTTGGCTGAAGCCAGTGGTAGCTACTCATCTGATCAAGAAGAATTTCTGCTCTTGTGCATTTCTTCTTCTGGAAGCAGCCTTCAAGGCAGAGCCCACTTGGGCCAAAAGCAACAGTGAGAAATATTCTGGGAATAAACCAATTGCCAACCTAATACAGAATAATGCATTAGAGTATGCCAAAGTAGAAAGCTACCTGTAAGCTTTGCAGTAGCCATAAATTTAGTTCAACTTAGGTCCCTACAGGGGAGACAAATGTCTGAGTTGGGGAAAAAACAACAACCAACTTCTCTTACTTTGGAAGTGTATAATTGGAGAACTCATTAAATCCCATATCCCAGGGGGAATCTAAAAAATGAGGAAATCTATTTTCTTCTATGAGATCAACTGACCAATTATCTCTAAAACAAGGTAATCCTTTTCTCTTTTTAAGGACAAGCTCAATTTCACAGGACAGAAATGACATATATATATGATAATGAAGTAAGGTTATGAATGTGTTTCTAGACCTGAAAACCATTCTATTTCAAAGAGCTAAATCAATTGACCATTCAAAAGAGGAAAGACAAGATCAATTGCATGAAGACAAAACATATGAACATTCTTATAAAAACCTTAAGAATATGCCACATATAGTTAAATGGATTCATAGTTACTAGCCTGAAGATTAGGGGAGCAATTGGATATGCACTATTTCTTGGATTAGTAAATAAAGGCGCTCCAGATCAGATGGTCCTTCCGGGGAGAAATCCAAACGACAATTCTAGTTTTTCAGAAAAAAAACACAACAAAAAACATGGATCATTGTCAATTAAAACATCTCATTCAGAGGAACCAAAGGAGTTGAAAAGGCAAAAAAAATTATTGTTGTAAAGTCATAATTTGTATTAAAGATCAACATCTGGACTTTGTGATTAGTTGAGTAAGGAAAATCACATAGGGGAAATAAAAGTTGGGATATCTTATTAGGATTATATCATTCCACAAAATATTTCAATAGAATATACACTTTTCCAGACAGGTCAAGGGGCACAGCAATAGTCACTCAATTCACATTTACCTCTAATGTATTCTAACCTCTCTTTTTCCTTGATAACAAATCAAACATTGCCAGTTTCTTGAAGTTCCTCTCCTGTAAGACTCTTTCCAATGGGGAAAAAACATTATGGGAATTTTCACAAGTCATTTCACTGACGAAGATCTGTCTAAAATGATTCCATTTTTTGAGTTGGAGATGAGAAAAGTTTAGGACAGAAGAAGGAAACAATGGAATGGAGCTTTTCCTTATGCAATAATTCAACTCCCTGATAGAAAGAGATTGAGGCTGAGATGAACTAAGAAAAAATTGAGGTAAACTGAAGAACAAGACCAAGAAAGAGCTCTCACAGTGGTAAATGCAGCATCAGGAAAATGTTACAGGAGGCTAAAAGGAATATTTAACAGATGGGGAAGAAGTTGCTGTTGCTACAGAAAAATAAAAGACAGTGAGGACTAAGAAAAGGTTATGAGGAGATTATTGATGACCCTGAGATAGCAGTTTCAGTCAAGTTGTGGAATGAAACTGAACAAAAAAGAGATTCAAGAATGTGTGGATGAGAAGGTTTGGTATTCTATATCTAGCACATAGTTCCCAAAGTCATTTCCTTGAAGCACAGGTCTGATAATAACATGACTGTACTCAAACTCCATTGTTTGCTTGTTACTTCTGGGATGAAATGAGAACTCCATTTGGTATAAAGGATTCTTTGGAGAGTTTCTTAGAAATTTTCACAATCTATCTCTAATTTGTCTTTCCAAGATTGCTGTATATTAGTTTGTATATCTAGCACTTAGCATTGTGTCTAGCATACAGAAAGCATTTATTGTTTGTTGAGTTCAACTCATTCTATGGTCCAATACACTTTATCTTCTTGCTGCCTCTCATTTACAACACTCCATTGCCTGTCTTTATTATGTTTATATTAGGTAGAACACAGCCTAGAATTCATTTCCTCCTCACTTATACTTCTTAGAATCCTTAGTTTCCTTCAAAGTGGAATTCAAGCTATTCTTTCAATATGAACATTTTCCTGGTCAGTCACATTGCTAGTACTATACCCCAGTTACCTAGTATTTACTTTTATTTGTCCACATTGTTTCCCTCAATAAGATATACGTTCCTTTGAGAATTTTCCTGTGTTCAACCTGGCACATGTAAGGAATTGAATAAATGCTTATTAATTGATTGACAAGTTAAGTAATCAATATAAGTTATTTTTCTGTGTTTGGAAGGAAAAGAGAAGACAGATGAAGGATAGTTTAAAGGGGTAGTCAAGAAAAGGTTTTTTTAAGGGCAGAATAGGCTGACCCATACGTATGAGGGAGTCAGCATATAGGGAGAGACTAAAAATGAGATAATGACAGAGGCAAGTTCGTAGAGATTAAAGGAGTGAATTGGATCAATTACATAAGTAGAACAATTATCTCTGGAAAAGAGAAAGACTACACCTTGCTCAGACTGGAGAAAAGAAGGATAGTATAGGTGAATATATATTTGTATTTATATGTGTATTATTTATATGTGTATTATATATACATACATGTGTATATAATTCAATATGTAATGTATTAAAGAACTGTTTAATATTTATATATGATGTTTTAATACATCCATATATATACACTGTATTATATTACAAATGTATAATAGTAATAAGAGTTTTTGACTTATAGAGGAAAGGAAATGAGGAAGTTCACAACTGATAGCATCTATCTTCTCAATAAAGTAAAAGTCAGGGGCAGCTAGGTGCCACAGTGAATAGAGCACTGGCCCTGGAGTCATGTGATGGTAATGGAATTTGAAGATCTTCCATGCTCCTTGTAATGGCAAGAAAAGAGGTACTTAGCACCATGTTTCAAGTTCATGATTGTGTCAAGTATTAAGATCCAGGACTTGTGAATCCCTCAGTGAGATGAGCTTGCTGATGTGACAGGAAGGGGCAGAACAGGGAGGAGCTAGGAAAAGTCCAAGCTAGAGAGCCAGATTTTTCTTCTGAGAACTTCTGCTGAGAACTGTTGTGAGCCAGCCAGAACTGCTGGGAACAAGAACTGCTGGGAGCCAGAAGTTCTGGGAGCAGCAGTGTGGAGGCTGAGGAGCTACCAGGAGTGAAGAGAGGAGGATATTTGCTTGAGGGAGCTTGCTTTGTTTTGAAGAGTTGGGAATGTGGGCGTTCACTGCATTGAATAGTGTACCAAGTTTGTGGTTACTATAATGACTTTGACTTTCTGGTTTGGGGACTTGTTTTCTGGTATTTGAATAAAGCTTTTGGTTCTGTTCTCCATGTGGAGAGCCTGTTACATTTTGTGATTCACAACTACACTAGCATATTCATAGCCACCATGGGTGTTGTGAATATTGCATTGGTGTTACAAGTCAGGAGAACCTGAGTTCAAACCCAGCCTCAGACCTGTGATATTTACTATCTGTGTAACCGTGGGCAAGTCACTTAATCCCAATTGCCCTGCCTTCCTCCCTTCAAAAAGATTAAAAAACAAAATGAAAAAAACAAGGTAAAGGTCATATATGACAGGACAGAGATAAAAGATTAGGAATAGAATGGTGAGAAATATGATAAACAGTATCAGCAATGGATAAAAAAACCCTACCAATTAAAGCTCAGTTGGGTCTAGATAAGCTGAATTTATAATGGAGCCAACTAGAATGCATTTGTTATGTTTTTTCAGCAGTTATAAAGTAGGAATTTCTCATGAGGAAACTTACTCCACTGATACAGATCAGTATTCTCTCTACAACTTATAGTGCTAGAAAACTTCCTAGGACACTGAGAAGTTGTAATGGGAATGGGAATTTGAAGCTCTTCCCTACTACCCCTTAATAGACTCCTGGGGGAAGTTTGAAGACCTCCCCTGCTGTGAAGATAAACACTGCCGCCTAGAGTTTGCAGGAAGCTTCCCTGTTTTGAAAGCAAACTCTCCCCCCTAGAGGACAAAGGAAGCTGGGTCAGATTGATTCTGACAGTTGGAGACAGTTGGGGACAGAGGAGCTTAGGGAAGGAGATAAAGATTTTGTGAGTAAATCTTTTATGAGTTTGTGGGAAGGCTAAAGGATGCTGTGGCTCTCAGCATTATTTTGACTTCTAAATATCTTTGGTACTTCAGCTTACTGGTTTTGGGATTCAGTTTTGTGGGTTCTAAATAAATCCTTCAACTTCTGGAAGTTAATTTTGTGACTGAATGTCATGCAATGATTATAGTCACAGTCTCTATTGTGATTGTGGGTGCTGTAAATATTGCATCTGTGCTATATTTGGTGGTGAGGATGGGGTCATGAAATATCAGACCTCTAGTTGGAGGCAGAAGGAATTTAGAAGAAAAAATGGCTATCCCAGGGTGGGAAGATTTGCCGTATCCCTCCCTAGCAAGAGAGTGGTCTAAAAGTACAGGGCTCTGTGAAAACTGGGAACAGGCTGCAGCAGAGAGAACTGAGAGATTTAGAAACATGTTTGCAAAGAATGCCAATAAACCTGGGAGAGAGCTGGAGGCAGTGAGTAGAAGAGGCTGAGTTTTGATGACAGGGTACCATATTGTGTGTAAAAGCAGAGACAAGCTGTTACAAGAATTGACTAAGTGCCAGAATTCACACCCTCCTTTAGAAGACAGCACTTGAGAGTCTCTGGGAGAAGAGAGAGCTCTTGTAAATTTGGCTCAGAAAAAGAAGCAAAAAAGTAAGAGGAGGAAAGTTCATACAGCTTTGGTAGAGTATGAGCTTAGTTGCTACAACAACGATTCCCTAGAAAGTCCATGTGTTGTATGGAATTGTGATACAATGTTAACAAATGTTACATCATTTTATGGTGAAACTTACAGAGACAGAAGTATGCCCATACTGAGGAGAAATGGGAGTTAGGGAGGGCAAGCAATATTCAAGGAAATACTCGAGTATTTCACTCAACAGATTACTGATATTTTGAGCAGATTCACCCAAAGGGTGGGAGTGTCTTGAATGGTAAGAATTACTGATGATGGAGCTGCTGGGATAGTGTTAGATAAAATGGACTGCTTGTCCAGAATTTTTTTTGTCCAGCAAGCTTTTAGAGACTTTCATTTGGCAGGAGGTAATATTATAGCCAGTCTGTTAGCTTTAGCTGCTGCTGGATGCAATAGAATGTAGCAGCTTCCATGTGGCCTAGTGGAGACAGATCCTGGTTCCCACGTAGAGATGAAAGAAAAAGAAACAGCAAAAGTTGAAAGAAGAAGTAATGAAAATGGCTATCATGGTTGGAGATGCAGAAATCCCCTTTGGTGTTCCACATAGAAATATCATGGTGAAGACAGCTCCTCCTGCTTATAAGCAACTACTTTTTTTTAACTTTTGTTTACATTATTCTTTTCCACCAGATTTTGCCTTATAGATTTTCTCCCCATCTTTCCCCTACCCACCACCCCAAAACAATGCTCCCCCTGTAAAACCCCTCCCCTAATCTGCTCTCTCCTATATCCTCCCCCATTACATCTCTGACTTTTTAGTAGGGCAAGATGGATCTCCTTACACCAGTGCCAGTATATCTTTTTCCCGGTTGCATTTGAATAATAATAATAATAATGACAATGATGATGATGATGATGATGATAATAATGAATATACATATATTTTAACATTTGATTTTAGAGCTTTAAATACTAGATTCTTTCCCTTCCTCTCTCGTCACTGACCCTCACTGAAAAGACAAGCAATTCAATACAGGCCGTACATGTGTAGTTATGGAGAATATCTCCACAATGGACACACTGTGAAAGACTGACTATATTTCCTTCCCTCCTATCCTGCCCCTCCACTTGTTCTATTCTCTACTTTGTCCCAGTCTCTTTACAAAATGTATGATTCTAACAATGCTTGCCCCCAACCTGCCCTCCCCTCCCTCTTCCCACCTCTCATCCCCTACCCCCCTACTCTCCTGTAGGGCAAGACACTTAATTTAGAGTGTGTGTCATTCCTTCTGTTAGTCATATTCAATGAAAGTAAGGTTGATCCATTCCTTTTTGCCTTCCTGTTCTTCCCCTCCATTGTAACAATTATCTCTTGCCTCTTCTTTATGAGATGATTATCCCATTCTATCTCTCCCTGTCTCCTCTCATTATATTCCTTTTCCACCTCTGAATTGCACCTTTTAAAATATCATTGCTTCCTATTCAATTGATACTGTGCCCTCTGTCTGTGTAGACATGTATTCATATGCATTTATACACTCCTATATAGATGTATGTGTATTTATACATATATGTATATATATATACACACATACACACACATTTATATTCCCTTCAACTATCCTCATACTAAGAAAAGTTTCATAAGTTACAATGATCATTTTTCCATGTTGATGTGTAAATAGTTCAACTTTGATAAGTTCCTTATGATTTCTTTGCCATGTTTACCTCCTCATGTTTCTTGTATTTGAATGTCAAATTTTCTACTCAGTTCTGCTTTTTTCATCAGGAATGCTTAAAAGTCCTCCACCTCATTGAATGACCATATTTTCCCCTGAAATATTATACTCAGTTTTGCTGGGTAAGTGATTCTTGGTTTTAATCCTAGTTCCCTTGATCTCTGGAATATCATATCCCAGGCCCTTTGGTCCTTTAATGTAGAAGCTGGTAGATCTTGGGTTATCTTGATTGTGTTTCCACAGTATTCAAATTGTTTCTTCTTGGCAGCTTGTAATATTTTCTCCTTGATCTGGGGATTCCGGAACCTGGCCATAACATTCCTAGGAGTTTGCTTTTTGGGACCTTTTTCAAGAGGTTATTGGTGGATTTCTCTTAAGTTCTATTTTGCCCTCTGGTTCTAAAATATCAGGGCAATTTTCCTTGAGAATTTATTGTAGGATGATTTCTAGGTTCTTTTTTTGCTCGTGACTTTCAGGAAGTCCAATAATTTTTAAATGGTCTTTCCTGGATCTATTTTCCAGGTCAGTGGTTTTTTCAGGGAGGAGATATTTCACATTGCCTTCTATTTTTTCATTTGTTTGTATCTGTTTAATAGTATCTTAATTTCTCATAAAGTCATTTGCTTCCATTTGCTCCACTCTAGTTCTGAAGGAATTATTCTCTTCAGTGAGCTTTTGAGATTTTTTTTCATCTGGCAAATTGGACTTTTTAAGGCATTCTTCAACTCATTGGCTGTTTGGGCCTCTTTTGCCAATTGAGTTAGTCTATTTTTTAAGGTGTTATTTTCCTAAGTCAGGTTGTTGACTTTCTTTTCATGATTTTCTTGCATCATTCTCATTTCTCTCCCCAATTTTTCCTCTACTTTTCTCATTTGGTTTTCAAAATCCTTCTTAGTCTCCTCTATGGCCTGTAACCAGCTTACATTTTTCTTGGAAGCTTTTGGTGCAGGAGTTCTGCCTGTTTTGTCATCCTCCCATTCCATGCTTTGATCCTTTTTGTTCCCCAAAAAGGAATCTAAATTTGGATTTCTGAGCTTGTTTTGCTTCCTTTGCCTGCTCATGTTGCCAGTCAATTGCTTGACTTTTGGGCTCCACAGAATTCTGCTTTCATAAGGGAGAGCCTTGTCCCAAATTGCTGGGGTTTTTGCAGCTGCCAGAGGTATTAGGAGGCTGCCATCCATGCAGCCTCCACCAGCTTTGGCTAACTGGTCAGGCACCTCAGGTTCACCACCCAAGACTACAATTCTGATCCAGGCAGGTGAAGGCAAGAGCACTTAGCTCTGAATGATCACTTGACACCCCCCCTGCAATTTGCAGGCCGGGAGCTCTGAAGCAGCCACAGGAAGGCAGCTGCAGGGCCACCACTCCTGACCACTTCTAACTCTGGAGGCAGTTGGCTGCATCCTCTCCCCCAAATTTATCTGAGTTCCACTGGCCTTTCCCTTTGTTCTTGTCTCTCATGGGTTGATAATTCTGGAAACCACCACAGTTGCCAGTGATCTTCTTTCCTGAAAGTTCCAGCCATGGCTTCTCCTGGGCTGCAATGAACCCTTCCCCTCTGCCTACTGGGCTGCCTTCAGCAGAAGCTTTGTTACTCTGTCATTTTGTGGGTTCTGGAGCTCTAAAATTTTTTTAGAGTCATATTTTATAGGTATTTGAAGTGGTTATGGGGGGAGCCATGTAGTTCTCCTGCTTTTATGCCACCATCAAACACCTACTTCTGATTCTACTAATTGGTGAAATAGGGAATCCTCTTTCAGAGGTGCTGGATAAGACTTCACAGAAAAGTGACTTAGGAGAATGGGAAAAAGATAAATTTCCTCCAGAGGGAAAAGTAAACGGGGGGAGGATTCAAAGACAGAATTGATTGTCAAGAAAATTAAGAGCAGAGGTTGATTTTAGGAAAATTGATGGTATTCCAACTAATGAACTATATAAAATGTACCTTCTAGGGGGCTTAATGTCAGATGGAATAGAGAAGTAAGGGCTGCCCCTACAGATTCTCCTAAAACATTGTATCCAAGTTTGTCACACCTTCAGGGGGACTCAGACTAAAGAAAGTGTGGGAAGAGGTGGAAGTGGTCAATGTGCTGAATTTGTGGCAGTGTATCAAGTCATTGGAATAGAGCAAGGAGGACAGTGTCATATATCCTCCTGAGAATGAGGACAGTGAGTCCACGGACTCCAAAAGCACAACTGACCCTATGTTTGTCTCTTTTGGGCTTTTTGTCTGTTAAACTTTTTTGTGAGATTTATTTTCTTCATGATTGGTACCCTCCACCTGCAGAAGCCTGATTGCTTAAGCCAGATGTTATCCCCTGTCCATGACTGTAATGTGCCACTTCTGGACCTGGCATTGACCAAGTTCCTGATGACAGTTAAGATCTGACCTCTCAAATGGGACCTCTTCGGGCAGGGACAGCTCTATGTTCAATTTCAGCTTGAAGTAGCTTTGTAGAAGTGACCTTTGCCTCTTATTCCAAGATTTTGAGTCCCATTTGTTCTAGGGGGAAGGACGCCCCCACTCTAAGTTATTGTTTTATGTGCAAAGTTTTTCTATTATCCCTGTTATATTGTTGCAAAGTTCTGTTGACATGATCTTTTCCACCAGTTATCCCTACACTCTCATTTATTGTTAAGGTATTTTTGCTGTGTAAGGGACATGAAAGATATTGGTGTTGAATGTAATGGGAATGGGAATTTGAAGACCTTCCAAGCCCTTGAACAGACCTAGGGGGAATTTGGAGACCTCCCCGGCTGTGAAGATAAACTCTGTCCCTTAGAGCCTGCAGGAAGTTTCCCTGCTTTAAAAGTAAACTCTGACCCCTAGAAGACAAAGCAAGCTCTGTCAGAGCGAGTCTGACAGTTGGAGACAGTTGGAGATAGTTGGAGACAGAGGAGCCTAATAGGCAAGGAAATAGAGGTTTTGTGAGTAAATATTGATTTTATATTGGTTTGTGGGAAGGCTAAAGGATGCTGTGGCTCACAGCACTACCATGGCTTCCAAATATCTTTGGTACTTTGGCTTACTGGTTTTAGGTTTCGGTTTTCTGGTATCTAAATAAATACTTCAACTTTATCCTCTATCTGAAGGGTCTGGTATATTTTGTGATTTAATGTCATGTGATAGTTATAGTCATGGTCTCTACTGTGATTGTGGGCCCTGTAAATATTGCATTGATGCTACAGAAGTCAAGTGACTTGCCTAGGGTCACACAATCTGAATATGTCAGAGGTAAGATTTGAACCTAGGTCAAGATGGTGGAATAAAAGGAGGTATTACAATTTAAGTCACCTATCACTACTCTACAAAATCTGAAATAATCTATCAGAGGACTTTATCATCAGTAAATAAAAAATTTCATATTTCTTAGGTAAAAAAATAAATCCTGTGAGCAGCCAGAAGGAAAGAATTCAAGTATTGAGGAACCACAATCAGTATCACACAAGTTTTAGTAGTCACCACTATAAAAGTGTAGAGACCTTGGAGTATGATATTTCAGAAGAAAAAAAGAAACCTAGGATTTCAACTATGAACAACTTTCCAGAAAAACTGAGTTTTATCCTAAAGGAAGAAAATGGATATTTAATGACAGGACTGCTAAGCATTCTTGATAAACAGATTAGAGCTGAGTAGAAAATTTGACATACAAATATGGGAGCCAAGAGAAGCATGAAAAGATGAATACAATTAGTGCAGCTATGTGGTGTGATGGATAGAAGTCAGGAAATGTGAAGTCAGGAAGGACTTTCTGAAGTCAGGAAAACTCATCTTCCTGAGTTCAAATCTGGCCTCAGACACTTACTATCTGTGTAAACCTGGCCAAGTCACTGAACTCTCTGTACCTCAGGAAGGAAATGACAAACCATTCCAGTATTTTTGCCAAGAAAACTCCAAATGTGGTCACAAACAGTCAGACATTATGGAAAAACGACCGAACAACCACTGAGCATACAATCATAAGTGACAAAGTTAAAGAGTTTATGCTTTTAGGTGGAGAGATTTTAGTTGACACTTAAATGAAACCAGGGAAGCCAGGAAGAAGAGATGAGGAGAAGGATCATTCCAGACAGAAGGGACAGCAAGAGAAACATTATGGAAGCAGTAAGTTGCCATAAAGATAGATAGATAGATAGACAGACAGACAGACAGACAGACAGACAGACAGACAGACAGATAGATAGATAGATAGATAGATAGATGGATAGATGGATGGATGGATGGATGATGGGATGTATAGAGATAGACATATATGTAGAGATGGATAGATAGATAGAGGAATTGTTCATGACCAAACAAGAGATAGATTTATCAGAGATAAAATAGACATTTTGATTACATTAAATCAAATAGTTTTTGTGAAAGCTAAATCAATGAAGTTAAAAATTAGAAGAGAAGCAAGGATTTGGAAGAAAATCTTTGCCTCAAGTTTCTCTGATACAAGTCTCATTTCTAAGATATACAAGGAACTGATTCAAATTTATAAATAAAACAGTTGTTCCCCAATTGAAAAGCAATAAAGAATATGAGTGAAGTGAGCAGGACCAGAACAATTTATATACCAGGAAAAATGAAAGACAATACAAGATTATAAATACAAACAACTGTGAAAAACTTAGGAGCCCTGATCTATTCAACAGAACCAACTACAGTTCCAGAAAACTCATAATAAATCATGATATCTACTTCCAGATAATGAAGTCATGTATTCAGAGCATATACTGAAAACATTTATTAGGAGAGGGATGCACGATTAATATAAGAATTGCTTTTCTAGACTATAACATTTGTAACTTATTTTTTTCTTAATTTTCCAATGGGAACTGGGAGGGAGACAGTTTACAAGTGAAAATATAATAAAATTGATTTCTCACCCCCCCCACCATACACAATTTCTTCACTGAGAATTAGAATAGATTAAATAGCAAAAGGACAAGGGATTAAGTTATTACAGGATATTGAACTATTGAACAAAGATTGCACAAGGAAGATATCAATCAATGGAGGCCTTCAAATCTCATTTCCCTCTCACCAGCCCCCTAGAATAGAACCTCTGTAGACCCACAAACAATCCTTATTATTTTCTCTCTTACAAAATCTTGTTCATTAAAAGTTAGAGTTACAATAATGAATCCCCAAGAAATATTCATTGATGTGGTATTGGAAGATGGTAGAATGCTTTTATTAACTTCTTATTCATTTATGTTTGGTTAGCCTTTTGATCTGTATAGAACTTATTCTCACAGTTTGAAAGAAAAATGTTACCAAATGTTATCAATATGTTCCCAAAGATCATCCTCATCTATCTTTCCCATCTCTGTTTTTGTAACTCCTTCACAAACTTCTATATTTTCTGATAATATAAATTCTTGATTATTTCCACTATCTCCCTTTATGCTCTCACTTAATACTTTATACTGTCACCTCATTAATTCATATTCTTCACTACTGACTAAATTATGACAATGATTTTCTCATTGTTCTTTCTTTTATTAGTTTCTTCTCTGTCCAACAAAATTGACATGACTTGCCAGATTAATTTTTAAAAATATGTTTTATTGCTATTTTCTGTTATCATCACAGTTGTAGCAAGTTATCTCTTAACCTCTTCCTCTCTGAGAGAGCCATCCCATATAATAAATAGTGAGAACAAAAAGTCCAAAAATTCATACAATGTATAACATCTGGATCTCCCTCCTTCACAAAGGAGGGGTCCTTTCATATATCTTCATTGTGTCCTGCCAAATCTTTAAATATATTTTTTACATTTATTCTTGATTTTTGGAGTATAGTTTTTCTTTCCACTTAAATATTGTAGTCATTGTGAGATGGTACCTGAGTTGTTTATTGTATTTCTCTAATCAATAGCATTTTAGAGCACTGTTTCATATGACTATAGATAGCTTTGATTTCTTTTTAAAAAAACTGCCTGTTTAAATAGTCTCTTGACTATTTATCAATTGGGGAAAGACTTGTATTTTTATAAATTTTACTCCAATCTCTATATATTTGAGAAATGATGACTGTATCAGAGACATTTGTTGCAAAAATTTCCCCCCAATTTTACACTTTCCTTTTAATTTTAGTTGCATTGGTCCTATTTGTGCAAAAATCTTTTAATTTAATGTAATCAAAATGATCTATTTTATATTTTGTAATGTTCTCTGTACTTTCTTTGATCTTAAATTCTTCCCTTATCCATAGATCTGATAGATAAACTATTCCATGATCTCCTAACTTGTTCATAGTATTACCCTTTATGTGTAAATCATGCACCCATTTTGACCTTATCTTGGTATATAGTGTGAGATGTTGGTTTATATCTAGTTTTGGTCATACCATTTTCCAGTTTTCCCAGCAAATCTTTGTCAAATAATGAGTTTTTGTTCCAAATTCTTGGGTCTTTGGGTTTATCATATACTAGATTACTATGGATATTTACCGCCATATAATTTGTACCTAATCTATTCCATGGATCCACCACTCCATTTCTTAGCATCAAACTGTTTTGACAATTACTATTTTAATATATAGGTTGAGATCTGGTACAATTAGATCACCTTACATGTAGCTATTTTTTGAGATGGCCCTCTCTTTAAGCAGCTCTTGGTATTTTCTATTGAATGGTAAAATCTATAATTCAAACAGTTATACCTGACTTAAAAATTAAAAGTTTGTCAAACTACACTCTGAAGATGTTCCACCTCACATAGCAAGTTTCTCTACTGACAACTTAGGACAGGGTAGAGATTTTTTTTCCTGTTGTTATAAAATAATATTTAGTTATGAAATGGCCAGGAACTAGTTAAGTTATGGACTCAAGATAAGAGTCAAGAGATAAGCCAGAAAACAGTTAAGTGATACTTTGTGAAATTAGAAATCAGTGAGCTCAGTGTACTCAAACTGAACCAAGAATCAGCAGGTTCAGTAAATTTGGAATGAACCCAGGATAGAAATCAAGTGAAACAGCCAGTGCAAGGTTGGGAATGCACCCCCAGGTAGTCTGTCTTATTTTCTGCTATGTGCCTAAGTCTGCATTCCCATGCCTGGTTCCCATACCCAACTCTTCATTAATCAATAGTTCTCCTGGTTCTCATGCAATATCGTTCCTGGTTCCCATGGATTACTCCCATGCCCTGTTTATTCTTCATTAATCAATACTGAGGTAATCACAATCTCTTGGGTCCCATTCCCAACTCCTTATCAATCAGTAAGCTGTTTACACTCCCTTGAGACAAAGAACAGGTCCCCTGTACCTGGATGACAATTAGTATTGGTAACAAATCATAAACAATTAGGGAGAATGGTATAAAAGGTTCTGTACCTCTGCATTACTTTGATTCTCCTTTAATTTGCATGGACACAGCCAGCTAGCTGGCTAAATTAAAGCTCCTTAAAACTTTTATTCGGACTCTGTGGTCAGTTTGTTAAAACTTGCCGTTTCAGTTTAAAAATTAATAATTAATGATTTTTATCCTCTGTACTTGCTAAGTACATACAAAGTCTTTCAAAAAGCATTCATTAATCATTTTTTCCTTTATAGGTTTGATTTATATACATATATTAATATATCTATATATCTGAGGCAAAAATTAATTATTAAAAATCACATTCTGGAGTTTTATTCAAAAAGTAAATGTATCATAGGTCACTCAAAACTCAGAGAGACACTAGCTTGGAGGGCGGAGTGCAGATGACAACATAGAAGCAGGAAAGCTCCCTGGCTCCCCCATAACCACCTCAAATACCTAGAAAATATGATTCTAAAAAGATTTTTAGAGCTACAGAACAGACAGAGTGACAGAGAGAAACAAATCTCCCACTGACCATGGCCTGGCTGGCAGACAGGAAGGGTTCATTGCAGTACACTGGGAGTAAAGCCCAGACCCACTTGAGTCTGTGGTTTTAGAACCATGGTGGCCTGGACCAGTTGCAGCTGGAGTATTTGGGAGAGTGGATCACCAGCAACTATGGCAGTTTCCAGTATTATCAACCCATAAATGCCAAATACAAAGTAAAAGGTCAATGGAATTCTGCTAAATTAGGGTGGAAATGGAGTGCGGTCCAGCCTCTGTCCCCAGAGTGAGAAGCAGCAGAAGTAAAGCAGCCCTGTAGCCACCTCCACATGCCTGCTTCAGAGCTCCTGGCCTGTATGTCATAGGGGTGTCAAGGAACCATTCAGAGGCTAAAGGCACTTGCCTTAACCTGCCTGGATCAGGATCACGGACTTGGGTGGTGGTCCTGAGGTGTGTGACCAGTGAGCCAAAGATGATGGGGGCTGTAGAGATGGCATGCTCCTAATAGCTCCTGCAGCTGTGAAAATCCCAACAATTTGGGACAAAGCTCTTTCCTCTGGAAGCAGAGTTCTACTGTGGCAGAGAGATCAAAAATCAAGTGACTGACTGGCAACATTAGCAAGCAAAGGAAGCAAAGCAAACATAACCATCCAACTTTAGATTCCTTATTGGGGACAAAAAGATCAAAGCATGGAATGGGAGGAAGACAACACAGTCAAACCTCTTGCACCAAAAGCTTCCAAGAAAAATATAAACTGGCTACAGGCCATGGAGGAACTCAAGAAGGATTTTGAAAATCAAATAAGAGAAATGGAGAAAAAT
>CM053593.1:195537376-195574630 GCA_028646575.1 Pseudocheirus occidentalis
GGGGGAGGGATGCTGGAAGCATACACTTCAGTAAAGGGACAGGGACAGGGTAGAGAACAGAACAAGGTGGGGGGGATAGGGAGGGGGGACACATGATCAGACTGTCACAATATGTCCACTGTGAAGATGTCCTGTGTAATTACACATGCACAGCCTGTATTGAATTGCTTGTCCTTCCAGTCGGGGTGGGTGACAAGGGAGGAACCAAAAGAATCTAGAATTTAAAGCTCTGCAATACATGCAACTCAGAAATAATGTTAAATCAAGCATCTAAACAGATTCTGTAGTGATAGAATCCACAAAAAGATAGAGTAAAACAATTTTACAGTTAAGATTACTTATAAAGACTTTAGGAAAGTTCTGTCTCACTTGGGTTAAAGGGGAGCACAGGACAGCACAAATGGTATCCAGGCAAGCCAGCAAAAGACTCTTAACCACAGCACAGATCAGCAACCTAGGATCCTCAGTTCTGACTCAGCAGGCTGGTGGCACAGCAAAGCAGTTATGAAGCCTCTAGTCCTAGTACAGAAGGTAAATTACCAGCCCTGGAACCCCAGCACAATAAGTTTGACTAGGCCAGGCCACCCTAGCACAGTGGGCAAGCTGGCAGCACCTGAGGCCCCTGTATGGAAAGCCAGTAACCAGGCCTCTGGCCTCCAGCACAAGAATCTTGGTACAGTGCCCTCTGTGCCCCAGGAACAGAGATCAACTTAAAAAAAAAAGATCAATTTATTTACTTTTAGTTGATAGCATTCAGTTCCATAGTCCCTTGAATTTCAAATTTTCTCCCCCTTCTCCTTCCACCCCCTCCCCCAATATGGCAGCATGCAGTCAAATATAGGATCTACAAATATCTTCACATTAATCATTAGTCAGGTTGTAAAGAAGGATTATAACCGATGGAATGATCAGTGGAAAAGAGGAAACAAAACAAAACAAGAAAAAGAAGCAGGAGATAGTTTGCTTCAGTCTGCTCTGGATGTGGATATCTCTTTCAATCATGGGTTTTTTGGAGTTGTCTTATAAGCTTACATTGCTGAGAGGAGCCCAGTCTCTTGAAGTTAGTCATCACACATATGTTGTGTCTGTGATTGTGTACAGATTTCTCCTGGTTCTGCTCTTCTCACTCTGCATCAGTTAATATAAGTCTCTCCAGGTTATTATGAAGTCCATCTGCTTCTCATTTCTTATAGCACAGTAGTATTCCATTACATTCATATACCACAACTTGTTCAGCCATTCCCCAATTGATGGGCATCCCCTTGATTTCCAATTCTTTGCCACCACAAAAACAGCTGCTGTAAATATTTTTGTACATACGGTGCCTCTTCCCACTTCTCTGATCTCTTTGGGAAATCTGGGTCAAAGGTTATATAATTATTTATAGCCCTTTGGAATGGTTGGATCAGTTCACAACTCCACCAACAATGCATTAGTGTTCCAATTTTTCCACATCCTCTCCAGCATTTATAGTTTTCCTGTTTTGTCATCCTAGCCAATCTGATGGGTGAGATTTGGTACCTTGGAGTTGTTTTGGTTTGCATTTCTCTAATCAATAGTGATTTAAAGCCTTTTTTTTATATGCTTATAGATATCTTTAATTTATTCCTCTGAAAACTGCCTGTTCATATCCTTTGACCATTTATCAACTGGGGAATGACTTGTATTCTTATATATTTGACTTAGTTCTTTGTACATTTTAGAAATGAGGCCCTTATCAGAGACACTGGTTGTAAAAATTCTTTCCTAATTTTCTACTTCCCTCTTAATCTTGGTTACATTGGCTTTGTTTGTACAGAAACTTTTCAATTTAATGTAATCAAAAGCTGTCCATCTTGCATTTTATAATGATCTCTAACTCTTCTTTTGTCATAAAAATCTTCCTATCTGACAGGTAAACTATTCCTTGCTCTCCCAGATTGCTTACAATATCAGCCTTTATACCTAGATTGTACACCCATTTAGACTTGATTTTGGTGTATGAGGTTAGATATTGGTCTACGCCAAATTTCTGCCATACTATGTTGCAGTTTTTTCAGCTGTTTTTGTCAAATAGTGAGTTTTTATCCACAAAATTGGAGTCTTTGGGTTTATCAAACAGTAGATTACTATAGTCATTGGCTGCTGAGTCTCATGTACCCAGTCTATTCCATTGGTCCACTATTCCTTAGCTAGTACCAAGTAGTTTTGATTACTGCTGCTTTATATTATGGATTAAAATCTGGTATGGCTAGGCCACCTTCTCTAGCATTTATTTTCATGAATTGCCTTGATGTGTTCTTCCAAATGAGTTTTACTACTATTTTTTTCTAGCTCTACAAAGTAATTTTTTGGTAGATTGATTGGTATGGCACTAAATATGTAATTTAATTTAGGTAAAATTGTCATTTTTATTATATTAGCTTGACCCAGCCATGAGCAACTGATGTTTTTCCAATTAGTTAGATATGACTTTATTTTTGTGAGAAGTGTTTTGTAGTTGTGCTCATATAGGTCTTGGGTTTGTTTTGGCAGGTAGATTCCCAAATATTTTATAATGTCTGCAGTAACTTTAAATAGGATTTCTCTTTCTATATCTTGCTGTTGGATTTTGTTAGAGATACATAGGAATGCTGAGGACTCATGTAGATTTATTTTATATCCTGTAACTTTGCCAAATTTACTTATTATCTCAAGTAGTTTTTTTACTTGTTTCTCTAGGATTCTCTAAGTATATCATCATATTATCTGCAAAGAGTGATAGTTTAGTCTCTTCTTTGCCTAATTTGATTCCTTAAATTTCATTTTCTTCTCTCATTGCTACTGCTAACATTTCTAGGACCGGATTAAATTAGATGGGTGATAGTGGACATGCTTGTTTCACCCCTGATCTTATTGGAAATGCTCCTAGCTTATTCCCATTACATTCACTACTTGCTGATGGTTTTAGATCAGCGATGCTCAACCTGTGGGTTGTGACCCCTTTGGGGGTCAAACAACCTTTTCACAGGGGTCACAGGGGTCGCCTAAGACCATCAGAAAACACATATTTCAGATGGTCTTAGGAACCGAGACACCGCTCCTCTATCTGTCTCCAGGTGAGTCTACCCACATGCAGATATGCCCACATACAAGTATTAAAGGATCTCGACATTAGGAAGGTTAAGAACCACCATTTTAGATAGATGCTACTTATTATTTTAAGGAAGACTCCATTTTATTCCTATACTTTCTAGTGTTTTTAATAGGATTGGTTGTCGTATTTTGTCAAAAGCCTTTTCTGCATCTATTGAGATAATCATATAGTTTGGGATAGTTTTGTTGTTGATGTGATCAATTATACTAATAGTTTTCCTGATATTGACCCACCCTTGCATTCCTGGTATAAATCCTACCTGATCAAAGTGTGTTATTCTCATGATAAGTTGCTGTAGTCTTTTTTCTAATATTTTATTTGGAATTTTGGGGCCTATATTCATGAGGGAAATTGGTCTGTAATTTTCTTTCTCCTTTCTGTCTCTTCCCAATTTAGGAATCAGTATCATATTTGTGTCATAGAAATAATTTGGTAGGACTACTTCTCCAATTTTCCCAAATACTTTGTAAAGCATTGGAATCAATTGTTCTTAAAATGTTTGGTAGTATTCACTAGTAAATCTGTCTGGTCCTGGAGATTTTTTCCTAGGGAGTTCATTGATGGCTTGTTCAAGTTCTTCTTTCTGAGATGGGGTTATTTAAGAAGTTTATTTCCTCTTCAGTTAATCTGGGCAATTTATATTTTTGTAAATATTCACCCATTTCACTAAGATTATCAAATTCATGTGCATACAATTGGGCAAAATAATTCCTAATTATTGTTTTAATTTCCTCTTTATTGGAGGTAGATTTACCCTTTTCATTTTTGACACAAGCAATTTGGTTTTCTTCTTTCTTTTTTTTATCACATTGACTAAAAGTCTATCAATTTTATTGTTTTTTCATAATACCAGCTTTTAGTTTTATTGATTAATTCAATACTTTTCTTAAATTCAATTTTATTCATCTCTCCTTTGGTTTTCGTTATTTCTAATTTAGCATTTAATTGGGAATTTTCAGTTTTCTAGCTTTTTCAGTTGAATGCCCAATTTATTGACCTCTATTTCTCTATTTTATTTATGTATGCATTCAGGGATACAAAACTTCCCCTAAGAACTGCTTTTGCTGCATCTCACAAGTTTGGATATGTCATCTCATTATTGTCATTCTCTTGAATGAAGTTGCTGATTGTTTCTATAATTTCTTGTTTGACCCACTTGTTCTTTAAGATTAAGTTATTTAGTTTCCAATTAGTTTTTAGTCTATCCTTCCATGGCCATTATTACACATAATTTTTACTGCATCATGATTTGAGAAGGATGCATTTAATATTTCTGCCTTTCTGCACTGAATTGTGAGGTTTTTATGCTCTAGTACATGGTCAATTTTTGTGTATGTGCCATGTACTGGTGAGAAGGTCTATTCCTTTTTATCCCCATTCAGTTTTCTCCAGCAGACTACCATATCTATCTTCTCTAAGATTCTATTTACCTCTTTAACTTCTTTCTTGTTTATTTTGAGGTTAGATTTATCAGGCTCAGAGAGGGGGAGATTGAAGTCCCCCACTAGTGTAGTTTTGCTATCTATTTCTTCCTCTAACTCCTTTAACTTCTCCTTTAGGAATCTGGACGCTGTACTGCTTAGTGCATAAATGTTTAGTAATGATATTGCTTCATTTTTGATGGTGCCTTTTAGCAGGATATAGTTTTCTTCCTTATATCTTTTAATTAGATGCATTTTTGCTTTTTTATCTTTGTCTGAGATAAGGATTGATACCCCTGCTTTTTTTTACTTTACCTGAGGCATAACATATTTTACTCCAGCCTTTTACCTTTACCCTGTGTGTATCCCCCTGTTTAAAATATGTTTCTTGTAGACAGCGTATTGTAGGATTATGGTTTTTAATATGTTCTGCTATCTGCGTCTGTTTTATGGGAGAGTTTATCCCATTCACATTGACAGTTATTATTACTATCTGCATCTTTCCCTCCATCCTATTCCCTTCCCTGTTTATGTGTTTATTTTTCCCCTTCTCCCTTCCACTCCTTAAGAGTTTTCCTTTTGATTGTGGCCTCCTTCAGTATTCCCTCCTCATCAGCCCCCGTCCCTTTTCCTACCTTTCTCCCTTACTACTTTTTCTCTCCCTTCTAACCACCATCCCCATTTTCTTAGCCCTCCCTCCCTCCTACTGCCTCTAGGATATGATAGATTTTTATACTTAATGTAGTATGTTATTTCTTCCTTGAACCAAGATTGCTGAGAACAGATCTAATGCAATGCTCCTCTCCCTCCTCTCTTTCCCTCTATTATGATAGGTTTTGTGTCTCTTCTTGATAGGGTACTATCCTTAAGTGATTGTGTTATTCCCTCCTTACACCCGAACCAATGAGGGCAAAAGTCATATAATGTTCATCTTTCTCCCTTCTTTCCCTCTACTGTAATGTTTTTATGCCTCTTTGTGTGGCATAATTTACCCTTTTCTACTTCGTTCTTTCCTCTTCTTCCATTGCAGTCCCTTTGCACCCCTTAATAAGTTTTTAATCATCATTTTGTTTAATTTATACCCACACCTTCTGTTCATCTATATCCTTTTTTAATGTTGCAATAAGTATAGAATTCTCTAAATGAACAGCATGAGCTTCCCATATAGGGATGCAAACAGTTTACTCTTATTATAACAACTTGTGTGTGTGCACATGTGTGTGTGTGTGTGTGTGCGTGTATGTGTTCCCTATTTACTTTTCTATGTCTCTTTTGAGTCTTGCAATTGGAGATTAAATTTTCCATTGAGCTCTGGCTTTTTTGTCAGGAAGGTCTGGAAGTACCTTATATCATTGAATGACCATCTCCTTGTGTGAAAGATTATGATCAGTTTCTTTGGATAGCCTATCCTTGGTTGTAATCTGAACTCTTTTGCCTTGAAAAATATCACAGTCCATTCCCTCTGAACTTTCAATGTAGAAGCTGCCAGATCCTGTACAATCCTCACTGTAGTTCTGTGATATTTAAATTGTTTCTTATTTTGCTGCTTGTAGTATTTTCTCTTTTACCTGATAGTTCTGGAATTTAGCTACAACATTTCACAGAGTTTTCAATTTGGGATCTCCTTCAGGATATATCTGGTGGATTCTTTTGATATCTATTTTCCCCTCTGCTTCTAGGATCTCAGGACAATTTTCCTTGATGAAGAATCATTTTTTTCATCATGATTTTTCAGCAGACCAACAATTCTCAGATTATCTCTCCTGGATCTGTTTTCCAGGTCAGTTATTTTTCCATTGATATATTTTACCTCTTTTTCTAATTTTTTTTATTCTTGATGTTTTGTTTGACTGATCCTTGATGCCTCATAGAGTCATTAGCTTCAGTATGGTTAATTCTAATTTTTAATGAATTATTTTCCTCAATTTGTTTTTGAAGCTCCTTTTCCATATGTTCAGATTTCATTTTTAGTTCACACATTTTTACTTTTAAGGAGCTGTTCTCTTCATTGAAATGTTTTTCTATTTTTGCAGTTTTAGATTTTAAAAGAATTAGTCATTTTGTCTTCCACCTCTCTAATTTGGTTTTCAAAATCCTTCTTGATCTCTTCTGAGAATACTTTCTAGGCTTGAGATCAGTTCATATTCCCTGTTGAGGCTTTAGCTGTGGGTGTGGAGTCAACGCTGTCTCCTTCTGAATTTAATTCCTCACACTCACAATAACAGGATCCTGGAGTCTTTGTCTATGCAATCTGTTTTTTTTTTACCCATTCTGAGGCAGGGCCTTAGCCACGCCCTTCCTCTAGGACTCTCAAGCCTTTACTATTTAAAATTTTGCTCTAGGGCATAATTTCTGTGTTTTCATGGTCAGAGGTGGGTGGGGATTGGAGCATACAGGGTTCACTCTGCCAGCATGGTCCCTGGAAGTTCAAATAGGTATTTTTAAATTTTCCAGGCTGTGTGTTGATAGTCCCCAGAGTAGCTGCTGCCACTGCCGTGGGCCCTGCATTTGTCTCTGACAGATCCAAGCTCTGGTGATAGGCCTGGGAATGGCTCTTTGTGGTTGGTAGATCAACTTGCCACCACATCATCTGGGCCTCTGTGCGCTGCATTGTCTGCACCTCCCAGAGCTCAATTTTTAAAAATGAGCACAAATTCAAAAAGAGTCCTAACCATAGAAAGCTCCTGTAGAGACAGGGAAGCTCAAAACATAGACTTAGAAGAGGATAATGATGTCAAAATGCCTTACATGTGAAGCCTCAAAGAGGAATATGAATTGCTCTCAAGCCCCAAAACTCTGTAAAAGCTCAAAAATTTTTTAACAATAAAGTATGAGAAGTAGTAGAAAAGTCGAGAAAAGAAATGAGAGTTATACAGAAGAATTATGAAAAAAGAGACAACAGCTTGGAAAAGAAGCACACAAATTGACTGAAGAAAATAACTCCTTAAAAACAGAGTTGGCCAAATGGGAAAGGAAGTACAAAAGCTAACTGAAGAAAACAATTTCTTAAAAATTAAAATTGGACAATTGGAAGCTAATGACTCTATGAGTGTAATGATAATAGGAATTTGGAGATCTTTCCTGTCCCTTAATAAGCCTAGGTGAATTTGAGGACATTTCCCTATTTGAAAATGTACTCTGCCCCTTAATAGGCTTCAGGTGCTCACCTGGAGCCTGTGGTGGGAGCCTTGTTTTTCAGGAAGGCACAACTTTTGTTATTTTGTAGTCAAGTGGGTCATGAGGCTTGTGATGTTCTTTGACCCTGTAGAAGGCTATATATACCCTGAAATGAGGTTTTGCTTTGGGGCTCACTTTGGCAGGAGCTGTGTGATTTGACCAGATGAGACTCTGGGCAGCCATTGAACCCCTCAGTTTTGAAAACCCAGATGTTGGTGCTTCTCTCTCTGGTGACTATCTAGGTATGCATGTAATTGTCAGGCAGCCAGAAGTCCTGTCTGCTGAATTGTGTTATTTCTCTGTATTTTTGTCTGCTTGTAAGAGCTTCTGTTTGCATTCTCTGAAGTTCAGGGTGCTGACTTTTCCCCCTGAAGTAGGTATATGACATATGTTTGTTTGATTAGAGTAAGATTGTTAACCCTTTTTGAGTTGCTTTACTTTAGCAAAGCAGATGAAAGAATCTGTGCCAGAGGCCATCCTGGGTATGCTAGGTTGCTTGCTATTACAATGAGACATCAAGTATCAGTCAAACAAGATCCAAAAAATGAAAAAAATAGAAGACAATTTAAAATGCCTCATTGAAAAAAATGATTGACCTGGAAAATAGATCCAGGAGATATAATTTAAGAAATTGGACTACCTGAAAGCCATGATATAAAAAAGAGCTTGGATAGCATCTTTCAGAAAATTATCGAAAATTATCAAGGAAAACTGCCCTGATACTTAGAACCAGAGAGTAAAATAGTCATTGAAAGAATCTACCAATTACCTCCTAAAAGAGATCCCAAAATAAAAACTCACTCCAAGGAATATTCTAGCCAAGTTCCAGAACTGTCAGGTCAAGGAGGAAATACTACAAGTATCCAGAAAGAAACAATTCAGATATCAAGGAGGCGCAGAAAGGATTACACAGGATTTAGCAGCTTCTACATCAAAGGATCTGAGGACCTGGAATACAATATTCTGAAAGGCAAAAGAGCTTGGATTACAACCAAGAACCACCTACCCAGCAAAACTGAGAATAATATTTCAGGGCAAAGGATAGAAATTCAAAGAAATAGACTTTCAAACTTCCTTGTTGAAAAGACCAGAGCTGAAAAGAAAATTGGATCTTCAAATACAAGACTTAAGAGGAGGATAAAAATGTAAACTGAAAAGAAGATAGAGGCAATTAGAAAAGATAAAATACATAACTTTGATGACTTGAAACTGAAAGGAACAAAATTAGTGTCCCAAGGACAAGAAGGAAAGTGGTCAAATGGGGGAAAAGTCTTTGTACAGAATTTCTCACAGAAAAGAATATCTAAGTATATAATCAATGAATCAGTATATATACACTTAATAGCCATCTACTAACTGATAAATGATAAACAATGATATGAACAGTTCTCAAAAGAAGAATTATATTCACAACTACATGGAAGAATGTTCCAAATCATTGCTAATAAGAGAAATGCAAGTCACAATAAACCTGAGGTATTATTTTATATCATGCAAATCGGTAAAAATGTCCCAAAATGGCAATAGTAAGAATTGGGTATGTGTGTGGATTGATAGGCACACTAATACATTATTTTCTTTTAAGTTTTTAATTTTGCTTCTCCTGTGTCTTGATATTGAATATCATTTTTTAATTCTGGTCCCCTCTTTATGAAAGCCTAAAATCCTTCTATTTAATTGAATGAACATTTTTTTTCCCTTTGAAGTATTATTATTAGTTTTGCTGGGTAGGTGATTCTTGTTTGTAGTCCTAGCTCCTTTGCATTCTGGAATATCATGCTCCAGCATGTCTGATCCTTTAATGTTGCAGCTGCTGAATTCTGTGTAATCCTTATTGTGGCTCCCTGATATTTAAATTGTTTTGTTTTGTTTTGTTTTCTGGCCACTTGCAGTATTTTTTCCCCTTGATCTGATACCTCTGTAATTTAGGTATAATGTTCCTTTGGGTTTTTATTTTGGGATCTCTTTCATGAGGTGATTGGTGGAGTCCTTCAATGCTTATTTTACCCTCTAGTATCCTGATATCAGGGCAGTTTTCTTTGATAGCTTCTTGCTATCTACATCCTCCTTCTGGTTATGGCTTTTAGGTGGTCCAAAGATTCTGACATTGTCACTCCTAGATCTATTTTCCTGATCAGTTGTTTTTCCAATAAGGTATTTTATATCTTCTATTTTTTTCATTCTTTTGAATTTGTTTGATTGATTCTTGATTTCTCATATAGTCAGTTTCTGATTTTTCAATTCTATACTAATACATCATTGATGGAACTGTACAAGTATGCAATGATTTTGGAAGGCAATTTGGAGTTATTCAAATAAGATGAATATGTTCATAATCTTTTAACCCTGTTGCTGAGCTTATACCCCAATGAAGACATCAATAAGATAAACGTTCCTATAGACTCCAAAATTTATAGCAGCGTGACTTGTGGTTTATCCATATTGTCTTTTCCTATTTGTTTTAAGCTAGTGTTTAAGTCTCTTAAATTTTTTCTTAATTCAATTATTTAATATGTAATGTCTTTTCCTTCTTCATACTATATCATCTTGATAAGCATGCCTTCTATGCCTTTATCTGCAATGAACATGTTACATAGATCCATGAGTGATATCATTCTATCTTTAATAAGTTTACTATCTAAAAAGAGATCAGAAAGGGAGAAAAATAGGATAAACATGAGGTACAGATATCTGAAAAGATAACTAACAACAATATAAGGTACTACCTGGACAATGTAATGGAAAGACCAGGCCTAGGGTTCTATTAAATCACATAATATTTCTGAGCCTCAGTATCCTTATTTTCATAATGGAAATAGTATCAGATGAGATAATGGTTGTGGAAGTAATTTGTAAAGTATGTAGTGCCATGAAAATAAAAATATTATTATTAAGTGAATGACATTGATTATCAATTTTATAGTAATTCAAAAGGAAATTCCCTTTGAAATATTCTTTAAATAAGAGATAGTCGGGGAAGACTTCAAGGAGGAGGCAGAATTGGACATGGAGCTGGAAGGATTAGGATAGATAAAAAAAGGGGATAAGGCATTATGGATAAAGGCAAAGCATGACCCCAAGAGAGTGAATATTTAAGCTTGAGACAGAGTGTTTAGGGAAGGGAGCAGTGTCAGATAAATCTGGAAAGGTAGGTTAGGAACTCAGACAATGGAAGATCTTGAAAACCAGATAAAGATAAACAATTGATCCTATAAGCAAAAATATTGGCAATAGTAAGAACTCTCAGCTCTTCACTCTCCCATCCTATCCTCCTCTCCAATCATGGACCTCTTAGGGACTCATTATTCTAGCAAAACTATTAATATTTGCCACAAAACAGAAGCTATTATAAGTCAAAGAATTTGTGACACAATTGCACTAATTGCCTAGTGTAAGTTGTTTTGAAGTAAAGATTTACATTTGAAGGATCTGGGCAATCTTCACACTCTAGGATATATTAGTTATCTTTTATGAGTTAACTATTCCTAAAGGCATATATTCCCCAAGATGTAGATGTGGTTGTTAGGAAAAGGTTTATCCTTTGTGGACTACAAAGTTGGCCCATGTGTCAGGGTGAATTTGTCAGACTTTTAAGGTGATAATAATTCTGTACTGAATTTTATTTCCTTGTTTTTTCTTGATGGAAGGGAGCCATCTAGTTAGCTAAGTAAATTTTGTAGTAATATGAATGAAACACCAAAAGTTCTCCATTTACTTAATCAGGAAGCTTCCTGATTGACTGAGGGTGAGCTAATCTATCAGCATGCATTTATAAAGCACCAGCTATGTAATAGACACTGTGCTAGGAGCTATAGATACAAAGACAAAACAACAATAATAGTTTTCCCTTTCAGTCAGCTTACATTTCATGGGGAAAGAGGGGCAGGATGTTGAATAGCCAGAGGAGTCTATGGCCCCATCTTCCCAGGATTGGCCCATGTTATACAATGTAAATTAAGCTTCAGGCTTAATTGTACTTAGTTCTAGTTAGAACTGGCTACTGATACTCTTTCACAAGCCTGCTGATGTGACATTGTTAAAATTATACCTTCCTCTTCCAGAGGGCTTCTGAGCTCCATGTTAGAAAACATAGTGCACACCTGAATACTTAGACTACACAGTGAATACTTTTGTGTTCAGTTAGAATATAGTTTCCTGGTCATTTTTAATGAAATTCATGTTCATTTTAATGAAATCCCTTTTGGTGATGTGGCAGCTACCCTGGCAAACCTTTCTTCTCAAAACCCTATGTAAAACTGTCCCTCAGAGGCCTGGAACTTTGACCAGAGTGATCTACTTCATGTCTGGGCCACTAACTTGAATGTTAACCTGTAAGATGATGACACTGAGAGAGGTTGAATGGGACTTTATCCCTAATTCAATAACCGTTCATACCCTTGAATGTAAGGAGGATTTTGTTCTCCTTTTTCGACTTAGTTTCTCAGAATCCATGGGCATAGCAATGTCTAGCTTCCAGGTGTTAGATAATAACTTCCAGAATAGCCCCAAAGATCCTAGATAGTAATTCCTAGAATCATAGTGACAGACAGTCCTATTTCAACTGTGCCATGAGATATGGGAGTGACATAATTGATATTTACTACACTTGCAAAGAATGACAATATTGCTAAAGTTAACCTGTGAGTTTAATGTTACAATATGCCTTCTTTTTCTGTGGCCCTATAAAACAATTGAGCACTGGTCAGTGAGTGGGGAATCCATGGCAGAAACTGCATGTACCTGCTTCAACCAACCCCATTTAGGTTTGAGGGGATTACACAAGCTGTATCTGTCTCTATGGATCCCACTGAGACATAGGAGTAGTTGCCCCCCCCTTCTAGATAGCTCCTGTATGAAAGGTGATTAGGGAATATTGGGGGAGTTGGTGCTTCCATTATCAGCAACCCTTTGAGAAGACTAAACTAGAATAAAGATTATTAACCCCTTGGGAGGTGTCTTCCTGTCCTTCCTGTCTGACCATATCAAGAGTGAACCTGCTGTAGGCTGGAGTACAGAAAACTCCAGTGACTCCTGTGTGTTATTTGTGAAACAACCTTCTGATGTTATATTTACTTATGAATATCAATAAACTTTTTATTCCTACATGTCATTTACTCAAACTCCACTCCAAATTTGGAGGACATAAATGAGAATTTATGTATAAGATATGTGTACCTCTGAGCACAGCAGTGTATATAGATTTATACATGTAGCAAGGATTTATAACATGTATTTGTCCCTATCTCCCAGAGAGACATCCTCCTGGAGGGAGCAGGAGAATAGCTATGGCTGGTTACTTACTTTATCAAACAGGCATATATGATTAGATTGAACTGTGATTTGGAGATAGCACTTTGGCAGCTGTGTGGAGGATGGTTTAGAAAGGACAGAAACTTTAGTTCACAACTATAGAAGCTGCAAGTAAGCAAACCTTAGCACATCAAGATAGCTCAATCTCCAAGGTCAGTTTGGTGTTGTTCTAGGGTAGAAGGTCATTCTTATTCATAATATGGCAGGGAGTTAGAGGAGAAATAAGGACCAAACCAGATAGCCTTGGGGCCAGTGAGAGGCCTTGATACTCTAGCCTAGAGGGAATCGGGATAGTCCAGGTTAGACCTTGAGAAACAAAGCTAGACATGAATAATATTGTAATACAACTACATATGGATAACATGGTACAATACATAGAAAATTGGGTCTGGAGTCAGGAAGAACTGAGTTTAGATCTGGTCTCAGATACATACAAGGTGGTGACCCTGGGTAAATCATTTAACCTCAACTTGCCTCAGTTTCCTCAATTATAAATTGAGAATAATAAAACCTACCTTGCAGGGTGATTATAAGGATCAAAATGAGATAATATCTGTAAAAGCACTTTGCATGATACATATCACATAGTGGATACTATATAAAAGCTAATTCCCTTTCTTAATGTGTTCATCTATAATGATGGACTAAGCATATCTATTTTGAGGGGGTGGTTTTATTGGAGGAGGTGGGGAGGGTGGTAGGTTTATAGAAGTGATGATATGCAGAAAAAAGAGCATCAATCAAACATCTAAAATTTTTTTAATTAATTAATTTTTAGTTCCCAACATCCATTTCCACAAAATTTTGAATTACAATTTTCTTTCCCCATCTTTCCCCTGCACCTACCCCAGAATAACAAGCCTGCTGAATACCCCTTTCCTCAATCTGTACTCTTTTATATCCTCCCCCATTACCCCTCCCCCAACTTTCTAGTAGGGAAAGATGGATTTCTATATCATAGTGTCTATATATCTTATTTCCTGGAGCAGAGAGAGAGAAGCAAGCTGTGAGTGGTCTGATGGAGGAACTTGCCTAGGAGAACTTGTTTGTGTGGAAGCAGGACAGAAAGAAGCCTTAAGATGTTGGCACTCCCTGGATTAGTGATAAGTACCCTGTTATATCTTACCTCCTAATGATATTCCAAAGAGATATTTTGGTTTTGCCTTTGAGGAAGAGAGTTTATTATATTTTGCCAATTTTTCTATAATAAATAAATGAATTTTCTTGTTTACATCATTCATTTCCACGAGATTTTGAGTTACTAATTTTCTCCCCATCTTTCCCCTACCCCAGCGCCCTTCTGACTTTCCAGTAGGGCAGGATGGATCTCCCTACCCCAGTGCCTGTATATCTTAATTTCCAGTTTCATGTAGTTACTAATTATAATAATAATACATATACATACGCACACATATTTTAAACATTTGATTTTAAAACTTTAAATTCTAGATTCTTTCCCTTCCTCCCTCATCACCCACTCCCACTGGAAGGACAAGCAATTCAATACAAGCTGTACATGTGTAATTATGCAGAACATCTCCACAGTGGCCATACTGTGAGAGACTGATTATATGTCCCTCTTTCCTATCTCATCCCTCCCCCTTGTTCTATTCTCTACTTTGTTCCTGTGCCTTTACAGAAGTCTGTACTTCCAGCAACCCTATGCCCCACCCTGTCCTCCACTCCATCATCCCACCTCTCATCCCCATCCCTCTTACTCTCCTGTGTGGCAAGGTGCCCAGTTTAGAGTTTATGTCATTCCTTCCCTACACCAAATTCAATGAGAGTAAGGTGGACTATTTCCCTTTTGCCTTCCTGTTCTTCCCCTCCATTGTAACAATCATCCCTTGCCTCTTCTATATGAGATGATTAACCCTATTCTGTCTCCCCTGTATCCTCTCATTCTAATCCTCTCCCACCTCAGAATTTCACCTTTTATAGTATCATCTCTTCCTGTTCAATTGATCCTGTGCCCTTTACGTATACAAATATGCACATACATATGTGTTCATAGGCATGTATAAACCCTCCTATGTAGAAATATGTGTATGTATACATATTTATATACATTTGCATTCCCTTTACCTATTCTCGTACTGAGAAAAGTTTCATAAGTTACAATTATCATTTTTCCACATTGGCATGTAAATAGTTCATATATGAATATGATATAAAATATCATCTTTTGATAATATAAAAAATATCAAAATATCAAAATCAAAGCTTGAAATATCAAACTTTAATCAAAGTTTGAAATATCAAACTTTGATAAGTTCCTTATGATTTCTTTTCCATGTTTACCTTCTCATGCTTCTTGTATTTGAGTGTCAAATTTTCTTTTCATTTCTGTTTTTTTCAGCAAGAATGTTTGAAAGTCCTCCACCTCACTGAATGACCATATTTTTCCCTGGAACATTATACTCAACTTTGCTGGGTAGATGATTCTTGGTTTTAATCCTAGCTCCCTTGATCTCCAGAATATCATATTTCAGGCCCTTCCATCCCTCCATGTGGAAGCTGCCAGATCCTGGGTTATCCTGATTGTGATTCCACAGTATTCAAATTGTTCCTTCTTGGAAGCTTGTAATATTTTTTCCTTGATCTGGGGACTCTGGAACCTGGTTATAACATTCCTGGGAGTTTTCTTTTGGTGATCTTTTTCAAGAAGTGATTGGTGAATTCTTTCAAGTTCTGTTTTGTCCTCTGGTTCTAAAATATCAGGGCAATTTTCCTTGAGAATTTTTTGAAGGATGCTTCCTAAGTTCTTTTTTTGATCATGGCTTTCAGGTAGTACAATAATTTTTAAATAGTTTCTCCTGGATGTATTTTCCAGGTCAGTGGTTTTTTCAAGGCAATTTCACTTTGCCTTCTATTTTTTAATTTGTTTGGATCTGTTTAATAGTATCTTGTTTTCTCATAAAGTCATTTGCTTCCATTTGCTCCACTCTAATTCTGAAGGAATTATTCTCTTCAGAAAGCTTTTGAGATTCTTTTTCCATCTGGAGAATCTGACTTTTTAATGCATTCTTCTCCTCATTGGCTTTTTGGGCCTCTCTTGTCATTTGATCTAACCTATTTTTTAAGGTGTTATTTTCTTCAGTCAGGTTGTTGACTTTATTTTCATGATTTTCTTGCATCATTCTCATTTCTCTCCCCTATTTCTCCTCCACTTCTCTTATTTGTTTTTCAGAATCCTTCTTAAGCTGCCCCATGGCTTGTAGGCAGTCTTCATATTTCTTGGAAACTTTTGGTGCAGGGGTTCTGACTGTAATGTCTTCCTCCCATTCCATGCTTTGATCCTTTTTGTCTCCAAAGAAGAAATCTAAAGTTTGTTTGCTGTTATTGCTTTGCTTCCTTTGCCTGCTCATATTGCTAGTCAATTACTTGACTTTTTAGCTCTGTGGAACTCTGCTTCCAAAGGGGAAAACTCTGTTCCAAATTGCTGGGATTTTTGCAGCTGCCAGAACTATCAAGGGGCCATGGCAGCCCCCACCAGCTTTGGCTCACTGAAAACGCACCCCAGAACCACCACCAATACCGCAATCTGGATCCAGGCAGCACAACGGAAAAGTACTTAGCCTCTGAATCACCGCTTGGCCCTCTTGCAGTCTCCAGGCTGGGAGCTTCTGAAACAGCCATGTGGAAGTGGCTGCTGGGCTGCCACTTCTGATGTTTCCTTGCCCTGGAGGCAGTTTGGTCAGACTGCTTTTCTCCTCCAAATTTCACTGAGTTCCACTGACCTTTCACCTTGTCCTTGCTTCTTATGGGTCAATAATTCTGGAAACTGCCACAGCTGCCAGTGATCCACACTCCCGAGTGCTCCAGACGCCCCAGGGCCAAGCCTCAGTTTCAGGCTTGGCTGGGCTTGGTTCCCAGTGTGCTGTGATGAGCCCTTCCTGCTGAGCTGCCTTCAGTTGGAGATGTATTTTTTTTCTGTAATTTTGTGAGTTCTGGAGCCCTAAAATTTGTTTAGAGTAATTTTTTATGGGAATTTGAGTTGGCTATGTGGGAGCTGCATAGTTTTTTTGCTTCTACACCACCATCGTGGCTCCATATTTTGCCAACTCATCATGGAAATAAGCATGCTACAATTTATATATTATTTCAGTGAAAGAGATAAAAGAGATAAAAAATGGAAGTTGTTAGAATAGGTTTTGCCAGTACTGAAAGAAAGCACTCCCATTTTATAGATAAGGGAAGTGTGGTACAGAGTAATTTGCCCAATTTCAAGTAGGAGAGCTCAGTTTTAAACCCCAAGCCTTCTGTCCTTCATTCATTCAGTCAATAAGCATTTATTAAGTGTCTTCTATGTGCCACATGCTCTACTAAGTGTTAGTGATACAAAGAAAGACAGAAAAATTGTCCTTGACCTTTAGGAGACAGCATGTAACAGCTACATAAAAACATTATATACAGGATTACAAACATAGAGAAGCACTAGCATTAAAAGGGATTGGCAAAGGCTTTCTGTAGAAAGTAAGACTTTAGAAAAGACTTGAAGGAAGCCAGGAAAGCCAGGAGGTAGAGAAGAAGAAGGAGAATATTTCAGACATAGTCAACAGCCTGAGAAAATGCCTGGAGAAAAAAGGTTGAGTGTCTTGTTTGTGGAATAGCAAGGAGGCCAGTGTCACTGAATCAAAGAGTACATATGGATTTGTTATGTGGAAACTGGAAAAAATGTAGCAGGGGGTGGGGAACTAGGTTATGAAGGGTTTTGAACATCAGATTGAAAATCTTATATTTGATCCTAGGGATGTTAGGAAACCACAGAATATATTTTGTGGGTGACTTGATTGAACTGGCATTTTAGGAAAATCACTTTATTTTTAAAATTAATTTATTTTTAGTTTTCAATCTTCATTTCCGCAAGATATTGAGTTATAATTTTTTCTCCTCATCTTTCCCCTACTCCCACCCAAAGTACCAAGCCTACTGAATACCCCTTCCCCTAATCTGTTCTCTCTTATATCTTCCACCATCACCCCCACCCAACTTTCTAGTAGGGCAAGTTGGATTTCTTTACCCCAGTGCCTGTATATCGTATTCCTCAATTGCATGTGAAAGACAAAACTTTTTTTTGAACATTTGTTTTTAAAACTTTGAGTTTCAAATTTTTTCCCTTCTTCCCTCTTCACCTGCCCCCACTGGGAAGATAAGCAATTCAATATAGGTTGTACATGTGTAGTTACACAAATAATTTCCATAATTGTTATATTGTGAAAGACTAACTATATTTCTCTCCATCCTCTCCCGCCCCCCACTTATTCTAATTTTTTTTCTTTGACCCTATCCCTTTTCAAAATGTTGCAGCCTGCTTATGCCCACTATGGACTTCTCTCTGGACATTTGGATGATATTTAGCTTTATTCCTTTCAGAGATAAAGTGTCTCATAGATGTACAGTATCAATGGAAGAACATTGCCAAAGTTGTTTGCACTAAGGAGAATAATGGTAATATTTTTGGCAATAATGGTGTCTAAAATATGGCCCTTTCTTTCACAGTAAGACTTAAGTCAATAAAAAGTATCCAGTTCATTTTCCTTTTTAAAAATTCTTAGTCTAGGTCATTGTCCACTTGAAATGTCTGGTTACTATATGTATATTAATAACTTAATGTTGAAGGTTGTTTACCTAATTGTAAATATTGTCTAAGCCGTGGCTTCTTAAATGTTTTCCATTTGTGACTCTTTTTCACCTGAGAAATTTATCCTACCTTGGATATATAGCTATATGAAATAGGTATACAAATAAAACATTCAATGATAATAAGGCAAAGAAACTTATTTTAAAGAATTTTTTTGGTATTCATATAATTTTGACACTTATTAAAGACAAAAGAAAATGTGCATACTAATGAGATAGATGTGCTTGTTTATTTTTACATAAAGAAATCTTGGTGGAATATTTGATACTGCAGCATGTAGAGCATCTTCAGCATTTTTCAGTTGACTGACATTTTGACATAATGATGATATAATCATCAATGCTAAGAACCCTGCTTTGCATAAATAGTACAAAAATGGCAGACATATGTTTAGGGCCATTTTAGAAATTGTTGGAAATTCTTTTAAAAAAAATTAAAATTGTTTTTACTCTTATTTATTTTTAATTTTAAACATTCATTTCCACAAGATTTTGGATTACGAATTTTCTCCCTGACTTTCCCCTACCTACCCCCCAACCTCAAGGTAGTGAGCCTACTGAATACCCCTTCTCCCAATCTATTCTCTCTTATACTATCCTCCGTCTCCCTCCCCCAACTTTTTAGTAGGGCAAGATGATTTTCTATACCCCAGTGCCTGTACATCTTATTTCCCTTTGCATGTAAAAGAAATTATTGGAAATTCTGTCTAAGCCCAACCTCAAATTCTTTTATCAGTTTTTTAGGAAAGAAAGGTTTTAAACCTGTGTCACTTGATAACTTAGAAAATTCTTCTTGAACTTTTTATGGCAAATGATGAATGTTTTTTTATTTCAATTGAGTATGATTTATGAACCCAATTTCAGTTTTTAGAATCAAAATTTGAAGAGAAATATTTCAGATGATCAATTATAACTCTTACAAGTAAATCTTTCAGAAGGTTATTTTCAATTATAAAATTATCTGTAGCTGTTAAATTTCTAAAGAACCATTTCTACCCTATTCTTCCATGTTAACTTTGTTTTTAGTGAGTAATTGAGCATTTATTAAGCACTTACAATATGTCAGGCAGTGTACCAAGTTCTGAGAATAAAAAGAAAGGCAAAAAACAACAACAAAAAAATCCCTGTCTACCTTCAAGGAGTTTTACATCTATGATTTGATAAATTCATAGTAATAGAGTATTCTACAGACCTTTCCTCACAGAAACCTATTTCAATACTCTTTTTTTCATTGACTTGTTTATTTACTTTTAGTTTACAAGATTCAGTTCCACAATACCTTGATTTTCAATTTTTCTCCCCTCCCTTCCCTCCTCCCCACCCATGGTGGCATTCAATCTTGATTACATTAAATCGAAAAGTTTATGTACAAACAAAGCCAATGTAACCAAGATTAAGAGGGAAGTGGGAAATTGGGAAAGAATATTTACAACCAGTGTCTCTGGTAAAAGCCTCACTTCTAAAATATACAGGGAATTAGGTAAAATCTATAAGATTACAGGTCATTCCCCAATTGATAAATGGTCAAAGGATATGAACAGGCAATTTTCAGAGGTAGAAATTAAAGATATCTATATGCATATGAAAAAATGCTCTAATCACTATTGATTTTAAAAATGAAAATCAAAACAACTTTGAGGTACCATGTCTCACCAGTCAGATTGGCTAAGATGACAGAACATGAAAATAACAAATGCTGGAGAGAATGTGGAACAATTGGAACACTAATGCATCATCGGTGGAGCTGTGAGCTGATACAACCATTCTGGAGAGTAATCTGGAATTATGCCCAAAGGGCTATAAATAATTGCATACCCTTTGACCCCGTGCACTTGTGGGGTTGTATCCCAAAGAGAACATAGAAGTGGGAGAAAGACCTGTATATACAAAAATATTTATTTCAGCTCTCTTTGTGGTGGCAAACAACTGGAAATTAAGGGGATGCCCATCAACTGGGGAATGGCTAAACAAGTTGTGGTTTATGAATGTAATGAAATACCATTGTGCTACAAGAAATGGGGAGGATACTGTCTTCATATTCACCTGGAAAGGCCTGTACAAACTGATGCTAAGTGAGAAGAGCAGAACCAGGAAAAATTTGTACACAATCACAGACACATCATATGTGTGATGACCAACCTTGATAAACTGGACTCTTCTCAGCAATGCACAGTTATGAGACAACTCTACAAGTCTCAGGATAGAGGGAGATATCTACATTCAGAGAAAGATCTAGAAAGACCCGAGTGTAAATGGAGACTGAAGCAATCTACATGCTATCATTCTTTTTCATGTTTGGTTTTCTTTCTTTTTTCCCATTGTTCACTCCATTTGTTTACAATCCTTCTATACAACCAGACTATTGTACAATGTGAAAGTATTTGCAGATCATGTGTTAACTTTTAATTTTAAAATAGTTTTATTTTAAAACTTTCAATTTTATCTTTTTACATAAATATATTACAGTTCTTTTTCTTGAAGTGACATTTTTAATTCATAGTTTTTTTTAAAGTTTCTGACAAATGACACTTTTGAAAGCTAAGTCACTATGAAAAAAATTAACAAAATTGGATTCCTGTTCAGTCAAAAATATTACTTCATTTTCCAATTTCAATAACCTGTTTACACTTTTCCCTTTTGAGAGCTACCTTACCTCTCTATTTGGTAATAAGCTATTGTAATTATAGTTTAAGATACTGGTCTATGCCTAGTTTCTGCCAAACTGGTTTCTAGTTTTCAAAGAAAGTTTTGTCAAATGGTGAGTTCCTAACCCAAATGCTTGTATTTTGCAGATTATCAAAGACAACGTATTTTTAAATTGTGTTCATATAATACCTGGGAATGTTTTGTCAGGAACACTTGTAAGTATTTATAGTGTCTTTTAAGTGGAATTTTTCTTTCTACCTCTTGCTTTGTTGTTAGTGTATTAAAACAACTCTGAAATATCACCTCAAAGGTATCAATTGACTAACATCCAGAAAAGGAAAATGACAAATACTAGAGGGGACTAAAAAAATTTGGGACACTAATGAAGTTCATGGAGTTATGAACTATTCTAACCATGCTGGAGAATAATTTGGAGCTATGGCCAAATGTCTATAAAACCATGCATACCCTTTGATCTAGCAATACTGCTACCAGGCCTGTATCCCAAAGAAATCAAAGAAAATAAAAAAGGACATATTTGTACAAAAATATTTATAGCAGTTGTTTTTGTTTTGGCAAAGAATTGGAAATTAGGGGGATGTCTATCAATTGTGGAATGGTTGAACAAGTTGTGGCATATAATTGTGACAGAATACTATTGTGCTATAAGATGATGAACAGAACAGTTTCAGAAAAAACCTGAGAAGACTAAATAGCATGCAAAATGAAGTGAGCAGAAGCAGAAGAACATTGTTCAGCAATATTGTAAGGAAAATAAACTGTGAAAGACTTAACTACTATAATCAAGACACTTATCCGAGACAATTCCAAAGAACTCATAATGAAAAATGCTATCCACCTCTAGAGAGAGAACTGATGAATTCTGACTGCAGAGTGAATCATACTTTTAAACACTTTCTTTCTTTTTTTTTTTGCTTTTTGTCTGTTTTATTCTACAACATGGCTAATATGGAAATACATTTTATATGACTTCATATGTGCCATCAATATCAATTTGTTTGCCCTCTCAAAGAAGGGGGAGAAGAGAAGGGAGAAAATTTGGAACTCAAATTAAAAAAAAATGATTGTTAAAAACTTTTGACATGTAATTGGAAAATATTTATTGAAATAAATAAAAAGGGTTAAAGTATAAAAGTCAGATATATAGACCCATATAGACCAGCTCCTAATGGAATTTATACTTATGTATAAGCATTATACAGAAGATCTTGATTTTTTTTAATTTTTAGGATAATTAACTATTTACACTCAATTTATTTAATGAACTGTTTTTTAAAATAGATAGTATAAAGGTCAGTTTCAGCCCAGCCAAGATCAGATTTCATTTTCCATATTAGTGAAATCTGAACTCACCCTAAAGTTAGATTGGTTTTTCTAAAATTTGGAACCAGGTAGTCAACATGGAACAGAACACAAACCTCATTTGATATAAGGGAGGATTTAATTTATTATATCTAAGGTGAAGTAATGACATTGATTGAAAACAGAACTATTTTGTGAACTAGTTGAGGAAAAATAACTTAATCTGAGTCCTGAGTGATACTACCATAGAGACTTTTATCCTTGAATCTCTACTCTGGACTCCTAAACCCTCAAGACTAATTGCATTCCAGGGTTCTGCACTCCCTAAGGCCCTCAGTACAATGAACTTTGCCTCTCTTCCCCAGAGCTAACAAATTTCCTAATGCTTTGGGGAATTGAGTAATATTTCCATTGGTACCAAGGATTTCTTTCCTTATCTTCTTGATTTTCAATTTAAAACTGGACATCTTCACATATCCCAATGATATCCTGTTACTGTTCTAAGGGGGAGATGAAAGTGCAGAATATTTCCTCCCCCTAATTTTTCACAGTTTCTCCTGTGCAAACCCTTTGGAAATAGAACTGCTTTTGCAGTAATTGTGGACATTTTCTTCTTCTACCACACAAGGTTCCACTGGTAGGGGAGATGGCTGCTTGTACCATACTTAAAGGAACAGAAGTGAGTTGCTTACTTAAGTTTCATTTTATTTTGTTTTGGTTTTACCTAAGCCCTAAATTGAAAGCACTGAGAAGAAAGAAGCTGAAACAAGCAAAGGTTGTTACTCTGATTTTAGGAGTCTACTATACCTTGTCTCTCTTTGCTTTGTAGAGCCTGATTTTGTTTAACTTGTATAGGGAATGGAGCTGAAAATTCCTTCCAATGCCTTCCATAACCCTTTCCACAATTCTAATCTTTTTTTTTCTGTTTGCATCTTCCTCTTATAAATGTTTTTCTTTCCCCATCTTTTCTTTCCCCCTCTTCTTTCTCCTTATCTCTAAAATCAGTCATAGAAAGCTGAGATGGAAATGAACTTAACAATAATTTAGTTCAACCCCCTCATTTTGCATTTAAAAAACCTGAAGCTTAGAGAAACAAAGGGACTTGTTCAGTCCTACTGTTAGAACTAAGTCTTTGTCTTACATGCTTTTAGCTATTCACATACCTTCCCTGCTTTCCCTTTTACTTCTCTTTACTTCCCAAATCATCAAGACACCAAACATTTCTATGCATTGGAGAGTGTTGAAAACTCTCTTCCCATAAGCCATCTTATAATATTCTGCTTTTCCAAAAGCATTAACTTTATGTTATTCATTAAAAATGAAGGCAATTAAATAATTCAGTCCTCCTAAAAGTTCATTCTTATCTCTGATGGTGTACCATCAATACTCAGTACTCAATAACAATTAGTTGATTACAATGAGCAAAATTGTAATTAGCATTAAAAAGTGGTTTTAAAATCTGTATTTGCAGTGAAAATGATCCATGGACTTCACTTGCACACTTCATTATTCATGTGAGAATGCACATATAGATATGATCTCAAGTATATAGATTCCAAGTTTTAAAAAATGTGAAGGTTAATAATAAGTGAGATTTCTAGGAATTTTCAAAACAAACTGCTTTTTGACTTTAAGTGTGAATTCATTTATTAAGAATGTTCATAGAATCACAAAATCCTATTGTTGGAAGGAATTCATTGACCGTTTATTCCAATCTGAATTTAACAATAAATTCCCCCTATAAAAAGTGATCATTCAGCCTCTGCTTCTAGTGAGAGGTAAATATAGTACCTTCTGAGTAGTACACTTTTGGATAGTCCTAATGATTAAGAAATTTTTCCTTGCTATATCTGCTTCTCTGTCACTTTTACCCATGGTTGAAGTTTTATTAAAACAGTCTCTCCAAGTCGCAAGAACAGTGATTCTTTAGGACATGGCTCCCAATTTTTAAGAGATCAAAATGCTTTATAAGCATCACTGAATAGTAATCATTCAAACAAAAAACATTTCTTATGGACCTACTGTAAGCAAGGCACCATATTAGGTAGTGGGAATACAAAGACAATTTAATTAAATGGTTCCAAGTCTAAAGAAGCTCACACTCCAGAAAGGGAGACAATAAGGTCATCTATACCCACACATTCTGAAGAAATAGTAAAGATTATTTATTTATAATACTGATTATAATATTATAAATATTATTATAATATTTATTAAATTAAAATTAAATACACTAACATTTGGGAGATTGGGAAAGGATACATGTAAGCTGCATCTTGAAGGAAGAAATTCTAGGAGGTAGAGATGAGGAGGCTGTGAATTCTAGGCTTGGGGGAGTAGCCAGGACAAAGAAGAAAAATGGGAGTGCCATACATGAGTAACAGAGAGAAGTTCTATTTCACTTAACTGCAGACCCGGGTGGGGAGTGGGGGTGGGGTGTGGGGGGGGATATACAATGAGAATGAAAAAACAGATTGGAGCAAGGTTGTGAAGGACTTTAAAATTTAGAGGAGTTTCAGCTATAGGGAGCACCTGACTTAATTGAATAGGAGCATGACATAAATCTCCACTTAAGGAAATCATTTCAGCAGTAGTATGAAGGGCAGATAACTGAAGTGGGGAGAAACTTGCGAGAGGGAGACCAATTAGAAGACTGTTGCAATTGTCTTAACTTCTTAATCAAGGTTAATGATAATTGAGGTTGTATGAAGATATAAATGTTCAGATATGAGAGATGTTAAAGAGGTAGAAATGGAAATATTTAGCACCTGACTAATCAATTGGAGTAAACAATTTATTGATTAATAAACATTTATTAAGTGCCTACTATAAGAGGAAGAGCAAGGACCTGAGGATAATGCTGAGCTTTAAACCTGGTACACTGGAAGAATGGTGGTGCCTTTCAAAGAAATAGTGAAGTTTCAAAAAGGAGTGAGTTTGGAGGAGAAAGTTAATGAGTTCTTTTCTGTACATGTTGAGTCTGAAATACCTCTGGGACACTGGAATATTCAGTGTGAAATGTCTAATAGGAAGTTGGGGGTATAGGACTGCCACTCAGGAGAAAGGCTGGAATAAACATGCATACATATATACACACATATACATATGCATATATATGCATATGTATACATTTACATACATATGTATACACATACACATAGGTATATATATGCATATATATCTTTATATCCTTAAGTAATTTGTATAGAAGTGGTAATTACATCTACTTGAGGTGATAAGGTTTTCAAGAAAAGTACCTAAGACAGAACCTTGGGGAAGACTCACAGTTATAAGGGGTGATATGGATGATTAGCCAAGAAATAAAGATGTTATTTTATGTAAGGGTTAACAACATTTGTTAGGTTCAGATTTTTTATAACTTTTCTAAAAATTTCTGTTCCAGAAATTGGGCCACCATATGGTTTCTAAAGCAAAGGACAAACAAACAGAAAAATAATACAGACAGCTATTGAGGCAAGGATACACACTTAAGGGTCAAGTAAGGCTTACTTAGATTAGGCTGACTTCAAGAGCTGGAAAATACTTAGTAGAAGTAAGAGAATTTAAGTCTCTTGTTACTGAATTACTTGCTCCCTTGCTTCAAGTCTAATGAGTAGAGCAGGTTTAAAATGAAAGTATTGAAACTAAACAGGCTTCTATAAGTCTAATTCCTCTTTGATATGTGAGTGCTTCAAATACTTCTCTAGTTCCTTGTATTGATACTCGTGATAAAAACCAAAGGTTTCCAATTTTCCCGTTATTTTGCTTTCTCTTTTCTAGATGAATTGCAACTTGCCTATGTCTTTTTAAAGATGTGGCATCCAGAACTGAATGTAGTACTGTGGATATAATATGACCAAAGCTAAGTATAGTGAAATAAATTATTATTGTGAAATAATACATTATGCCTCCATCAATACAGTCTAGAAAAGTGTTAGTCTTTTTAGCTGCCACATCACACTGTGTCTCAGAGCGAGATTTCAATGAACTAAATCCTCTAAAAATATTTTCACAGGAACATTTGTCTTATCATGCCTCCTTCATACAGGTGATATTGATTTAAAAAATCTGCACATAGAACTTTACATTTATTCCTGTTTAGAATTATTTACCTTGCTCCACCATTCTGGCTTGTCAAGGGTTTGGTTTTTTTTTTTTAGATTCTAATTTTTTTTCAGTCCACATGCTAGTTATCTATTCCAAATTCATGTAATTTATCAATATGACAAGTATACTTTCTACAACTTCATACAAGTCATTGGTAAAAATGTTGAATAGTCCAGGACCAAATATAAATAGATGTCTGTGCCATTCCACTAAAGTCTAACCTCCAAGTTAACACTGGCACATTAATATTTTATTTCTGGTTCTAGTTATTTAATCAATTCTAAATTCACCTAATGATAGTATTGCCTGGACCACATTCCTTTATTCTGTCCACAAGGGTATCATGAGAAGTTTTGCCGGATGATTTTACAAAACATAAATATTCTGTGACTGTAGTTTTTTCTGATTTTCTGATCTATCAGGCCAGACACTGTCAAAAAAGAGAAGGAAGTTAGTTTAACTTGACTTATTTTTAGGAACTAATGCTGCTTCTTTTTCTAAACACATCAAAATCATCCCTGTAACAATGGGCATTAGAGTTTTGTCAGGAAGGGAAGTCAAATTTATTAAGGTATAGTTTTTAGACACTACCTTCTTTCCAGTTTTGAAAAACAAACATTTGCTCTTCAAGTGTGGAATGCTTCTCTTGTTCCCTGTTTTTCTTTCTGAGACTTTTTCACCTAGATTGGAAGAGCAATGTCTACTTACTGTGAAAACGCAAACCCTATCAGTATGGAAGCTTTAACCTCTTCCAAAATGGACCAGGTCTCCTCTGCTTAGACAGATGAGTCACCTTCTGTTTCTTAGGCTTCACCATATTAATTGGCTCTAACTTTGCTGCAGCTCAGAACTCTCAAACCCAAGCCATCCACCAGTCTTATCCTCTCCAGTAGCAGAGTCTGTCATATGCCACCAAGAACGGTTCCCTATGATACTTTGCAGGTTATGGGCCATGGTTCAACAATTATATCTACCAGTATTTTTAGTATTGCAGATTGAAGTTCATGTGCAACTTGTGACTTGAACTCATTGAGGGCAGATATATGTTCTCTCATCATTTTCTCATTTATCTTTGGATGAGCTGTTCTCATTTTACACTTCCTCATATAAAAGTCATTCTCCTTAGCAGAGAAAACAGAATGAATATAAAAATGGAATAATTCAACATTCTTGCTGACATTTGTTAGCGTCCATCTCAAGTAGTGATAGTCCTATCTCTTCCCTAGCTTCCCTTCCCCACCTCACCACCTCCAGAAAAAAGCTAAAAAATCCTTAAATTTTTTTTAGTATTCATCACCAACCTCAGTTCATTTTATGATCAAGTACTCCTGATATTCTTATCAGACAGAATGATATTATTTTATTTGCGTATTAATTTATCTTCTCTTGCTTCCAGGTACATGAATCTCTTTAGGTCCTTTGCTTCTTTTCTGCCTCACAAGAATAATTTTTCCTTATCTCTTTCATTCTTTGATTAATTACCACCCCTCTTGGGTAAAAAATACATTTGGATATTAGAACCCTACCTGTCCTTACCCTTAATCTTTGAGATCAGCTCTCCCCAAATCTTGGGTGCTTGTCAGATTTTTAAGAAAAATTTCTCTCTCACTATCTGATGGATCTCTGACAGATCATTTGCCTCTGGGCTTCCAATAATTTCTACTTCAACAACATGTCCCTTTTTGAACTGTTTGGTTCTAGGACACACTGTCTAATTTTTTCTTATCTTTTTTTTAGCATCATTCAAATTTCCTGCTATTTCCCTTTACCTCTCTTCCAGAGAGTTATTCCTTATAATGAAGGCTTTTTTTAAATAGAAAAAAGCAAATTTAGCAAAACTAATCAATATATTGAAAAACTAACTCCACAAAGGAGTAGGCATGTAATGGGGAAGATTTCTTCTCATGTGACTTCTTTGGGGCCAAGCTTATTATTTGCAATTTTGTAAGCTTAGTTTTTAATTATTTTGTGGTGATTATTCTTTCCATTTGTGTTGTAGCAAATATGTATAATGTTTTTTAGGCTTTGCTGGCTTCATTTTGCATCAATTTATGTTTTCTGTATTCATCATATTTGGAGTTTCTTAAAGAACAGTAATACTCCACTACATTCATACATCACAGTTTATTTAACCATTTCCAATTGAGGAGAATCTGAAAATGTTGTGTTCAATTCTTTGCTATCACAAAAGTACTGCTGTAAATATCTTAGATGATATCCTTCAATGGGATGTAACACTGGCCTGATCAAGTATGCTAGAACATTAAAAAACAATCCCACTTCTGCAACACCTCTTAAATATACCTCCTCCTTTCTATTTGCTACATTGTCCTGATAGGATACCTTACCTATATTTCATGTCTTCTAGTTATAAAAGGGGTATTTTCTGGCCAGGACTAGCCTCAGGTGTTAGTCACTTCTTTAGCAACTGCAAGTCTCAGAGTTCCAGAATCTAACTTAAAATTTGCTAATAATTTATAAATATTATATGGTATATATGGTCCTTTTACTCATAAATGTAGGAGCATAGACACAAGCTAGATTTGATTTACACACAAGCTATATTCTAACTTTTCTGAGGATAAAATCTGGGTAGAGACAAAAATATATTATTTTTTTTTGGGGGGGGGAGGTCAGGCCCTAAGATCAACTCTCAAACAAAGGGTGATGAATGATGGATTACTTTGCAAAAAAGCTTCAATGATTGTCTATTACACATCATATTGTTCAAACTCTTTCCCTTCTCATTGGCACCAGAATACCTTTGGAAAAGTATTCCAGACTTGCCTAATATTATAATTTTTAGACAAACCAAACTCATTCTACCTCCTTTCTCCTTTCCCCTTTCCCTATCTCCTCCTCTTCCGATGCACTGTATTTTTCTGCTTATAAACCTTTATTTCTGCTTTTTTCTAGACCCAAAATGACTATCTTCCCCATCTTCTTTTGTCAAATTCCTGCCTACATTGTAAAGCTCAACTTAAATATCACCTTTGCTATAAAACATCCTCCATGAGTGTCATACAGCACTGTTTTACAAAACTCTAATGCATTTAACATTGTGTATTATAAACATTTTAAAATAAAAGCCATATTGATTTTTTGCACCATTATTTTCCAGACATTTCAAGAAAACTTTTAAGGTAAAAAAAATCTTCTGACTGATTCTACTGAGTAGTCCTTGCCTTCTTTATGTTTAGAAAGTTGAAATCATAGGTAGTAAATCAGAGAGAAGTAAAATTATTTCCTTGGATTGGGTTTCTTTCATTATGGTTTTCTTGATTCTTTATAGGTGTCAGAATATGAAGCAGCATGAGAAGTAACAACCAAAGTTTATTGGGGGATTTTTCTGGGGATTTCTCCCTTCTGGGGGTCTCTGACAGGCCATGGCTAGAACTTCCCCTTTTTGTGATCCTCCTGGTATCCTATATCTTAGCGGTCCTAGGAAATATTGCCATCATATTGGTGTCTTGGCTGGATCCTCTGCTAAGCAGCCCTATGTATGTTTTCCTCAGTCACTTGTCTTTTCTGGACCTTTGCTATACCACTACCACTGTGCCTCAGATGCTGTTCAACATGGGTAGCTCGAGGAAGACTATCAGCTTTGGTGGCTGCACAGTACAGTATGCCATCTTCCATTGGTTAGGCTGCACTGAGTGTGTGGTCCTGGCTGCAATGGCTCTGGACCGATATGTGGCCATCTGTAAGCCACTCCGCTATGCAGTCATCATGCATCGCTCACTATGCCAGCAGCTGGTGGCCACTGCTTGGTTCAGTGGATTTGGAAATTCTCTGGTTCAAGTTGTGCTAACAGTGAAATTACCTTTCTGTGGGCAACGGGTGCTGAACAACTTCTTCTGTGAGGTGCCTGCTATGATTAAGTTGTCATGTGCCAACACTGCCATCAATGATGCCACATTGGCTGTGCTGGTAGCTTTCTTTGTCTTGCTGCCCCTGGTCCTCATTCTTATCTCTTATGGCTTTATTGCCCAGGCTGTGATGAGAATCAAGTCCTCCAAAGGGCAGAGTAAAGCTTTTGGGACCTGCTCTTCCCACTTGGTGGTGGTGTCCCTCTTCTATTTGCCTGCTATCTACATGTATCTTCAGCCCCCTTCTAGCTACTCCCAGGACCAGGGTAAGTTCATCTCCCTCTTCTACTCCATCATTACTCCTACCCTCAACCCTTTCATCTACACCCTCAGAAATAAAGATGTGAAGGGGGCGCTGATAAGACTTTGGGGGAGGGGTTGGAGACTCTTTCACAGCTGAGCAATAAGAATTCCATTTTCAGCATAGATTCACTTGCTGTCTTCTGCAAGGATGTTTAAAAACTTTTGAAGCTATTGGGTATTCCTGTAGAAGGAATAAAATACTTTGGCTGGTGACAGAAAAGAACATTTGGATGCCTATGTGGTGAGATTAGAGGAGAAAAAACTTCCTATCCAAAATACTTTCTTACTGTTATGTCACAGTGCCTGAAATTGCACCATTAGACTTCCACTCTGGGTTGAGGTTGGGTCTTTAATGAGGTTGTGATTTTGTTCCCAAAAGTGCCTTTGACATATTACCCTGATTATTCATTTTCTTTTAAAATTAATTTTGTGAATTAATAAAAATCTGCTTTCACTCTCTCCCAAGTAAAATCAAGTCAACAAATGTTTATTAAGCACTTAATATATGCCAGGAGCTTTACTAAGCACTGTATCCCAACTGTTACCTACTATTGAAAAAAGAAAATCATTATGTTGTGACAAATATGCTAGTTAAGCAAAAAAAAATTCTCACATTAGCCGTGATCATAAAATGTATCTCATTCTGTGCCCTGACCTCTCTGAAAAAGTTGGGACAATTTATCTCATTTCAAGTGTTCTGGAATCATGGTTTGTAATTTCAATAATCTGAGTCTTTTAAATCTTTATAATATTTTTATTAACATATAAAGTGTTGTCTTGTTTCTGTTTACTTGTATAAGTTCAATCAGTCAATAAACTTTTATTTTAAGAGCCTACTATCCGCCAGGTATTGTGTTAATTGCTGCAAATACAAAGAAAGACAAAAGACATTCCTGTTCTGAAGGAGTTCATGAGCTAAGGGAGGAGGCAATATGAAAGCAACTATGTACAAACAGACTATATACAGGATATTTTATTTTACTTTTAGTGACAAATACTTTCCTTCCTTTCACTCCTTCCTATATCCATTAAGATGATAGGACATATTATATTTATTTTATATATGAAGTAATAAAATCATATTTCTGCATCAGCCAAGTTAAAAAATGAAAAATATGTTTTCATCTGCATTCTGAGTCTACTAATTCTCTCTCTGGAGGTGGATAGCATTGTTCTTGAGTCTTTTGGAGTTCTAGTGGATCATTATATTGATCAGAATTACTAAGTTTACCATAGATCATTGTCTTTACAATATTGCTTTTATATTTTTCTCCTGGTTCTGCTTACTTCATTTTGCATAAGTTCATATGTCTTCCCTGTTTTTCTGAAACTATCCCCTTCATCATTTCTTATACCACAATAATACTCCATCCCATTCATGTACCATAACTTGTTCATCCTAGTTGATGGGCATCCCCTCAGTTCCCAAATCTTTGCTACACAAAAATTGATGCTATAAATATTTTTGTACATATGAGTCTTTTTTCCCCTTTTTTTGGTCTCCTTAGGGCGTAGATCTAGTAGTATTGCTGCTGGATCACATAAAACACACATTTTTTTTTTACTCCTTTTGGATATAATTCCAAATTATTCTGCAGAATGATTGTGCTAGCTCACAGCTCAACCACCCATTGGTATACCTATTTTCCCATATATCTATCCGCATTTGTTGTTTTCCTTTTTTGTCATCTTAATCAAACTGATGAGTGAAAAGTAGTTCCTCAGAGTTGTTTTAATTTACATTGCTCTATTAGTGATTTAGAAATTTAGAAAAAAACATTGGGTAGTATTTTCCACAATTACATGTAAAAATAGTTTTCAACATTCATATTTTTAAGATTTTGAGTTCCAAATTTTCCCCTCTCCTGCTCTTCCTTCTCCCTTTCCCAAGACAGTAAGCAATCTTATACAGGCTATATATGTACAATCATGTTAAACATATTTCCACATTAGTCATGTTGTGAAAGAAGAATCAGAACCAAAGGGGAAAACCACAAGGAAGAAAAAACAAAAAAATATGAAAATAGTATGCTTCAATCTGCATTCAGGCTCTACTCTTCTTTGTCTGGATGTAGTTAGCATTTTTCATTAAGAGTCTTCTAGAAAATTGTCTGGGATCATTGTATTGCTGAGAAGAGATAAGTCTATCATAGTTGATCATCACACAGTGTAGCTGTTACTGTGTACAATGTTCTCCTAGTTCTGTTCACTCAGCATCAGTTCATGCAAGTTTTTCAAGGTTTTTCTGAAGTCCATCTGCTCATCATTTCTTATGGAGCAATAGTATTCCATTACATTCATATACCACAACTTATTCAGCCATCCTCCAATTGATGGGCATCCCCTCAATTTCCAGTTCTTTGCCACCACAAAAAGAGCTTCTATAAATAGTTTTGTATATGTGGGTCCTTTTCCCATTTTTATGATCTCTTTGGGATGCAGAACTAGTAGTGATATTGCTGGGTCAAAGGGTATGCACAGTTTGATTGCCCTTTGGGAATAGTTCCAAATTGCTCTCTTAAGAATCATCAACATAGAGATGATAATGATAATAACATTTATATATTACAATTCTAATTAATGGGCCACTCCTTAATTTCTAGTTCTTTGCTGCCACAAAAAACTGTTAAAATATATATTTTTTAATGTATATAACCTTTTCCTTTCTTTGTTTTCATGAGAATGCAGGCTAAAGGGTGTGCACAGCTTAGCTATGTTGAGGGCAGAATTCCAAATTACTTTCCATAGTGGCTAGACCAATTCACAGTTTCACCAACTGCACATGTTTTACTAATTCTTCTACATTTGCCAATGTTTTAGATATAAGATATTTGCTGTTTATGTGTAATTCTGGCACTTCAATTCAAATTATCAAGTTTAGGAGAAATTATCCTGTTAGTAAGCTGAGAATGAATCTGGCAAGAGACAAGTGGGTCTTTGAAAATGAATAGACTTTTAAGGAAAAAACCCAGAAAAAAAATTTGACTAGAAAATGAGAAGAGAAACAAAGAAGGACTATGATGCACTGCTTATAGTCCAATAAAAAGATGGAACTTATTGATTCATATTTTCCATTTGCTTTCCTCTGCCAAAGAGAATGATCTTTAGACTAAGAAATACAAAATAAAAATGATTAACAGATTATTTAAACCCAATAAGAGTAAAGAGATTATAGAACATCTAGTTGTTCTCAACTGTCCTCAACTGATATAATGAACTATATCCCAAGGAACTGGGAGAATTATCTGATATGATTGCTGAGTGACACATCAACAGTGTGATTGCCACTTTGTTGTTGTTGTTTTTCAGTCATTTAGTCATATCTGACCCTTTGTGGTCTGTGGACCATAGCATGCCAGTGCTGTTCATGGGGTTTTCTTGGGAAAAATACTGGAATGGTATGCCCATTCCTTCTCTAGTGAATTGAGACAGAGGTTAATAACTTGCCCAGGGTCACAAAGTTGGATTTGAACTCAAGTCTTCCTAACTCCAGACCCAGCACTCTATGCACTGACCCATCTAACTTTCCTTTGTAGTTACCACATTTGGACTCTAGTATAATCAAGGATATATTGTTATTGTTGTTTTTCTCCAGGAAGTAGAAATAACAGTGAAAGCAAGAAAAAGGTAAAACATACTGGACTTAGTCTATGCAGAGATGAATCAGTGCTAAAGAGACAACACAATTTTGAAATATTGAGAATGATGGTGGATTGATTATGAAGATGGTTATATACATGTAATGTAGAAGAGAGATGGTGTACTGGCTAAAACTCTAGGCCTGAATTCAAATCTGACCTCAGACATTTATTAGCTGTGTGATCCTGGGCAGGTCACTTAACCTCTGCCTCAGTGTCTTCAAATATAAAGTAGGGATAACAAAAACATCTTTATGGGTCTGCTGTGAGGATAAAATGACATAATTATAACTTAATATTAAGTATAAAGAACTTAGCATAGTGTCTGGTATTGAACAAATAACTAATAAATGCTTGTTTCCTTATTCCCTTTACTATGCATAGTTTCCTTTTTTTTCTCAAAAAGTATGTAATAAATTCCATGTTACTTTCAAAGCTGACGTGTTTGTTTCCTTCTTTACTGCCTACCATCTCCTTCTGGTACAGGTTAATCAATATAAAGAAACCATCAAATAAACACATAACTGAAAAAGAAGATTGTCCAGTCATACAGTAACTGAAAATACAGACAACAAACATTTTTTTGTGTTTTAGAGTATCATTATCAAAAGAATGTGAAACACCTTTAGCACATTGATTATGACTACTTGTGGTAAACTTATTGAAGGATATAGATGAGAATCCCACAGGATGGGCAGTCATAGCTGAGTCATGGTCTGTATCATTGGAGTGAATAATGTGATTTATTGGAAAACTGAAGTATGAAATCTGTGGTTAAACTGGCAGTTATTTTCTCCTCTGAAGCAACTTCTCTATGCCTTACTTTACAATCCTCATGAACTACTGTGGCCAAAAAAATTCATCATCCATTAATCAAAATTTTGATGATGCATCTCTCCACACTTAGGTAGTTCTGTTTCTCAAAAACAGTCTGTCTCTGACCTATTCCACAACCCTTTCCAGTTTAGTAGTACCTTCCAGGATTAGTGCTCTTTAGGCAGAGTGTCACATCATATTTTCTCAGAATCCCACTCCATCTAGTGACAACAGGTACTTTATATAAAAACATTATTTTTTAAATAAAATTAAGCAGGTATATGAAGTCAATTAGTGCTTTCTGCTTTGCCTAATTAGTAAATTCAAATATAAAGCTAAAAAGCTAAAGTTTCAGCTTTATGTGAGAGAAAGAAAAATCCAATTAATCTAAAGCAATAGCAACAAAATTAATAAATATCTACATTTTTTGGACAGAGGTAAAATGATATAACTATTGTTCTTGAATTTACAACAATATAATAAGACATTTGAACAAAATAACTATAATAAAATTTTGATTTTGATTAAATGCATAGGAGAGGTGATAAAGGCTTAAAAATGAAGGGGTCACTTCTTTCTGGAAAAGTCAGGAAAAGTTTCATGGATGACCTAATATATAATCTAGACTTTGAACAATGTGAAACGTTTTAATTCAACTTAGAAAACATTGAAAGTGTTATGTTAGTTACCAAGGATTGAGGCAAAAATTGAATGGTATACAGTGGAGCCTAGATGTCAGAGGAGAGATAGCAACTCTTCTGAACTCTCCCAACATTCTCCTCCAAACATCTTCAATTTTTTTGAGGCAATCAGTATTACGTGACTTGCCCAAGTTTACATAGTTAGGAAGTATCTGAGGTCAAATTTGAACTCAGGTCAGGACCAATGTTCTATCCATTGAATCACCTAGCTGTTTCATACTAGAGTGGTTTGTAGTTTCCTTTTCCAACTCATTTTTCATATAAGGAAACTGGGGCAAATAGAGTTAAATGACTTGCCCAGGGTCACACACTTGTAAGTGTCTGAGGACAGATTTCAACCCATGAAGATGAGTCTTCTTGATTCCAAGCTTAGTGCTCTATAATATACCACCTAGTTGCCCCGTTTCCCCAAAATTCTTTAAAATAGCTCCTCAAAATTTTGGAGAGCAGAGCCAACAAAAGATGAGACACTTTTGCAGTCAAAGACAACTTAAGAGGTAGGCAGAAGAGGTCTGTGATACTGGATTGGAGACCTGACTCAGAGCACATGTGATGGCAGCACTAGTGCAGGCTTTGGAGGTAGTCTAGATAATGTCAGCAACAGCAGTGCAGAAAGCACTCAGTCCAGGAACAGTAAAGGAATTGGACAACTGTTCAGAAAGAGATTGGAGGGGACCCTTTGCTGACACTGGGGGCACTTTGTTGATTGACAGCTCTACTGTCCATATATAGTACTGGGTCACAGTTCCAGAACTGAGAGAAGCGCTAGCACTTGTGGCTGCAGGGTACAAGTGATCCCTTCCTGAGTAAATACCAGAGTGAAAGCTAGGAGAAAAGTGACCACACCTGTCTCTGGATCACACCACCTTGAAAACACTGAAAACTTGCAGGTCCTCAGAATTAGCTCTGAAAATAGTCTCACAGAAAAGTCTGAAGCTTCAGACAGCGCACTTTCTCATGAGTAGTGCCTAACTTTAAAGTAAATTCAGTCAAGATATAGGCTGGGGAAATGATCAAAAAGCAATTTTGATTTTGACAAATTTTTTAAAATTTATTTTCTTGGTTACATCATTCATTTCCACAAGGTTTTGAGTTACAAATTTTCTCCCCTTTTTGCCCCTACCCCCCATCCCAGAACATTGATCACACTGTAAGACCCCTCCCACAATCTGTTCCCTTTTATGC
>CM053593.1:195575130-195591866 GCA_028646575.1 Pseudocheirus occidentalis
GAGTTATTAGGAGGGTGCTGCAGTCCCCCCAGATTTGACTCACTGAAAGGGCACCTCAGGACCCCCACTCAAGACCACGATCCACATCCAGACCACTCAACGCAAGAGCCCTTGGTCCTGATCAATCGGCTCAGCCCCCCCTGCTGTCTGCAAGCCAGGAGCTCTGAAGCAGCCCAGTGGAGGCAGTTGCTGCTTGGAGCTGTTCCTGCTACCACAGGCCCCTTCCGCTGCTTCCTTGCCCTGGCAGCTGTTCGGCCAGACCGCTTTTCTCCCCCAAATTTAGCAAAATCCACTGACCTTTCTCTTAGCCTTATTTCTTCTGGCCTGATAAATATGGAAACTGCCTCCAGTGCCATGGATTTGCTTTCCTGTAGACTTGAGCTGCAGCTTCTCCCGTCCACCCTGAGGTCTGGCTGGGGTTTCGGGCTGGGCCAGCCATGGCTCCCAGCCTGCTGCGATGAGCCCCACCTGCCAAGCTGCCTTCAGCAAGAGATGTGTTTTCTGTATTTTGGGGAGTTTTGGAGCCCTAAAATTTGTTTAGAGTTGTATTTTATGGGTATTTAAGGTAGCTGTGTGGGAGCTGCGAAACTTTGCTGCTTCTATTCTGCCATCTTGGCTCCACCCCCTATTAGTTTACTTTTAAGGTTATTTCTAGTTTTGATGTTCTTTGAATCTATAACTACCTGCATTCTTGTGTTTTCCTCTTCTACCTCCATTCATTTGTGCAGATTCCCTTTGTACCTCTGTTTCTTTTCAAATATGAAAGAGCCCCTTTCCCCATTCTGTGTGTGTGTGGGGGGGGGGGGTAGGGGTTTGGGGGACTGACTGAGTTTAGAGCGCTGCATGTGTCAGGACATTTTGAATGTATTGGTTAACTATCTGAACTTTTTTCTTTTTCTTCTTTGTTTAAGGGATGGCTCTCTGGGAGGAGGAGGGATTTATTGGGAAAAGTAAGTGAAGTAAACAAAATCCTTTTCCTCCTCTAAGGCCCACCTCAAGTGCTATTTGTCCCATGAAGCCTTCCTCCTAACTAGATATGTTCTTTCACTTCCTTAGTTTCTCATGAGTATTTGATCCCCTCTACATATTTAACACATTCTTACACATTACTTACAGTTACTTTTGTTCACCACTCATTGCTTTTGACCTATAAATGTCTTGAATGCAGGGACTGCATCATTTTTCATCTTTGTATTCCTCAGTGTCTGATACAATACCCTGCAAATAATAAATGCAGCCCCATTGTTTATTGAATTGAAAAGGGGGGAAACAGTAATGGTGCACTTTGAACTTTAAAAGGAACTTCTCCCACAATCCTGTGAGGTAGATATTTTATATATTATCCCTATTTTATAGATGAGGAAACCAAAGCTTTGGGAAAGTAAGTGATTCACCCAGAAATTATAAAGCTACTAAGTGTTTGAAGAGGGATTTGAATTCAGGTCACCTAGCTTCTAGTCCAGCACATTTCCTTATGCCAAGTTCCCTCACTGGTAACATACTGAGAACAATTTCTGCATACTTAAGAGTTTTGCTAGGGTGAACTTATAGTTATCCCATTTAATCATATTGTATTTGCTAACTCTTGATTTAGATAATTATCTAAATTATCTCTTTTGAGATCCAGCTCTAGAAATCTGGGATTAGTCCCTTGAAATTGTTACTGTTAGACTGTCCTCTCTTGTCTTTGATTAACTTATCTTCATTTTCTAACCTACATCTGCAGCTAAAATGAACAGTGGGAAAGAGAGAGAAAAAAGATAATTTTAGGAGGAGAAACAGGGGCACCGACCTGTCAGATGATAAGGCTGCATTTTGGAGTATGTTGTTCTGATTTGCTCTATTTTCTGTTTCAGTACCCCCTGTTTCACAAGTTCCTTTATTTCCCGAGGAAGGGAGCTCTGAAGATCAAGAAAAAGTGACCTCATTCCATCTGTCTCAGGTGAGTTATTGCTCTCTTCCTTAGGCAAATGCAGCTAATTGAAAAGCAGGTCTGTGTTCTACTCATGGCTTTGCTGATAACTAACTATGTGTCCTTGAACAAGTAGCTTCGTTTCTTTGGGCCTCATCTTTAACTATAAAAAAACGTAGTCAATTGGATTTGTAAGGATTATTCTAGCTCAGTCACAGTTGTTGAAAGAATCCTCAAAATTATCAAGTTTAACTGATAATCTGGACAAGAATTCTTTGTAACATTTGATAATGGACCATCAAGCCTCTACTTGAAGACCACCAGAAGTGAAGTCATTATTTCATGTGGCAACACATTCCACTTAAGGGCGTTGTTATTAATTTTTCCCTCTCATTAAACTGAACTTTTCCTCTTTGTAACTTCTTCCCATTACTCTTCATGTTTTTCTTTTAGGTAAAGTAGAACAAAATATACTATTATACATAATAAGCCTTACAAATCTTTTAGGTCCCATCTTGACAAACCTTTGGATATGCCCCTGTTTGTATGCCCTCTGAAATAAATATACTATACCAAATGAGAGAAGAACAGAGTCCAATAAGATTGTAACTTACTCATTCTGGACATTTTGCATTTATTAACATAGCCTAGTCCTACATTGCTTTGTACCTAAAATCCCATTCTTCTCCTTACACTAAAGTCATGACATAGGAATTCCCTCCACCACATCCCCATTCCAAACAAATAAGAAAATTACAATGCCAAAACCCTGAAACTTCCAACTATTGATTCTCAGCTTTTAGGCCATTTCTAGTAGCCAGCTGTGGTCCTGTAGAGAGAACTTAATCTGTACTGCTTAACAGCTGAGAGTTATATAGGCTAAGAAGACAAGCTTTTCCTTATCTCCAAATGAAGCCTACTTTATAGGAATATTTTTATATCAATTATGGTAGAATATAGATCATATGTCAAGGCTTCCAGATGACACAGTGGATAGAGTGCTGGGTATGAAGTCAAGAAGACCTGAGTTCAAATCCAGCCTCAGATACTTTGTGGCTTATTAGTATGACCTTGGGCAAGTCACCTAGCTTCAGTTTGCCTCAGTTTCCTCACCTGTAAAATGGGAATAGTAATAGCACCTACCCCACAGGGTTGTTGTGGGGATCAAATGAGATAATATTTGTAAAGTCCTTAGAGTTTGATATAGTTCCTTTCATGTGCATGGCATATAGGCACTATTGAAATATATGTAAATGTTTATTTGCGTCCTTCTCCCCCTTCCCCCCCCCACCACCATGTGCAGGAAATGTGATAAGAAACAATTTTAAATATGTGTTCTATAGAAGCTAGTACACAGTAAATAAATTCTCTTGACTGAATTTCAGACTAGCTTTGCTTTAGTTTCTTATCCCACAGGGATTCCTAGTCCATTCCTGTATCCACAGCTTTACTAGTTAGTTGAGAAAGAATGAAGAAGAAGTGGGACTGCCGGCGGTGTATAGCATCATTCATTCACTGCCTTCTCGCTGGTTTCTTCTGTTAAATATTCACCAAAGAATAGAGAAAGCTAGGATTTTAGTGTCTTGTTGATCTGTGTTGCTGAACGACTGACCCAGTGTCAGAGGTAAAAGTATCATCTTCATCTAGTACACGTATGACATTTGGGCATCTTTGCTCTTGGCACTAACGCTCCTTGGGTCTGACATCTGTCAACATCTTTGGACTTATGGGTCCTGAGTAGTTGTTTCATCTTGTTTCAGAACCATGTGACTCAGCTCAAGGATGTGATCCTGTGTTTCTCTGAGGAAGAGTGGTCTCTTCTGGACCCTGCTCAGACTGGCTTCTATGGAGAATTCATCATAGAGGAGGACTATGGAGTTTCTCTCCCCATGAGTAAGGGTTCAACTCCCTCCTGGCCTGGGATTAATAATCTAAGGGGCTTTGGGAGTGAATGGCAACTCCTCTCTAACTTCCCTTTTCCTCCCCATGATGCCTAGGTGATTTGTTCGTGATTGATTCTAAAAATAGTTGCTAACTACCTCAATACCTTCCCAAACTGAGGTCAGATTTAGGATGAGATATATAACTACCTGTTTTTGCTCTTGTGGTCAAAAAGAACATTTCTCGTTTCCTTTGTGACCAGTAGTTTTACCTAGTCCATTTTTCTGCAAGTTTTAGTCACCTTTCCCATTCCCTTTTAGACAGATACAATTAATGGGAGTAAGAGAAAAATGTCCTAAACTCTTCCCTCCTTTCATCTACAGTGTTACTGATTTCTACTATCCTACTCCCAGGAATGGTGTCTGCTTGTGCCCCTGTCATGTTTTCCTTCTACCTTCCTCTTTGTCCTCATCAGGGACCTAGGTAAATTATCCCACTAACCTCAATCTAGGTATAGCATTGTTTAGGCTGCTGCCTCCAAGTAGGTTGCTGGACAAATAGATATCCCCTCCCTTCTTCTTCTTAATAGACTATCCAGGTCCCCAGCCAGTCCCAGAGAGAATAAATGAATTGCCCAAGGTCATGCAACTACCAGATTCCCGGGTAGAAGAGGATGAGCCATGTGTCCCGGAATTCCAGGGCCCCCAGGATAAGGAGACCCCCAAAACTACTTGTACAGGTGAGGAATGAGGTAGTAACTAGAGTGCAGTGCCTTCTGATGAGGAGTGAGATCAACTCCAGAGCACATTGATTAGGATAATCCCTCTCATCTCTACCCCATCCTTGCTCCGAAGGTTCTCTAATTTGGGACTATTAATTACCTGATTTGGTGTTAGTAGGGCTTGACACTTCAGGTTCCTTCCTTGACTTTTATCAAAGAAATCCTTGATAATACAGGAAAAATATGATGTCTCAGATATGTTGATTAGAATTTTGACCAACCTAGGATTAGAAAATTATGGATTTTCTAGAAAAACTCCTTATTCTGTTTCCTCGTGGCATTTTTGCATTATTTTTGGTCTACCTATATCTGAGACTTTCTCCCTACACCTACTAGTAAAGATGAATGTGATGAGATTTATGAAATGATTGACTAGGTTTAGGCATGCAGTCTGGCCATTAAATGGAACATACTCCCCTTTGTGGGGGTTTAACCCTATCTAATTAGAGCAGTGTTTCATGCTAGTGGGTTTTCAATATTAACTGACTATACACATTTATCCTTTTCTAAACCTTAGACTGCTGTATCTAATATTATATGAGATATGATGGACTTGTAGAGACTCCTTTTTTTCCTTTTCTCTTTAGCATGATAACCTGGTTTCGCTCAAGCATCAAACTTTTTTTTTTTTTTTGGCTTTTTGGAGGGCGATTGAGGTTAAACGACTTGCCCAAGGTCACACAGCTAGTAAGTGTCTGAGGGCAGATTTGAACTCAGGTCCTCCTGACTCCAGGGCCAGTGCTCTATTCACTTTGCCACCTAGCTGCCCCAAAACATTTATTAAATACCTACTATGTGCTAGGCATTTTGCTAGGCACTGGGGACAGAAATATAAAAGTAAAATAGTACTTGCCCTGAATATCTTGCTTTTTACTAGAGGATTACAGCGCATATTGGAAAATGATAACAATGGGGATTGTAAATAAAGCTATAGGGCAATAATCATTGCCTTTCACTTACCAAACATAATGGTTCACATTGATTTGATTATTTTTCCCTCAGAGATACAAAAAAACCAGAGTGGGTGGGGGATTCTTTATGAATGAAAAGATGGGATACAGCATGGCCTAAGGGCCAGTTAAATTTAGAGGACTTACGTAAACATTGACCCAGTCACCCTCTAAAAGCAGCTACTTGACCTTCTGCTTAGCCATTTTAGTATAAAAGAAAAATTTAATTGTGTATCAAAAAAAGTCAGTGACTCCTTGGAAGAGATCTCCCAAAACACTTATCTAGGTGAAAAACGAGGCAGAGGCAGATTAGAAAATGGAATCCTAGGTCTTTCAGAACCGCACTGGGTTGGAACTCTCAGTTGCCATGATCTTGTCCTGATAAGAAATGTCTCTCCTAGTTTCCTTTTACCTTTTTTGATTCATCTTCACTTAAACTGAGATCAGCAAATATTAAGTTATGGTAGGGGCACTGGATCTTGGAGCTTACAGCACAGATGTTTAATGTCATTTACAAAGTCACTGACATTTTTGTATCATTTTAGGGTTTGCAGTAGTTGAACATTTATTAGCTCATTTAATTCTCATTAAAACCCAATGAAATAAGCACTACATTTTACAGATGAAGAAGTAGAAACTTTCAAAAGTAGAATTTGAACTAGGTCTTCTTGACTCCAATTCTACGACACACTACATTGTCTCTCACTATACATAACTATAACGTAAAATGAAATGTTTTTATGACACATACGGGCTCTTTGACACTGGGCAAATCATTTAAGTTCTCATTGCCTTGGGCAGTTCTCTAAGATCAGATGTTGGAGAATAATCAACAAATTGCATGAACCTAAGAATTTTCCTCACCAGAGAAATCACAGATTTTAGACCAAGTACAAGAGGAATACCCCAAAAGTTCTCTATGAAGATTAGAGAAAGAAAGACATTATTGTGGGATCAAGGAAGGATTCATGAAAAGGGGATATTTAAGTTGACTTCTTGAAGGAACCACTAGGGTTTTAACAAGCAGAGAAGGAACTATGTGCATTCTAAGTATAATGAAGAAAGACATAGAAGTGGAAGAATATATGATGTGTGGGGGATGGTAGATGGTTTAGTTTGGCTGCAGGACAAGAATATTTGGTAGAGAATATTATTGAACAAAGCTCAAAAATGAGAATGGCACCAAGTTTCTTGAATGCCAGCCTGAGGAGTTAGAAATTCATACAGTAAGCAGTAGGGAACTAATGTAGAACTGAGTGGGAAATTTACATGATCATATCTATGTGGTTTATCAAACAACAATATAAAAGATAGATTAATAATGGTAGGGGTAGAGTCTGGAAGACTCTTACAGAGATAGACTATTACAAAAATCTAAGTTATGATAATAAAGCCTTTTTAAAGTTGTGACTGTAGAGATAGGAAAGAGGTGATGGTTTCAAGAGATACAGAGAGTAGCTATGACTTTGCAATTTATTACCTTTAGTAGAGGTGAGGGAGAGTGAAGAGTCAAAGCTAGGACCATGGTTTTCAATAGAGAGGACTAAATGATAGTGGTGCCATTTATAGAAATCAAGGGAAAGAAACAAGTTAAATCCCATTTTGGAAAGGCTGAGTTTTTAGTACTGAATAAGAAGTTCAGAAGAAAATGTGGATCTGGAGGTGAGGAGAGAAGTATGAATTAGAGATACAAGGTATCCCAAATGTCAGATGCTACAGGTTAAGAATGAGCAGAAGAAAATTTCCTGGATTTAGCACCATTGAGAAAGATGTTTTAGTTGACATATTAAAGTGAATAATAGAAGGTTAAATTGAATGATAAGATAGTAATGCTACAAGACAGACTACTTTTTTTTAAAACAGTAGTTTGATGCCTTTTGTCTTTGTATCACAATTATTTCACACATATACAAACAGAATTTTTCACGAATTTTGACCATCAAGTGAAATCAAGATATGGATATTGTAGCTCAAGTGGTAGAAGAATCAATTAAAAGGTTTTTGTTTTTTTTTTTTCCCAAAATGAGTGGTAAGGAGGAAACAGAGATAAACTTCTGGGAAAATACCCATGAAGAGAGAGAGATTAAAAAATACAAGAGACGGGTGAGGATTGAAGAAGGCTGATGAGTAGATAGAATTAGATTTGCCAAGTGTAGGGCCTTCTGAAAAAAGAGGAGGAAAAGGAAGCAACAGATGAATTTGTTGAGAAGTTCTAGGATATGGACGAGAGAATATGGGACACTAAGGTCTTCTCAGTGAAGTAGAAGATCAGGTAAGTGTGAGGGTAGGTCTGGGCCTTGAAGACAAGGGAAAATAGTCAATATATAAAGTAAAATTGGGGGTGGCTAGGTGGCGCAGCGAATAGAGCACTGACCCTGAAGTCAGGAGGACGTGAGTTCAAATTTGGCCTCACACTCTTGACACAAAAACTAGCCGTGTGACTTTGGGCAAGTCACTTAACCCCAATTGCCCTCCAAAAAGCAAAAAAAAAAAAATCCTAAATTAAAATTAGGGGATTGATAAAGTGTTGAACAAAGAGATTCCAGAGCAGCATGTCAACAAAGTTTACATGACTTTTTCCACAGTGCTGCTTTGGCAATAAAAGTAAGAACTGAGGAGAGGGGAAAAAATATGTCATAATGAAACATCCTAGAGTGGTAGTTCCAGTCTCATTGAATTTTCTGACTGTGACAGCACAGTGTTTGGCATATGGCAAGTAAATGAATAAATAAATAAATGCTTGTTAATGTGTTTTAAAGCAAGGAAGGGTAGGTAATTGACAGAATTTCAAAGTTCAGCATCTTATAAATGTGTGGTGATAAAACCTAAGGTGCGTACTTACACAGTGTACTAAGTACAAAATATATACATCAATCCCCCCCCTTAGTATTTTAAGTGCTTACTTATTGCATTTTTAAACATTAAAACGTGTAATATAAAAAGTGTGTGTGTGTGTGTGTGTGTGTGTGTGTGTGTGTGTGTGTGTGTGTAAGCCAATTCTCAGTTTTCTATAGGTGGTTTTTCAAGCATGAATTTGCAGTCCCTTTCAGGGCTCTCCCAACCCCCCAGTCACCTCCCCAGCTGGGTGACCTTGGGCAGGTAACTTAGGTTCTACAGAACTTAATTTCTTTATCTTTATTTCTTAAGAATCCTTCTAGATGTGAAATTCTGTGACTTATGGAAGGGAATTCAGAGATAATACAATGCTCAGTTAATGGAAATTCATTTTCTGATTTTCCACTTAAAAATAGCACATGAACCCAGTAATGTGGAGATAGTAAAAGACAATGAATGAGAATGTAATGATTTGTTTGAAATCCCATAAAGAGAATTCTCTCCCTGATTCATAAAGGGGGATTCTCTCACAGAGTCAAGATCATCTACCCTATAAAATATGGAAGAACAAGGCATTTTAATATCAGCTTGAGCAAGAAAAACCATTAGGAAGAAAAATGAGCTGACAAAAATGTAAGCTCCATTATACTTACTATGTCATAGCAAACTTTTTATTTTATATAACTATTATATATTACACATTTGTTTAAGTGTAAAACCAGGGTATTGATTTATGATCCAATGTATCTAAATTGTTGTGACAAAAAAGCATGATAGTAAAGATAGCACTGCACATGCAATGCAGCCCCAATGCCAAATAGAAGTAAATTCTAGATTATCTGTTTTTTAACTACATTCCATTGGTTGAGATAATTGAGAACTGACTCCGTAATACTTTTTCTGACCCTCTATAGGACATATAAGCTCTTTAATGGTGAAAATTATTTAATTTAATTTAGTCTTTGTATCTCCAGTATCTCTCATGGTGCCTGGAACACATAGTAGGTAGTTAGTTAAATGTTTGATTATTGATGATACTATCATATACAGTTGGTAATTTTTTTTTTCCACTTAGAGAAGGCTTCTTGGAGAAGGCACTACTTAAAAGAAGCAGGTCCTAGGAGGTACACAGTAGGAGAAGACTTGGAGAAATAAGTGCCATGAGCAAATGAACTTGATGTTGAATAAACAAATGCCCTATTGATTTCATTCATACTCTTTCTACTTTCTACTCTTTCATGGTATGTTAGTTAAATTACTGAAACAGTTAAAATTGTAGAGGAAATCTTATTGAAGTTTTTTTTTAATTGATTACGGATTCTCTCCTCTTTTCCCTACTCAAATATCTGTCTGCTAGTGTAGCGGCATAGGCTTAAAGAGGCAGTGCTTACATTTCAGGTATCTTAAGAAAAGCAGAGTTATAACATTTAATGCATTCATTTTAAAAATGAATTTTGTGTTGTCTTTTGTTTTTGTCAGTATAGGGAATTCCCACTACTAATGTAGATCAGCAACTGTTCTGCATCTATAAACTTGGAAATGCCTGGAACACTGAGAAGTTGAGTCACTTGCTAAGGTTCACACAGCCAGCATTTGTCAGAAGTGTGCCTTAAACTTGGGTTCTTCTAATTCTGAGGCTAGGTCTTTATCCACTATATCAAGCTCTCCCTCTACTGAAAAACTATAAAATGCCACCACATCATACGCTCAAATATTGGAAGAAACAGAAATCTCTAATCCTTAATCATCTGCCTTGACATTGTTGATAACTGTTTTTAATTTCTGGTTCTCTAAATATTTGTTCATATATCTTTTTTGAATCCCAGCTCTCATCTGTTATAGCCCTTTACATTGTTTCTAGGCTATTTAGAACCCTGGTTATAATTGTACAAACTCAGTACGTTTTGCAGATACATAGTTTCTTCTGCCATCCAGAACTCTTAAGTTTTAGTTCAATCCCTTGACTTTGTGACTCTGAAATATTTAAAAGGAAAACACTTAACAGGGTCTTATTTTCAGAGCTAGAAAGTACTCTAGAAGTCATCTAGGTTAACCCTATCATTTTTATGACAAGTTGTCTGAAACAAAAGGGCAATCCATTGATGTGCTCTTTACAGTCAATAGTAGTGTTTTTTTAACTAGGATTTAAGTTGATTGCTTGTTAAGTTGGTTACTTGTTGTCCTTCATTCTCAAAAAGGAACCAAATGACATCACTTAGTGTCAAGTTTCAACATGCCTGACTGTGGCTCATCAGACCAATACAAGCTCAGAATGCTCTACCACAGGTCAGGCACAAATAGTGCATATGAGCATTTGGTGGATACTCTAAACTTATGCATCCTGCATTTCCTTTAAGCTGTTTCAATTCTGCTTTGCTCATAGAGCACAGCACCTTCTCTGATGTGGGCATGCTATGTTGAACAGTCCTGTGCCAGTGTCTCCCATGTCACACAATCAATTCCGGATTTCTTAAGAAAGACCTTGGGAGTGTCCCTTTTCTTCTTTTGACCACCGTTTGAGCAATTGCCCTGTGTGAGTTCTCTATAAAAGTCTTTTTGGCATACGTGCATTTTGCCATGTGACTACCGTATCTGAGTTTTGCTCTCTGAAGCAGAGTTTGAATGCTTGGCAGTTTAGTTCGAGTAAGGACCTCAGTGTCTGGTACCTTATCCTGCCAGATGATCTTCAGAATCTTCCTAAGATAATTCAGATGGAAGAGATTCAGTGTTCTGGCATGGCACTGGTATACTGTCCAGGTTTCACAGGCATACAGCAATGAGGTCAGCACCATGGCTCTGTAGACTTTCAGTTTGGTAGTCAGTCTAATAACTCTTCTCTCCCATACTTTCCTTAGGAGCCTCCCAAACACTGAGCTAGTTCTAGCAGCTAGATAGTACAGCTGATAGAGCACCAGTCTGAAATGGGGAAGATCTGAGTTCAGGTGTAGTCTTAGACACTTACTAGCTGTGTGACTCTTAGCAAGTCACTTAATCTTGTTTGCTTCAGTTCATTTGGGACCCACTGGAGAAGGAAATGGAAAACCACTCTAGCATCTTTGCCAAGAACAGTTTAGGTAGATTACAGAGTAAAGAGATATATGTGGAGGGTGGGAATGGGGGAACATGGTATCAGGGTAGAAAATGACTAGGGTGAAAATGAAGACACATCCTAGAGAATTAAAAGCTGAGTGACTTTAGCTCTTTCTGGACAGGTTCTCTAGAATTCTCTAGGTTTTCTCTTGCTTACTACGGAGAGAGACATAGTCATACTTACACTTGAGAAAAATAACTTTGGCAGCTATATAAAGAATGTATTGGAGAGGGAAGAGATGAGGAAACAGGAAGACCAAGTAGGAATCTAATGTAGTCATCTAGCTGAGAGGCAATAAAGGTCTATACTAGAGTGGTGGCTAAGTAAGTTGAAAGAATGGGACAGATACTAGAGATTTAGCAACTGATTGGATATGTGAGATAGAGGGAATAGTGAAATATATGATGCCGAGCTTGGGAATTTAGGTAACAAAGTATGATGGTACTCTCCTCAGAGGGGTAGGAATAGGAGGGAGAAGTTGGAGGTTTGGGGGAAGGGGGAGAAAAGGAGTTGTTTCGGACATTTTGAACTGGAGATACCTATGGTAGTACAAGATGTCTGACAGGCAGTTGATGGTATGAGAGTGAAGCTCCAGAGAAAGATTAGGGCTGAATATATAGATCTAGAAGTCATCTATTTATAGAAGATAATTGAACCCTTGTGAGATAATGACATCAGTAAATGAGAGAATATAAAGAGAGGAGGGCCAAGGACCAGAGCTTTGGAGGAGCATACTTATAGTTTAAATGCATATGGATGAAGATTCAGCAAATAAAGAACAGTAAGATAGGTAGGATGAGAACCAAGTAATAACAGAGACACAAATATTCAGAGATAAAAGCATATCCAAGAAAAGTGAGTGGTCAGCAGTGTTGGATGCTACAGAGAAGTCAAGTAGAGTAAGCTTTTAGAAAGTTTCATTACAGCCATTCTGGAAAGCAATGTCAATTGTATTACAAAATTGTAAGACTCAGGGATATCACTGATAGATATCAAATAGAGAGGAAAGGGATCCATACCAAAAAAAAGGTATAGCAGCTCTTTTCATGGTGGCAAAAAACTGGAAACTAAGGGAGTACATATCAGTTGTGAGATAACTGAACAAATTATAGGATATGAATAATGGAACGTATTGTGCTCTAAGAAATGATAAATGAAAAAGTTTCAGAAAACCTGAAGACGATTTCTATGACTTGATACAGAGTAAAGTGAGCAGAACCAGAAAAAATAATAATTATTAAAATCAACTATTTTGAAGGACTTAAATTCAGTGATTAACTCTGATTCCAGAGGATTGATGATGAAGAATGCTGCACACCTACTGACAGGAGTGGTGGTCTAATAGGTAGAATAAAACATACTTTGGGATATGACCGATATGGGAATTTGTTTTCTATGTGTATTACACATAGGGGTTGTCTGTCTTCCTTCTCTCTCCCTCTCTCTCACTCTCTGTCTCTCTGACTCTCTGTCTCTTTCTCTTTCTCTCTCTCTCTTTCTCTCTTCTCCAATAATGAGGGAAAGGGTCTCAGGGAGAAAAAATAAATACTTTGGAGTTTAAAAAAATATTCGTAATTTTGAAGAGAGCAGTTTGAATTGACTAGTTGGGTCAGGAGACAGATTACAAAGTTGTGAGGGAGGAGAGAGAAAGTTAAGGCAATGAGTATAGGTACAGCTTTTCATACAAGGTAAATGAAAAGAGGAAGTATAGTAGAATTTAGTTAAGTTTTGTTTTTGTTTTAAAGTTGAGGAAAGTTTAGACATATTTGAATGGAATAATAGTAACAATAGTTAGCATTTATGTAATACTGTGGTTTTCAAAGTACTTTTCATTTTTTGGAAAAGCTGAAGATGAGAAAGAAGGAGGGAGGGAGTGATTTAAGGACACATTATAGAGAGATAAAGGGATTGATCTTAGCAAGGAGAAGGACCACGACACTAAGAGAGACTGAGAAAAATTAAGAGAAAATGGAGGATGATGTCAAGGCATTAGTATTCACAGTGAATTAATTCTGTTTTCCAAGTAAAATATAAGGCAAGAACCTCAGCTAAAACTTCACATCTATTTTTACTCTGACTCACAATCACTAATTTATATAACTTGTTTTTTTTTTGTTTTTTTTTTTAATATTTATTTATTTATTTATTTTGCTTTTTGGAGGGCAGTTGGGGTTAAGTAACTTGCCCAAGGTCACACGGCTAGTTTTTTTGTGTTAAGTGTCTGAGGCCGGATTTGAACTCAGGTACTCCTGACTCCAGGGCCGGTGCTCTATTCACCGCGCCACCTAGCCGCCCCTCATTTATATAACTTGTTATCTAAACTTCCTCCATTTTTTCATAACTATCTGAAACTGACTTCCTCCATGAATTTTGCTTCTTAGTAAATTTCTGGGCTAGTTTTCTTATACTATGGCTACTCCCTGTTGTTTCCAGTTTCAAAGATAGTCATATACAGAGGTAGTTTTCTTCTTCCTCGTTTTCAGTTTAAATTTTCTTTTCATAAGATTTCCAAAATGCCAAACAAATACATTTTTACTAGCCATTACTAGGAGATTGCTACTTCAGTTTCTTTTCCAAGACTTCATAATCTTTAGCAATATCTTCTAGATTACTTCTGATAGTATTATTTCTTTCCTTATGAATCACCAGAAACAGATAGTCCTTGTGGAAAACACTTGCAGTTGTTATAACACTACTCTGTCAGGTTGGATTTTGGAGCGTCTCTAGAACAACAATAATTCTTTATAGTGGTCAGCATTTTCTCTGTTTTACTCATCTTCAGTACTTGGATCTGCCTCTTGCTGTGTTTTTGAATGGAATTATAGGTCCTGCTTGTTCTCCACTTTGTTCAGTTAGGTTTCTATACTTCTACCTCATGGAGTTAAACCATATGGTTCTTTGAGGTTCAGAGAATGGATCTTCATGGCCCTCTCTGGCGTTGTAGGACAAAGTATTAGAGGCGTTGGAGATTTAAGGTATGCTTCTCTGAGCACTGCTGTGTCTTCACTGTATGGCTTAGTGGAAACTTTGGGTTTCTGACCACCCTGAGATTTTCTGATGGGAGCCCTCTATCCTCCCTTGCTGCTCTTGAACATAGAACTTTTCTAGCTGCATTGCATCTATGGTGGCTGTGAATGCTGCCAGCTTGTTTGCCTGAACTTGGACACTAGCTTTGCTGGTGACCTCCATGAACTTCTAGCTGAATTTTATGCAGTTCTGGGATGTTGTTGTTTCTTATTGGATGTCTTGGTCATTATCTGACCAATTTTTAGCTTTTTGCTAAAGTAGTTAGTTGTTTGGGGAACTGATCTTTCTGCATTCGGGCAGCCATCTTGGCTAAAAGCAAACTTCTTTACTTTTTCTATTAATAATAGATTCATTAGATTGGCTAAGGGACTTGCTGTCAAGGAATTGGATTTTAAGGTGGTAATATATTACAGAAGTTATTGACTTAATTTTATCTACCTCTAGTTGTTCCTTACTGTGTGTCAGTAACAAAATTTAGGAGCAAATAATAGAAAGGGAAGTCTCATTCACAATCACTACAAACTGCATAAACTATTCAGAAGTTAAAAACCAAAAACTAGGGAAAAGGTGTAGATCCTTACTCTTTGCAACATTTCCATAGCATTATAGAGCTGAGAGAATACCTTAGAAATCACCTAGTTTAACCTGTTCATTTTATAGATGATGGAATTTAGCTCTAATGCTTATGCAGCTACTTAGTACCAAATAATTTAGCTAGTTAAAACTCAGACTACACTATAAGTTTCCTCATTTCTCTTTCATACCATTTTGAAACTATCAAAGCAAAATATGAATTTAAAAAACAAATTTAATCACAATAAACATAACTGACAATTAAGTAGCACTTTAAAATTTACAGATATTTTGTATATATCATCTTATGACAACCCTGTGAAGTTGATACTATAGTATTATTATTATTATTATCTCCATCTTACAAATGAGGAAATAGAACCAGAGTAGATAAGTGATTGGCCAGTGGTTGCACAGTCAGTAGGTGTCAGAGATAGGAGGCCATCACATCCAGCATTTTTTCTTCCATGGTCTTATCATGGTACCATTTCTAGGTCGTGGATTATAATGCTCTTTAGGGACCGATTACTATTGGATCAACTGGCAGGCATAAAGCACAGACACAGAAAAGTAGTAATGGAGGAAAAAAAGAGTTAGGGATTTGGTGAGAAGAAAGGAGAATGGAGTTTAAAAGTTGCTCCTGTGCTTGGGAATGGCAGAGTGCCAACACAATTATAATGTCAGTTAATATACTGCTCTGGGTTTAATAGTTTATCTCATCATGGTCTGGATTCTCATTTTCCTTTTTCAGGAGATAGCAACATGAACAAGAAGGAGATGCCTCAGCAGAAAAATCTAGGAGAAGAAGTTTCCATTGAGATTGTATTATCTAGTTCTGGAGATGAGGATCCCAAACAGAGTCAGTCCTGCAGAGAAGATCTTCCAGTCTCCAAGAGGAGGAGACGCAACCCTTCTCTACCCCACAAGAATAACATAACTGACTTCAGAGATGCTATCCATTCTCAAGTTGAGACTACATCAAGGAAACCTTACACATGCCCTGAATGTGGGAAGAATTTCCGTTGGAGGGCGAACTTCATCAGGCATCTCAAGAGCCGCAAGGAAGAAAAGAAGGTTCATGAGTGTCCTGTCTGCCGGGAAACATTCACTGAGAGTGAAGATCTTAAAGAACACCGGGAGACCCATGAAACTAAGAAGCCCTACATATGTGGTGAGTGTGGGAAAAGTTTCCGTCTCAGTTCCCATCTTGTCTCCCACAGCAGAATGCATACCCAGGAGAAAGGGCCTGAACTAAGCAAGAAAGAGCAAGAGTCATCATCTTCATCTAGTCCATCAGACAAAATTACAAATCCTAGCACCTTATTTGGAGAGGAGAAGAGAGAACAAACCCATAAGTGTTGTTTTTGTGGAAAAGCCTTTGAGCAGCATGACCACCTGGTCCAGCACAGCAGCATTCACACAAAAGATAAGTCCTTTAAATGTCGGTACTGTGTCAAAAGTTTCTTGCATAAGCATGATCTCATTCGACATCAGCGAGTACATATGAAGAGACGCTCTAAGCAAGCTCTGAACTCATACTAAATTTCTTTTTGCCCTATTATGCTGGGAACATTAGAAAGAAGCCTTATGTCACTAGGTCACTGTGATCCCGTTATTGTGACTTTATTAACAACTGTTACTGAATTGTGCCATTTTGTGTGCTGAATCTTACACCAACACAGATTT
>CM053593.1:195591966-195613150 GCA_028646575.1 Pseudocheirus occidentalis
AGAAGATTCCAGAGCATGAGGTAGTACCCATACCTGAGATTCTTCTAATAGCCATGGCTAGAGGATGGTCAGTAAATATAGGCTTTATTGATAGAACCAGCATCAAATTCAAGTCTCCTAATCAAAGTAGGACAACTTTTACACTACCCTACCATCTCTTGATGCTACCTTCCTCTCCAAAGCAGGTCAAGCAAATCCACATGCTAAGCTAACAGACAGTATCAGATCCTTGATGCTCTCTACCCCTTATTCCTTATTGACATCAGTGCAAATGGTAACCTTCCTGACCCCCAGTATTTGCATACATAAATACAATTTGGCCCTATGACTGCTAACGGAATTTTATTTGATTTGTAAGACCATTTTATGGCTACTCAAGCCTACTGTGTAGATTAGGAGAACATTTCATGTTTGTTATGTTTTGTCTTCCCACTAGATACATGCATTATAAATTTCATGTGGCTGAGCTACTCTTAACTTATATTTCCATCCTGAACACATCTCTTCTCGTGTTTTGCACATAGAAAGTATCTCTTGCTTGTTTATATTTTGCTTTAAAACGCCAAATTTTAATATAGGTAGATAATTCTTATCTCTCATCCTTTACCTATAAAACAACCTTCTGGTTAAACTAATGGATTTGAACTGATGGTCCAAGTATAAATCAGGGAAGCTGAGCAAATTACTACCAACTCTTAGTATTTAATGGCCTTGAAACTTAAGCCCAGGAACACTCAAATATATATATATATATATATTTATATATATACAGAGAGAGAGAGAGAGAAGTAATCAATGTTGGAACCTAGCACTCCACTCTGTAGTTACTTTGGAACCTTAAACCAAGATATTTTACCTCTCATAAGCCTACTTTTCTTTGGAGAGAAAAATTCCATCTATACTTGAATAGCCAGTGGTAGACGGGAGAATATATGAGTATATATGGATGTGTATAGCTTATAAAGCCACACCTAAAATATTTTTCGTGCTAGATGTTGGATGACATCATATTCTCATCGTATTTCTCTGTAAGGTTCAGAAGGCAGTTACATGTTCTCACCATCCCCATATCATTTTCTTAAGCTAGAAAAAAAGTATACCTTTATTTATAAAGCTATAGGAGAGATATAAGTATTTTATGTCTAAGGGGGTATCAATTGCTTAATGTTTTGTTTTGTCTTGATCCAAAGAGAAAGATTTCTTTTTGGCAAGTTTTATCAGGCTAAAGAAAGAAATTTTAAATTCACATTATTAATTAATCAATAAAACCAGACAACATTGCCCTCACTTAGGATGCAGTCCCTAATTTATTAAAAAAGACGACCTTAGACAATTGGAAAAATGAAAGCAACGTGTCTTGGTTATTGAAGGAAGTAACATACCCTAGTGCCCAAATAACCGAATGCTGTCCAAGGTACCATCTTAAGGACAGAGGGATTAAAAATCATGTTAATCAGTCTGGTTTTGTGTGTGCGTGTGTCCATTTTTCAGTGTTATCCCACCTACACCCCTTGCTCTGGATCAGAGAATCCCTTTTTTCAATAGGGGAACATTCCCTGGAGAGTAGTAGGTCAAAGATAAGGCTGGGAACCGTATTTCCCCCTACTTAGAAAAGCAAAAGTAGGAGTAGGGATCAACTTTCTATGTAATTTTTAAACATTTATTAAAAGTTAAGATTTATTGACCTGCGAACTCCCATTTCCTTCCAGGCTTTTATTGTTCTTGGGATCCTTACACTGAGCTCCATACCCTCTAAGAACCTATAAGTAATATAGGCTTTATTCCACTCCCAGGAATTAGTCTCCCTAACCCTTCCCAACTAGGAAGGAAAAAAATAATTGTCCCAAGGGACAGTTAAAGTGACTTTGTCAGCAGTGACTTTGATTTATGCAGTGGGCATAAGTGAAAACCTGACTTCTAATGGTGAAAACATTGTGATTTGTACTGCACATGTTTAGAATTTCCTGAATTGCTTTATAAAAGTATAGGGAAAGGTTTACTCCAGTCTAGTGGGAAATGTACTGGGTCTGGATTATTGGTTTCTTTTTGGAAGTTCAGATATTGACTAGCTGTGTGATCTTGGCTAAGTCACTTACCTGTTTCTCTGTGTATGTAGGCATTCTTGATTTATCAACTGGGACAGTATGAATATAAAAATGAAATTATAGATATTAAAGTATTTCAATAAATTACACATGGCTATGTACAGTTTTTAGCATATTAACTAAAATCCAGAGATTAATTTCCCCACACCTACAATCTGCCTCACCCCCAATAAAGTTACAGATCTTTTTTCTTACCTCTTAGAGTGGGCCATTCAGTTGAGTTAATTTTCTGAATTTGGGGAGGAGGGAAGGGAGCAGGTTGGAGGGAGATGGATCTGGTTACCTCAAAAATAATAAGAATTGGAGAATTGTCTCTATTTCAAAGCATTTGGAATTACCTTCTCAAAATCAAGCAGGTTATATGGATTATATGCACAGAAGTCACCCTTCAGCACCAAGATTGAGTGATTGATTTTACCTGAAGCCCAAGAGGAACTGGCCTCCATCATCCGAGGTTGAAAATTTTACTTCCAAGGGTTTTGGGGGAGGGGAGAGAGAGACAACACAATGGCAATGGTATTACTCTGACTTTAAGTTTGACCATCTTTCATCTATTATTATTTTAGTGTCTCTTGAGATTCCAAATCAGACCTGTAGTAGTTTTATTTTCTAAAAGGTTAAAAAAGCTCTTTACATATGAATTATGAGGGAGAGGGAGGAAGCCAGTGAGACCTCCACCAAGAAGTAGTATTGACAGTGGCTCCCCTCAGGTCCAACAAGAACACAGCACATAGATCAGATTCAGAACATTGTGTCCCAGGAGGTTTTCAGGACCTGCTTGGGGCAGGTTCTAGAAATGATCAGCTGTCTCCTGTTCTATCTAAACCTTCCTAGAAGCAAATTTTCTAATCATTCCCAGCTGAGGATAGTTGGCATAAGTGGCAATACAGCTCTTGTTCAGGAAGGTCTCTGACAATGTGTTTGTAGCGTCTCTTCATCCCAGCTAGAAGCAAAAAAGGATGGAACATTGTGAGGTCAATAATGATGAATGTGGTGCATCTACTTTTCATCCCAGTGATGGGCTTACCTGTTCTTTAGAAAATGAGGGGACTGTACTAAATAAGACATTGATGTGGGAAGTAATTTGTAAGCACCATTGATAAAAATATGAGCAACATACAAAGTCCATCCCCATCCACAAAAAATTTGCATGCCAATAAGGGAAAACAAACCTTTAAGGTCCCTTGTGGTGCAGAAGTTCTATATATGCAAAAGTGTTTTATTGATTATCCTATATCCTCTGCATATTCAATAGTGAGGAAAACTATTACAAAAAAAAATTTGCTTTTGGTTAGCTTTCAGAACTTAATTGCTGCCAGTAAAAGAAAATAAATGAAGGATTTTATTGCAAAAGCTGCGTGCCAGTTTTCCACATCTGCAAAGTCTGAAAGAGGCCTAAAATAAAGTTCATCACTGTCAGGGTGATAGAACAATGGAATGAATTACAAGGGAAAATTGTGAATCCCCTGCTTTTGGACCTTGTCAGTGAGAAGTGACACCTCCCTGGCATCTACGGCAGCGACTGGATCACTTAGCTTTAGGAGGAACGAGGTGGGGGGGGAGGAAATAAGAGAGTAACCCACACCATTGCCACCACCAAGGTAAAAATATTTGTCTAGCTCTAGCCTACTCCCAGTCTGATCTGGTTCAGATTCTAGAAACGGGAGGGCTAGAGAAGGCTATTTTTATTGAAAGCCATGCCCTACCATCAAGACTTTGTGGTTAAAATCTCTGAAGCAGACATTAAATCCCTGGAAGATTTAAGTATATGAACTGTGACCATGAGAAGAAGGTGGAAGGACCTTCACCAAAGGAAAGTAAAATTAATGAGTAGCAAGATCCTTGGGTTACCTTAAATGTCAAAATAGAGAGGGGGTACTCAAACTATTGAAGGGAATCTCAGAGGCATACCAAAATACATGGTAGAATCTAAGGAAAACAGAGATCCTAGCCCAACCAAATTATAACCAAATAACCATACTTGGTGAGGCAGGTAAATAGGGGGCACTGGGATTAAATTTGGGGAAGCCTGCAACTTGTATAAATTGGTTATATTCTTAGTAACATCAGTGTACACAGGTAAGGTAAAGAGCACAATTGGTATGCAGCACATCCAAAATGGGGATAAGAATTTATGGCTCATCTGAGATCATTAAAAGAGCAAACTCAGGAGGACAAAAGGGCAGAAAGGTGGTCCCCATTTTAATCTAGTTCAAAAGTAGAGGGACAGGGGCGGCTAGGTGGCGCAGTGAATAGAGCACCGGCCCTGGAGTCAGGAGTACCTGAGTTCAAATCCGGCCTCAGACACTTAACACAAAAAACTAGCCGTGTGACCTTGGGCAAGTCACTTAACCCCAACTGCCCTCCAAAAAGCAAAAAAAAAAAAAAAAGAAAAAAAGAAAGTAGAGGGACATACTACAAATGTGCCTTTTGCTGGAGTAAATATTGTGCTAAATGTGTAATTGACAAGGGGTCAGGGAGCTCAGGTTATAATAATAACCAGAGTTCCTGGGAAGCAGTCTGGAATGAATTCATGGACTCAAGCATTCTCTAAGTCAAGGCGGCAAAGTTTTATGGTTATGCTTTACAGTGGGCAAGAGCTCTTAAGGAACCTGCAACTTTTAAGGGGTAGAGTTAATGTTTTTATAGGATAATCTGTGAACCTATGTCAAATATGCTAACTAGGTGAGTTAGGGTGGAGTTAAGGAGTGGTGAGTTCTTAAAGGAATACGTACTTTTAATATCTACTACACAGGCATATTGCCCAGAATTCACTGGGAAATAGCCTGAGGGGGGGCTGCATAGAGGTGTGATTTTGGGCTTGAACCATTGCTAAGTCAGCTAATGGTCAGGGCTGACTGGGAAAACAGGCAGTCCCCACCAATGTCTTGTTAGGCAACATAGATACTGGGAATAAACTTAAGTTCCAAGCTAACAAGAATGTGTATAATGAGCTAGGGAGTATACATATGACTGAGTCTAGGATATATATGATAGGTATGACCCAGTACACAGCCGCTTCAGCCAGTTCACAGTTGGGTCAAGCTATTTAATTCTCTTAAGTGCAGCTGGCCTCTGTATCAGGAAGAGAGATAAGTATTTTGTTAAGGCATGCTGTCCTTAAGCTAGAAACTGCCTGAGACAGTGTTTTGAGGCTAGGGAGAAATGTAATTTTACTAATGGGTTCAAGCATAGGCACCCAAGCACCGCATCATCATGTTGGTGGTATTAGCATTACGCAAAGGTTCTATGAATTGTTATGTGAAAAATGGCAGCATAGAATAATGAATCAAGTCCTGAATTTGAAGTTGCAAAGATAATATTTAAATTCTACCTCAGACAATTATTAGCTGAGTGGCAAGTCACTTAGCTTTTCTTGCCCCTTAGTCCTTTATTTGTAAAATGATAGGTCTGGACCTAATGACCTAAAAAGAACCTTCCAGCTCTAAATTTATAATCCAATTGCTGTAAGAAAAAAAACGCTTACCTTGGGAATTTGAAAACCTGACTTGATTCTGTCACTAGTAATGTAACCTTGTCGTTTAATATGTGTGTCTGCTTCCTCATCTATGCAACTTGTTCATCTCACAGGTTAGGATCAGATGAGTTAATCATATCTACCTACGGGGCCATTAATGGGGATTCATGAATTATGTTTTAGGAGAGCAGACACACTATGTATTTTCCACTACCTCTGCACTTGCACAAATGGGGCAGGGGGAGGCAGAAGATTGAAGGGAATATGACTAATAATGAAGGGAAAATAACTCCTGTGGTCTTTCAGGGAAAGACCCTATAGGAGAATGTGTGATGAGGCAAAGGGAAGGAATGAAAAAGGTTCAAGAAAGGAGGAACCTTGTTCCAATGGTGTGAGAGAAGGAGATGGAAACCTTGCAGTAGATCTGAGCTGCAGGGATCTGATGCTTAGAGATCCATCCTGCTAGGGGGAACCAGAGTTCCTAGGAGGGTATGGACCTAGGGATCAGATTTTGAGGAAAATGGGGAAAAGAGACTGAGGAGGGGGTAAAGGTCAGTAATGAACTACACAATAAGGGACATGGGGAGATTTCTACCATGGGACAATATCCTCTTTGTCACTTGAAGTAAGTGATATTTCTGAGACTTCAGCACATCAGAAGAAATGGGACCAGGAAGCAATAACTTTAGGGCAAATAACAGAAGCTATTTAGAAGAGAAAACCCAAAATAAGTACCTTAAAAGTTTTAATTTCATGAAGAATACAGAGAACAAAGAAGGACTAAAAAAGTATAAGGGCCACAAATTAGAATAAGAGTCTAGATAGAAAAGGAAAATAATGAAGAGAATGAGGGAAAGAAAAAAGTCACACAAAATGAAATATTTAAAACTCACAAAATAAGGTGAAGGAAAGGAAGTAAGTTTTCATCTACTCAAGAGAAAGGGCAAAAAAGAGGGGAAGAACTAAATCATTAGATAAAAGAAGGCAAGAAAAAAGAACTAATAAAGCTCCAAAAACAAGTAAAGGAGTAATGAATTAGAAAGGGGTGGGACTCAAGAGTGAGAGGAAGGGCGGGGCAGTGAATAGAGCACCGGCCCTGGAGTCAGGAGTACCTGAGTTCAAATCCGACCTCAGACACTTAACACAAAAAAACTAGCTGTGGGACTTTGGGCAAGTCACTTAACTCCAACTGCCCTCCAAAAACAAAACAAAAGAGTGAGAGGAAGGTACTTTGTGGAAATAGGGCCATTTTAAAATAGATTGAGCTAAAATAATTGAAGAGATATAATACTGTGTTTATAGCAGAAGATGGGAAAAAGTTGGGGGGAAAACATATTAAAGATAAATGGAGTAAAATGTGAGACTAACTTTAAACACATGTATGTGGGCATGTGAGGGAGGCAAAAAAAAAGTGAGCACAATTAATTGTTGCATTTGGAAAACTTGCAATGTGTGATGCCCATGAATCTCTCATTTCTGGGAAGGGGAGGGAAAAAAAAGCACAGCTATATAACACTCAGAGGACAAGATATCTGTGAAAGGAAACAGTCTCGATTAGAACATTCCCGTTACTACTACTTTGCTGTCTGTTAAAACAGATCTAATCTCAGAACACAGAAAAAAAAATGTGATTGTACATGCCTGATCCACAGTATTTGATAACATTTCATTTGCCTCCAGCTTTGTCTCTGTAAAAGTCAATCATTTTTGAGAAAACTCAGATCTTGATCACATTCCATAAGAAATAAAGGTAACCGGAGGCACAAAAAAAGAAATAGTAAATATATCCTTTGCAGACCATAATGCAATAAAAAATAGTAATCTATTCAAAGACTGCAAAAAAGACAGCTAAATGGAGGCAGTAAAATGTTATGCAATGAGTAAGTCAAAAAACAAATTATAGAAAAACTTATATAAATGAAAATGATAATAATGAAACAATATACCCAAATTTCTGGGATGTTAACTAAAACAGTCCTCAAAAAAAATCATATCCTTACAAACATGCATTAACAAAATAGAAAATTAGAAAGCCAAAAAATAAACTCAACTAAAATAAGCATAAAAGTAGATTAAAAATTAGAAGACAAACTGGAAGTGAAGAAAAAAAGCTAGAAATGATAGATAAAATTAAAAGCTGATTCTCTGAAATGGTTTAATGATCCAGTATTTGATAAAGTAGAAAACACAAATTTCTTAGGGAAAAAAATCCCTATTTGATAAAAATTTTCTGGGAAAACTAGAAAGCAGTAATGGTAGAACTTAGGCTTAGACCAGGGTTGGGGAACTTGCGGCCTTGAGGCAACATGTAGCTATCTACATGTCCAGCCCTTTGACTGAATCCAAACTTCACAGAACAAATCCCCTTAAATGAAAGGATTTGTTCTGTAAAACTTGGACTCAGTCAAAAGACCACAGGACCTAGAAGGCCACATGTGACCTCAAGGTCACTTGTTCCTCACCCCCTAGCTTAGACTAGCTTATACTCTATTCCATAATACATTCTAAATGGATACATGACCTTAAAAGATTAAACTATTAAAAAAAATCAGATGAGAAGCAGATCACATAAATCTCACACTATAAGTAGGATACAAATTCTTAACCAAGCAACTTGGGATTGAGATTATTACAAAATATAAAATAGACAATTTTGATCATCTTAAACCTTAAAACTTCTGCACAGTCAAAATTAACGTTATTTAGGTTGAAGGAGGGAAAGGGAAAAAGCATTTATGCATAGATTGTCAAAGCAGGGGATACTGCCAAAGGTAGTAGCCTTAATTGACACAAATTTCAAAAAAACCCAAAATACTAAAGGATTAAAGAAAGTAGATTTCCAGGGGGACACTAAGTAATTTTTTTTTTCATTTTGAAAAGGGAGCAGTGGGCCAAATAAATTTGGGAACTTGTGATAGAGCAAATTATCTTCCACACACTATGCTAAGTGTTTTACAAATATTGTCTCATTTGATCCTTGTAACCTTGTAAGGTGGTTGCAATTGTTACTGCCATTTTGCAACTGAGGAAACTGAGGCAAAAAGAGGTTGAGTGACATACAGGTAGGTAAGTATTTGAGGACAAATTTGAACTCAAGTTTTCCTGATTCTAGGCCCAGAGCTCTGTCCCTGTGCCACCAGCTGAGAAGGGAAAAAATCAGATGGGTGCATGGGTGGTAGAATCTTTGTATCAAATTCTCTTTTAAGGGTTTGGCATACATAAACAATGGTTACAATAATGTAAATGAAAGAAATGACCACGTGTAAAAAAATCAAAAGTGAATGTTGCAAATTTAAAAAGAGCAAGTATGACTCAAAAGAAAAAATAGTCTCCCCACCCCTTTGCAGATGCATGAGATCCCTAAGTATTGCACATCACACATGTTCTCAGAATTTTTCAATATTTTGATCAGTTATGGTATGTTGATGTTTTTCCTATTTTTCTTATCTTAAAAATACTTCTATATGGCATGGATCTGTGGGAAGGGGAGGGAAAAGGATATCAGGAAACTGTGGTTATGTAAAAAGCAAAAGATCCAAAAATGTATTTTTAAAAAGCATTGATTAAATTTCTATTATGTGTCAAACATTTTAGTAAGCACTAGGGATATAAGGAAGGGCAAAAAGAAAGAAAAATTTTAAACCAGTCTGTGCTTTTGAGGAGCTCACAATATAATGGGAGAGACAACAGGCAAACAACTTTACACAGTCAGTTAGCATTTATTAAACTTCTACTATGTGCCAAATACTATGTTATAAGCAAAAACCAGTCTCTGCCCTCAATGAAATAACAGTATAATGGGAGAAACCACATAAACAACTATGTACAAACAGGATGTGTACAGAATAAACTAGATAATCGACAGAAGGAAGGAACTAGTATTAAGGGGGTTAGGAAAAGTTTCTTGTAGAAAATGGCATATTAGTTGGGACTTCAAGGAGGCCAAGGAAGCTAGAAGATAGAGATGAGGAGGTAGAATGTTCCAGTTGTAGAGGACAGCCAATGAAAACAAACAAAATTAGGAGATGGAATCTCCTGTTCAAAGAATGGCAAGGATTATTGATTGTTACTAGATTAAAGAGTACATGTAAGGTGTAAAGTATAAGGTGAGGCAGCAAGGTGGCTCAGTGGAGAGAGCACTGGGTCTAGAATCAGGTGTCATGGGTCATGAAGAATCAGACACAACTGAACAAAAAAAAAGGCACAAGAAGACTTGAAAGGTAGGAAAGAGGCAGGTTTTATAAAGGACTTTAAAAGCCAAACAGCATTTTATATTTGTTCCTAGAAGTGCCAGTGAACCACTGGAGTTGATTAGAAGGGGTGGGAATGGAACTATATTGCCATCAGTTTGATCAGTTTGACAGCCTGAGTGGATTAGAATTATGAAGAGACATTTGTAGGATACCAAGAAAAAAAGAGTCAGAGAGTGACTTTTGGATTGCAAAGGACAGAATCCAAATGTCTAAAAGGAAGTAATGTCCAATGTAAGTAAGGAGATAGCACCTAGATACCTTTCAATAATTCAGTCACTTGGCAGAGAATGAAATACATTCTTAAGTACTGAAAGGACTGACAGATTCTTGGGCTACTGTCAGAGATATCTGAAAGCACATGGAGAGTGGGAGAGATAGTACAGAAGTGTAAAAGGAAAAGATGTTTCAGTTTTCAAAAATTAGAGATCAGTATGCAATCTATAGGCTAGTGGAGCTTAACTTTGATTCTTGGGGAAATTCTAGAACATATCTAGAACAAAAGAAATTATAAGGGAACAAATATCTAAAGAAAAACATGTGATTTCCTAGCTTCATTATGAACAATGGCAGCTATGTGGTGCAGTGGATGGAGTGCTAGAATACTTGGTTTCAAATTCTACCTCAGATACTTCCTGTGAGCTCTTTGATATCTCAAGCAAGTCATTTAACCTTTCCTATCCTTAGTTTCCTCAGCTATAAAATGAGAATAATAGATACCTCACAGAGTTGCTATATGAATCAAACAAGATAATATTGTAAAGCACTTCACAAATCTTAAATCTTTAAATTATATAAATGTTAGCTATTTTATATCATTATTATTAAACAGACCATGCCTGAAATAACCATATTTCTCATTTTTGCAGTTTAACTGATAGATCAGAGAATATTGTAGTTGTCATTTTACCTATATTATATTATTATATGTATTCATTCTTTATAAAAACCTTTGAAATATGTGAACTAGGTTTATGTCACATGATGAAGGGAAGCCCATAATTTGCTGAACTGGGGCACATATCATGGAGCTGAATATGTACTCTAGTTCCTTTAGTACAGTGGTTCTCAACCTGTGGGCTGCGACCCCTTTAGGGGTTGAATGACCCTTTCACAGGGGTCACCTAAGACCATTGGTAAACACATATTTCCAATGGTCTACTGAGACACTGCTCCTCTCTCTGTCTCCAGGCGGGTCTGCCCACATGCAGATACACCCACATATGAGTATTATAGGGTTGCAACATTAGAAAGGTTGAGAACTACTGCTTTAGTAGGATGTGTATGTACTTTGAACCCTGACTGAAGGATGCTTATTGGTAGTTTCCATCATTGGGGATGATGTCAAAGATGAGTGGTCACTGAGTTACAAGAAGCCACCCACTGAAGGACAATGAAGTATTTCATATTACTTTTGTGGGAAATTTGGAGAGATATGAACTAAGTTCATATAGTTAGGATGATGAAGAGAAGCCCATAATTTTCTAGTCTAGAGCAAACGGTTAACAGCGAACAGGTTAACATCTCTTTGGGGATGCATGTAGTGCTTCTCGCTCTTGGAGAGGAGGGAGAGAATTTCTCTCCCCTTCACTTTCCCATCTTATCTCCTCCATCTCCCATCAATGATACTTATAAGCATATGGAAACAAGAGCATGTGCTGCCCAGGTTACCCAGAATCCCTTACTACTTCCTGCTTTCTCTTGTCTTCCTTAAGCACAAGCCAAGAACTAACAAACCTAACATACAGACCTTGCCAGCAGCATTGGAAGGGGATGGAATGGGAGTAGTATTGGGTGATAACAGGTGAAGGGACTTCTCTTTATGCTAATACCATTGATATGGTGAATGTCCCCCAATCCTACAGAGCTTCCTGTTAAGAAGTGGGACAGGTGGGCAGCCTCACATAGTGATGTAGGAGAAGGGCAAAGACTTCCTTCCTATAGACTTAGGTAAAAAATGTATGGATTGAAAGCAGAGTGGCTGTGGTAATCCAATGAAGTCAGTTTTTTTTTAAATGCCAAGACCACAAAGAAGATTGTACTGAAATTTAAACGTGTTGCGCTCAACTGTTCATCTAAATTGTATCTTATCCAATCATATTGTATTGGACCTGAAAAGGACCTCGGAGATGATCTCCAACTCTTTCATCTAACTGAGGAGGAAATAAAAACACAGAAAATTTAAATTAGTTGTCCAAAGTCAGATAGCTAATTTGTAGAAGAACTACAATTAGAACCCAAGTTTTCAAACTCTTTATGTTGTGTTGTTAGTTAAAGTCTACAAGATTATAGTATATCATTTAATGTAGAGCAGTCCCTACTAGTGTTACATTAAATGCTGGAACAACTGACCACTATTTTAAAGCAGTAACTCTTATACTTCACTAGGTAGTGATCAAAACCAGTATAATTACACAGCATTTCAGCAAAGGCTCAGTTTGATTTAGCTGTGCTGTGAGAACGACCCATCTGCTTGGGTCATTTGAGCTTTTTTTTCCTTTAGGCAGACAAATGTCATAGATTCTTAATAATTATGATTTTTTCAATAAAGTATTTAATATATCTTAAACATATGAAAACATTTGAGTAGATCATATGATTTAAAGTATGTACATATATTAACATAGCTTATTATTGCACTTAAAAATGTTTAGTATTATATCACGTATTGCAAGTCTTTCCCCACTCCAGTCCATCCTCCATTTGTGGGTCAACTTGATCTTTCACAAGTAAATGTCTGACCATTTCATCCCCTACCAGTGGTTTCATATGACCTAAAGGATCAAATATAAAATCCTTTGTCATTTAAAACTCTTTATAATCTTTTCCCCTATTACCTTTCCAGGCTTCTTGTGCTTTACTTGACATATTCACTTATATTCATGTATTATTTGCTTCAAAGACAGTGGCCTCTTTGTTCTTATACAAAACATTGGATAATAACAATACTGCTGTTACTATATACAATGATCTCCTGGTTCTGCTCATTTCACTTTGCATCATTTCATGTTAAGTCTTTCCAGATTTTTCTGAGAGCATCTTGATCATTATTTCTTATAGCACAAAAATATCCCATCACAATCATACACAACTTGTTCAGCCATTACCAATTGATGGGTATCCCTTCAGCTTCCAATTCTTTGCCACCACAAAAAGAGTTCTTAGAAATATTTTTGTACATATAGATCTCCCCTCGACCCTTCTTTTTTTTAATCTCTTTGAGATATAAACAGACAGTGGAATTACAGGGTCAAAAGGCATGCATGGTTTTATAACCCTTTGGGCATAGATCCAAAATGCTCTCCAGAATAGTTGAATAAGTTCACACCACCACCAACTGTGTATTAGTGTCTCAACTTTCTCACATGCTTTCCAGCATTTGTCATTTTCCTTTAGCCAATCTGATAGGTGTGAGGTAGTACCTCAGAGTTTTTTTTAATTTGTCTTTCTCTAACCAGTAGTGATTTAGAACTTTTTAAACATGATTATAGATAGCTTGGATTCACCTGAAAACTACTTGGTTACATCTCTGTAACCATGAGGAATGACTGACTTGTATTCTTATAAATATGACTCAGTTCTCTATATACTTGAGAAATAAGGCCTTTAATTAGAGAAATGTGTTGCAATTTTTTTCACATCTATGATTAATGTGTATTTCCTTCTATCCTATTTCCTCCTATTTATCTTACTCTCTCCTTTCCCCCTGCCTGTCTGCAAAAGTGTTAAGTTTCTGAATGTTGCCTCCCCCAAACTGTTTTCCTTTCTATCACTCCTACCCTGTATCCCTTTCTTTTCTTACTTTCCTGTAGAATGAAATAGATTTCTGTACCCAGCTGAGTAGGTATGTTATTCCTTTTGTGTGAATTCCAATGAAAGTAAGGTTCAAGTGCTCCCCTCATCCCCATGTCTCCCATATTTCTCTTCACAGTAAAACCTCTTTTGTACTTCTTTTGCATGAAATAATTTATCCCATGGGAGTTTTCAATTTGGGATCATTTTCAGGACATGATCAGTAGATTCTTTCAATATCTATTTCATCCTCTGGTTCTAGAATACCAGGGAAGTTTTCCTTTATAATTTCTTGAAAGATGATTATCTAGGCTCTTTTTTCATTAGACTTTTAGGTAGTCCAATAATTCTTAAATTATCTCTCCTCGATCTATTTTCTAGGTTGGTTGTATTTCCGATGAGATATTTCACATTTTCATTTATTTAAAAAATTCTTTTGATTTTGTTTGATTGTTTCTTGATGTTTCAGGAATCATTCACTTCTACTTGCCCAATTCTAATTTTAAGGAATGATTTTTCTTCAGTGAGCTTGTCTACCTCTTTTTCCATTTGGCCAATTCTGTGCCTCTTTTACCATTTGGCCTATTCTTTTTTAAGAGGTTATTTTCTTCAACATTTTTCGTGCCTCTTTTACCAAGCCCTGACTCTTTTTCATGATTTTCTTCTGTTGCCCTAATTTCTTTTCCCAATTTTTTTCTCCACCTCTCTTATTTGATTTTAAAAATTCTTTTTGAGCTCTTCTAGGAATACTTTTTAGGCCTGAGACCAATGAAAATTTTTCTTTCAGTCTCCAGATGTAGCAGTTTTGATGCTGTCTTTTTCTCAGTTTGTATTTTGATCTTCTTCTCTGTCACCATAATAACTTTCTGTGGTTGGGTTCTTTTTCTTGTTTGCTTATTTTCCCAGTCTATTTCTTGACTTTTAACTTTATATTAATGCCACAATCCTTTTTCATGCCTGATCTTACTGGAAATGCATCTATCTTATCCCCATTGCATTTGATACTTGCTGATGGTTTTAGGTATATGCTGCTTATTGTTTTATGGAAGACTCCATTTATTCCTATGCTCTCTAGTGTTTTTCATAGGAATGGGTGTTTTATTGAGTCAAAAGCATTTTCTGCATCTCTTGAGATAATCATATGGTTTCTACTAGTTTTGTTGTTGATATGATTGATTATATTGATGGTTTTCCTAATATTGAAGCAGCTTTGAACTCCTGGGATAAATCCTACCTGATCAAAATGTATTATTCTCATGATAAGTTTCTGTAATCTTTCTGCTAACATTTTATTTAAAATTTTTGCATCTATGTTGATTAGGGAAATTTGTCTAAAATTTTCTTTCTCTGTTTTGGCTCTTCCCAGTTTAGGTATCAGTACCATATTTGTATCACAAAAAAGAATTTTGTAGGACTCCTTCATTGCCAATTTTCCCAAACAGTCCATAAAGTATTGGAATCAATTGTTCTTTAAATGTTTGATAGAATCTGCTTGCAAATCCATTTGCCGTGAAGATTTTTTCCTAGGGAGTTCACTGATTTTCAATTTTTTTTTCCTGAGATGGGGTTATTTAAGTATTTTACTTCCTCTTCTGTTAATCTGTAAAATTTATATTTTTGTAAATATTCATCCATATTACTAAGATACAATTGGGCAAAATAATTCCAAATTATTGTTTTAATTTCCTCTCCATTGGTGGTGAATTCACCCTTTTCATTTTTGATACTGGTAATTTTATTTCCTTTCTTTTTAAAAAAAATCAAATTAACCAAAGGATTATCAATTTTATTGTTTTTTTCATAAGACCAGATCTTTATTAGTTCAATAGTTTTCTTAATTTCAATTTTATTAATCCCTCCTCTGGTTTTCATTATTTCTGATTTGGTATTGAATTAGGGATTTGTAATTTGTTCTTTTTCTAGCTTTTTCAGTTGCATGCCCAATTCATTGATCTCCTCTTTCTCTATTTTATTCCTGTAAGCATTCAGAGATATAAAACTTCCCCTAAGAACTGCTTTTACTGCATTCCATAAGTTTTGGTATGTTGTCTCATTGTTGCCATTATCCTGAATGAAGTTATTGATTGTTTCTATGATTTTTTGTTTGACCTACTCATTCTTTAGGATTAGATTATTTAGTTTCCAATTAAACTTAAGTTTATCTTTCCATGTCCCTTTATTACATATAATTTTTATTGCATCATGATGTGAAAAGGATGCGTTTAATATTTCTGCCCTTTTGTGCTGGATTGTGAGGCTTTTATGCCCTAGTACATGTTCAACTTTTGTGTACATGCCATCTACCACTGAGAAAAAGGTATATTCCTTTCTAAACCCCATTGAATTTTCTCCAGAGGTCTACCATATCTACCTTTTCTAAAATTCTATTGACTTCTTTTACTTCTTTCTTGTTTATTTTGAGGTTATATTTATCAAGTTTAGATAGGTGGAGGTTGAGGTCCCCCATTAGTATAATTTTGCTGTCTATTTCTTCCTATAACTCCCTTAACTTCTCCTCTAAGAATGCGGATGCTATACTACTTGGTTATATATGTTTAATAATGATATTACTTCATTGTCTATGTGCCTTTTATCAAGATATAGTTTCCTTCTTTATCTCTTTTGATTAGATCTATTTTTGCTTTTGCTTTGTCTGAGATTAGTATTGCTTCCCCTGCTTTTTTATTTCAGCTGAAGCACAATTTATTCTACTCCATCCTTTTACCTTTACACTTTGTGTATCCCTCTGTTTCAAATGTGTTTATTGTAACAATATATTGTAGGACTATTTTTTTTATCCTTTCTGCTATCTGCTTCCATTTTATGGGAGAATTTATCCCATTCACATTCACAGTTATGATTACTATCTATGTCTTTCTCTCTATCCAATCTCCCCCCCATTCATGCTTTTATTTCTCCCTTTCCCACCTCTAAAGAGTTTTGCTCTTGACCCCCACCTTCCTCAGTCTTCCCCTTCCTTATACCTGTCCCCCTCCTTTTTCTTTCCCCTTTCCCTTCCTACTGCTTGTAGGCAAGTTAGATTTCTATACTTAACTGAATGTGTTATTCCACCCTTGAACCAAATCTGATGAAAGTAAAGTTCAAATACTGCTCATCTCCCTCCTTTCTGTCCATCCCCTATATGTTTTTGTGCCTCTTCATGTGATGAAATTTACCCTTTTCCATCTCCTCCTTTCCTCTTCTCCCATTACAATCCCTTTGCACCCCTTAATTAGATTTATATCATCGTATCAGTCAATTTATACCCACATCCTCTGTCTATGTATATCCCTTTTAAATATCATAATAAATATACAGTTCTTGAGATTTACAAGTATCCTCCCATACAGGGATGTAAACAGCTTATGTTTTTTTAAATTTTTTTTTCTTTTTTCCTGTTTACCTTTTTATACCTCTCTTGAGTCCTATATTTGAAGACTGAATTTTACATTGAGCTCTGGTCTTTTTATCAGGAAACTCTGGAAGACCCCTATTTTATTGAATATCTATCTTCTCCCTTGAAAGACTATGCTCAGTTTTGCTGGGTAGTTGATCCTTGGTTGTAATCCAAGCTCCTTTTCCTTATGGAATATAATATTCTAAGCCCTCCAGTCTTTTAATGTAGAAGCTGCAAGGTCCTGTGTGATCCTGACTGTGGTTCTATGATATTTGAGTTGTTTCTTTCTGACTGCTTCATTATTTTATCCTTAATCTAATAATTCTAGAATTTGGCTACAACATTCCTTGGCATTTTCAGTTTGGTATCTCTTTCACGAGATGTTCAATGGATTCTTTCAATGACTATTTTATCCTTTAATTCTAGGACCTCAGAGAAATTTTCCTTGATGATTTCTTGGAAGATACTGCACAAACTTTTTTTTTTTCATCATGGTTCTCAGGTGGACCAATAATTCTTAGATGCTCTCTCCTGGATCTATTTTCCAGATCAGTTGTTTTTCTAGTAAGGTATTTTATGTTTTCTTCTATTTTTTCATACTTTTTATTTTGTTTGACTAATTCTTGATGTCTCATAGAGTCATTAGCTTCAAGATGCCCAATTCTAATTTCTAGCAAATTGTTTTATTCAGTTAGCTTTTGTACCTTTTTTCCATTTGGCCAATTGTACTTTTTTTTAAAGGTTTTTGTTGTTGTTTTGAGGGGGGAGGGCAGGGCAATTGGGGTTAAGGGACTTGTCCAAGGTCACACAATTAGTAAGGGTTAAAGGTTTGAGACCAGATTTGAATGCAGGTCCTCTTGGCTCCAGGGTCAGTGCTCTATTCATTGCTCCACCTAGCTATTGCACTATTGCACTCCCAATTGCACTTTTTAAGGAGTTATTTTCTTCAGTGTACCTTTTTTTCCATTTTTGCCAATTGCATTTAAAAATTTTTCCTCTACTTTAATTTTGTTTTGTGCTTTTTTTTTGGAAGGCAATTGGGGTTAAGTGACTTGCCCAAGGTCACACGGCTAATTTCTGTGTGAAGTGTCTGAGGCCAGATTTTAACTCTGGTCCTCCTGACTCCAGAGCTGGTGCTCTACTCACTGCACCACCTAGCCACCCCATCCTCTACTTTAACTTGACTTTTAAAATCCTTCTTGGGGTGGCCAGGTAGTGCAGTGAATAGAGCACTGGCCCTGGAGTCAAGAGGACCTGAGTTCAAATCTGGTCTCAAACCTTTAACACTTACTAGTTGTGTGATCTTGGGCAAGTCACTTAACCCCAATTGCCCTTCCCTCCAAAAAGCAAAAAACAAAACAAAACAAAATCCTTCGTGAGCTCTTTCAAGAAGGCTTTTGGGGCTTGAGACCATTTCGTATTCTCCTTTGAGGTTTCATATGTGGGTATATTGACCATGTTGTCCTCTTCTAAATTTGTGTTTTGATCTTGCCTGTCACCAAGATATTTCTCTATGGTCATTGACTTTTTTATTCTTCTTACTCATGTTGTTTGCCTCTATTGTTGTTGGCTTTAAATTTTGATCTCTGCTTCTAGGGCCTAAGGAGCACTGTCCCAGATTTGTGTTGGGGGCTAGGGGCCTGGTTACAGGTTTTCTGTGCTGGGGTCTCAGGTGCCTGCAGTTGTATGTTGTAGTAGTCAAGTATTTTACCAGGTGCTGAGATGGAGGCAGTGTGTGCCTGGTGTTGCTGCCTGCCTGCTGCTCCATCTTGAGGCTCAGGATATCCTGCTAGTCTCCTGGGGACTGCTGCTGGCCTGCTGAGATACCTCTCATCCTGCACTGTTACCCTCACCCACAATAAGGAGGGAGCTTCCCCATCAATCCCCTAGCCTCCTGAGCTAGATCTGAAAGATTGATATATTCTGAATTTCTGCTTGCTCCACTATTCCAGAATTTTTCTTGGGGCATGATTCTCTGGGTTTTTTCAAGGTCAAGGGAGGGTGAGAGTGACTTAATGTTTATGCCACTATCTTGGCTCCTAGAAGTTTAAATAGGTGTCTTTCAAACATTCAAACTAAGGGCTGATAGCCTGAAGAGTAGCCGCTGCTGCCAAGGCCTGCTTGTACAGGACCCAGCCTCTCTCTTACCCAGCCATGAAAGACCCTTTTCTTGCTCCCAGACCCAGAGAGGTCTGGAAGTCACCCCTGCTACCAGTGATTCAGTCTGCTGAGGTCCTCTCCAGCTTCACTATGATCAAGTCTACAGTGGTGTAGTCTGTGCACTAGACTGCTCCACTCCCAGCCCAGGGCAACAGATCCTTCCTGTTGACCCTCAAGGTTGTCTTGGGCTAGAAATATGCCACACTCTGTCTCTTTGTGGATTCTGCTGCTCTAAAATTTGTTCATATTCACTCTTTAGAGGTATCTGAAGGAGTCAACCACTTCACCGTCTTGGTTCTATCCCTGTAGTCCCAGCATTTCACATAGTTCCTGGCTCACAGTGAGTGTTTAATAATGCTTGTTGACTTGACTAGACTGTGGGGGTGATGTCCTAAGCCAGGTACTTGCTTCTGGTCACATGTATATAAGATCATATATATGTGTATTTGGAGCCTTGGACTTTCATCACCCAGAACACCATCAAATCAAATCTAGATGAGACAACTGACTTCAAGAGAGGTTAAATGACTTACCCAGAGTCAAACAGTTAGTATGTATTTGAGGTAAGTTTTGGTCCCAAATCTTTCTTACTCCAAGTTCAGTATACTGTATCTATTTCATATTGTTTCCCATAATAAAGACAAGAACGTGAAACAAAGGATTATAGTGTTTGAAGTGCATTGTCATGTGCTTTGAAGCACCTCCAATCAGGTGTTTCAGCTTTGTTTTTTCCTTCACTATTAATTTGAAAAGGAGACCAGAAAAAAATCTCATCCTTGTCAAAGGTGATGTATATGGAGGAAGGATTTTTCAGAGAACTGTTAAGGTTTCTCCCTCATATGGTACTGGGTGTGTGAGAGATTTTTTTTAAATTTAAACTTTAGAGGGGCAGAGTCAAGATGGCAGCATAGAAGCAGCAAGGTTTCGCAACTCCCATATAGCCACCTAAAATAACCATAAAATATCACTCTAAACACATTTTAGGACTCCCAAACTCACAAAAATACAGAAAACACATCTCTCGCTGAAGGAAGCTCATCACAGCAGGCTGGGAGACTAAACCAGCCCAGCCTGAAACCATGACTTGGCCCCAGGGGAGTCAGAAAGAGCCGAAGCTGGAGTATTCAGGACAGTGGATCGGTGGCAGCTGGGACAGTTTCCACATTTATCAAGCCAGGAAAAATAAGAACTAAAAGAAAGGCCAGTGGAATTCAGCTAAATTTGGGGGAGAAAAGCGGTCCAGCCAAACTGCCCCCAGGTCAAGGAAACAATGGAAGCCACAGCCACCTCCACCTGGTTGTGTCAGAGCTCCTGGCCTGCAGACTTCAGTGGGGTCAAACGATTGTTCAGAGGCCAAGTGCTCTTGCATTGAGTGGCCTAGATCCAGATTGTGGTTTTGGGTAGTGGTTCTGGCGTGCTTTTTCAGCAAGCCAAAAGCTGGTGGGGGTGGCAGCAGCCCCCTAAAAGCTCCAGCAGCTATGAAAACTCCAGTGATTTGGGACAGAGCTTTCCCCTCTGGAAGCAGAGTTCTACAGAGCCAAAAACACAGAGAATTTACTGGCATCATGAGTAGGAAAAAGAAGCAAAGTAAGAACAGTAACCAAACTCTAGAGTCCTATTTTGGGGACAAAAAGGATCAAAGCATGGAGCAGGAGAAAGACAACACAGTCAGAACTCCCACACCAAATGCTTCCAAGAAACATAAAGATTGCCTACAAACCATAGATAGGCTTAAAAAGGACCTTGAAAACCAAATAAGAGAAGTGGAGGAAAAATTGGGAGGAGAAATGATAATGATGCAAGAAAGAGTCAACAACTTGACTGAACAGAATAACACCTTAAAAAACAGATTAAATCAAATGGCAAAAGAGGCCCAAAAATCCAACGAGGAGAAGAATGCCTTAAAAAGTCAAATTTGCCAGATGGAAAAAGAATCTCAAAAACATTCTGAAGAGAATAATTCCTTCAGAATTAGAGTGGAGCAAATAGAAGCAAATGACTT
>CM053593.1:195613650-195636403 GCA_028646575.1 Pseudocheirus occidentalis
AAATTGTAAATCAAAATCTTGTGGAAATTAGTGATGTAAAGAAGAAAATAAATAAATAAATTCAAAATAAAATAAAAGACACCATAAAAGAAGATTAATGATCTGTGTGCCAATGTCACTATAAAACAGACAGGAGACAATGAGCATAAAGGGCAGTAGTCACTTGCATTTATGTTCAAAAGGGTTTAGAGTATAAGAAATTTAAAGGTCATGCTAAAATGAGCATTTTACACACACACACACACACAGACACACACACACACACACTCCACAGGCAGATATATAGATGCAGATAGATCTCTAGAGACAGATAGATAGACATATCTAGATATAGAGATATCTAGAGATTTGTCTCTTCATCCATCCATCCATCCATTCATCCATTCCATCCATCCATTCCATCTAGTTAGCTATTTACCTATCTAACCAAGCTCCAAAGATAATGTGCCTGTTGTCACACTAAAGAGTTTCAATTCAAACCCAGTTTTTTTTTACTTCAAATCTGGGATACTTCTCCCTATTCAATGGAGATAAATTCTTAACAGCAAGTAAGGGATATTATACACCAAGGTGGGTGATGCATAGAATTTATAATATAAGAATAATAGTGTAATAGTGTTAGTTTCATCTGCAAAAATAGTATAGCAATTTCTGTGGTACCTATTTCAGAGGCTTGTTGTGAAAAGCAAATAAAACAATGTAAAAGTGCTTTGTAAATTTTAAAACACTATAGAATAGCTACTAGTAATTATTACACCTGTCCATTTCATTTTTAAGATGTCCTTTCATTAATCCCACTGTCCCTGGCTTCTTCCCAATATACATAGACCATTAAGGATGGTCTGAAAGATTGTTACTCCTGAGAGAGAGAAGAGAATGACACATATTGAAACCCAAAGGCAAACCATGCTTGTCATTATCTTAGTTATCCAAACAGCATGCTATTAATTGCTCCTTCGAGGTCCATTTTAAGGTAGTTGTCAGGAGTTCCATTTGGGATACTATCCCTTTGGGGCCCTTGTATTTGTCAGGTAATATGTTTTAGATAAATTGTAAGTATTTAGCAGCCTCCATTTACAATGATTATAGTCCATCATTCAACTAGTAAGGAAATTTGGGGCCAATGGATTCAAAAGGAAAAATTGTCTTTGTTTTTTAAATTTTTCTTATTTGCTTCAAAACAAATTATCTGAACACAATAATGAACAGAGTAAGTATCTCTGGACCATTTTATTTACATGATTTTTATAAAGCTTATTCATAGTCAAGTAGATGGGTTAGCTAAATTCTAAAGATCTTTTTCAATCCATACCCCAAAAGAAATTCTCATCACACTTGGCAAGAGGTTCATTCAGCTTTGAACTGAAGACCCCCAACTAGGAAGAACCTTTGCTCAGATAGGAAGGTAGCACAATGGATAGATAGTACTGTACTGAGTCAGGAAGAATTGGGTTCAAATCTTGCTTGGACATCTACTAGTTATGTGACTCTGGGCAGGTCATTTTTACCTCTTTCTTACTCAATTTCATCTTCTGTAGAATGGGGATAATAAGAGCACCTACCATATAAAGTTGTTGTGAGGATCAAAAGAGATAGCATATCTAAAGCATTTTTGCAAGTCTTAAAGTGTTACATAAATGTTAGCCATTATCATCAGCATCATTATTATTATTTCCTGAAGCAATCAATTACATTTTTGTATGACTCAAATGTTAGAAAGTTGCTCTTGAATAGAGCCCCAAACTGCTACTGAACCTTTCACCCGTAGCTTCTTTTTCTGAATTTTGATATCAAAAAGAACAAGTTCTCTATGAAAGCCCTTCAAATACTTGAAGATAGCTATCAGGTCCTTCTGAATCTTTTCTCCAAATTGAAAGTCCCAGCTAAAAATCTTTCATTTTTTCTTCATGTGATAAGGAGTCAAGGTCCTTCACCAGTCTGGTTTTCCTGTACTATGCACTATCCATGTTACTAGTGCCCTCCCTAAAAGGCATGTACCTTTGCAGTCCCCAGAAATTTACATGAAACCCCATATATTTTCTGACCCACACAGAGTAACAGAGGGACTATCACTTCCTTATTTTTGGAAGTTATGCCATTCTTACTGCAGCCAGGATGGTGTAGTTTTTATAGCTATGATGTAGTCATCATGCTGGTGACTCATTAAATTTTCAGTCCATTGAAACCCTCAGATTTTTTTTTTAGACAAACTACTCTGTAACTATTTCTCTTCTGTCTTATACTTCTGAAATAAACTTTTGACCCATGGGCAGAAAGCTAGATATATAACTTAAAATTTTAATCTTAGTTTCAACACAATGCCTATTGAAAGTCCTTTGGATCCTGATTTAATCATCAAGTATATTATCTCTACTAAATTTATGTCATCTTCAAATTTAATAGCTATACTCTCTATCCTTTTGTCCAAATCATTGATAAAAATGTTAAACAACACAAGGCCAAGTACAAGGTCTCCATTGTATATCTCCTGCTAAATTTACATCTAACAATTAACTTTTTGACTCTAGCCATTCACCTGGTTATAAAATTCTTTTAATTGTAATACCATCTAGCCTTCATTTCTCCATCTTCCTTTTCACAAGAATAGCAAGAGTTATTTTGTCAAACGCTTTGCTAAAATCTGCATTAACTTTCTACAGTATTCCCCTGACTTACCAGTTTAGTATAATCCTGTCAAAAATGGAAATTAGTTTAGTTTGACAAGGCCTGTTTTTGATCTTTGTCTTTTTGCCACCACCATTTCCTTTTCTATATGCTCACTAATCATCTCTTTAATAATACATTTTAGAATTTTTGTGGGAATGAAAGTTAACATATATATGATAAAGATATATATATACAATATAACAATACATGTATGTAAATACAAATATATATTTGTGTGTGTGTTTATAAATATATATATATATATGCACATGTCTATATAACTATATATCCATCAGGTACTGAAAGAACAGGTGAACACTGAACCATTCTCTGTAATATCTGAAAGATTATGGAGCACAGGAGAGGTTGAAATGGGCAAGTACTATGGTATTCAAGAAAAAGAAGACAGTGGAGGTGGTTTTGAATTAAAAGCTAGATTATAGAGCTTGACTTTTTAAATATAAATATGTGCATATCTATATATTTTATACATACATATACACACACACATTCATCTGGGAAAGAGGATACTTAATTAAATTCAGCCACGTGGTCTCTTACTATCTTTATCCTAGGATAATAACCAGAAACATAAGAGATAATGTCAGTACCACTTCTGGAAAATTTTTATCCCCATTAATTCATTTTCACTTCTTTTTCTGTTTAAATTAACCTGTTAACTATAGGATGATACAATAATCAGTTGAAATCTTTGAATATTAGGCAATCAAACAGTTACTTTGTCTGCCCTATTTAAAACAATCAGGTTGCTTAATTTTTCATTTATTTGTTTGGAGAGTTTTGATAACTGTTAAGTAATCATTTGTTCTTGTTATATGTACTCCAGTCCTCAAACTTTAAGCTACTTTCCTGCTCAATCCATTTCAATTATCAGGCAAAACAATGAACATTTAAACAGAACTTTTAGGTTACAACCTATGACAACCTTTGTATTCTTCTTAAGACTCTCAATTGCTATACTTTTGATTGTCTCAATAAGCATCCTTGTTGATTCCTTATGTATTTCCAAGAATAGTATTATTTTCTCTTTACCTATTTTTATAATTCTATTTCTTTCTTTTGAATTATTACCATGCTCACATTTTTAAAACTGCATCAAATAATAATGGAGAGAAAGAGAATCTTGCTTTATTCTTGTATTTATTAGTAAAAGTTTCTAGTGTATCTTTATCGAATATAATTCTTGTTTTTAGTTTTAGATGCATATTTTTATATGATATTAAGAAAAGTACCCTATGTGCCTATACTTTGGAGGGATTTTAGCATAAATCAGTGCTATTCTTTTTCTACATATGTGGAAATAATTGTGTGGCTTTAGATGTTTTCTTTTTATTATAATTATATTTATTGTTTTACTAATGTTGTACCATCCAACTTGGTCATGATGTCTTACATGGATCACCGTATTCTGTTGATAATATTTTATTTTTAAAATTTGAATCAATATTTATTAATAATATTGGTTCTTCCTGTCATTCTTTTCCTTAGTTTAGGTATTGCCTTATTAAAGAAAGGTGGAAGGGTTTTTTCTTTTTAGGTTTTGAAAATAATTTGTATAGAATTGGTATTTATTTTTCTTTTAAAGTTTGATTTTAAAAATCCTCTGAATCCATCAGTAATAAGAAGATCTATTGCAATAACCTTCTAACTAGTCTTCCTTTAACTCTTTCCCCTCTCTAATCCATCTTACACTTCGCTATCAAAGAGATTGTCCTAAAGGTTAAATGTGCCTATGTCATTCCTCTACTCAATAAATGCCAATGGCTTCATATAACCTCAAGAATCAAATGTAAGTCCTTTGTTTGTTATTTAAAGTCACAATCTGATCCTTTCCTCTTTTTTCAGTATTATATTTTCCCATTCCATGTATTCTTTGATCTATCGACACTGCACTGCTTGCTTTTCCCCCATCTCCCATTCCTGTGACTTTTCATTCTCTCCTGTATCTGAAATATTCTCCCCACCTCTGCCTCTGAAAATCCTTGACTTCCTTTAAGCTAGCTCAAATGCTACCTTCTGCAGGATGCCTTTCCTAGTCTCCCAAACTGCTAATATTTCCCCCCCTCTATGGGCATCTTCCATCTATTCTCTGTCCATTTAAATATATAGCATGTCCTCCATTACACATTCTAAGCTCTTTGAGGGCAGAACTTTGTTTGTTCTAGCACTTTTAATCTCTAGCACAGTGCCTGGCACATAGCAAATGCTTAGTAAATGATTATTGACTGCTTGATTTACTTCTACCCTTTTCCTAGAACTCAGAATCCTTCTAAATAATAGGAGAATTGAGCTGCATTAGTTGTGATTCATACATGTTTATAATATTTTTACTAAATTCAATGAAGACTTTGACACAGACTGTCACCTAAAGTTTGACATTTCTTCATGTTTCAATCTATAGATCTTTTTTAGTGAAACCTTGCAAATGAAGAAAGCAAAAATGGCTAATTCTAGCAGCTATTATCAGAAAGAGGTATGACAAAGGTAAGATGACATTTGACTTGTTAAAAGAGCTCTTTTAAAAAATAACGCAAAAATTTAATTTATTTTATAGACATTACTTCCTAAAATTCTCAGTACAACCCTGTGCTGTAGATAAAACATGTAATTGTCCACATTTGATATATGAGGAAACTTAGGTCAAGTGACTTACCTAGTGTAATTAACATTAGTAGTTTATATATGTGTATGTGTGTGTGTGTATTATTTTCTCTCAATTGATTAGTCATATAGGTACCCACAAAATTCAGTTGACTATTAATTATTTGAGGTTAACAAAAGAACAGTACTAATTATTTGAAGTGAATAAAATCCACAACATTTGTGGGACTTTACTACCTTAGATGAGGCAGACAAGATCATAGGAAATTGTAAAGAGTTTTGATAAGGGTGGGGGAGTATTTCAAGCATCACCTCTTCTCAGTTCCCTGATACAAGTTTGTCACTACACAGGAGAAAGTATGATTAAGAAGTCTGTGATAACTAAATAGCCAATTGATTAAATCAGTTAAACAGCTTTTCCTGTTCAATGAAGGGAGGAAAAAGATGGTTCAACATAGCACCATTGAATCAATTGATCATTTTAGTAAAAAAACCCAAACAATTTAATCAAACACGAACTTTATCTCTATTCTAGATCATTCTGATTTTGACTGCAAGGATCAATTGATTCAATGGTCACAAAAGTAATATTTGTTTCATTGATCACTTTCTATGACCACTAGCAACCTTATTACTATCTATGGTTATGTGTCTCTAACATTTTCCATATCTAGTTGTTGGTTATGACCAAGAGAGACACAGACATAAATTTATCTAATGCATAAAGTGTATATATGCCTTCATAAATTAATACCATGCCCACATTCTGGTAACTTTCACACCAAAATGGTCTTATTTTAACCATTGGTTTTGTCCTTTAATCCTTACTTTTTACTTCATTACTCCTCTGTGCACTGATATTATTGCAATACCAGAGTATGAAGCTGAGTGGGAGATACCCAGGGAATGATGGAGGAAGAAAGCAAGAGATCATCTCACAGCAAGAACGTTTCTAACCCAGTATCTTTAAAACAGATCTTCACTTCACCTCATAAAATTCATATCTCTATCCCTGCTTTTTATGGATACACCATCATGTAATTATTCCAAAACTGGCTATTGTGTTGTATGTCCCAGTGCTGACAAGGAAGGATGAATTACAGCACCGTTACTGAGTTTGTGGTGGTGGGGTTTTCTGGACAGCCTGAACTCCAAGGAATCTTCTTTACCATTTTCCTTTTCATCTATCTAGTGGCCCTACTGGGCAATATGATTATTGTTATTGCCATCATTTATAATACCACCCTTCATTCTCCTATGTATCTTTTTCTGTTGGCACTGGGAATGGTGGACATTATCTGCACCTCTGCCATCATCCCAAAGATGCTGGAAAGCATGATGGCGTTGAATAAGACCATTTCTTATGAGGGTTGCATGTCCCAGCTCTTCTTTTTCACTTGGTCCCTGGGAGCTGAGATGGTTCTTTTCACGGCAATGGCCTATGACCGCTATGTGGCTATCTGTTTTCCCTTGCACTATAGCAACATTATGAATCGAAATACGTGCATGGCACTTCTCTGCATTGTTATGGCCATAGCTGTTACCAATTCTTGGGTTCATACAGGACTCATTCTTAGGCTGACTTTCTGTGGGCCCAACACAATTGACCACTTCTTCTGTGAGATCCCCCCATTGCTTGCACTGTCCTGTAGTCCTGTGAGGACAAATGAGGTGATGGTATTTGTGGCTGATATTTCCCTAGCCATGGGAGACTTCATCCTCACTTGCATCTCCTATGGCTTCATCATCGCTGCCATCCTTCGTATTCGTACCACAGAAGGTAAGAGGAAGGCCTTCTCTACATGTTCCTCCCATCTCTTGGTGGTGTCTCTCTACTATTCTCCTGTCATCTACACTTATATCCGCCCAGCTTCCACTTATAATTTTGAAAGAGACAAGGTGGTGGCTGCACTGTACACTCTGGTGACTCCTACCCTGAACCCACTTGTCTATAGTTTTCGAAACAAGGAGATCCAAGGAGGGATCAAAAGAATGTTTTCATTTATGAAATGTCATTGATGTATGAGATGAGTCCTCTATTCCAGAACCTTTTTGCAGTATTCTGCAGACTGTATCTATTCCCATATCTCACTGTATCTTCTCAAAAACAAACCTACTCAATACCTCTTTCCCCCAATTATTCTATTATCTTGATATCCACAGGATAAGCAAAAGAGCTCTCCTCAGGGAAGGAAAAACACTTCCAGGTTGTTGTTCTTTTCTTCATGGAGTCTATCTGTTATTTTACAGAACCTCAATTAGAATATCTTTCTGTCCCTTAGCAGGTGATATTTTGTTCCAGACACTAAGCTAATTTAGAACATAGAGCAATAAACTAAACCAGTACCATCAGGCTTAATATTTTCTTTGGACTGATTTGATGTGGGTCAAACTTCAAGTGTTTGTTGATTTTGACTATCCCTAGACTATAAATATTGACTCATTTTCCATGTAAGGGAAAATAACCCCGTTATTTCCAAGAAACTTTGGGTTTTTGTGTTCCTCATTTTTTTTCAAACCCACCCCATCTAAATTTACAGTAGAGAGATGAGGATAGCTATAGAAAAAAATACAAAACCAAAGAGGGAAGACCATTATTTTTCCTACTTACCTAGTCATATTCCTTGCCTTTTGTTATACAGACACAAAAGGTAAAATCTGAATAGGTACAGAGATCACAGATACATCTAGAATATCTTTTTATTACTATTCCTCCAATCTACATTAGATAAAATCTTGGCATGAACCCTTCTTGATCTTATCACAAAGGAGATAATGACATCTCTCCCAAATTTGTCCTGTCATAATTCACTAATTCACAAATAAATTTACTCTTCCTTTGTATATGAGATAAAACCCCACTGAAGCAGCCTGTCATAATGTCCTTGGAATTTGAAGCTGTGTCCTTACAGTTTGAAGAACTGAATTCAAATCCTAGCTCTGCCATTTCCTTTCTATGTGACATCAGGTCATTTACTCTTTGTGAGAATCAGTTTCCTCTTCTCTAAGAGGGGAAAAAACATGCACAATCTACCTCACGTGGCTTTGTGAAGAAAATACTATGTAAAGTACTGTGTAGATGCGAGTTATCATTGTCGTCATCATCATCATCATCGTCATTCACTATGTTGTAAAGTACCTCTCTATATTGCAGAATCAGTTATAGCAAATCAGATTCTTTTCCACCCACATATTGATTTCTAGTAGTATCTCCTATTATTACAAGGGAGATCTGTCTGTTTGGGGTGGGAAAAAACCCCATCCATAATTTAATTAAAAAACAAACAAACACAGAGATCTCTTAGGATAAGAACAAGAATTTATTCTCTTCCCTAGGAAAAGATGGTGGTCTTTCCCATGACTCATCATGGAGAAGAGGGACCAAGGTGTGGGGGAACAAAGTTTTTATACCCTAACACAGCAGGGTCATATTTTCCCCATTGTCCTTCATTCCTATTGGTTGGGGAAGCCAGCTCAGGCTGTCCCTGACTCCCACTGGCTGGGAAGAGGGGCCCACAGAGGCGGGAAAGCAGACAAAGGACTGAAGGTAGGAGTCAAAAGATTCCTGAAGAGGTTTGTTGCTGATGGACAGCAGCAATGGAGGAGGAAGATGGAAGTTAACAATCCAAAACTGCCTGAGAAGTTTTCACTCTCCCCATACGATTCCCCCACCTTTTTTCTACTCTGAAAACTTCTCATTAAATTGATCATCTTCCCAAGATGGGGTTTCCAGGAAAGAAGGAGTCCTGGTAAAGGTCAGGTCCTAACTCTTGGGAAAGCTGTCTACATCTGATATCATCTTCTTCAGATCCCTTGGCTCAGAGGAGGGGTAATATTCAGGTGCCTAGAGTTCATATGCACAAGCTGGCACAGCCAGCAGACCTAACAGGGTTCTCAGAAATATGTGATTTGATATCAAGGGTACATATAAAGGTCCAGTTTCCTAGCCATGCAAGACTAGGTCCAAACAGTATAATTAAATAGTTCAGTTTTCTTAGCCACATAGGGCTACGCTCAAGCAATACAATAAGATTTTCTCGCAATTTTACAAAATTAGATGCTTACATAAAGTCAGGTACAGATTAAATTTCTGATATGACTCACAATATACTAGCTTTTAGAAAGATGATTACATGTCACCAAGGTAAACAAAAAACTTACACACAAACCATACAAATTAACAGCCATCATTACCAATGTCAATTACCACCCAATTCCTTATATCCCAGTGATCTATTTAATTTACACAACACTTTTGAGTCCCAGATGCCTCATATAGTCATACAATTCAAAAAGGGAGTTCTGCTTCTCCAGTTCTGATCTAGAGATTACCAGATTATTCTGACTTAATATAGATTAGTACAATCACTTAAAATTAGTTCCACATTTTGCAAAGATCTAAAAAAAAGATTTCATCTGCCCTTTAAAAGTTACCAGACGGATGCTTTAAGAAATATTAATTTCACTCTTACCTTATAGAGTCCTTGTGCTGAAATCCAAAGCTTTGATCTTATTCCCAAATCAAAGTTTAAATTCTTATAATAGACAATTTTTTGGAAGCCAATCTTATACATCTGTATAAGATGGAATCATCTAAGTCTGATCCTGTTGCTCTCCCCATACTTTACTATCCTGTTCACTTAGACATCTATTACATTATACTTTTGCCTCATTATTAATCATTTCCTCCTTTTTAAGGATGTTATCCCTGCATTCATTTATTTGTTATCTGGCCCCAAATATTACTTCTAAATGAATTTGCTATAAAAAAAGGACAATGTCATAAATCTTGCCAGAAGGAAAAACTTCCTTAGCCCTGTTTGATTCCAGGCATGAGTCAACTCTGGTAGTCATTCAGATGGCCACTAAGTGCTGAAAGCAGGACTTAGGCATAAATGGGGGGGGGGGGTCTTTTCAGAAAGAAAACACACAGTTGGGAAATAGAGTAAGAGAGGATATCACCTAGGCAGGGTCCAAGGTCATCTTCACAACTTTTCCCAGGCACAAACATCCACCATTAGCAGTTATCAACCTGCAGCCCATGCCATTCCATTATTGGCCTTTATGACTGCTATTCTTGTAATCAAGCTAAAAATAATAGTAACTTTTGCAGTCCTCAAAATTCTTAAATAGCAAATTAATATGGACTAGTGTCCTTCAGATAAGGCCATCTATAATTTGATTGAACTATTAATTATAAAAACAATTTACAAATCTATCTGCCTTCCCAAATACTTCTTCACACTTTTCTCAAAATTCTTAACCTCTTTAAAACTGATGCATAGGTATCCAGACCACTATCTAGAGACAGGAGGGGCTTGGATAAACCCTTATTTGTCTCCAAACCTTATCTGCCTTCCATATTTCTAAACAAATATTATCTATCTTTCCAAATCCCTGAAACTTATAATCCAGTTTATTCAGCTTTCCTTTGCATTTTTAACCATAAAACAAGATAGCTCATAAGTTATTATTCTTTTTTAATTAACTAATTTCTTTATTTCCTTGTTTCCATCATTCACTTCCACGAGATTTTGAGTTACAAATTTTGTCTCCGTCTTTCCCTTACCCAGCACCTCAAAACAGCCATCCCACTGTATAAACCCCCCCCAATCTGCTCTCTCCAATGTCCTCCCCCTTGCCCCTCTGATTTTCCAGTAGGCCAGCATGGATCTCCCTGCCACAGTGACTGTATATCTTAATTCCCAGTTGGATGTAGCTAATAATAATAATAATAATAATTGTTATTATTATATAATATTTGCTTATACTACTTTAAATTCTAGATTTTTTCCCTTCCTCCCTCTTCACCCACCCCCACTGGAAGAACAAGCAATTCAATACAGGCTGTACATGTGTAATTATGCAGAACATCTCCACAGTGGGCATATTGTGAGAGACTGATTATATGTCCCTCCTTCCTATCCTGCCCCCCTTCTATTCTCTACCCTGTCCCTGTCCCTTTACAGAAGTGTGTATTTCCAGCAACCCTCCCCCACATCCTGCCCTCCGCCCCCCCCCCCATCATCTCACCTCTCATCCCCAAATCCCCTTCTTTCCTGTGTGGCAAGATACCCAGTTTAGAGTTTATGTCATTCCTTCTCTAAGCCAAATTCAATGAGAGTAAAGCTGACCCATTCCCTTTTGCCTTCCTGCTCTTCCCCTCCATTGTAACAGCTTTCTTTCATCTCTTTTATATGAGATAATTTAAACTATTCTATCTCTCCTTTTCTCCTCTCATTATATTCCTCTCTGACTTCTTAATTTTATTTTTTAGATATCATTCCTTCCTATTCAACTGATCCTGTGCATCTATCTATGTATACATGTACACACATATGCATACACTCACATATGCATTTATATACACATACACCCTCCTATACATACAGATATATATATATGTATATATATATACATATATATATATATATATATATATATATATATATATATATATATATATATATACTCCCTTCAGCTCTCCTCATACTGAGAAAAGTCTCATGAGTTACAGTAATTGTTTTTCCATGTAGGAAAGTAAATAGATCAGCTTTCATAAGTTCCTTATTGTTTCTTTTACTTGTTTACCATCTTATGTTTCTCTTGCTTCTTGCATTTGAAAGTAAAATTTGCTGTTCAGCTCTGGTTTTTTTCGTCAAGAATGTTTGAAAGTTCTCTATTTCATTGAAAAGCCACATTTTTCCCTGAAGCATTATACTCAGTTTTGCTGGGTAGGTGATTCTTGGTTTTAATCTTATCTCTTTTGACCTCCAGAATATCTTATTCCAAGCTCTTTGATCCCTTAGTTTAGAAGCTGCTAGATATTGTTTATCCTGATTGTGTCTCCACAGTACTCAAATTGCTTCTTCCTGACTGCTTGAAGTATTTTCTCCTTGATCTGGGACCTCTGAAATTTGGATATGATATTCCTAGGAGTTTTCTTTTTGGGATCTTTTTCAAGAGGCAATGGGTCAATTCTTTCCATTTCTATTTTGCGCTCTGGTTTTAGAGTATCAGGGCAATTTTCCTTGAGAATTTTTTGAGGGATGATTTCTAGGTTCTTTTTTTGATCATGGCTTTCAGGTGGTTCAATAATTTTTAAATTATCTCTCCTGAATCAATTTTCCAGATCAGTGTTTTTTTTTCTGATGAGATATTTCACATTGCCTTCCATTTTTTTCACTTGTTTGGACCTGTTTTATGGTATCTTGATTTCTCATAAAGTCATTAACTTCCAATTGCTACAATCTAATTTTGAAGGAATTATTCTCTTCAGTGAGTTTTTGAAATTTATTTTCCATCTGGCCAATTAGACTTTTAAAAGCATTCTTCTCCTCATTGGCTTTTTGGGCCTCATTTGCCATTTGAGTTATTTATTGTCTTCAGTTTTTTTGGTTCTCCTTTAGCAGGCTGTTGTTGACTTGCTTTTCATTATTTTCTTGCATCATTCCCATTTCTCTTCCCAATTTTTCCTTCACTTCTCTTACTTGATCCTCAAAATCCTTCTTGAGCTCCTCCATGGCTTATAAACAATGCATATTTTTCTTGGATGCTTTTGATGCAGGAGTTTTAACTTCATTGACTTTTTCTGGTCCCATATTTTGATCCTTTTTGTGCCCAAAAAAAAGGATTCTATGGTCTGATTGCACTTACTCTGCTTGCTCATATTGCCAGCCAATTACTTGACTTTTGAGCTCTTTGCCATAGTAGAACTCTGCTTTCAGAGTGGAGTGAGCTATGTTCTAAATCGCTGGGGTTTTCACAATGTTGTCAGAGGTCTGAGCAGGGTGTCCTCTCTACAGACACACCAAAGTCTGGCATACTGCCACTAGCCCCAGGACCACCACCCAAGACTGCACCCCAATTCCAAGCAGGTGAAAGCAAGAGTGATTATCCTATGAATGGTCTCTTGGTCCCCTGATGATCTCTAGGCCAGGAGCTTCAGAGGCAGCTATGGCACAGAAGCTGCAGCCACTGTGCATCTGCCAACTCTTGCCCTGGGGCTAAGGACTGGACTGTGCTCTTCCATCACCTGGTTCCAACAGAGTTCCCCACTCACCTTTTACTTTTTCTTAGGTGTTTATGAGTTGAGAAGCCTGGAAACTGCCACAGCTACTCTCCTGAAGTATATTCTAGATGTTGTGTGCCTAATTTTTGGTTTCTACCATAGGGAAAAGTTTTTACTCAATTCATCCATTCCAATTATTGTTTTTCTTGAGCCTGGAAAGCAATGATTCTATAGACCAGTGGCTTTCAACCTTCTTAATGCACGACCCTTTAATAAGTTCCTCATGTTGTGGTAACCGTCAACCATAAAATTATTTTCATTGCTACTTCATAAATGTAATTTTGCTACTCTTATGAATCATAATGTAAATATCTGATATTCAGGATGTATTTTCGTTGTTAAAAATTGAACATAACCCACAGGTTGAGAACCACTGCTATAGAACTTCTTTGGCAAATTTGTGATATTAAACATTCTATTTACTTTCCAGCTTATGATTTCAGAAACTTCAACTACATTTGTCCTAGTCTCTTTTTTTAAATTTCTCTTAATGAGTCTGGTACTATAGTCACTTGCAAACCAGTCCACACTAGTACCAGCAAGTAAATAGTTTCTACCCCTATCATGGTGAATAACTAGTTCCAGAAAGTGACAGTTGCTTCCCCATTAAACCTTTATATTGCTGTTATTATTTTGGCTGCTTGTCCTTCATTTTGATGAGGACCAATGACATCATGGGGTGATTTCTTGATTTGTGTATCAACTGGATTTAATTGAAGCCAAGTTGCAAAGTCAACAGTTTCACTCTTTCTTCTAGAGTCAGCAAAGTCCAGTGGCAAAACAATAGTCAGGATAATTGGAAATGGCCCTGAATGCAAAACTTAACAAGTGGACCACTAAATACCTGTAGTAAAACTTGTTTCCAGACTTCTGATGGCAAGATGGCAGGGTGAGGAAGGAATTCTCTGGAGTACTCCCAAATTCTCTTCCAAAGAAATTGAAAACCACCTCTGATCTAGGAGCATGGAAGCAGCTTACTAGTATAGTAGGAAAGGTCTGTCTCAGTAGGGTGGGAAGGGAGTGAGGTCCAAGAGCAGCAGTAGGTCCAAGCAGGGGGCCTGCAGCAAGTTTCCAATCCTGGGGTAATCCATCAGAAAGGCACTTTACTCCAATAAACCAGCAATACCTAAGGCAAGCCAGCAGTCTGTGCAGCACAGCAAGGTCCTGCTCTAGCAGCTCTGCTCCCAGAATAGGCCACCAGGAAGGCCTTAACTCCATTGCTGACCAGTAGTGAGGCCCTACCCTTAGGGCCCTCCAACAGAGAGGCCCTGTATCCATAGTAACACAGCAGCATGGCCTCATCTCTGGCACAGGCCAGCAACAATATCTCTCTTCTAGTACCAGTCAGTAGAAAGACTCTGTCTCCATAGCAACTTAATAACAAAGCCTCACTACTGGGGTAGGCCAGTAGGAAAACCCCACAACCAGGGGAAGCCAATAGGGAGGCCCTACCCCCCAGTAAAAGTCAGAAGAGAAATCTTCCCTCTAGTATAAGCAAGCAACTAGGCCCTGAAGTCCAGTGAAAACCAGCAGTGGAACCCTGAGTTTCAGCACAAAAAGTTTGGGCCAGTGCAGGACTCAGAACCTATCTGTCATATAAAAAGACCAAGTCATAAAATAGGCATAAAAAGAAATGAATAAAAAAGAAAAAATAGAACTCTATTATGGAAAGTTACTAAGGTGACAGTAAGAATCAACGCACAAACTTAGAAGAGGACAACAGTGTCAAAATGGATACACATGAAAGTCAGTAATCTCACACCCAAAAAGATCTCCTGGAAGAGCTTAAGAGGGATTTTAAAAAGAAGATTAAAGAAGTAAATGAAACACTGGGAAAAGAAATTAGAGCAATACATGAAAATCATGGAAAAAAAGATCAACAGCATGGAAAAAGATAAAAATTCACCAAAGTAAATAACTCCCCAAAAATAGAATTGGCAGAAGCAGAGCCAAGATGACAGAGTAAATGCAGGGACTCACCTGAGCTCTCCTCCAAAACCCTACAAATACCTTTTTAAAATGACTATAAACAAATTCTAGAGCAGCAGAACCCATAAAAGATGGTGTGAGACAAATTTCCAGGTGAAGACTATATACGAGGTCCACAGGAGAGGTCTGTTTCACCAGGCTAAGAGGAGAATGCCATCCAGTGCAGGTTGTGCCAACACAGAAGGGACACCAGCAACCCAGACCAGGCTTGGGGGCAACTGAATTTCTGGCTACTGTGGCAATTTCTGGACCTCTTGGCCCACAGACACCAGGGACAACTTAAAAGGTCAACAGGACAGGTATGTCATGTGAGGGTAGGAGTGGAACTCAGTCCAGCACAAGCCTCACCAGCATAGGCCAGTCTCAGCAGATTAGGAGCAGTCCATGAAACTTACTGAATCAGCAGTGGCAGTGGCAGCAGTTGCTTCCAGGGCTCCCAGGCCACAGATACTAAGGTGGTTAAACAACTGATCAGAAAGAGAATACAGGGGGCAGAGCCAAAATGGCAAAATAGAAGCACAAACTTGGCATGGGCTCTGGCTCCAAACAATTGCAATACCTGTAAAAAATGACTCTAAACAAATTTTAAACCTACAGAACCCACAAAGTGATAGAGAGAAACAAATCTCCCACTGAAGATAGCCATGCTGCAGGCCAAGCCCATTCTCCTGTGAGCCAAGCCTCACTTCCAGCCAATGGCCCCAACCAGGAGCTGCCAGAGCAGACTTCTGGAGAGTGAATAATCAGCAGCTGTGGCTGCTTCCAGACTTCTCAATTCATAAACACCAAAGATAGATCTGGTTGCTGCCCCCAGAACAAGAAGCAGGTTGCAGTGTGGCAGCTGTGCAGTGTGGCTGCCTCAGGAGCTCCTGGCCTGCAGAATGTAGAGGGACCAAACAACCATTCAGACGGTAATCACTCTTGCATTAACCTGTTTGGATCTGGATCATGGTCTTGGGTTGTGGTCCTGGGGTGTGTGATCAGTGAGCCAGAGCTTGTGGGGGCTGTAGAGATGGCACTCTCCTAAAAGCACCATCAGCTGCAAAAACCCAAGCAATTTGGGACAAAGCTCTCCCCATTATGGAAGCAGAGTTCTACATGGCAAGGAGCTCACGGGTCAAGTAATTGGCTGGCAAGATGAGCAAGCACAGGAAGCACAAACAGATGATAGAATCCTTCTTGGGGGACAAAAAGGATCAAGGCATGAGGTGAGAGGAAGACAGTGAAGTCAGAACTCCTGCATTATGAGAAATCAAGATACTATAAAACAGATCCAAACAAATTAAAAAATAGAAGGCAATGTGAAATATCTCATTGGAAATACCACTGACCTGGAGAATAGATGCAGGAAAGATAATTTAAAAATTATTGGACTACCATGATTAAAAAAAGAACGTACACACCATCCTTCAAGAAATTCTCAAGCAAAATTGCCCTGATATTCTGGAACCAAAGAGCAAAATAGAAATTGAAAGAATTCACCAATTGCCTCTTGAAAAAAATCCCCAAAAGAAAACTCATAGGAATATTACAGCCAAATTCCAGAGTTCCCAGGTGAAGGAGAAAATACTGCAAGCAGTCAGGAAGGAGCAATTTGAGTATTGTGAAAACACAATCAGGATAACACAAGTTCTAGCAGCTTCTACATTAAGGGATCAAAGGGCTTGGAATATGATATTCTGAAGGTCAAAGGAGGCAGGACTAAAACCAAGAGTCACCACCCAGGAAAACCAAGTATAATGCTTCAGGGGAAAATATGGTCATTCAATGAAATAGAGGATTTTCAAGAATTCATGATGAAAAAAAAAATCAGAGCTGAACAGGAAATTTGACTTTCAAATACACAAAGCAAGAGAAACGTGAGAAGGTAAACAGGAAAAAGAAATCATAAGGAACTTACTAAAGTTGAACTATTCACATTCCTACATGGAAAAACACTAAGTGTAAGTCATAAGACTTTTCTCAGTATGAGGATAGTCAAAGGAATATGTATGTATATGTGTATATATACATATATATGTATGTATAGGAGTGTATAAGTGTCACCATATGTATATTCATGTATACATAGACAGAGGGCAAAGGATGAGTTGAATATGAAGGAATGGTATCAAAAAAATTAAATTAAGAGGTGAGAGAAGAATTTATTGGGAGAAGGAGAAAGAGAGAGATAGATTAGGGTAAAATATTTCATATAAAAGAGGTAAGAAAAAACTATTACTATGGAGGGGAAGAGCAGGAAGGTGAAAGGGACCGAGACATCCTTACTCTCATTGAATTTGACTTAAGGAGGGAATACATACACACTCAGTTGGGTATCTTACCCTATAGGAAAAGAGGGAGAGTAGGGGATAAGAGAGGGGTGATAGAGGGGAGGGCAGATTGGGGGAGAGGGTAGTTAGAAGTAAATATTTTTTAAACAGGATAAGGTCAAAAGAGAAAATTAGAATAAGAGGAGAGTGGGACAGGATGGAGGGAAATATAGTTTTTCTTTCACAATATAACAATTATGGAAATGATGTGGGTAACTATACATGTACAACTTATATTGAATTGTCTATCTTCCCATTGGGGGTAGATGAGGAGGGAAGAAGGGAAAAATCTGGAACTCAAAGTTTCAAAATCAAATGTTAAAATAAAGAAGGACTGTGTTGCTTTACCCACACTCAGATCTGGGTTTCAGTCTTGAGTGGTGGTCCCAGGGCCAAGAGTTGGTGACTGCAGTGGAAGGGGACCCTTCTCACAGTTCTGGGACAGAAAAGAGTGCTTGTGATAGCTCACAGACAAGAGCACAGGCCAGGAGAGTAGAAAACATCTCTTATTAGATGATACCACCTTGGAAGAACTGAAAACTTATAGGTCCCTAAAAGTGTCTCTGAAAAAAGCTTCACAAAACCCCTGAAGTTTGGGACAGTTTGCGCTCCACTCTGGAAGCAAAACCCTACTTTAACAAAGAGTTAAAAGTCAAGTAATAGCCTGGGGAAAAGAGTAAACAATAGGAAAAAAAACTTCTGATTATCAAAAGTTATTATGATGACAAGGAAGATTAAAATACACACTCAGAAGAAGATAGCAAAGTCAAAGCTCCTCCATCCAAAACCTCCAAGAAAAATATGAATTGGTATCAGGCTATGGAAGAACTCAAAACAGATTTTGAAAATCAAGGAAGAGAGGTAAAGGAAAAATTGGGAAGAGAATTGAGAGTGATGCTAGAAAACCATGAGAAAAGAGTTGACAATTTGGTGGAGACACAAAAAATGGTGAAGAAAATAACACTTTAGGGGCAGCTAGGTGGCGCAGTGAATAGAGCACCGGCCCTGGAGTCAGGAGTACCTGAGTTCAAATCCGGCCTCAGACACTTAACACAAAAAAACTAGCCGTGTGACCTTGGGCAAGTTACTTAACCCCAACTGCCCTCCAAAAAGCAAAAAAAAAAAAAAAAAGAAAAAAGAAAAAAAAAAGAAAATAACACTTTAAAAATAGACCAACCCAAATGGCAAAAGAAGTCCAAAAAAGCCAATGAAAAGGAGAATATCTTTAAAAGCAGAATTGGCCAAATGGAAAAGAAAATCCAAAAGTTCACTGAAGAAAATAATTCTCTCAAAATTAGAATGAAACAAATGGAAGCTAATGACTTTATGAGAAGCCAAGAAGAATAAAACAAAGTCAAAAGAATTAAAAAATACAAGACAATGTTAAATTTCTCATTGGAAAACCAATTGATCTGAAAAATAGATCCAGGAGAAATCATTTAAAATTATTGGACTACCAGAAAGCCATCACTAAAAAAAAGAGCCTAGGCATCATCTTTCAAGAAATTATCAGGGAAAATTTCCCTAATATTCTAGATCCAGGGGGTTAAATAGAAATTGAAAGAATCCACTGATCACTTCCTGAAAGAGATCCCAAAATGAAAACTCTAAGGAATATTACAGCCAAATTTAAGAGTTCCTAGGTCAAAGAGAAACTTGCAAGTAGCCAGAAGGAAACAATTCAAGTATTGTTGAACCACAGTTAGGATAACACAAGATTTAGCAGCTTCTACATTAAAGGACTGAAGAGCTTGGAACATGATATTCTGGAAGGCAAAGCACTAGGATTACAACCAAGAATCACTTCCCGGCAAAACTGAGTATATAATTCATGAGGGGGCAAAAAAGACATTCAGTGAGATAGAGGACTTTCAGGCATTCTTGATGAAAAGACCTGAGTTGGATAGAACATTCAAATACAAAACTCAAAAGAGGCATAAAAAAGTGAACAGGAAAGGGAAAGCATAAGGGATTTATTAGTTAAATTGTTTATATTTCTACATGGGAAGAGGATATTTGTAAACCACAAGATCTTTCTCATTTTCAGAGTAGTTTGAAGGAGTATATATAGACAGAAGACACAGGTGTGAGCTGAGTATGAAAGGAAGATAGCTAAAAAATAAAATTAAGGTATGAGAGAGAGAGGAACGTACTGGGAGGAGAAAGGGAGAGGTGGAATAGGGTGAATTATCTCACTCAAAAGAGGCAATAAAAATCTTTTACAATGGAAGGGAATGAGGGGAAGTGAAAGAGAGTAAGTGAACCTTTCTTTCATCAGAATTGACTCAAAGAGGGAATAAGATTCATAGGCAATGGGGTATAAAAATCTATCATAACCTATACGAAATTAAAAGCAGAAGGAGATAAGAGAAGTGGGAGGTGATAGAAGGGAGGGCCAATTAGGGGAAGGTGTAGTCAGAAGCAAAACACTTTCAAGGAGAGATAGGGTGAAAGGAGAAGGAGAATTTCTAAACAGGGGTGGGGTGAATAGGATGGAGGGAAATAATTAGCAACAGTAAGTGTGAAAAAAATTGAAACAAGTTTCTCTAATAATGGTCTCATATCTCCAAAATATAGAGAACTGTGTCACATTTATAAAAATGAGTCATTCCCTAATTAATAAATGATCAAAAGTTATAATCAGTTTTCAGATGAAATAATTAAAGCTGTCTATAGTCATATGAAAAGGTATTCTAATTCAGTATTCACTGGAGAAATCTAAATTAATTTAAGAATTATTGCACTTCCTGAAACCCAAGATGAGGGGAAAAAAAGCCTGGACAACATCTTTCAGAAAATTATCAAGGAAAACTGCCTGATATATTAGAACCAGAGGGAAAAATAGACATTGAAAGAATTCATTGATCCCCACCTGAAAGATCTTCCAAGATGATAACTCCCAGTTACATCATAGCCAAATTCCAGATCAAGGAGAAAGCACTGCAAGCAGACAAAAAGAAGTAATTCAAATATGGAGCTATAAGCAGGATTACAAATGATTTGGCAACTTCCACATTTAGGAGCTGGAGGACTTGAAATATAATCTACTGGAAGGCAAAGGAGTTAGAATTAGAACCAAGAATCACTTACCCAGAAACACTGAATATAATCCTTCGGGAGAAAATAAATATTCAACAAAACAGAGAACTTTCAAACATTCCTAATTAAGGTCCATAACTGAATAAAAAATATGCATTCCAAATGTGACTCAGCAGGACATGAAAAGGTAAAAAAAGAAATGAGAAAAAATAACATATTCAAAAAGATTAAACTGTTCATATTTCTATATAGCAAGACAATATTTGTAGCTTGAGAACTTTATTACAATAAGGACTATTAGAAGGAGCATACATAAAGGGTGTGGATATAAGGTGACTTTGATAGGATGATGCCCCCCCAAAAAACAAAATAAAAAACTGATTAAAAAAAGATTGCACTGGAAGAAGAAAGAGAGGGAGAGATAGAATGGGGGTAAATTATCCCACATAAAAGAGGCATGAAAGGACTATTATAATGGAGGGGAAGAGGCAAAGTTTAAAGCTTACTCTCATCAGAATTGGCTCAAAGAGGGCATAACAAACACACTCAGTTGGATACAAGCAATCTATCTTACCTTACAAGGAAGCCTCTTTAGGGGTGGATATAATAGAAGGGAGGAATTAATTTTTTAAAAGATGCGTCAGGGGAGGTGGTTATCAGAAGTGAAACACTTTTGAGGAGGTACAGGGTAGGAGTGAGAGAGGGAGAAAGAGAGAGAGAAGGAATGAGAGAAGAACAAGAGGAAAATAGCATGGAGAGATAGACACAGTTATAACTATTAAAATTAATGGGATTAACTTATCCATAAAATGGAAGCAGATAGCAAAATGGATTAAAAACCAGAATCCTACAATATGCTATTTACAAGAAACATAGTTGAAGCTGAGATACACACACAAAGTAAAGGTAAGGGGCTGGAGCAGAATCTATTTTGCTTCAGATGAAGCAAAGAAAGCAGGGGTGGTAATTATGATCTCAGACAAAAACCAAAAGTACATCTAATTTTAAAGGATATGGAAGGAAAGCATATCTTACTGAAAGGTGTCATAGACAATGAAGTAATATCCATACTAAACATATATGCACCAGATAGTGGAGCATTTAAATTTTTGAAGAAGGTGAATGAGTTACCGGAGGAAATAGCCAACAAACCTATACTAGTGGGGGACCTCAACTTTTTCCTCTCAGAAATGGATAAATTTAGCCAGAAAACAAATATGAAGAAAAGTTAAGGAGGTGAATAAAATTGTGGAAAAGTTAGATATGGTAGATCTCTGAAGAAAATTTAATGGGAATTGAAAGAAATATACCTTTTCTTAGGAATATATGGCACCTTCATGAAAATTGACCACATATTAAGACATAAAAATCTCACAACCAAATGTGGAAAATGGAATGATTCGTCTTTTTCAGATCATAATGCAATAAAAATTCCATTCAATAACGGGCAATGGAAAGAGATTAAAAATTAATTAGAAAGAAAATAATATAATTCTAAAAAAAATAGGTGGGTCAAAGAATAAGCCATAGAAACTATCGATAATTTCATTAAAGAAAATGGTGACAATGAAATGCCATACCAAAATTTATGGGACGCAACCAAAGCAGTACTTAGGGGAACATTTATATCTCTAATTACTTACATCAATAAAATAGAGAAAGAGCACATTGATAAATTGAGCATGCAACTAAAAATAAAAACTAAAAAAAGAACAAATTAAAAAATCTCCAGTTGGATCACCAAATTGAAAATCCCAAAAATCAAAGGAGAGAGTAATACAATTGAAAGTAAAACATAGTCCTTTCCCAGTAAGTCTTGGGAATTTTAACTCAGTTGGCCTGTACTCAAGGTTTAGGAGGTCAAAGATTTCTACTGTCTCTGATTCTGAGGGAGAGTTCAGATTTCTTCTCAATATATATTAATTCCTATGATGCTTTGCCATAAATGAATTCAAAAGGTATTCTTCTGTACTTTAGTTTGGATCATTACTTATTCCTAATAAAACCTGGTTTATTAGTTTTACATAAAATACATATTTAAATTTTGTGCTTA
>CM053593.1:195636903-195653865 GCA_028646575.1 Pseudocheirus occidentalis
CCTGTATTTAATTGCTGCTCCTCCCAGTGGGAGTGGGTGACAGGGGAGGAATTGCAAGAATCTAGTATTTAAAGCTATACAATCAAATGCAACTGGGAAATAATATATGCAGGGACGGGGGCAGGGAGCTCCTCCCTGCCCTGCTAGAAAGCTAGAGGGGTGTTGGAGGAGGGCATAAAAGGGAACAGATTGTGGGAGGGGTCTTACAGTGGGATCAATATTCTGGGCTGGCGGGTAGGAGCAAATAGGGGAGAAAATTTGTAACTCAAAACCTTGTGGAAGTAAATGATGTAGCCAAGAAAATAAATTAAAATTTAAAATATATATATATTATATGTGTATACATATATGTGCATACGTAAGTGTGCATGCATATACATATGTGTGCACGCATAAGTCATATTCTTCAATTTAAGTCCTTTGCCTATCAGGAGGTGATTCATCAGACATCTGGAATTGTGTCATTACTATGATCAGAGCTCAAAAGTCTTTCCCGTTTGTTTTTACAATATTGCTGCTATTGTGTATACAAATTTCTCCTGGTTCCTTTTCACTTTATTCTGCAGTCTTCCCAGGTTTCTCTGAAAACATCGCATTCATAATTTCTGATAGCATCATAATATTCTATTACATTTCTGTACCATAACTTGTTCAGTCATTCTCCAGTTCTTGTGTGCTCCCTCATATTCCTATTCCTTGACATTCTCAAAAGAGCTCCAAATATTTTGTACATCCTTATTACAGTTTGTTTTACTTGAGACTCATACCTCCTTTAACCTAGGGTCCCTCATATTTCCCTTTCTACTCTATTCCTATTTTCCTATTGAATGAAATGTATTTCTATATCTAATTGTGTGTGTGTGTATTCTTCCCTCTTTTGCCCAGTTCAGATGACAGTGAGGTTAGAATGGCAGTTGTTCCTCCCTTTTTCCTTCCTTTCCACTTCCTCCTGCACCCTGATTTTGTAAAATAATTTTTGAACCTTCCTTTCTCTTCTTTCTCCCTTCCCCTTCCTTTCCATTCTTCTTTTAAGATTATCAAGATATAACAGAGCCATTCTGAAGCCTTTCCAATTGGTCTCCCTCTATGATCCTCTGAACAGGGTTCAGAGGGGAAGCATCTTCTAATAGTAGAGTGCTGGCAATTTATCCTTGTTTAGTCACTTATTTGTTCACCTTTACTTTTTATGGTTTTTTTTAATGCCTGTGTTTAAATTTCTAAGTCTCTGGTCTTTTTGAAAGTGTTGTATTTCATTAAAAGTCTACTCCCTACCTGTGTCCTCTCCCCATATAATTGTATTTAGTTTTTCTAGGTAAACTATTCTTGGCAATACACCTATCTTTTGTCATCTGGAATATTTTATTCCAAATCCTCTGCTCCCTCTTAGTGGCGGCTGCTAAGTTATATGTGGTTCTGATTGTGCCTCCTTGGGGTTTGGATTCTTTCTTTCAGTCATTTGCAGTATTTTTTCTCTCACATAGAAATGTAGGAATTGGGGTATAATGTTCTTGAAAGTTTTAATCTTGGGGTTTCTTAGAGAAGTGACTGGTAAATTCTATTTCCACTTTGCCTTGTGGTTCTGAGAAATTTTGTTAGTTTTTTTAAAAGAATTCTTCAAATATGATGTTTGTTTTTCTTGGTCGTGACTTTCAGATAGTTCAGTGGCTTTTTTCCCTCTTCAATCTGTTTTTAAGGTCAGTTGTTTTTTTTTGTCATGACCCACTGTACTTTTTCCTTCTTATATAGTCTTTCGATTATGGAAAATATCTGATCATGTAAAACATTTCTTTTCCTGTGTCATCAGCTTCTATTTGGTCTAATCTAAGTTTCAGGGAGCTTGTCTGTTGAGTAAGGTTTGACCTCTTGTGCCAAGTCATTAATTCCTTTTCTAATTCCTTCCTCATAACTCTCATTTCAGCCAGGGCAGCTAGGTAACACAGATAGCATAGGGCTTGGAGTCAGGAAGAACTGAGTTGAGATTCATTAGTCGTTGGATAGGGTTTTTTGTTGTTGTTGTTTTCTTAAGTATTATATTGTTTTAGGACATCGGGGACAGCTCAGGCTAGGTACCTGTACAAACTTTCAATGCTTCCAAATTAATCAGTTGGAAGGAAAAATATGATGGATGCTCTGCTCTGACCTTTGCAAGTTCCATACCTGCATTTAGGTCTGAGCAACAGTAGACTTCATCTGGACTCAGCCACTATCTTTCTGCCCTAGTTTTCCTTCACAGGCTTCAGATTGAACTAGAAGCTGCAAGTGAGAGCTTGTTCTGCTTCTGTGGTCAGAGTCACACTATTTCTGAACTTCTTCCTTGTTCAATGCATAGGATAGGGCCCTTGATCACTATTTGCCCTTTTTATGCTATCGCTAGGTGTTAGTCCCTTCCTCAATCTGCCTGGGATCTGTCACTCAGAACTGAGTGGTGAGCAACAAAGCTAGCTTACTGTTTAGATACAAAGCTGACTCCCTATATAAGGTCATGATGCCCTTCTAAAGTTCTGGGACCTCCTCTTGCTCTGGCTCACAATTTTCAACCACATATTCTATTTATTTAGCACAGCATGTTCCTGGTCAAACCAGTTTCCCAGTGTTTTTATACATCTCTATCTCTCTGTGCTGACCTGGGCTCGAAAAATATTGCTTACTGTAATTTTCACTGTGATTTTCCTTTCCCCATCCGTATTCGATCTGGCACATTTTCTAGTTCTCTTACTAGGAGTCGTGGTATGGGAAACCAAGCTATACTTTCTGCTACTCCACTGTATTGGCTCCACCTTGCCACTCTTTTGAAATTGTATGAGCACCAGTGAGCTATAAGTTACTTATTGTTCAGTTATGTTGAACTCTTCATAACCCCACTTGGGTTTTTCTTGGCAAAAATACTAGTGGTTTGCCATTTCCTTCTCCAGCTCATTTGACAGATAAGGAAACTGAGACAAATAGGGTAGGTAACTTTCCCAGGGTCACACAGCTAGTGTCTAAGGTCTGATTTGCACTTATGACCATGAGTTTTCCTGACTCCAGGCCCCATATTCTGTCTACTGGGCTACCTAACTGTGAGATGGGTGGTACAGTGAATAGAGCACAGGGTCTGGAGTTAGGAAGCAATGAGCTCAAATCCAGCCCCAGAAGCTTACCAGCATATTTTTGAGAACATTGCTATACTAATAGATAATAAGGATGCTGAAGATGTAGTTTGCTTAGATTTTAACAAAACTTGGATGAACTGTCTCATATTATTGAGAATATGGAAAGATATGGATTAGAAAATAATGCAATCAGATTAATTTAGAACTGATCAAATAGCTGGACTCAAAGTGTAGATATTTACAGTTTAATGTCAATATGCTTAAGGTGCAAATGGCATGCTTGTCAGACTTTCAGATAACACAAACTTGAAAGGAATATATCTATACATTGGACCATAGAGTCAGGATCCAAAATACAAGCTAGAACAATTGCCACACTTTAAATTATATGGTGTCACAAACTATCTCACTAGTTGAATCCACATAGATCAAATTCCAATGGGGTTAAATGAGCCTTACCCATAAGTCTAGAAAATTAACTTCACAAATACAATAGGGATAGCCATTCTATAAAAGATCAGGGGGTGTTCATGAAATAAAATTTCAACATGAATAATCAGTGTTATATGGAAGACAAAAAAGCCAGTGCCAGCTTGGACTAGAGTAATGACATAGCTGCCAGGAAATAACAGGAAGATAATAGTCCTCATCAGACCTAGAGTAATGTGTTCAGTTCTGAGAGCCATGGTTTAAAGATCACTAAAAAGCTTGAGAGCATCCATAATGGGACAGAGAGAACAATATAAGATCTTGAGTCCACATAATATGAAGATCAATTGAAGGAATTACGTATGTTTAACTTGGAGAATATATGTCTCAGGGCTACATGAGCACTGCTTTCAAGTATTTAAAGGTGCCTCTTGTGAAAGAAGGAGGACACTTATTCTATAAGGTTACAGATGGCAGAAGCAAGAATTGGTGGACTTAGAAAGAGGCAAATTTATGCCTGATATGAAAGATGCATTGATACTTGGAGCTGTGCTAAAGTATAATGGGCTCAGAGAAGTGGTGAGTTCCTCTTCATTGGTGGTCTGAAAGCAGAGGCCAGATGATTACTGGGTATATCATAGTCTGGATTCTTTTCATATAGGCATTGCATGAGATGATTGCTGAGGTCCCTTCCAACTACTAAAAATTTTAACCATGTGAAAAAACAGTAGCCAGTCAGAAAATTGGAATATTTGGGATATTGCCCCAATTCTGCCACTAACTAAATGACATTGGTTGAGACATATCTTTCCTGAGATTTAGAGTTTCTATAAAATGAAAGGGTTAGATTAGATGATTTCTAAGATTTCTTTTATTTCTAAATCAGTGAAATTCCAATTTTCTATTTATAAATTAATTGACTGGCTAATTCAAACATCAATTACTCAATGATTTGTAGAATATTAGAGTCTTCATCCATCTGGTTTGTGTATTTTCCAAAACAGATAACAATGTTCTAGAATGGTGAAATGAATTGCCCACAGTTATTTAGCAGCAGAGCTAGAATTCCACAGAACCAGAGTCTGCTGGCTCAAGTCCAATATTCTTTTCACTTCAATATGTTGATTTGTCTGATTTTTTTCCTTTTTCTCTGACGTCCTATGGTTACCACCCGTGTATATGTAGGATCAATACAACATTCTTTCTTTGATTATATTCTATGGCTCAAACATGTTCTAGTTCTAAATAATCTGCCCCAATTTTGCTACATGAGATTTTACTGTACGAACTGACAAGTAGATGATGCTAATCTTGGATGACTTGAAAATCCAGCACCCTCCACCCTCACAAAACTGCAATATACCTTGGAATCTCTTCAATATCATCATCATTCCAGGGACACAACACATCGTCTTCAAGTCTATGGAAATGGGCTCTGGCTCCTGGAATTTTATATTCTCAGTCCTAAGAAGAAACAGTTTCTCATGATTTTTCTGATTTTTCATAGATCAATGCAATCTACTCTCCCACCTTCTTGCTATCTCCTTCCAGATTCAGCCATACATCTAACAGTCATGTACTCTGAACAAAAGCAGAATGAGGACTTACCTTCTCAAGATGTCTTTAACATTCTGGAGGGGAGAGGAAGACAAAGGATGGTGAGTGGAAAACATATCAATCGTGTTGCAGCAAGACAAATAGGGTTAAGTCTATCTCAAAAGCTTTCAAAATTTCCTGAAAGGTGAGATCCTGATGCATAGAAACAAGGGAGGCTATAAAAGTTACTTCTATGAGTTTTTCTACACAAGGATATTCTAATTTCTTACTCCTTCCTTGTCCTTCCATGATATGTGAACCAGTTCCACTACATTGGGATAGTGCTAGTCTTCTTCTGGGCAAACAGGCAACTTCCTATGACTCTAGATCAGTGAACATAGCTTCTGGGGAAGAGGGGGAGAATGGCACTTCTCTTAACAGGAATCGATGGCTTTCTAAGGGTCACAACTCTAAGAGGCATATTAATCAGGGAACATCAGAGATCTAGACTGGGTCAAGCTATTAATAAGTATTAATAAGTCTGAAAACATCATTCTCCTGCTCAAAAATTTAAATGATTTTGTATTGTTTATGGAATTTAATAGGAATTTAAGGCCTTTCTTAATTGATTTTAATGCAACCTGCTAGCGTTATTTAGTATTACTCTTTTTTAAAATTTACTTTGTAGTTCCGTTAAACTAGAATAGACTTACTTCTCTATTCTGTTCTCTCCTGTCTCGATAGATTCACAATGCCACATACCCCAGGAACTGGAATGTATTCTCAGCATATTTCTGCACTTTAAAGTCTTTTCTAAAGGAAAAGACTCAGCTCAGTAGCTACCTCCATAATCAACACCATTATCACCTACATTTATGTGGCATTTTACAAACATTTATAAAGTTATTATACCTGGTTGACAGTTGAGGAAAGTGAGACACACGCACATGCACACACACACACACACACACAACTTGGTTGTTGTTCAGTCATGTCTGCTTCTTTGTGATCTCATTTGGGGTTTTTGTGGCAAATATACTGGAATGATTTGCCATTTCCTTCTCTAGATCATTTTACACGTGTACAAAACTGAAGCAAATAGAATTAGGTGACACGCACAGGGCTATATAGCTAGTGTCTGAGGCCAGACTTGAACTGAGCTAATCCTGACTCCAGAGATGGCACTTTATCTACTGTGTCACCTTGCTGCCCAATCACACAGCAAATATCAAACCTAGAACCCAAACTCAGATCTTCAGACTACACTACAAGTGTTCTTTTTAACAGATTCTTCCAAGTCATGTGAAAGAACGAATGCTACAACATCTGTCAGTCTCTGGGTACGTTTGTAAGAACTTCCTGCAATATAAATTTACTCCTGAATAACTCAATAAGTTCATTCTTTTGTGAATAGCACAATTCTGGCTGTCCCTGAGAGCATTTTTCTCCTCAGAAGACACAGATTCTTGAACATCTGACTTGAGCTAAGTCAGTTTTCCTCAAAATTTACTTGGTCCCATATTATAGGGGATCTCCATAGAAATATCATAGTTCAAAAGTGACAGTTTACAGTTGTGTCTTTTGCTCTTCCCATACTTAGTAATGTCATAATTGACAAATAATTCTCTCTGGCTGAATGAATGGGGTTACAGCAAAAGAATGTGCAAGTCAGCAGAGAGGGTGACTTCCTAACACGAAGCATTTTTATTCAAGGATATGATCCTTTTGGAGTTTTCCATCATCAAGTAGGTGAAAAAGTCAATTAGTATTTCATCATGTCTAAGAGGCAGGACTGAGGAGGTAATTTGACTAGAGTCATGTGACTTGGTTTGACTGGAAGTAATAGGGATTTTTTGAGTTTTGACCACTGGATTTCAATTTTAATTTTGATAGCAATGATTTTTGTAGCATATACATTACATTATTGCTAAGAATTGTATTTTCTTTGTGCAGAAATAATTTATGATATAGGTATGTATGGTCATTAGCTAAGCTCTACTATAGTTCATATAATCATGGCTTTTGTTAAGTAAATCTTTTTAGAGCAAAAACGTGCAGTTGTTTTCTGTAATAAGCTTTACAGTTGTGCTAAGACCAAAGGCAAAATATCTCAGGAGTTCTGACTATCTGATTTATTTTGGTACAGAAGACTCAATAACTGGTAAAAGCAAGCCAAGTTCCTTTTTTAGGAATAACATTAATAGTCTACAGCAAGTTGAAAGTAATATCTCTTTCATTAAGTTTTCTTCAAAATAGATTTCTCCTTTTTTCCTCTCATATTCTTCCGTGAATCATACTTATCTGTCTATATTCAAAAAGCTTTTACTGAACATGTATTAGACACTATGATAGGGCTCCTAGAATATGATGAAAAAAATAAAATGTTTCCTGCCCTTAAAATGTTTACATTCTTCTAGAGGTGTACTATATATGTGTACATACACACATATGCATGCATACATATATACATACATATGTGTAAGTCCAAAAATGGAAATAAAGTAAATTCAAAGCAGTTTGGGGGGAGAGTGAGAACACTAACATCTAGTGGCATCAGGAAATGCCACTTGATGGAGGTACTATTTGAGCTAATCCTTGAATGGAGCTAAAGGTTGCAAGGAAAAGGAGGCAAAGGGAGGACACATTGTCAATTTTAATGAAGCTTGTGCAAAGATAGGAGATAAAATGACACAAATGGAAAACAGAAAATAGACCTTAGTTTAGTGGGGTTAAAGATCAGAAAGGAGAGAGTAATATTTGATAAATTTAGGGAAAAGAATCTAAAGTCAGATTGTGAAAGGTGCCAATTATCTAACAAAAGAGTTTGCATTTTATTCTAGATACAACAGGAAGCCACTAAAAGTTTTTGGCCAAAAGAGTGACATGGTCGGATCTGTACTTTAGAAATAACAATTTTAAAGCTACAAACACTGAATTGAATAAAGGAGAGACTGGGTGAAGGGAGACCAATTAGGAGGTTACTGCAATGGTCTAGGAAGAAAGTGATAAGGACCTGTGTGAATGAAAAAAGGGGAAAGATGCAAAAGATGTTATGGAAATTGAACATATAAGACATGGCAACTGATAGAATGTGCAGAATGAGAAAGATTGAGGACTTGAGGATAACTTCGTGGTCAACTTCCACAAGAGAGATGAATGATGTAGATTTGGGAGTCATCTACACAGGGATGGTAGTTGGACCTCTGAGTTTACCTAGTGAAGAGAGCATGAAGAAACAAGGGAGCCCAGGACAGAATCTTTATGGATGCTGATGTATGGGCTTGGGATGCAGGTGATGATTGAGAAAAAAAAAAAGATTTAGGGGCAGCTAGGTGGCGCATTAGCCCTGGAGTCAGAAGGACCTGAGTGCAAATCCAGCCTCAGACCCTTAACACTTACTAGCTGTGTGATCTAGGGCAAGTCACTTAACCCCAATTGCCCTGCCTTCAACCCTCCAAAAAAGTTGAAAAAAAAAGATTTCAGTAGTCAGACATCTAGTATAAGATCAGGAGATCAAGGTTATCTTGAGAACCCAAACAAGAGAGAGTGTTTATAAAGAGGGGGTGATTACCAGTATCATACACTCCAAAGAAATCAAAGTAGACCAAGGATTGGAAAAAGGCCATTTGATTTAATAATTAAGAAATTATTACCACAAAGCAATAGAGAATGAATGCTAAAAATTATAAAGAAAATGTTTATCCCCAAAGGAGAGATGTGGAACATCCTATCTTTCTCCTTTTCAGAATTTAGGGGTCCACAGTTGTATATTGCACACATTTTTTCATGTATTGCTTAGTTTAGCATTTTTTTCCTTCTTTAAAAAAGTCTTTGTTATAATGAATTACTCTTTGGGAAAGCGGAAATGAAGGGATACTGGTAGGGAGTTAGGTGATATAAAACAAAGGATATCATAAAACATATTTTTTGGAAAATAAATTATGTACAGTCTTGGAGGGAGCTGTTTCAGTTGAATGGTGAAGTCAGAAGCCAGATTGCAAGGAACTGCAATGTCATGAAATATGAAATATAAGGAATTGGAGTCAAGGAATTTCGATAGTGTTTTTCTAGGAGACTGAGTAGAAGAGATATCTTAAGAGATATATATTAAGAGAGATATTTGATGATAGCTTCAGAAGTTGGCAGAATCATGTGAAGTTTTTTTTTAAGGAATAGATTAGATCAGGAGGAATGGGCAACAGACAGGGTGATATTGAACAGAGATTAAGAAATAGATACAAGGCATAATTGAAGTTCAGTGTCCCTGGAGATTATAGGCAGGGATGGGATTGAGAGAACAAGTGTAGATAGGCATTGGCAAGGATAAGGACCAACTCTTCCTCAGACATCACAGCAAATGAAAAGTCAATGAGGGCTAAAGTAGAGAGAATACAAATTAGAGAGAAAAAAGAGCTCCCAACGTATAATCTCAAGTTGCTTGATAACTTACGAAATGAAATCCCAAGGTTTTAACATGCATGATTGAGAATATTGAAATAAAAAAGGATTCTCATATCTTGGGGAAAGAAAATGGATTCTTTTTTTAACTTTCGGAATTTAAGGTACTGATGAGACAATGAGGTGAAGAAATCTTTTGAACAGTTAGAGATGAAGCCTGGCAATAAAGATTTGGAAATCATCTGCACAGAGGTGATTTATTGAAATCCTGGGAGTAAATAAGTTGTCTGTAGAGAAAGAAGACAGCAAAGGAATGCATCTTGGGAAACACAAATCTTAAGGGTGTTTGAAAATCAGGCAGAGAATATGATGATAGGAGAGGGAGGAGGACGATAAAGATAGTGTGATATTTTTGAAGACTAAAATGGGGGAGGAAAACGGTTAATAGAGTCAAAAGGTGATTCAAGGAAGAGAAGGACTGAAGAGTCCTCACATAGGCAAATTGTGGCTAAAGTATCCTATAAGGCCAGATCTCTGGACCAGAACAGATCAAGTGGCAAACATAAGAGTGGTAGAGGTTAATGAAATCATAATGACACACTTACTGGAACAGCTAAGACTGTGTCATCTATAATACTGGTTGTGTTGTCATGGTGACATGCCCATCACTGCTTAATGATGGGCCAAGTACTGAGATTTGTGGATATTTATAGTGGAATTGAAAATAGCCTCTAATCCATCCTCTCTTCTTCCCCCTTTAGTCTCCTCACCTAAGTGCCCACTGCTGCAACTACTTCTTTTCTGCTTCCTCTTTGCTCCGTATCTTATTTGCCCACCCAGTCTGATATGACTGGAGACTATACCCCTCTGTTTGACATCTGCAGATATTGTAGCCTAATATGGAAAAAAGAAGTAGACTTAAGTTGTAAAATAAGAAAATCAGACCAGTCATGAAGAACTTCCTCAGAACAAGGCATGCTAGCTGTGGAACGGATGATGAGACCCTATGGCAGAATTCATTTATCTGATATAAAGTAGGGATTGTTGGTATCGATTTGGGGATTTTTGTGATGTTTTAGTGGGCAGTGTAGTAGAGTATAAATGTCATTGTACACCTTGTTTCTAGTCCTGGGTCTGCCCTTAATTGTCTGAGTGACCATAGATAAGTTACTTTTCCTTCTGGAACTTAATTTCTTTATTTAGGAAAAGAGAGGTTTACTGAATGAAAATCCTTTCTGAGTTTAGAATTTCTTTATGTATTTATCCCATTGACTGGGTGTCAGTCACTGAAGTCTACATTTTAAGAACTACAACTTTTTTGTGAGTTTTGTGGAGTAAAATATGACACTTAACACTTTATAGAGAATAGATCATATCACCATATCTTTGTTCCTTTTAGCCCTATGACCCTATATTAATGCTTCACTATCCTACTCCTCCCTCAGACTCTTTCTAGAATTCACCTCTTGTAGGTCCCAAGCTGTGCACTGACTACATTTCTCCAACTCCTCAATTAAATTTCTCAGGGTACGACTCTGCTGAGCCAGTTTGACTTTGCTCTCCCTCAGTTTTTGTATGGTCACTCTCTCTTCCTCTTCTAGTCTCCGCAGCTGCTGCTGCTCCTCCTGAACTAGAAATCCATGCTGTTTCTGAAACTCCAACATGAAGCGCTGTCTCCATAGGTCCACCTTTTCCTGTAGGAACAAAAATGATAGAGGGTAAGCAATTACTGTGTGCTCAAGGATATGTATAAGACTGAATACACTCCAACCACAACCACATAGATGATAAAATGATGAGCTCAACTGAACTGAGAGGAAAGATAAAAGGAGATAATCTTTGTCAACTTGATTAAGAAAAAGCTAAGTTATGCTTTCAAATAAGAGCCTTCAATTTTCAAAACAAGAAGTAATAAGGGGTAATCATATGATCTCCATCTCTAATGAGGAGAGAATGAGAAATAAGAAATATAAACTATAGCATGAGGACAAGAAGAATTTTATGAGTCATTGATTTTGTAATAGGTGACAAGAGGAGATTGAGAGTGGATATCTTTCAGAGGCAAAGAAATCCGAGTATTATTTCCTATGTGACTTGGATATTTTAGAGATGAGTTAGCCCAGAGCAAAATATACAAGTATGACTTTTTACCATCCCATCTATTAATGTTTTCATGTTCAGTCATAAATTTTTCACAATGATGAAAGAGGCTTTCATGCATTGAGTGATGACTTCCTATTACTAAGAATGATGGATTGGTACTTAGTGCCTCTATAACCTTGAGCAGGTCATTTAAACTCTCTCAGCTTCATATTAGTAAGAGGAGATTTCAGAGGTCATCTAATCCAAACTCCTCATTTTTATTAATTGAGGCCCAGAAAAGTTAAATGCCTTATTAAGTGTCATGCACAAAATGGCATAGACAGGATTAGAACCAGCTCCTGTGATTCCAAAATCCTTGCTTTTTCTGCTACAACAACGAATCTAATTAATTTCAACAGTTCAGAATCAAGTAAGCGCCCATTACGTACTATGCATTGTATCAGGCAATAGGAAACAAAGACAAAAATGAAATACCACCTATCTTCTAAAATAAACCCCTGTAGGTATCAATGTGGGCCAATGATATAATATTAAAATTCCTGTTCACATCCTCAACAAGACTCTCTGAAAAGGAATCAAATGTAGAATTCCTCTTACCTTCCAAATGACTATTTTTTTCCCCACATTGGTTTCCTGGTTCAATGCTTCTTCCATCTCCTTCTTCACATGTTCTAAAGCCAACTGGACCTTTACCTATAGTAGAAAATCAACTGGTAGCTCCCTTAACCATGTCCAAGGGCCAAGTTGAAACTGTAAGTCGGAAAATGGTTTCTTAGCATACATAGTCTATAGTCCCCCAAGGAGTCATGGAGTGTTTGAAAGAGATCAATGAACTGACATGAAAACAATAATCAAGCAAATACATCTCCTGTATAGGAAAAGTGTGAATCAATACATCAATAAACATTTGTTACATGCCTGCTATATGCTAGACACTGTACTTATTATTGAGGATACAAGCCAAAACATAGTCTCCACTCTTGAGTTCATGATGTGGTAGGGGAGAGAATTTGAAAAATAACTGTGTACAAACAAGCTCTATACAGGATAAATAGGAAATAATCAACAGAAGAAAAGACCTTAGAATTAGAATTAAGAGATTGGGAAAAGCTTACTATAGAAAATGGGATTTTTTTCCTGGAATTTGATGGAAATCAGAGAATCCAGAAGTTGGAAATGAGGAAAAAGAATATTCCATTCATGGAGGATAGAAGGAAAATTGCTCAGATTTGGGAGATGGAGTGATTCGTATGAGGGATAGAAAGATGTTATCAGTGGATCAAAGAGCACACATGGTTGTGTAAGGTGTAAGACTGATTGGAAAGATAGGAAAACCAGGCCATTAATGATTTTGAATGCGAAAGAAAGGATTTTATATTTCTCCTAGAGGTGATAGGGAGGCACTAGAATTTATTGAGCAGAGGAGTGACATGGTCAGATCTGCACTTTAAAAGAATCTTTTTCATAGCTAAATCTGGACTGGGATGGGGAGAAAATTGTTACAGGCAGACAAACTTATTACAATAATGACATGAGGTGATGAAGACCTCCACATTAGTTCGGCCACTCCTAGTTACCCTCAGTCCTCAGTTTCATCATCTGTAAATTGAGGTTGATATCTGCTCAGAAGGTTGTTGTGAAAAGGTTCTTTGTTAAAATATAAAATGCTATGCAAATTTGAATTATTATTACAATTTTCTATCTTAACTATTTTTTGACTGAGCAAGAAAATTTAGAGTAAGGATCCAATTCTTCAACATTATGGATAGGTAAGGTAAATATAGAGCACAATCCCTATAAAGATATAAATATACCCACAAGGAAGTTACAATTTATTTGGGAAGACAAAGACTAGAAAAATAAGACTAAAACTAGAAAATAAAGACAATATACAATAAAATGCTAAATATGTTAGAGAATATAGAAATTAGAGAGGAGAGTTATTTCTTCCTGATAACTTTTCCTTTCCCCTCTCCATCTCTTCCTAACCACTACTGAATCCTTCATAGCAGTAAAAAAAAAAGTTAAGCAAAGCTAACTTATTAAAGAAACCATGTTTGAAAGTGAACATAGCAATTTACATCTGTGGTGCTTGGGAACGGTTTTTTTTTAAGAAAGAGGAGGGAGGGTTATTTTTGGCTCTTACTTTTCTATCACTTAATTCATCTAATTAATTATTAAGCCCTTTTAATCCTGTCCTACAGGATTAATCAAGCCCTGCAATATCTCTCACATTTGACCCAGTCCCTCTCTTTTCACTGTTTTCCCATATTCCACTGACCTCAACTATTACAATAGTCTTCTAACAGATCTTTCCATCTCTGTACTTCCTCTTTTCCAGTCTATACTTAGTAATGTTTGCAGAATAATTTTTACTGTAAATGTATCTGGCTATGTTTGCTTAAAAGTGACTCAAATAAGTAGTTATTGCCTCCAAAATAAAGTTCAAAGTTTTATTCTTGACTACTTGATATAGTTATCATGAATATCTCTGAGATGAGACATTCTCCTTAAGGAGTAATTGGCAAATTCCCAGGATACTGGAACCCTAAGCAGAAATTTTAGGAATTTTCACTATTGTGGTTCCCTTTGCTCCCTCTTCTCAACAAAATATTAAAAGTGAAGATAATTACACAAGACACTGGTCAAATTTCTTTTATTCAAGTGAGTAATTAAAGATAGAAGAAATAATAGGTTATTCCAGTTCATATTTATGGAGAATAGGGAGGTCCCTTTGTGAGTTCATAGAAAAGGTTATAGAACCAGCTCGAGACATCCTATTTACAAAAAGTGAGATGAACCATGAAGGAATAATGCCGTCAGAGATGGAAGAATGAAGATGAAAATGACATCAGCTTCACAATTAACAACAGAGGAGAATTACAGCATCATAGAATTATTGAAATGAAATAACTTTCATTTCAAGACTACTTTAAAGTTTTCAAGGCATTTTTCTCACAAAAAAAGTCCATGAATATCATCTTCATTTTATAGATGAGAAAACTGAGACTGAAAGGGTTAAAAATTACTTGTTTAAGCTAATAAACATCAGAAATAGAACACGAGTCCAGGTATTCTTGTATCCAGGCTCAAGACTTTTTTCCTCGATTACAACAAATTATCTCTCAGGAAGAGACCTAACAGGCCCCCTTTTATAAGAGAAATAAGGGATAGGCTTTATCAATGTCAGTAATACCCTGCTTATCTGGAGGCCAGAATTTGGGTGGCCTCAGCCATCTGGAATACATCCAAGAACAATGATACAAAATGACAAAGTTCTCTGCAGAGCCAAAATAGCTTAGGGAAACTAACATTTTATGAAATTTATTTAAAGAGTTCCCTAGAATCTTCACTGAAAAAAAAATACTGATCTTATTTTAGACGCAATTTTAATCTTCCAGGTCAAAGTAACACAGGAAGATGGAGGATGACAGAACTGCTATTGTCTCAGACATTGAGATCAGAAAGAAGTGAAAGTTCACAAGTGAGGTAAAATGGAAAAAGTACTATGAGAAGCAGATAAAAGACTGGGACTATTTATGGTAGATGCAAAAAGCCCTATACTCTCCACAGATACTAAGGATGTGACTGTATAATAGTAAGGTGAAAAAAAACGTACACATTTATGGCCCTGAGTCACTAAGAAAAAGTTGATGCTCAATGCGTATATGAGAAAGGAGGGGACAAAATGTCACAAATGTAGAGAGATTTTTATCAAAAATGGTTATAATACAATCAGTCCATTGTATTGCCTACCATGTAGCAATTATTGTGTTGAGTACTGGAAAATTTGAGAGAAAAGTGAAGAAAACTAGAAGAAAAGAGTGAAAGCATTCTAAAAAGAGGGATATCTATACAAAGACAAGCTGGAAAATAAATGCATAAAACAGGAATAAGAAGGATGGTCTGTTTGGATTGTAGAGCATGAGGAAGAATAATGTGTAATCAACTTAAAAAGATAGTCTGGAGTCAGATGGAGAAAGTCTTTAAATATCAAACAGACAAGGACTTATTTTTTCCTTTTTTAAAACTTTTGTTTATTTTTAGGTTACATCATTCATTTCCATGAGATTTTAAATTACAAAATTTCTCCCCATCTTTCCCCTATCCACCACCCCCAAACAGCAATCTCACTGAAAAACCCTCACCCAATCTGCTCTCTCCTATGTCCTCCCACATTGCCCCTCTGACTTTACAGTAGAGCAAGATGGATCTCCATACCCCAGTGCCTATATATCTTATTTCCCAGTTGTATGTAAATAATAATAATGATAATGACATATATACATATATATGTACATATATTTTTAACATTTTATTTTAGAGCTTTAAATTCTAGATTCTTTCCCTTCCTCCCTGACCACTCACCCCCACTGGAAAGACATGAAATTCAATATAAGCTGTACCTGTGTAGTTACACAAAACATCTCCACAATGGACACATTGTGAAACACTGACTATATTTCCCTCCTTCCTATTCCACCCCCCCCACTTGTTCTACTCTCTACTTTGTCCCTGTCCCTTTACAAAAGTTTGTGCTTCTAACAAACCTCACCCCCAACCTGCCCTGCCCTCTATTCTCCCTTCTGTCATCCCCTTCCCCCCTACTCTCCTGTAGGCCAAGATACCCAGTTTAGAGTGTATGTCATTCCTTCCCTAAGAAAAATTCAATGAGAGTAAGATTAACCCACTCCCTTTAGTCTTCCTGTTCTTCCTCTCCATTGTAACAGTTATTCCTTGCCACTTCTATATGAGAGGATTAACCCCATTCTGTCTCTCCCTGTCTCCTCTCATACTATTCCTCTCCCACCTCTCAATTTCATCTTTTAAAATATTATTCCATCCTATTCAATTGACCCTGTGCTTTCTGTCTATGTATACCTGTACACATATATACATACACTCTCATATGTATTCATATACTTATACCCTCTAATATAGGCATATGTGTCTATACACACACACATACACACACACACATTTATATTCCTTTCATCTATCCTCATACTGAGAAAAGATTTTTAAGTTACAATTATTGTTTTTCTTTTTTTAATGTAATAAATGTTATTTGTTTTCTTGTTTACATCGTTCATTTTCATGAGATTTTTGAGTTACAAATTTTCTCCCCCTCTTTCCCCTGCCCTATCCCTAAAACAGTGATCCCATTGTGGAGCCCCTCCCTTGGTCTGCTCTCTAAATTTCTGGTAGGACAGGGAGGGTCTCCCTATCCCAGTCCCTGTATATCTTGATTCCTAGTTGCAGGTATTGCAGAGCTTTAAATTCTAGATTCTTTTGGTTCCTCCCTTGCCACCCCCCCCAGAAGGACAACCAATTGAATACAGGCTGTGGATGTGTGATTATACAGGACATCTTCATAGTGGACATATTTTGACAGTGATCATAT
>CM053593.1:195661887-195675294 GCA_028646575.1 Pseudocheirus occidentalis
GTTATACAGTGGGATGACTGCTTTGAGGTGTTGGGTAGGGGAAAGATGGAGAGAAAATTTGTAACTCAAAATCTCATGGAAATGACTGATGTAAAGAAGGACATTAATTAATTAATTAATTAATTAATTAATTAATTGAAAAAAAAACTAACTCAAATGGCAAAAGAGGCCCAAAAAGCCAATGAGTAGAAGAATGTCTTCAAAAGCCAAATTTGCCAGATGGAAAAAGAATTTCAAAAGCTCACTGAAGAGAATAATTTCTTCAGAATTAGATGGGAGCTAGGTGGAGCCAAAATGGTGGCATACAAACAGCAAGGTCCCGCAGCTCCCACAATGCCACCCTACACACTAATAAAATTATGAGCCCAGACAAAGTCTAGGACTCTCAGACTCACAAAAATACAGAGAACACATCTCTGTGTTCTGTGCAGCTTGGCAGCAGGGGCTCATCTCGGCAGCCGAGTGGAGGCTGGAACAGCCTGAAGCATAGACCGCGGCCAGGCCCGGGGCAGTGGGAAGGAGCTGGGCTGAGCTGAGCCTAACCACGCTGCATCCAGTCTTCATAGTTTCTACAGTCTCCAGCACCTCCACATCTGCCAAGGCGTGAGGAATGGGGATGGGAGAGGGGCAGCTCACAATGGAACAGAGACTGGCCCAGCCCAAAACTGCAGCCAGGGCCAGTCCAGGCCCAGGGCAGCCAGGAAGAGCGGAGACTCCCAAGCCGCAGATTGAGTCTACTTCAAAGAATATCTAAAGCACCTGCCTGAGGGGATCTCTGACCGGGATTTTAAAGTTTTAAAGTACTCACCTCCTCAAGTTCTTTCTTGTTTATTTTGTGGTCAATCCAGATTTGATAGACAGAGGTTGAGGTCTTCCAATAGTATAATTTGTCTGTCCATTTCATCCTGTAACTCCCTTAACTTGTCTTCTAAGAATTTGGATGGTATACCATGTGGTGCATGTATTTTCAGTATTGATATTACTTCATTGTCTATACTACCTTTTATCAAGATGCAGTTTCCTGGGGGCAGAGTCAAGATGGAAGAGTAGAAACAGGAACCTGCTTAAGCTCCTGCACAAACCACCTCTAACACCTGTAAAATATGACTCAAACCAATTTTAGAGCTACAGAAACCACAAAGTGACAGAGAGAAACAAATCTCCTTCTGAAGGCAGCTTGGGAAGCCCATTTGAAGGGTGTGTCACACAAAGTTGGGAACTGAGCAGTCCAGTGTGAGCCACATGGTCCCACACCCAAGGCAGCCACAACAAGTGGCACAGACTGGCCAGAGAAGACTTCAGGAGAGTCAATCATGTAGTAGTTTCCACACTTCACAACCTATAAACATCAAAGAGAAAGTAAAAGGTCAGTGAGGAACTCTGTTGGAATAGGGTGACAGAAGAGTACAGTCTGGTTCCTGCTCCCAGGGTGAGAGGTAGGAGAGGTGTTGCAGCCACAGCTGCTTCTGCATAGCTGCCTCTGGAGAAGATATTACAAGAAAGAAACAATTTGACTAATGTGAAAACACAATCAGGATAACACAAGACCTAGCAGCTTCTACATTAGGGGATTTAAGGGTTTGGAATATGATATTCTGGAGGTCAATGGAGCTAGGATTAAAACCAAGAATCATCTACCCAGCAAAACTGAGTACAATGCTTCAGGGGGAAATATAGTCATTCAATAAAATAGAAGATTTTCAAACATTCTTGATGAAAAAACCAGAGCTGAACAGAAAATTTGACTTTCAAAAACAAGAAGCGAGAGACGCATGAAAAGGTAAACAGGAAAAAGAAATCATAAGGAACTTATTAAAGTTGAACAATTTATATCCCTACATGGAAAAAATGATAATTGTAACTCGTGAGACTTTTCTCAGTATGAGGATAGTTGAAGGGAATATATATATGTATATACATATACACATACACATACATACATATGTATACATAAAGGGTGTATGTGCGTATAAATAAATATGTAAGTGTGTGTATATGTGTGTACATGTATATATAGACAGAGGGCACAGGATCGGTTGAATAGGAAGGGATGATATCTAAAAAATTAGGGAGAGATGAAATAGCATAAATTATCTCACATAAAATTAGCAAGAGAAAACTGTTACAATGGACAGGAAGAGCAGGGAGGTGAAAGGGAATGAGTCATGGGTATCTTACCCTAAACTAAAGTAGGAGGGAAGGGGATGAGAAAGGGGAATGATAGAAAGGAGAGCAGGTAGAGTAGAGGTTAATTAGAAGCAAACACTTTTGAAAAGGGACAGAGTCAAAGTAGGAAATTGAATAAGTGGGGTTTGGGATATGATGGAAGGAAATATAATTAGTCTTTCACAATATAACTACTGGAAACATTTTGCATAACTACACATGTACAACCTAAATTGAATTGCTTGTCTTCCCAGTGGGAGTGGATGAGGAGGGGAGAAGGGAAAAAAATCTGGAAATCAAAGTTTAAAACAAATGTTAAAAAAATTGTTTTTTACATGCAACTGGGAAATAAGATATACAGGAATTGGGGTATAGAAATCCATCTTGTCCTACTAAAAAGTTGGAGGAGGGGTCTTGGCAGAGGATATAGGAGAGAGCACACTGGGGGAAGGGGTATTCAGTAGGCTTGCTGTCTTGTGGTGTGGGTAGGGGAAAGATGGGGAGAAAATTTGAAACTCAAAATCTTGTGGAAATGAATGATGTAAACTAAAAATAAAAGTTAATTTAAAAAATAAAATAAATAAATAAAATATTAATTTTTCTAAATGATGCAGTTTCCTTTCTTGACTCTTTTAATTAGATCTGTTTTTGTTTTTACTTTGTCTGAGATCAAGGTTGCTATCTCTGATTTTTTTTAACTTTATCTGAAGCATAATATATTCTTCTCCAACATTTTAAGTTTACTTTGTGTGTTTCTCTCTGCTTCAAGTGTGACTCTTGTAAACATGTTGTAGGATTTTAGTTTTTAACCCATTCTGTTATTCACTTTTGTTTTATGGGAGATTTCATGTCATACACATTCATGCTTTTGATTACTGTGTATTTCTCTCCATCCTATTTTTCCACTGTTTATACTTCTCTCTCTCCTTTTCCCTTGTTCCTCCTCATCAGTGTTTTTCTTCCCCCTGTCTGAACTCCCTTCTATTAGGATCACCTCCCATTTCTTTCACCTTTCCCCTCCTACTTTCCTAAGAGGGTAACATAGATTCCTCTATACTACTGAATGTATTTTCCTCCCTCTTTGTTTGAGTCAAATCAAATGAGAGTAAGGTCAAAACAATGCTCACCCATTCCCTTCTTTCCCTCTGCTGTAATAAGTCTTTCATGCTCTTCACATGATATTCTGTTTCCCCTTTCTTCTCCCAGCACAATCCTTTTTTAACCCCTTAATTAATTTTTTTTATCATCACTTCAAAGTCAACTTATACCCACTGTCTAAGTATACTCCTTCTAACTGCCCTAATAGAGATATACTTCTTTTATATTTTGCCTTTTTTTGGAGGTGTGAAGGCAGAGCAATTGGTTTTAAGTGACTTGCCTAATGTCACAGAGCTAGTAAGTGTTACGTTTCTGAGGTCAGATTTAGAGATATAGTTCTTAAGAGTTACAAGTACTATCTTCCCATGGAGAGATATAAATGCTTTAAATTTATGGAATTCCATGTTGTTTGTTTGCTTTTTCTTTCCTCTTTAACTTTTTATGCTTCTTTTTAGTGTTGTACTTGAACTCAGATTTTCTGTTTAAGCTCTGGTCACTTCATCAGGAAAGTTTGAAAGTCCCCTATTTCTTTGAGTATTCATCTTTTGTCCTGGAAAGATTATCCTCAGTCTCTGCTTCTGCCACTTCCTTGCCTTGGAGGCAGTTTGACCAGACAGCTTTTCTCCCCCAAATTTAGCTGAGTTCTATTGACCTTTCACTTTGTCCTTGTTTCTTATGGCTTGATAATTCTAGAAACTGCCACAGCTGACACTGATCCACTCTCCTGAAGGCTCCTGCTGTGGCTCATCCTGGCCACCCTGGGCCTAAGTCGCAGTTTCAGGCTCTGCTGGTTTCTGCTCCCAGCCTGCTGCTAAGAGCCCTTCCCACCAAGCTGCCTTCGGCAGGAAATGTGTTTTTCTTTATTTCTGTGTGAGTTTTGGAGCCCTACAGTTTGGTCATATTTTATGAGTATTTGAGGTGGCTATGTGCAAGCTGCTGCAGTTTCCTGCTTTTTGCCACCATCTTGTCTCCACCCCCCTAAGCTGTTTTTTTCAATGAGATATTTTACATTTGCTTCCATTTTTTTCAGTCTTCTGATTTTATTTGATTGGTTCTTGATGTTTCATAGGACCATTAGTCTCCCCTTGCTTTATTCAAATTTTTAAGGAATTATTTTCTTCAATTAATTTTTCCACCTCCTTTTCCATTTAGCCAATTCTACTTTTGAAGGAGTTATTTTGTTCAATGGATTTTCCCCCTACATTTGATCAATTCTACTTTATTTAATTTTTTGTTTTGTTTTTTGAAGGGGGTGAGGCAAGGCAGTTGGGGTTAAGTGACATGCCCAAGGTCACGTGGCTAGTTTTGTGGTAATTGTCTGAGGCTAGGTTTGAACTCAGGTCCTCTTGACTCCAGGGCCTGTTCTCTATTCACTACATCACTTAGACACCCCTAATTCTATTTTTTAAGGAATTGTTTTCCTCAATCATTTTTAAAATTTCCTCTTTCAAGCTGTTGACTCTTTTTTTTGATAATTCTCCTGCATAACTCTCATTTATTTTCCCAATTTTTCTTCTTCTCTTGCTTGATTTTTAAAATGCTTTTTTTATTTCTTCCAAAAGGACATTTTGGACTTTAGACCAATGCATATTTTTCTTTTCAAGGCTTTACACATAGTTGTTTTGACATTGTTTCACCCTTCTGAGTTTGCGTTTTGATCTTCCCCATTGCTATAGTACCTTTTCACTGTCAGCGATTTTTTGTTGTTGTTGTTGAAAATTTTAAAAAATCGAGCTCTGTTCCTGGAATGTAGGGGGCACTGGCCCAAACTTCTTGCATTGTGGGGGTAGGAATTTGGTCCCTGGCTTTCTGTAGTTCGTTCTATTCTTTATTGGAAATCCACAGAGTATCTAGTATTGATTCATTTCCATTGTCTTTTTCCATTCTTTAGAGATTTTCTGAACTTATTCAGATATCCTTAATGCCACCTTTCCTTCTATTTTAAATATATCTGATCTGCCGGAACAGGCTCAAGATTTTTACCTGAATTTTCTTCCAAGATCTTTAGTAATTTCAATTTTTTTTAATATTCCCCTGTTTCTCATTGTATAACTTCTTTTCCTTGGGCTGTAGATTAGTCAGACTTCAAAGTTGTCTCAGACTCCTCCCCACCCCAGGAAAATTCACTTTTCAATAACATCAGTCTCTACAGCCAATGACTTGGGTGGAAATAAGACTGGTATCCAGAGGAATTTTCAGGTATGTTAGAATTTCCCACATATACTTGAGCTCTGCAGTACTTTCTTTTTCTCTGTAGTTCTCTGGCTAAATATTGCTGCCACTTCATTTAGAGCAAACTTCAACTTTCCTATACTTCTGCCTCTTCCTTTACAGGAAAGGAGGGGAGATTTAATTGTTAGCTTATTGAAACAGAACAGCAGTATTAGGGATTGGGAGGAGTATTTGCAGAGTCTTCAGCAGTAGCAAGGGGGGTTGTGTGATTCAGAGTGCAAGTTGAACCATCAATTGTGTTGCACTGCCAGAATTTTTGATGTTATAAGTGAATATATTAGAGAATAGAGATTGGCCTTTTCTATTGTGAATTCATCAGGTTATCACCTTGTTACATTCTTAGAGTCTTGGCATTTGTAATTGCCTCTTATGTATAATTCTTATTTTGGAGATTTTTTTGAGAGTTTTTGATCACTTGAGAAAATTATTAATTATCCATCTTGTTAGTTGTGCTCAGATCTGAGTTCGAGCTTCCCTCAGACACTTTTCATATGACTGTAAGCAAGTAACTACTCTCAGATTCAGTTTTCTTAGCTAAAAAATGAATATAATAATAGCACTTATCTCATGGAGGTACTAGTTGTTTGGAAACTCATGAATGTTTTGACTTGGTGACATGCACAAGGGATGTGCAGTCTCAAAGCAATGAACTTACAACTTACACAGGGCAAATCTCTTCAAGCAACAATTTCCTATTGTTATAATACCTGAGTTTTTACCAAAGCAAGGTTTATTTCTCATAATTTAGTGAAGAAAAATTAATTCTGCTGTCAATTGTTGGGTAGACTGATTATAATTTATATGAAAGAGAGCAGTGTGGTAGCAACATTGTTAGACATGGAGGATCAAATGACATGCATATATGAAGTACTTTGTAAAACTTAAAATACTATGTACCATTAGTTATTATTATCTCTGTATTCTCAAAAGGAAGCTTTATGTTTCCGTTATTCTTGCCCCCTTCATTGCAAAACTTTCAGAAAAAAATGAATCTGTGCTTCTATCTGTACTTCTACACTTCCTACTCACAACTCATATCCTTGAAATCTGACTTTCATCTCTGTCAGTCTACTGACATTGCTCTCTCTAAGGTCATTAATGACCTCCTTATCAATCGATCAGCGGCCTCATCTCAGACCCTTTTCTACTTTATCTCTCTGTAGGTTTTCACAATGTTGATTATCCCCTCCTTTATAACATCTCCTCTCAGCATCATAATAGCACACTTTCATTTTGTGAACCTCCTATATATTTTTGTCATTCCTTTTTTCCCCTTTATTTGATTTTCTTTTTCATGATTCTTTTCAATGTATTATATTTTCAATTTTTCCTGTTATTTCTCTACAATCTTTTTTTAGTGACATCATCTATTATCATTGGTTCAACTATTACATGATAATAGAATTATATTTGATTAAATTATTTCACAAAAGGAATAACTTCCAAAATTTTTATTTCTAATCTGTCTGAACTCCAAATCCTCACTTCCAATTCGGGTTCAGTCTCTGCCTGAATATGCCACTTACCACCTCAAAATCAATATAAGTAAAATCCAAATGCAATACCTTCCTATGTTTGCTGAGTTTTTTCAGGTTCTCATTAAATCTCACCTGGAGTGAGTCTCCTAATCAATGTCCTTATGTTCAATTTCTCTGCTCAGCGATGCAATCTACACAGCAATACTAGATCAACCATCTCAATACACAATTTTTATGTCATGTCCTTTATCAATAATGTTTAATAATTCCATATTTCCTACTGAATAGGTTACAAATTTCTCAACCTATGTTCTCCAACTGTCATTTCTAGCTTTATCTACCATTATTTTGGTGTTTATGTTTACTATACCTTAGCAAAACTTGACTAGTCATTATTCTCTGAGCATACTCAAGATTTGCTCATCTTCATAGTTTTGCTCACAATATTCACTTTATTTAAAATGCTTTCCCACCATTACTGCATTTTCAGATTTTAACAAGCATTCCTGGAGGTGGAGCCAAGATGGCAAAGTAAAAGCAGGAACTTACTTGAGCTTGTCCCCCAATTACCTCTAATTCCTGCAAAAGCAGACATTAAACAATTTTTAGAGCTACAGAACCCATAAAATGACAGAGTGAAACAAATCTCCCATGGAAGGCAGCCTATCAGGCCAACAGGAAGACTCTCTAAAGTATTGGGCTGGGAGTGGAGTACAATAATACATGGACCACACGAGCACAGAGCAAGACCTCAGCTGTGACAGTTTCTAGACTTCTCAACCTACAAACACCAAAGACGAAGTAAACAGTCAGTAGGGAAAACCTCTTGGCTCTGTGTGAAAGAAGATCATCATCCGGCCCCTGCTCCCAGGGTAGCAGAAGTGGAAGCAGCTATGGCAGTAACAGCAGCAGTGGCAGCTGCTTCTGGAACTCCAGGCCCACAGATGGTGAGAGGACCATGCAACTGATCAGCAAACAATTGCAGTAATTGTTTTGCTAGTGGTAAGACAGGATTTTCTTGCTTTGCCCTGCTTGGATCTGGGTCACAATACTGGAAGGCAGTCCTGGGGGGAAGTGGGGATGCTGGTGTGGTAGAGTTTGTGGCAGGTGTGGAGAGAAATTTCTCCTCACAGTTCTGAGGCAGGTGCAACAACTGTTGTAAAACCCCAGAAACTTGGAATGCAGTACTCTCCACTCTGGAAACAAAGTTCAGCCATGGCAAAGAGCTCAAAAGTCAAGTAATGGAAAATGAACAAACAGAGGAAAAGAAATCAGACTATAGAATTCTTCTTTGGTAACAAAGAATATCAAAACATAGAACCAGAAGAAGACAACAAAGTCAAACCTCCTGCATCAAAAGCCTCCAAGAAAAATATTAGTTGGTTGCAGGACAAGGAGGAACTCAAAAAGGAATTTGAAAATCAAGTAAGAGAAGTGGTGGAAAAATTGGGAAGAGAAATGAGAGTGATGTAAGAAATCATGAAAAATGAATCACCAGCTTGCTAAAGAAGACCCTTCAAAATACTGAAAAAATAACACCTTATAAAAGGGACTAATTCAAATGGGAAAAGAGGTCCAAAAAGACAATGAGGAGAAGAATGCCTTAAAAAGTAAAATTGGCCAGATGGAAAAGGAAGTTATAAAGTTAACTGAAGAAAATTCCTTCAAAAGTAGAATGGAGCAAATAAAAACTAATGACTTTATGAGAAATCAAGATACTATAAAACAGACCCAAACAAATGAAAAAAATGAAGGCAATGTGAAATATTTCATTGGAAAAAACAAACCTACAAATTAATAATTTTTAAAAAGAAAACAAGCAGTCCAAGATCATCTTAAATGGTACCATCATGAAAATTTCTCAAATTTATCACATGAAAGTTTTCTCTCTTTCTTCTAAATTGTTATTTCAGTTTGATTGTACCTCTCATAATACTAATGAAGTACTACCTTGTATTATAATGATTTATGTACTTATTATCTAATTTCTCCAAATGAGATAGTAGATTACTTAAGGTAAAGTTATTTCTCATAATTCTGCTCCTTTAAATGTCTAGCAGATATAGGAGTGGACTTGTGCTTCATTAGTATAGGAAATTCCTAGAGTGAACACTAAACTTCCTTTACTAGACACTTTTCTGCAATTTAAAGTATTAGAGATCTTTTGGGGAGAGCTCTAAGAGGTTAAGTTAAGGAATTTTATTGGAACCACAGCTAGAACACTAGGCCTATAGTCAAGAAGACCTGAGTTCTTAGCTCTATGTTCTTCAACAAGTCATTTAACCTCTGCCTGCCTCAGTTTCCTCATTTGCAAAATAGGGATAATAATAGCATCTATTTTATAGGGCTGCTGTGAGCATCAAAGAAGATAATATTTGTAAAGTGCTTCACACATTTAAAGTGCTAAATAAATGCTAGTTGTTGCCGCTGTTGTTATGTCACTCATCTAGGGTCATGGAACCAAACTGCTTTTTGCCATCCAATCTCTCTGTTGCCACTCTAGTGTAGATACCACTCTAAATAGGACATAACTTCTTAGAGTTGAGAATATTGGAGTGAATGAATAAATAATGCAACACTCATATAGATTAGTTCTTATTCTCCCAAAATTATATCTGACCTGCAATGACATTTGATCTTCTAATTTACCTTATACTTTTTTTATTTTAATTTTTTCTGGTCTTTTTGGAGGGAGGAAGGCAGGGCAATTGGGATTAAGTGATTTGCCCAAGGTCATATGGCTAGTAAGTGTTAAGTGTCTGAAGCTGAGTTTGAGCTCAGGTCCTCTTGACTCCAGGGTCAGTTCTCTATTCACTGTGCCACCTAGCTGCTCCTACATGGTATTTTCTTAACAATTATCTTGTAAGGTAAGTAGTAAAAGCAACATTATTATACATTTTCTGTCTGAGAAACTGAGGTTAAGAGATGTTAAGTAACTTTCCCAATCTTGTACCTAAGAAATGATGAAACCAGTACACACTACAACTCATCTAACTTCAAAGCTAACAATCTTGCTACCATACTACCTTCTTTCATCTTATCCAGGAGACAGAGCAATATCATATTACTTGTCTTTGCCTATTTTGCTCAATTTTAATCATCAAATGCCACAATGAACTAATAAATTTTATAAATTAAAATCAGCAGAATTGATTTATTCACTAAAATACGAGAATTTAGTCTTGTTTTGATAAAAACTCAGGTAATATAACAATCAGAAGTTGTGTGCTGTTTTGAAGAGATCTGTACTGATAATTAGGGTATAGATGACGTAGTAAGTTCATTGCTTTGAGAACTGAATTCCCTCATGTAGGTCACCAAGGCATAACTTGGAAATATCCATGATTGTGTAGCATAATTCTGGTTCCATATAGATCTTTTAAATTCTCTCACCATTCATCTACTGGAGGGAAGAAGTAATTGCCTTCTCTATACCCACAGGGACCTACCAAAGTTTTATACTTTTCCAATTAACAGACAAATTTGTAAGAATGATGCAGTTCTCAACTCTCCAAAGGCTTGTTAAAAGTTTTCTCATATCATAAGAGACACTTCATTTAATTAACCCTCCAAGATTTGTGTATCAAGTGGTTTATCCCAATTATCTTTGTGTCAGATACTTGGAGAAAGGGAAAAATAAAAAGTTTGCCTGTATGTATTTGTAATCATACTGTTTGCTATCATAGCATTTTAGAATCAAAGAACACAGAGGGACTGAAGGAATAGATCTGGGTCTCTAGGAAAATAAAAAAAGAAACTAAATCCTAGTGGATACATGAAATATTTTCTTACTCATTATCTTTACCCATGGAGCTCCCATTACCTAATTTAATATGCCATAGTCTCATACCAGGTGAAAAACATGAATATAAACAATATTATCTTGGGTCAGACCAACTCAGTATCCAATATCGAAGTGTTGTATTAAAGGACGTTTTATGGGAAGGTCTTCCAGATATTGTTCTAAAAGCTCAGGGACTTATAGAATAATTGATTTATTACTAGAAAGTACTTCAGAGACCACCATATCCAATACACTCATTTTGGAGAAAAAGGAAACTGAAGCTCAGGAAAGCTCAGTGACTTCTGTAAAGTCACACAAGCTTTAATCAGCAGAGTTAGGATTTGAACCTGCTGTTTTAGTTGTTGTGGCTGTTGTGGTTATGAATCTAAGGTTTGTACTCCAGAGCCAATGGACTTTCCATTTTATCACAGTGCCTCTCTTAAAATGCTTTAGAAACTTTAAAATAATATTTGAAAGCAAATTATTAAAGGGATTATTATTACTTAAGCTCAGACATTTCAATATACCTTGAATCAGTTATTATGGATTTTCTACCCATTTATTTTAATCTAAAAGTGATTTACATATTCAGCCAATTTAATGATCATTAATTACCTGTGTAACCTTGAGTAAGTCATTTCACCTGTCTTGGCATCATTTCCTTTTCTGTAAAATTAGGGAATTTTAGCAAATGAAGTTCTTCATATTTCAAAGCAACTTGCTTATTACTATTTTTTTCCTATTTGAAAAGGCATATAAGGTCAATTACACTTGGTTGTAAAGGGCTAATTATGACTTGTATAATAAGAAATATTTCATCTAATGATCACTTCAACATTAGTATCAATATATCTTGACTATCTTTGTGTTAGGTACTTGGAATTAGGGGAAGATGAAAATTTGTCTGTGGATATTGATAATCATACTTATTTATGTCATAGTATAGTAGAACACCCATAGTTAGCAGGCATGATCTGGTTGAAAATCCATCAAAGGAGACAGACAAATTCAGACAGATAGGAGGAGAAGCAAGAGAGCAGTGTGTTGAAAACCTATAGAGAATAGAGTTTCAAGGAGAAGACCAACAATGTCAAAAACTGCATAAGGGTCAATAAGGATGAGAAATGAGAAAAGGACATTGGATTGGGTGTTTATGATTGACAACTTTGGAGAGAGTAGTTTCAAGGTGAAGGATGAGCCAAGATATCAGAATGTTGAGAATTAGGAATCAGACTGTCCTTATATATGTAAGGCAAAATGGGTTATTACCCTTACAATGTGATTAAAAACTACTGATAAGATACCACCATGCCCAATGACATATCTTCCCTTACACACACCAAAGTCCATCAAATGAGGATTTAAATTATAAATGCCCTTCTAAAGGATAAATAGCTTTCAACCACTTACACTTTGGAATACATTGAAAGAAATTATTATTTTCTATTATATTAAAAAGCTTTTAATTAGGATCCAGACATTTTATTTCCTTTTTCAGGTACTAATCTCTGTACATCAGTCAGAAGTGGTATTACTGGGTCAAAGGGTATGTAATTATCTATGCAGAATGGTTGTATCAGTTCACAGCTCCACCAACAATGCATTAGTGTCCCAATTTTTCCACATCCTCTCTAGCATTTGTCATTTTCCTGTTTTGTCTTCTTAGCCAATCTGGCTGGTGAGATGCGGTACTTCTGAAGGATAAAGCTGATAGATGAAATTGGCATAATACTCAGAGTACATGCTCTGTGATCTTGGGCAAAAACCATACACAAATAGAAGACCTTACCTGTGTTTAGAGCATAAACAGAATCTAATCTAGGTAAAATCCAGCCCCAAAGCATCATGTCTATGCTCTTGTGCCCCTTCATTAGAGTTTAGGGTAATCTTACTCATGAAAGAGAAAACCAACAGGAGTGTCATGGGTAGAGAGAGATTGGTTGTTTTTTGTTTTGTTTTGTTTTGTGCAGATTGCTGAAGGTTGTTGAGGTTCATGATCAAACTTCATTCTCGGCAGGAGGAGTTGAAGACTTTAAGCCCATCTCATTTAAATGCCTACTCCCTCATAAATTATTTACCAATGAGGGTTGCTGTTCAAGTATACAACATTCTCTTGGTTCTGCTCAATTTGCTCTTCATTTTTTTCTTGCAAGTCTTTCCCAATGTTCCTAAGATTAATGAGCTCATCTATTTTTATAAGCACAGCAGTATTCAATCAGAATCATACACCACAACTTGTTTAATCATTCCCCAAGTGACAGGCTTCCTTGTAATTTTCAGTTTTTTACCACCACAAAGAGAAATGTTATTTTTAAAAATTGATTTGTTTATTGACTTTTAGTTTATAAGATTCAGTTCCAGAGTACCATGAGTTTCAAATTTTGCCCTCTGATTCTAAAACATCAGGGCAATTTTCTTTGAGGATCTCTTGAAGGATGCTTCCCAAGTTCTTCTTCTGGTCATGGGTTTCAGGTAGACCAATAATTTTCAAATTGTCTCTCCTGGATCTATTTTCCAGGTCAGTGGTTTTTTTCAAGGAGATATTTCACATTGCTTTCTATTTTTTCCTTTTTTTTGTAACAGTTTAATAGTATCTTGGTTTCTCGTAAAGTCATTAGCTTCCACTTGCTCCACTCTAATTCTGAAGGA
>CM053593.1:195675794-195695288 GCA_028646575.1 Pseudocheirus occidentalis
TAGCATTCTTCCAAGTCACAGGGAAATTCACACCTTCTCACCAATGGACAGAGTTCTATACTTAACACTAGGTTACTAGGATCTACTTAACATCTGATCAAACAAATTAATTACCATTACAATTGGGGATTTTCAATTTGTTCTTTTTCTAGCTTTTTCAATTGCATGCTCAATTCATTGACCTCCATTTTCTCTAATTTTTTCAAGTATGCATTCAGGGATATAAAACTGCCCCTAAGTACTTCCTTTGCTGCATCCCACAAGTTTTGGTATGATGTCTCATTATTGTCATTCTCCTGAATGAAGTTACTGATTGTTTCTGTAATTTCTTGTTTGACCCACTCATTCTTTAGAATTAAATTATTTAGTTTCCAGTTAGTTTTTTCCTACCTTTCCATGGTCTTTTATTGCATATAATTTTTATTGCATCATGATCTGAGAATGATACATTGAATATTTCTGCCTTTCTGCCATGAATTGTGAGGTTTTAATGCCCTAGTACATGGTCTATTTCTGTGTATGTGCCATGTACTGCTGAGAAGAAGGTATATTCCTTTTTATCCCCATTCAGTTTTCTCCAGAGATCTATCATGTCTAGCCTCTCTAAAATTCTATTTGCCTCCTTAACTTCTTTCTTGTTTATTTTGAGGTAAGATTTATCAAGTTCAGAGGGGGGGGAGATTGAGGTCCCCCACTAGCATTGTTTTGCTATCTATTGCCTTCTCTAATTCCCTTGACTTTTCCTCTAGGAATTTGGATGCTATACCACTTAGTGCGTATATGTTAAGTAATGATATTGCTTCATTCTCGATGGTGCCTTTTAGCAGGATGTAGTTTCCTTTCTTATCCCCTTTAATTAGATCTATTTTAGCTTTTGCTTTATCTGAGATAAGGATTGCTACCCCTGTTTTTTTTTACTTTAGCTGAGGAATAATATATTCTACTTCATCCTTTTACTTTTACCCTATGCATATCCCATTCCTTCAAATGTTTTTCTTGTAGACAACATATTGTAGGATTGTGGTTTTTAATCCATTCTGCTATCCACCTCTGTTTTATGGGAGAATTCATCCCATTCACACTCAAAATAATGATTACTATCTGTGACTTCCCCTCCATCTTATTCTATCCCTGTTTATATCTTTATGTCTTCCTTTTCCCTTCCCCTCCTTAAGAATTTTACTTTTGACCACCTCCCTCAGTATTCCCTCCCTATGTTCCCTCCTCTTTACCTACCCTTTCCTCTTGCTATTCTTCCCCTCCCTACTGTTTACTTTGCCCTTCCTACACCCCTCCCCCCTTATCCCTCCTATTGCCTGTCAGGCACAATAGATTTTTATTCTTAACAGAGTATGTTATTCCCTCCTTGAACTGAAACCAATGCTAGTAAATTTCATACATTGCTCCTCTGCCTCACTCTTTTCCTTCTATTATTATGAATTTTTGTGTCTTTTCATGTTAGAATATAAACTTAGACATTTGTATTGATCCCTCTTTAAATAAGAACCAATGAGAGTAACGATCATATGATGATCATGTCCTTCCTTCCCACCCCTCCACTTTAGTATGTTTTTATGCCTCTTCTTGTGGCATAATTTACCATCTTCTCCCTCTCCTTTTCCTTTTCTCCCCTTACAATCCCTTTCTTCCCCTTAATAGGTTTCTTTTTTTTAAAAAAAATCTTCAGGTTAGTCCAATTATACCCACACCCACACAGAAAGATCTGTGTTCATCCCTTTTAAGTGTCACAATACTTATACAAATTTCAGTATTGACAGGTATCTGCTTCTCATAAAGGAATGTAAACAGTTTGTTCTTATTGAGTTCCAAGTTGTGTGCATGTGTGAACATCTGTGTGTGTATATGTGTATAAGTGAGTGTATGTTTTCCTTGTTGACCTTTTTATGTCTTTCTTGGGTCTTGTAACTGGAGACTGAATTTTCCATTGAGCTCAGGCTTTTTCATAAGGAATGTCTGGAAGTATTTAATTTTGTTAAATTACCATCTCCTTACCTGAAAGAATATGCTCATTCTTGCTGGGTAGTTGATCCTTGGTTGCAGTCCTAGCTCTTTTGCTTTATGAAATATTGCATTCCATTCCCTCTGAACTTTTAATGTAGCAGCTGCTATATCCTTTGTAATCCTGACTGTAGTTCCACGATATTTGAATTGTTTCTTTTTGGCTGCATTCAGTATTTTCTCCTTCACCTTGTAGCTCTAGAATTTGGCTACTGTATTTCTTGGAGTTTTCTATTTGGGATCTCTTTCAGGAGGAGATTGGTGAATTCTTTCAATAACCATTTCTCCTTCTGATTCTAGGACATCAGGACAGTTTTCTTTGACAATCTCTTGGAGGATGCTGTCCAGGCTGATTTTTTCATCATGGCTTTTCTTAGATTGTCTCTCCAGGATCTGTTTTCCAGGTCAGTTGTTTTTTGAGTGAGATATTTTGCACTTTCTTCTAATTTTTTCAGTCTTTATGCTTTCTTTGACTGACTCTTGTTGTATCATAGAGTCCTTAGCTTCAATTTGTCTGATTCTAATATTTACTGAATTATTTTCCTCAATTAGCTTTTGGAGTTCCTTTTCCATATGTTTATTTTTCATTGTTAGGAAGGTATTTTCTCTGGTTAGATTTTGGACCTCCTGTCCTAGTTCTCCCATTTTACTTTTTAAAGATTTGATTTCTTCAGTGAGATTTTTTTTTCCAATTTGGTCACTGTAGATTTAAATTTGTCTCCTACCTCTCTAATTTCATTTTTAAAATTTCTTTTGAGATTCTCCAAGAACACTCTTTGGGCTTGAGACCAATTCATTTTTCCTTCTGTGGTCTCCAGTGTGAGTATAGAGTCCATGTTGCCTCCTGAATTTGGTTGGTTGTTGCTCACTATAAAAAGATTTGATGGTCCTAGCCTTTGCAGTTTCCTTCTACCCCATTGTGAGCACTTATGTCCTGTGTTTTTAGAATGGCTATCCACTTCTGGGGTGCCGAAGTATTGAACTTCTCAGGCTGGGAGGTAGGTGTTTGGTAGCTGTAGGCTCTGAGTGTGTAGACTGAGGCCAAGACCAGGACTCTCAATGATTCCCCTGAGTTACCCTGAGGCTTAGAGAGTAACCTACGGAGGGGCATTGGTCTGGCTCCTTCAGGTTTCCACCTCTGTGTCTCTGGGCTACAGCTCAGGGAGGTTCAGTAGCTGGAAGCCAAAGGGCCAGGCTGCAGTCTGCTGATGTCCCAGATGGTACTAAGTCACACCTGGGCTCTTGTTGTTAGGGCCTGCTGGCTCCAGCCTCCTGGGCTTAGACTCCATATGTCTTCCTTTCTCTTGCATCAGCCACGCCCAAGCCTGAGGCTTTCCCCTCATTCAAGATTTTACTCTGAGTGGGGAATTTAACTCTGGACTTTTCTGGGTCAGGAAGGGGGGATCAGAGCAACTAAACTTTATTCCTCCATCTTGGCATCTGGCAGTTTGGGTGTATAATTTTAAACATCCAGGTTGCTTCAGGGAAAGCTGATGACCCTGCTGTGTGCCTCGAGTTTTTTCCTACCCATTTCAATGATCCTCTGTCCTGTGGTGAGACAGCTGCAAACCCCTCAGGCTGGGTGAGTCTGCTGGCTGGTTGGGGCTTCTTCTCAGTCTGCCATACTCTGCTCTCAGCTCCACACTGGTGCATCTCCTGTGTGCTCCATGTTCTCCTTTCCCAGAACTGAGTAGGCACTTTCCTGAGCTGGGAATATGCCATGCTCTGTCTCCCACTGGGTTCTGTCACTCTTAAATCTGTTCAAATTCACTTTTTAGTCTTTAGCAACAGAATTGTTTGAGACTTTGGAAAAGCTACTGCTTCCTTTCTGCCATGTTTGCTCCAGCAAAATCCTGAAGTCCTTCTTACTGTCATTCTCTGAAGTCTATCTTAGGGTCAAAACTTGAGCTCCATTCTCTACTCCTAAGTCACAGCTAGGGTCCCCAGTTGTACTGCCCTGCAAATGATCTTGCTACCTGCAGTCCCTACAGTGTCTACAAACTACAGTTGTCTTCTTTAAGCCAGAACTAAAGGCAGAGACTCTGCTCTCCTGCAAATGCGTACAGCCAATGAGGTATCTCTTTCTTGCTGCTGCACTCACCAGGTGTGAACTAGATCCTTCTCCCAGCAGCCAAAGCCCAAGACACATCTGGACACAGCTGTGCTTTGTGTTCCTTGACAATGTAAGGTCCTTTAATCTTCTCCTCAGCCTCAGACCCCCACACTGTCTGTGAGATAAATGTTTCTAAGGATGAATGTGCCTCTCAATCCAGCTTCCCCCAGGGCTTGTTATTTGTTGATTCTGCAGAGTCAGTCTAGACATGTTTGTACTTAATTCTGGCCCAATCTCTACTCCTGAAGGTCTGGTCTTTCCTATGGTATTCTCAAATTGCCTTAAAAGAACAACTGCTTTGCCCCATACTTATTTTTGTTGCTCTGAGCCAATGTTCTGCCTTTTTTGTGGAGGAAATTTGGAGAACCAAGTTTTCTGTCTTTGCTGTCTTTCTAGCTATTTATAGTTTTTCACATTGCATACTCAGTTTATTAATTTTCTATTTTTATTTAGTTAATATAAGCTTTAAGAAATACCAACTTTGAGGACTGTTTTAGCTTCATCCTGTAAGTTTGAATGTGACCTTATTTCTATATTTATTTGTAGCATAATTAATTATTGTTTTTGATATTTGTTTAGAATCTTATTTAAGGATATAATCTTATTAAGGCTATCATTATGAGTGTTATTTAATCTAGTATCTCTTGCTCGTATTTATTTTATTCATTACTATTTTAACTGAATTATAGTTTCTAAAGGATGTTTTTATTATAGCTGTCTGATGCATTTATATCTAATTGTTTTCTGTTAGAGAATGAGCCATTTTTCTTAACTACTAGGAGACTGAAATGTATGTATTCTTTATTATAACACTTGCTCTCCTATGTCAGTCAAATCTAGTTACCCAATAATTTGTTCAACTTTATATTTTCTATCATTTCTTCATGTCAAATTTCTCCAGTTCAGAGAGGGGAATATTAAAGTTTCCTACTATTATTATGTCATTATTTTTTCTTTTTTAGAATTTTATTTATTTGTTGTTACATTTTAAGTTCCAAGCTGTCTCTTTTTCTCTCTACCAATACCACACTAGAGAAGTCCAATATTTCATGCACAAATGTATGTGTATATATAGATACATATGGATACATGTATGTATTTATGTGAAACCATACAATAATGCATATATCTGTTCTTTCTCTGGAGGTGGATAGCATCGTCCTTTATATGTCCTTTGCAGTTTATTTGGATTTCTTTTTGCTCAGAATAGTATCCTCATAACTGAAAAAAAGGCAGAAGCCCTATAGATATTTCTTATTGCCCAGGAGACCACTAGAAAACTAACAAACCAAAGGCTTCCTACCATGGTAATAGACTCAGTAGAATCACTTGGAACCTATAAAACTTTGTATTCCAAAATAGAAAGAGGGAGGAGTTTGCCAAAAAGGCATCATGGCAATTGGAACTCCACAGAAGAAACCTTGAAAACCTGAAAGAATGTTAAAAAGAATAAGCACTTACACCAGGACACTCAATTCTCAAAGACTCCAAGGTCCCAAGCATTTGGTCCTAAGGACCATAAAGGGTCCTGAAGATCCATCACTCAGAACTTAAAAAGATCCATAGAGGCCTAAACCCAGGTAGTGGAGGTTAGTATAGGAACCTAGAATATGGTACAGACAAAAACACATTGAATTCAGTAGGAAAGCAGATGGAGATATGAGGGAAGATTCGATTGAAAGCAAACAAACTTGTTATCACTGAAAGTGGGAGGAGAGGTTAAATGGGAGAAAAAAGAAAATGGAAGAACTAGAAACTAAAGGGTTTGGGAAATCAGTTGAGGAATAGCTGAGCAAATTGTGTACATGATTGAATTTTGCACATAAAGAATGTAATGGAATATTATCATCAGAAAATTATGAAAGAGACGATTTCAGAGAATTCTGAGAAGTAGGAATTTATGCAGAGTGAAACAAGAAAAAACAGAAGAATAATTTATACAATGACAACAATATTGTAAAGAAAAGCAACTTTGAAACATAAGAATTCTAACTAAAGCAACAACCAACCATTTCTACAAGGACTTATCATGAAGCAAATTACCTACCTCCTGATAGAGATAATGGATCAAAGTTATGAAAGGAAATATACATTTTTGGACAGCTTTTGAGGAATATATTTTTCTTGGCTATGTTTACTTTTTAAAAGATTTTTTTGTCTTCTTTTGTTTTTCCCTTTCCATTTTTTTCTTTCCAATTATTAATTGGCATTGTAGGAAAATCACATAGCAATGGAGGTGCAATAAAAAAAGAAAATAAAAAAGAGGAGGGCCATTGAAACATTTTTAAAGTACACAGAAAGTGCCAAAAGAAGTTCAAAAGGAAGCACAGATAAACTGGACAGATTTGAAGGTTAACAGATAATACTATATTACTTATATATGTATTTATGCATAAGTATATATGCATACAAATTATAAATCCAACCTGTCAGATATGTGTGTACATATGTGTGAACACAGTAACAACCTAAGAGCTAAAAGATAAACAGTGTAGACCTTCAGTTTAGCGCAGTGGGGTATGTGGGAAGTCCTCATTTGAAACATCCCACCCACATAAGGACTAGCCAATTCTTTCAAGTAGTCATATGGAAAAGTGACAGGTAATCCATAGTTCCTAGTACAAGAACTTTCTTGGCTCAGTTTCTGGTGGTATTTCTACAAGATGTAGGTGCGTTTACAAAGTTCACAGGTTCCCAGAAAGACTTATGGGGTGGAAAACCTCTCTCTCTCTCTCTCTCTCTCTCTCTCTCTCTCTCTCTCTCTCTCTCTCTCTCTCTCTCTCACATGCACACACACACACATGCACACACACAGAGTGTACGTATATATGCACATGTATGGATATATACACATATGTAGTATATTTATATACACACACTATGGCATAATTTGTATTCTTCCTTCCTTCCCTCTTTCCCTTCTTTCTGTTTTTCTATGTATGTATATATGTATGTATATCTATATACACACATGCATACACATACTGTATATATACACATATGTGTATATATATATATATATATGTATATAGACAGTTACATGGGGAGAGGGAGAAAGAGAGACAGAGAGACAGAGAGAGAAAGAGACAGAGAGAGAGACAGAGACAGAGACAGAGAGGCAGAGAGACAGAGAGAGAGAGAGAGAATTCGTGGAGTCATTATAGTTGAGGTAAAATTAATTTTACCGGAAAACTTTGAGTTACAAAAAATATTATATTAAAATATCGGTGGATAAATTGAAAGAAAATTGAGGATATTTATTGGTTTATACAAATACTGTATGAAAAGTTTGAGTGTTAAGTTTACATACAGAAATTACACAATTACATACTGCTTCACAAAGACAGTTACTATATTGCAATCTATAAAGTCAACTTTATAGAAATTTAAAATTCTAAACATCAAAGAGGTGTAGACAAAGAAACACATATGAATTGAATTGGTCTCAGATCATGGAAGGGCTCAAAAAGGATTTTGAAAATCACATTTGAGAGGCTGACAAAAAACCGAGAAGAGAAATGAGAGTGATGCAAGAAAATAATGAAAAAAGAGTCAATAGCTTGATTAAGGAGACACACGCACACAAAAAGTCTGAAAAGAATAACACCTTAAAAATAGACTATGCCAAATGGCAAAAAAGGTACAAAAAGTCAATGAGGAGGAGAGTGACTTAAAAAGCAAAACAAACCAATTGGAAAAAATGGCACAAAAATTCACTGAAGAAACAAACCTCCTTTGAAAGTAGAATTGGCCAAATGCAAAGGGAGCCACAAAAGAATACTGAAGGAAATAATTCATTATAAATTAGAATCAAAAAAATGAAAGCTAATGGCTTTATGAGAAATCAGAAAATAATAAAACAGGGGCATCTAGGTGGTGCAGTGAATAGAGCACCAGCCCTGGAGTCTGGAGGACCTGAGTTCAAATATGACCTCAGACACTATACATAAAAAAGAAACTAGTCATGTGACTTTGGGCAAGTCACTTAACCCCAATTGCCCCTCCAAAAAAAGGCAAAAAAGGAGAAAATAATAAAACAAAACCAAAAGAATGAAAGAATAGAAGACAATGTAAAATATCTCACTGGAAAAACAACTGACATGAAAATAGGTCCAGAAGGGATCATTTAAAAAGCTATTGGGCTACCTGAAAGCCATGATTAAAAAAAGACCCTAGACAGCATCTTTCAAGAAATTATCAAGGAAAATTGTGCTTAAATAATATTATGTAAAAAAGAAATTGGAAAGAATTCACCAATTGCTTCCTTAAGGAAATCCCAAAATGAAAACTTCCAGGAATATTATAACCAAATTCCAGAACTCCTAGTCAAATAGGAAATACTGCAAGGAGGCAGAGAAAAACAATTTTAATATCATTAAATAACAGTTAGGATAACATCAGCTTCGACACTGAAGGACTGGAGGGCTTGGAATATGATAATCCATAGAGCAAAAGAGTTAGAATTCTAACCAAGAATTGCCTGCCTAGTAGTAGCAAGTATAATTTTTCAATGTAAAAATGGGTACTAAATGAGACTGAGGACTTTCTTATTAATAAATTTTTAAAATTTGTTTTCTTGTTTACATCACTCATTTTCATGAGATTTTTGAATCACAAATTTTCTCCTTGTCATTCCCCCACCCCAACCCTAAAACAGCAATCCCCTGATCTGCTCTCTTACTTTCTGGTAGGGCAGGGAGGGTCTCATTATAAAAATACTCAGACTGCCTGAAAATTAGGATTAAAAAAAATAATCTAGACACAACACTAGAAGAAATTATCAAGGAAAATTGCCTCGAAGTTCTAGAAGAAAAAGGAAAATTAGAAATAGAAAAAAATCTACTGATCCAGTACCTCCCAGGAGCCAGTATCATCTACTTTGGGAACCTATGGTTTATGGTATACTAGAACCAAAGACCAAGATGTCAGAAAAAGGAAACTATTTGCCTGAGGTCTCCCTAAAACCTCTCTGAATACCTTTAAGTAATTCCGTTCAACAACTCGTGAAGGATCAGAATCCACAAAAAACGAGGTAAAACAATTTTCCAGCCAAAACCAATGGAGTAGATTGGAAGAAAGGTTTGTTGCACCTAAATTTAGAGTGGAGCACAGTCCAGCACAGGCTGCTCCAGCACAAACCCATCCCCAGTAAACCAGGAATCACTGAATCTACAACATCAACAGTTGCTTCAGGAGTTCACAGCCCATAGATGGTAAGAGGGTCAGTTGAACATCAGAAGGAGATTATAGAGGTCTCTTTGCTGCCCCTGGAAACAGGACTCTGTTGCTTAGCCCATAGACAGATATGGGTTGCAATCCTGGATGGAAGTCACAGGGCAAAGAGCAGCACTAGCACACCAGAGCTTGCACCACAGTGGAAAAAGCATCATCATAGTTCCAGGGCAGAAAAGCATGCTTGTGGTAGCTCAAAAATCAGAGCACAGTACATGGAAGTAGTAAAAAGACCTTCTTAGATCATACAACCTTTAAAAAACTGACAAGTGCCCAGAAATATCTCTGAAAACAGCTGCACAAAAATCCTGAAGCTTGGGACAATCCAACCTGGAAGCAGGGTCTTATGCTAACAAAGAGTTAAAAGTCAAGAAATAGAATTTTAAAATGAACAAATAACAGAAAAAATATTCGGACCATAGACAGCTACTATGGTGACAAGGATAATTAAAACATGAACTCAGGTACAAAGCTCAAAGAAGAGAAGAATGTCTTAAAAGGCAGAACAGATCAAATGGAAAAATCAGCACAAAAATTCACTGGGGAAAAAACTCCTTTAAAAGTAGAATTGACCAAATGGAAAAAGATGTACAAAATTTACTGAAGAAAATAATTCCTTAAAAACTAGGATGCAGCAAACATTAGCTAATGACTTTATGAGAAATCAAGAAACAATAAAACAAAAACAAAACAATTAAAAAAATAGAAGATAATGTGAAATATCTGTAACACCATTCACCAGCAGATTCCCCAAAAAATGCTACTGTGAACAGCTTTTAAGGTTCAGATTACAGAGTAATAGTGAATACTTTGTTTATTCTATTACAAATCAAGGCAACCACTCACAATATGTCACAGTATAATATTCACATCTTATCACAGAAATTCACAATATAGTAGTGTCCATAACAGTTTAACATTAGAATGGCCACACAGTTTTCACTACAGTGGCCGCAATATTTAGAACAAGGAACAAAAGAATAATCATCTGATTTCCCTAAGGGGGAAACCTTCCTCACTTAATCAATCAATTCACAGTATATCAATCTTCCACTCATAGGGCATTAACTTAATCAGCCACTTATCTACCAATCAGTCACTAAGCTAGAATCCCAATGACTAAATATCATTAATCACAAATACAGTCATTAGGAAAACCACACAAACCCTCCTCCCCTTGGTGTCCAACAAACCTCAGTTTTGTCCAAGGGGAGGCCTTTTCCTCATTTTGACTCTAGGTGGTCTCTCTGATTCCCTGGATCCCGTTCCATGGTTCCAGCTGCCTCCTGAGTCCACCAAACAGTCACCTGGATTCAGAAGCAGACAGCTGCCAGGTTCTTGTCCAGTCCTCAGAGGTAGACAGCTCCCAGGTCTTTGTCCAGTCCTCAGGGCAGTCCCTGGCATACACTGAAGTTCACAGGATCCAGCACATCTCAAACCGTTCACCATTTCTCTTGCCTGGAACTCAAGGATCAGCCAGGCCACAAAGTCTTATCCTAGTCATGTTTCTCTCTCTCAGGAAAACTCCAACTCATTTCTTCAGTCCAGCAGCCCACCTCCCAGATGCTGAGACAATTCTGCTTCCTCCAACAGGAAAATTCCAATTTTGTCTCTCTGTCTCTGGAATTCTTCTTTATATACATACACTGGCCTCCTGTCTCAGCCAATCCCCTTCTTCCAGTCATTAGGGGAGTTCTCACCCTCTGAACAGGGGACAGGGCTCATACCTTCCATAATTAGTCCTAAGTTACTAAGTACTAAGTATCTGCTAAACTGATTGCTGTTATAATACCTCACTGGGAAAAAAGGACATGAAGAGATCCAGTAGAGATAATTTTAAAATTATTGTACTACCTAAAAGCCATGATTAAAAGAGTCTAGACATCATCTTTCAAGAAATTATCAATGAAAAGTGTCCCAATAGTCTAGAGCCAGAAGGTAAAATAGACATTTAAAAAGTCCATCAATCCCCTCCTGGAAAATATCCCCAAATGAAAGCTGCCAGGAATCTTATAATCAAATTCCAGGCCTCCCAATCAAGGAGAAAATATAGCAAGCATATAAAAAGAAACAATTCAAGTATCACGGGGCCACAGTTATGATAACACCAGATTTAACAGCTTCTCCATTAAAGGATCGGAGGGCTTGGAATATGATATTCCAGAGACCTGAGGAGCAAGTATTACAACCAAGAACCACCTATTCAGTAGAACTAAATAAAAAGGACACAAGAGGGAAAATGGACTTTCAATGAAATATGGGAATTTTAAACATTTTTGACCAAAATATCAAAGCTAAACAGAAAATTTGATTTTCAAATGTAAGACTCAAGAGAAGCATACAAAGGTAAAAAGGAAAGAGGAATTAAAAGGAATTCAATAAGGTTAAACCTCTTACATTCCCACATGGGAAGATGAAACTTGTAACTCAGAAGAACTTTCTCATTATTAGGGCACTTAGGAATACATATAGAAGGCACACGTGTGAGTTGAATATGAAGAGATGCTATCTAAAAAATAAAATACAAAGGGATAAGAAAAGAATGTACTGGGAGAAAGGGAATTGTAGAGGTTGAATTGGACAAATTATCTGAAATAAAACAGCCAAGAAAAGCTTTTACAATGGAGGGGAAAATGTGAGAGGTGTGAGGAAGGGAGTGAACCTTACTGTCATTAGAATTGGCTGAAAGTGGAAATAACATCCAGAATCAATTGGGTATAGAAATCTATCTTACCCTACAGGAAAATAGGAGGAGAAGGGGATGAAATGATAGGGGTAGGTGATAGAAGGGAGAGCAGATTGGGGGAGGTAATAGTCAAAAGCAAAATACTTTTGAGGGGGGACAGAAAGGAGAGAGAGACTAGAATAAATTGGAGAGGGAAGAATGGGAAATACAGCAATAGTAACTGTGACAGAAAAATTTAAAAATTTATCCTACAGAAGTCTCATTTGTCAAACATATAGATAAATTAGTAAAACTTACAAAAATAAGAGCCATTTCCCAACTGACAAATGATCAAAGGATATGAACAGTTTTCAGATGAAGTAATCAAAGTTATCTATAGCCATGTGAAGAAATGTTCTAAATTGCTATTGATTAGAGAAATGCAACTTAAAACAATTCTGAGCCACAACCTCATATCTATTAGATTGGCTAATAGGGGAGAAAAAAACTAGTTGGTTGCTTAGAAGTTGTTTGGTACCCATCATATGGTCAGAGAATGGCATGCCCACCCACCCACCCTTAATTCAATGCTGATATATTACTTGGTTGATTCTAACATTGACAGTGCTTATCTTTCTTATATATTAAGTTGTGGTATGTGTTTGTGATGGCATGTCATTGTACTATAAAAAAATGATGAGCAGGATGCTCTGAGAAAAATCTAGAAAGACTTACAGTACCTAGTATAAAGATACATGTCCTGTATATATGTCACTGTAACAGCAATATTGTAAGATAATCAGCTCTGAACAACTTAGTTATGTTTAGCAATCCCACTATCCAAAACAACTATGAAAGGCTTATGATGAAAAATGCTTATCATCCCCAGAGAAAGAACTGATGGTATCTGAATACAGATTGAAGCACACTTATTTTACTTTATTTTTCTTGAGGGTTTTTTTGGTCTATGTTTTCTTTCAAAACATGACAATATGGAAATATGTTTTGGATGACTACACATGTATAACCTGTATCAAATTGCTTGCCTTCTCCATGAAGGCAGTGACAAGGGAGGAAGAGAGAATATTTAAAATTCAAAGTTTTAAAAACACATGTTAAAAATTGCTTTTATCAACATGAACCACCAACATTTCTATATATTTACTAACAAAGCGCAACAGCAAGAGATAGAAAAAGAAATTTCACTTAAAGTTACTGTAGACATTATAAGATATTTGTGAGTCACCTGCCAAAATAAACACAGGAACCAGATGAACATAATTACAAAATTCTTTTTACACAAATGAAATCAGATTTAAATAATAGGAAAAGCATCAGTTTCTTATGGATAATCAGAGTTAATATAATAAAAATGACATTCCTACCTAAATTAATTTACTTATTCAGTGTCATACCAATCAAACTAACAAAAATATTTTATAGAGCTAGAAAAATAATAACAAAATTCATCTGGAAGAACAAAAGGTCCAGAATATAAAGGGAATTAATGAAAAGAAATGCTAGGGAAGGTGGTCTACCATACCAGATCTTAAACTGTATTATAAAGCAGCAATCATCAAAACTTCTTGGTATTGGTTAAGAAATAGAGGAGCAGATCAGTGGAATAGGGTAGGTACACAAGACACAGTAGCCTTTGATTATTGTAATCTACTGTTTGATAAACCCAAAGACCCCAACTTTTGAGATAAGAACTCACTATTTGACAAAAACTGATAGGAAAACAGGAAAATAATATGATAGGAACTGAGCCTAGAACAATGTCTTACACCATATACCAAAATAGAGTCCAAATGGGTACATGATTTCGATATAAAGGCTGATACTGTAAGTAAATTAGGAGAGCAAGGAATAGTTTACCTCTCAGATCTATGCAAAAAGGAGGAATTTATGACCAAACAAGAGGTAGAGAACATTATTAAATGCAAAATGGATAATTTTTATTACATTAAATTAAAAAATTTTCATACAAAAAAAGCCAAGATTAGCAGGGAAGTTAAAATTGGGAAAGAATTTTTATAACCGGTGCCTCATAATGGCATCATTTCTAAAATATGTAGAGAACTGACTCAAATTTGTAAGACTACAGTCATTTCCTAATTGATAGAAGGTCAAAAGATATGAACAGGCAGTTTAAGGAGGAAGAAATTAAAGATATATAGATATATGTATATATACACATATGTATATATATATATATAATCATATATAAAAAATGCTCTAAATCACTATTGATTAAAGAGATGCAAAAAAAACCTCGGAGGTACCACATCACACCTATCAGATAGGCTAACATGACAAAACAAGAAAATGATAAATGTTGGAGAGGATGTGGGAAAGTTGAAATACTAATTCATTGTGGGTTTATCTGTGAATTTATCCAAATGTTTTGGAAAGCAATTTGGAACTATGCTCAAAAGTCTATAAAAATGTGAATACCTATCAATATCACTTCTAGGTCTGTATCCCAAAGAGATCCTAAAAATGGGAAAAGGACCCACAGGTACAAAAAATATTTATAGTAACTCTTTTTGTGTTGGCCAAGACCTGGAAATTGGAATGCCCATTAATTGTGGAATGGCTGAAGGAGATGTGGTATATGAATGTAACAGAATATTATTGTGCTCTAAGTAATGATGAGCAGGTAGACTTTCGAAAAACCTAGAAATACTTATATGAACTGATGCTGAGAGAAGTGAGCAAAACGAGGAGAGCATTGTACATGGGAACAGCCACATTGTGCACTAACTGACTTTGATAGGCTTAGGTCTTCTCAACAACGCAAGGACCTAAAACAACTCCAACAGACTCATGATGGAAAATAACATCCACAGCCACAGAAAGAAATATGGAGTTTGAATGCAGATTGAAGCATGATATTTTCTCCCTTTTTTGTTGAGTTTAGTTGTGTTTTTTCTTTCTCATGGTTCCTCCCATTTGTTCCAATTCTTCTATACAATATGACTTATGTGAAAATACATTTAGTAAGAATGTATGTGTAGAGCCTATATGGGATTGCATGCCATATTGCTGAGGAGGAAAGGAGGAAGTGGAGAAAATTTAAAATTTATGGAAGTAACTGTTGAAAACTAAAAATAAATTAATTTATAAAATAAATATTTTTACATACTAAAAAAATGGAATCAAAGACCCCTTCTGGATCACTGCCTTGTCATGGTGGAGAGAGGGGCTGGTGTAGCTCAATGAAAACATGAACTGTGCCATGCACGGTTACCCAAGATGGACAGGACAATGTCAAAAATGTTTAAATTACTGAACAATTGCACTTGGGCTTCAACAGTATGTGAACCAAGAATTATCAGAAAAGTAGGTTGAATTTTGAAGAGTCAGATGAACTAGAAACCAAATTGTTAACATTTTCTAGATCATGGAGAGAACAAGGACATTCCAGAAAAATACATCTATTTCTGCTTCTTTGGCAGCAAAATATGCCAAGTTCTAGATGGGAGAGGATTAGAATGAGAGGAGACAGGGAGAGACACAATGGGGTTAATCATCCCGTGTGGAAGAGGCAAGGGATAACTGTTACAACTTTATTTTCATTTACTCTCATTGAATCTGGTTTAGGGAAGAAATGGCATAATGGTATCATGCCACACAGGAGAGTAAGGGGGATGGGGTTGAGAGAGGAGAGGGCAGGGTCTGGGGGAGGGTTGCTGGAGGCACACATTTTAGTAAAGGGACAGGGACAGGGTAGAGAATAGAACAAGAGGGGGGGATAGGAAAGAGGGACATATAATCAACCTCTCACAATATGTCCACTGTGGAGATGTCCTGCATAATTACACATGTACATCCTGAATTGAATTGCTTGTCCTTCCAGTGGGGGTGGGTGACAAGAGAGGAACCAAAAGAATCTATCATTTAAAGCTCTACAATCAAATGTTAAAAAAACACACACATATATAGATAATAATAATTATTATTATTATGAACTACATACAACTGGGATTTAAGATATACAGTGACTAGGGTAGGGAGACTCTCCCTGCCCTACCAGAAAGTTAGAGGGGCTTTGGAGGAGGGCATAAAAGAGAGCAGATCAGGGTAGGGGCTTTACAGTGGGATTGCTGTTTTGGGGTTGGGGGTAGGGGAAAGACGGAGAAAATTTGTAACTCAAAATCTGGTGGAAATGAAAGATGTAAACAAGAAAATAAATAAATAAAAAATAGGCCAAGTTCTCAAAGAGACAGGAGTTCCAGATCATTTTAGCTGTCTCCCAATATGTTGGTCAAGAAGCAACAGTTAAAACTGAACACAGAAGAAATTGATTTGTTTCAGACTGGAAAAGGAATACAACAAGGCTGTATATGTCACCTTATTTGTTTAACATATATGCAGATTACATCATGAGAAATGCCAAGCTAGCAAATTAAATCAAATGCCAAGTTATCAAATACCAAGAGTCAAAAGCTAGAATTAAGGTTGCCAGGAGAAATATCAATGATCTCAGACATGCAGATAATAACCAATCCATAAGGAAACCTGAGTGCCACAGAATCAACACTTTGAATTTTGGTGCTAGAGAAAATCTTTGTGAGTTAATTGAACAGCAAGAAGCTCAAATCAGTCAATATTTAAAGAAATTAATTCAATCTAATCATTGGAAATGTCAAATACTGAAACTGAAGCTTAAATACTTGGTCCACAATAATGAGAAGACAAAACTCATTTGAAAAGACTATGATGCTGGAAAAACTTGAAAACAAAAGGAGCAGGGCACAGCAGAGGATGAGATGGATAAATCATGTCATGGAAGCAATAAACATAGTTTGACCAAAGTTTGGAAGACATTGGAGAATAGAAGGGCCTACCATACTATGGTCCATGGGGTCGCAAAGAGTCAGAAACAACTGAATGACTGAACAACAACAGAATCATAGACTAAAGTATTGAGAGAAACCTCAGAGATCTAATCTTATTTCTGTAAGTCAGCATGCATTTATTAAGCATCTACTACTAGGTTCCAGATTCTCTGCTAAGTTCTGGGGATACAAAGAATAACAAAACCTGCATGCAAACAATTATGTACAAACAAGATATATACAAGATAAACTGGAAACAATCTTATAGAAAAGGCACTAACTCAGATCAAGAAAGACTAGTAAAGGCTTCTTGCAGAAGATAAGACTAGCTGAGATTTTAAGGAAGCTAGGTGGCAAAGATGAGAAGGGAGGGCATTCTTGGCCTAAGTGACAGCTAATGAAATGCAATTTTAGCCACAACAAGAAGGTATGTGTCACTGATCTGGAATGGTAAGATGGGAACAGGTTATAAAGGGCTTTAAAAAACAAAGGATTTTATATGTGATCATGGATGTAACAGGGGGTGATGAGTTCATTGACTGAGGGGAGGGTAGACATGGTTAGACTTATGTTTAGGGAAGATTTTGATAGCTGAATAGTGATAGCTGAGATAGACTGAAGGCATGGAGATCAAATAGATGAGAGAGTCATGAATAGAGTTGATAATTTAATCCTTTGGAGATAATGAGATAATCAATGATATATTATAGAGGAAGAAGAGAAGTCTCAGGAAAAATTCCTTGTGCAACATCTTTGGCAGGTAGTCATCCATCCGTTACCCAAAGACCTCTAGTGACAGGGAATTCATTTTCTAATAAAGCACCATTTGCTTCCTTTGAATAGTTGGATGGAGGTGATAAGCCAAGCTCTGGGGTCCACAGGAAAAGGTAGTTAGGACACTGGGAATCACACTGGAACCAAGAAATGTTCCAGGGGATTTAGCATAATATTAATAGAAAGCCTGTATTGTAACTGAATTTACAGTCAGAAGACTGTAAATTCTGTCTCACTTATTCTGCAAATTCTGTCTCTCACGTATTAACTGTATGACCTTAAGAAAGTTCTTAATCTCTCTAAGCCTTATCTGTGCTATTAGGAGATTGGACTAAATTGTGCCCATTGTCCTTGAGCTCAAATCCAGATTTTCTGGTCTGGTCTGACTAATTTGATGGATACACCACCCTGGGTATATTAGAAAGAGCTTCAGGGATTCTAATGATAAACTATCTAAGTTATATCTTAATAGTATAGTCTTGCACAGACATTCGGTGAGAATAGATTTCAAAGTGTTCTGTGAAAGGCTAGGCAAAATCACATGGTTGAAATTTTACAGTGGTACTCAGCCCAGCAGAGACGGAAAACTCTCAAAAATGAAGGTTAATTCCACTGTTAATTCCAATTTCTTCTCCAGTTGTAATTCTCTCCCAATTTATTTGCCAACCCAACAATTTTTAGCTATGCTGTACTGAATTTGGGTAATAGCTTGAAACTGTGACATGAACATTAAAGAATCATTCAATATTCTTGAATTCTTGAAACTTGAAACTTTCAATATTATATCCTATAATGTTACATGAAGTTAGCTACACATGCATCAATTATCAGGGTGATGTTATGCCATCATATGATCACAAGATAACATAAAGGAGATAGGATGATAAAATATCAATTCTCCCCAAGTTCAAAGAAACAGAATTGCAGGACCTGTGCTTTTTCTTCTCTAGCTCTTTATGAGACTGAAAATAGTTGTTGTTATTTGTTTGGGATGATGCAGAGGACATAAGTAAGAAAATAACTAAAGAGATAATTAAGCTGGTGTCTATCTGCACAAATGAATCCAGCCAAAATTGAGTCAAAGGAAAAGTCCCTAACGCTTCCAGTTCATTTTATACCCCCTAGGAAACCTTGTTTCCTGATAGCTGAAACTGAAGATTGTTTTTTCAGCTCTCCATTCTCCAATCAGATTTTTCTTTTCTGCAAAAGTTTAAATGTCAGGGTGGCTAGGTGGTACAGTGAATAGAGCATCAGCCCTGGAGTCAGGAGGACCTGAGTTCCACTCCGACCTCAGACACTTAACACTTACTAGCCATGTGACCTTGACCAAGTCACTTAACCACAATTGTCCTGCCTTTTCCTCTCCAAAAAGCAAAAAAAAGTATAAATGCCAGATATACAAAGAAGATTCCCCTGTACTTTTCCTACAGCTCCCCCATCTCTAGATGCTTCCAAAATGAACTGTAAGTCATGTTTGTGAATCTTATTTTAAGCCCTTCCATCTAAATCTATCTCACTTCCTAGCATTTCTATTTCTGTTGATGCAACCAATGTCTTCTTATTTACCCAGTCTAAAATCCTCAATTTTAGTTTCTCTCTCACCAATCCTACTTGATCTGATGTACAATTAATTAACTTTTCATTATATAATTTGACTATGCCATTTCTCCACCCATCAACTTTCAGCTATCTGTCACCTATAAAAGGAGATATTCTAGCTTCAGTCTACCATAATGGCCTTTTTCATGCTATTTCATTCAGTAACTCCATGCTTCAGTCAAATTGCTATACCCACAAATTTTTTTGCCTCATTTTGGCATCTCTCTCCTCTTTTTCTCTCTTCTCTC
>CM053593.1:195695788-195714240 GCA_028646575.1 Pseudocheirus occidentalis
GCTATTATAGCATAAAGCAAACATAAAGACCGCTGTCTTTTTCATAAGGATGGGGAAAAAAAGATCTGGCTGGCTTAAATAGGGAGGATGAAAATAGTGTGATACTTCCAATAGAAATGCATCTAAAATTGGTATCAATGAGTCAATAAACATTTATTAAGTTTCCTACTTGTGCCAGGTCCTATGCTAAGCACTGATGTGGGTTAGAAAGAACATTTTTCTCAGCTCCAGGATACAGGTTTGGTTAGCAATAGAGGAAGAAAAGCTTTCAGTGAACATATTTTAGGACTGGATGGGTGAAGCGAGTAATGGTCTGGCCATAGGGGTCAGAACTCTCAACCTTTGGATTGTTGGCTGGCAAATGGTAAACCTATATCATTTGAAAAACCCTAATGAAGAATAGTCAATAGAATGGAAGTAAGGAATAATTAAAGAAAGTTAGAAGGATGAGTAAACTAAAGGGCAGAAAAAATTTATCCATATATCATTCAGGAGATTCCTAAAAATCAGAGTACCCTAGAAACATAGCAAATTCTGAAGACAGGGATGATGATACATGTTTACATCCAACTATAATGTTTATAAAATCACTTTTCTCATAACTACTCTATGAGGCCAGCAGTGTGTGTATAATTATACTTGGTTTACAAATGAGAAAACTGAAGCTAAGCATCAAAACAAGAATTCAAATTCCTCTACTAACTAACTGTCCAGGACAATTTTCATTAAATAAAGGCTTCTTTTTAGAATGAATACCAACTTAGTCTCTGATTTCTGGGTTTAATAACTGGATGTATTGCCTTATTATTATTACTAGTAATAATAATAATAATAATAATAATAATAATAATAATAATAATAATAACCAGTACTTACATAACACTTAAATGTTGGCACTGTGCTATACATACTATACATTTAATCTTCACAATAACCCTATGAGATAGATGTTATTATTATTATCCTCATTTAATGATTGAGGAAACTGGGGATGAGAAAAGTTAAGCAATTTTCCCAGAGCCACAGAGATAGTAAATGTGTGAAGCTAAATTTGAACTCAGTTAATCCTGACTCTAGGTCTAATGGTATATTTACTTCAATGACTTAACTTGACTCATGTTTTCTTTTCAGTTACAAAGAATGTCCATTTATGTATTAAATATAAGTTTCTGTCTTTCTAGGAGAGTTTGAAAGTGGTCTCTTAGAAGCAGAGGAGAAAATTAAATAACCTCTTAATTTTTTTTTGTCAGTCATGGAAAAGCAGAATTAATTTATTACAGAAGCACTGGTGTGGAGTTTTTGTTTTTCTTCCCTTCTCTGCCTCCCATACTCAAATTTTCTTCTTCTAGAATACTTTTATTCAGGAAACATTCAATAATGGTATGAAATAAAATAAGGACAAATATGGATTTTCATTCTTCCATCTATCAAGTTCATTTTTTTTTTGCATCATAAGAGATGAAAGTAATTAACACACTAACCTCAGTCCTTAAGTGATTATACAGTTTGTCTTGTAGACATTTTTATAAAAATCACTTCTCTTCTGTGGGTTTCAATTTCCTCAAACATAAAATGTGACCTTTGGACTCGATGATTTCCAAGGTGCCTTGTAGCAAAAACAAACTAATATATTATACTCATAATTAGAACGAGTGAAGGTAGACACCAAAAATAACACTTGTCAATTAGTCAGTCAAAAAATATTTAAGTGCTATCCCTGTTCCACGAACTGGACATGACAAAGTGGTCCAGACAAAGTATCTATTCTCAAGTAACTTACATTAGAATAAGATAGAAAACCTCAAAATGTTCAGAGAATACATGCACATGCATATGCATATGTGTGCACATGCATACATATGTATATGTGTATTTTGAATGGAAGTTAATCTTAGAGAGAAGGACTTGATGCTGTGGGTCCAAAATTATCCAGTCTTCAAGAAAAACCACTGAGGCAGAGCTCCAAGTTAATAGCATTTTATTATATGGCCCTTTTAATAAAGTGAACCTCAGATCTTCCTCATGATCTGAGAAATGCCCTGGTCCCCAGAAATTTATTTTTATAGGTACCTGATACCCAGAAACTCAGGAGGGGCAAAGCAAAATACAAAGTCTCATTGGTTGATAGATCTCTGACCATCCAGGAGGGCCAGAAACGATACATCAGATGGGTTATCATGAGATAGGAAAGGCAGGGGTCATTTCCAGTGACTAAGTGGTCATAAGATGGCCACCTGCTCATATTAGACAAGAGAGGTTGGTCTGGAGGTGTAAAAGCAAATCGCCACCCACACTAGACTTGGACATGGAATTTGAGCAAAATAGGACAGAGATATCTTGTCAGCATTGTTGCGGTTGTGCAAGTGATCTTTATAACTGGTAAACAAGTGGTGAATATTGGCTTAAAGTTTAGGCCTAGTATAAAGGCCTACTATAAGAACCTATTTTATCTAATTATCCCTATGTAATTCATGTGAAATATGTATTAGTATATATTTATTCTTGTACTATTGCTAGATAACTTGCTAAGTATATATTATTTGTCGAGTATATCATTAATAATTGCTAATAATCATTATCCCCTTATGGAATCACACTGAACTGAGTAATATTGATTAGAATTGAGGAGGAGTCCAAATGAATAATTTTTCACAGTTGGAGGAAGTAAATCTTGCAGCAGTTTGAGTTGATTTTTGAAGGAATCTGGGGAACCTAGGAGTCAATGGTGATAAGGAAAAGCTCTCCAGTGATGGGGAGAGACATTACAAATTACAAACATGGGAGACAAAATGCTATGTTTGAGGAAGATCAAGGAGGACAAAATAGATGGATTGCAGAATATTTGAAGTTGAATAAAATGTAAAAGATTGGAAAGCTGGGAAGGGGGCAAATTTTGAAGGGGAGTACATTCTAAACGGAGATTTAATATTTCATCCTGGAAGTAATAGTGAACCACTGGAGAAAGTTTATTGAATGTAGGGGGAGTAGTGACACATTCATACCTCTGTTTTAGGAAAATCCCTTTGGCAGCTATATGTAGATTGGATAATAGGAGGTAGAGACTTGAGGCTAAACAAATTAGAACTTGAAGGCTAATGAAATATTGAAATAATTCTTGTATGAGTTGAAAATGTTCTTCACTGAGATAAGGACTATGTTAGTTAGAGAGAAGGGGACAGAAATGATATTTTCTGAAGGCAGAAATAAAGAGATTGATAACATATTGGATATATGAGTTAAGTCATAGCGAGAAGTTGAGGATGATAAGTTTGTGATCCTGGGTGCCTGGTCCCCTTCCAAGTAAAAGGAAAGCTGGGAAGAGGAGAGGAAGATAAAGAAATCTATTCTGGACATGTTTGAAATGCTTTTTCTGACATACAACTTGATATTGCCAAATGGTAGTTAGAGATAAAGGGCTGGAGCTCAGGAAAAAGATTAGGGCTAGATATTTAATCTTGGAATCATTTGCATAGTACTGATAAATAAACTAATTATAACTGATGATATCAGTAAGGGAAATAATGTAGAGAAACCACTCTAGCGTCTTTGCCAAGGAAACCCCAAATGTGGTCAAGAAGAGTAGAATACGAATGAAAAATGACAGAATGACAACAAAAGATCAGAAGGAACATTTGGCTATCAGTCAGAAGAGAACTAGGTGAGAGTAGTCATGAAAACCTAGAGATGAGACGATATCCAGGAGGAGAAGGTCACATATGGGTAAGAGGCCAAGGACATTAATAAGATCACATATGGAAAGTGCTTTGCAAATCTTAAAGCATTGTATAAATCTGTTGTTATTATTACTATTACAATTAATGATAATTGAAGAAAAACCATTAGGTATGGAAATTATAAAATCATTAGCAATTTTGGAGGAGTTGTTTTAGTTGACTAAGGAGGTCAGAAGTCTGGCTGCAGAGAATTTATAAACAAATGAGAGAATAAGTCATAGAACCTAATATGTATAACTTTTCCAATAATTTAGCCAATAAGGGGAGAAGATATAGAAGATAATAGTTACTACAAAAGATTAGATGAAGGATGCATTTTTTTAAGGATCAGAGAGATATATGTGTATTTATAGGTGGCAGGGAATTTTCCATAAATAGGAAGACATTGAAAATTTGAGAAACTAAGGATAATAGTGAGGGCAATCTGTTCAAGGATTTGGGAAGAATTGACATAAAAAATAGAGAGGAGCATATTTTGTTTGACTTGAAGAAGAGTTACCTATATGAAAGTGAGATGAGGTGAAGGGGAAACTTAAAGGGAGATGCTGGAATGATCTGTGGAGGAGGGGAGAAGAGGGAGATCTTGGTAAATGGCCTCCATTATTTTTTTGGTAAAGTATGAAGTGCAGATGAGAGCTGATTCTAGAGGAAGGAGATATAGTGGGAGGCTTATAAAGGGAAGAAAAGATTTGGAATAGCTACTGTGATTAGCAGAATAGCAAATAAATTAGGGAGATGCAGAATTATTGTTATGCTGAAAGTGAGGACTCAGGTGAAATTAGGTCGTATAATTTTGCAATACACCTAATAAGCCCTCTCACTTTTCTTATGGCTCCATTAACCTTATGTAAAAAGGAACAAAGGAGGTAGGGGTTGGAGTAATCCAAAATTTTAGTTTAATAAAGGACTAGGGGCAAGGAATTTGAGGAATGAGTAGATTGAATTGATTCATCAAAGGAATCTAGAAATGGAATATGGAAATTATAGCTAATATAGTAGTGATAGATTGGAAAAGAAATGAAAGTTGGAGGATCTGGAAATCAAGGTGAGGAAATACAATTAAGGTCAAAGGTCAGAAAGAAAGGGAAGGAAGGAAATATTCTGATCATATAGAAGAATTTTCAGGTTCGTGATGAAGGAAGTAGTTCAATTTGTGTATAATGGCAAGTTCAAGGTATTACCATCCCTGTTTACAGCAGAGGTAGAACGGGAGAATATTGTTGAAGGAGCTGAGTAGATTGAGGAACTGGAAAGTTAGGGCTTTTGAGGAAGAATCAAGGTATATGTTGAAGTCCTCTATCCTAGACATGGAACCATAGCCTTTTTGAAAGGCAGTTTGAGCATTTTTCTTTGAGGGATTATTTTCTCTCATCTTTACTGTTAAGGACTTGCAGTAGTGGTGGCTGAGGTGAGCTCTATTAGAAAAAGAGTACCTGAATAAAGTTGATTAGATAGAGGAGGGAGAGGAAGAAAATAAAAGGGATACTCTTCCCTGGGCCTCAATCACATCATATGGTGAAAAAAGGACTAAAATTAGATAAACATTGTAAAGAGATAAAGGGTACCTGCCTACTCTCTGTGAAGTTGCTTGATCTTACTGATTCTTGTATTTCCTCATTTGATGTGCTAATATTTTAAGGAACAGTGAAACTTGTGTCATTAAAGATATTTTTCTTCTTAGCTCTGAGTTCTTATATTGCATAATAATTATTATGTTAATAAGTCTTCAAATTCTATAATATTACAGTGTTTTCTTAACCCTATAAAGAGATAATACGATGAATTTCATAAGAGTGAGGACTCTGTGGAATTTGAATTCTAATCAAAACTCCTTTATCAGAAGAGACCATATTCATGTACTAAGATTTTGGGGGGGTTTTACACAACAACAACAACAAAACCTTCAAGGTCAGAATCAAAATAATGTGAGGAGACTGGGAGGCAAACAACATCATAATCAATAACAAAAACAGTAACAACAAACTAGCTCTCAGATTTTTACCTGTAATATGAGAGATGAAACTGTATCTAACAGTTTAAAATTTACCCCCGCCCTGCCCAAGACAGCCTACAATCTGATATAGGTGTTATATTCTAGCACTTGAGGCAGGAGCCCCCAAATGTTCTCCCAGTACCAGCAGTATAAAAGATATCCTAAATTCAACTTTTAAATATTAACTCAATTTAGGATGAAGAAAGATCAGAAGGATAGCTTTTTGACATTGAAATTCAAGGTCCTTTCAAAAGAGACAATCGATGATATTGTCTTTGGAGAAAAGACAGAAAAACTGGGATACCCAGATGTCATCGCGGGTAAGATATCAGGATGTGGCTGGGTCAAAGAGAAATTCACTCACACAGAAAATGTAAATATGGTTATTGATAAGGAGGTGGAATTTGTCTATTTAGTACTTTCTTTTTAAGTTAATTATTCTTTCCAACTATTTATTAAGCTTGGTCTATATGAGGACATTGCACAAGAACAAATGTTAGTGCCCTTTAAATTTCAGCATCCTGGATCAAAATCCTTGTGAGCTGTGAGAGGGCAGGTTTAAATGATCTCTGAGGCTAAGTCTACAACATTTCCTCTAGATTTGATCACTGACTGATCTGGGAATGAAATCTGACCTTGAGTAGTGGGAGTATCTTCTATGACACGTGCTTAAACTAATTAAAGTCAGAGACTAGAAAAAGACATAATTGGAAATTATCCATTCATGGAGGGCCAGAGGTATCTGGATGTTTTTAATGGTTGCTAGAGCTTGAACAAGCTGAATTGAGGAATTGGAGGATTGGTGTCAGGATCAGAGTTTGATAAATTTGATGCTACTGGGTATCAGGTAGAAGATTATGAGGCTAGGAAACACTGAGGGTTTAGATGTACAGAATTCCACACTTTTAGCATACTTGCTCGCCTGATGGCAAGAATTTTTTTTAATTTATTTTTAGTTTTTAACATTTACTTCCGCAAGATTTAAAATTTTTCCCCGCCCTCCCCAAGACAGCCTACAATCTGATATAGGTGTTATACATACAATCCTTTTAAACATATTTTCACATTAGCCATGTTGTATAGAAGAATTGTATTGAATGGAAAAAAACCAAAGAGCTTGTTTTTGTGCCCAGAATGTCAAAGTGTCACTCCTGCTTATAAAGTTGGAGAATTCCTCATCACCAGTTTTAGTACTACATTCAAGAAGGAAAAAAAATCATCGCTTAAGTGCTCATTATAATGCCAAACAAAAGTAACTTCCAAGTTCAGATTATTAGCATAGCAAACTCCATTTATTCAGTGACAGATTAAGGCAAAACATTCACAGAAATTCAAAATATAGCATAACTCAATAATTTAAGTTCTCAATTCAGTTACAAAGTACCAAGGTCCAAGAGTCCCACCCCTGGTCAGTACATTAGTCAAAGTAGCCCACCCCTGGGAAATGTATTCATTTAGTCAGTCAACAAAGTCTCTCTTCTCAAATGGAGAATTTCCAATTAAAAACAAAGTACATTCATAGAGTACAGTCATAGAGTACAAAAAGTCAAAAAGTTTCCCTCACCTGCATCACAACTAAATTACAATACCATACAAGCACTTTTCTCAAAAGGGGCAGGGGAGAGCACAAAAGGCCATACACCCTTAAGCTACAACAAGATTAAGATATTATCGCAGCTTTTAATACCCAAGGACAGGTCTTGTCTTCATCTTAACACAAGGCAAGTTGTCAGCAATCTCTGTTCCTGGGGAGACAAAGCTTAACAAAGCCACAATGTATATTGCCAGTGTCGCTCTGCTTGCAGAACAGTCCCAGAACTCCTGTAAACATCAGCAAGACCCTCTTCCAAGATTTCTGTACACATATCACAAGAAAACCCTTCTTCATGGATTCTGATGCAACAGCAAGGTTCCAGGACCTCTGCAACAACAGCACTGTCCTTCACCAGCAGACGAATCTGGCAAAACAACATCAAAACAGACAGACAAAATACCAGCATTACAGCCATGCCTTCTGAGTCATCGGCAGCTCTGGGTGGCAGTTCTCAAAAGTCCTGGGCAGCTCCAACTGGCCCTCAGCAGTCCTTTCTCAGCAAATCTGGCCCCCAGCAATTCTCTTCTCTCCCTCTCTCCCTCTCCCTCTCCCTCTCTCTCTCTCTCTCTCTCTCTCTCTGTCTCTCTCTCTCTCTCTCTCTCTCTCTCTCCTTCCACATTACTTCAACCTAAAATTCTTCTGACCTCCCCTGCTTGGGTTTTCTCTCTGCTTTAGCCTCTCTCTAAATCCACAGCACCAGATCCTTCCAGTTCAGCCCTCTTTCTTCAACAAGTCCATCCCGCAAGTGGAATTCACAAGCTCTGGATTTCAACACTCAACCCCCAAACCAAGCCAATACAGAGGGATATTTAAATTCCATTTCCATTACACTAATCTATCTTAATTTTCTAAATTCTTGCATTTCTGTTCTTTAATAAGGTCAAAGATGTTGCTTCTTCTTATTTCTTTAATTTATTCAACAGGTCACTGACTTAGAAAAAAGTTTATTTTTAATCAGAAAAAATAATTAACTGTGACATTTTTCACTAAACTTTTCAATTAAATCCAATTCTCCACACAACAATGACATGTACTGACTGCCTGGTTTTGTTTTGCAGATGACTAAGAAATGATCCTTCCACTATGGATTGGGCAAATAAAACTTTCCCAAAGCAGTTCATTCTACTGGGTTTCTCAAACTGGCCTTGGTTGGAGCTGCCCCTCTTTGGAATCTTGCTGGTCTCCTATACGCTGAGCATTTTTGGCAATGTGACCATCATCCTTGTGTCCTACTTAGACCCCAAACTCCACACACCCATGTATTTCTTCCTCACCAACCTATCACTCCTAGATCTTTGCTATACCACCAGCACAGTTCCTCAAATGTTGATAAATATTTGTAGTAGAATGAAGACAATTAGCTATGGTGGTTGTGTTGCACAACTCATCATATTTTTAGCCTTGGGTTCCACAGAGTGCCTTTTGCTAGCTATCATGTCCTTCGACAGATTTGTGGCTATTTGTCGGCCTCTCCATTATCAAGTGATCATGAATCAGCAGTTATGTCTCAAACTGGCAGCTGCATGCTGGCTCAGTGGTTTCAGCAACTCTGTGCTGCAATCTACTTGGACTCTTCTCATGCCACGATGTGGCCACTACAAGGTAGACCACTTCTTTTGTGAGGTACCTGCTCTCCTCAAGTTGTCATGTGCTGACATATCAGCCAATGAGGCAGAACTATTCTTTATCTGTGTCATTTTTCTTCTTATCCCCCTGTCGCTGATCCTCATCTCCTATGGCTTTATTGCCCAGGCAGTATTGAGGATGCGGTCAGCTGAAGGAAGAAGGAAGGCATTTGGGACATGTGGATCCCACCTTGTGGTAGTATCACTGTTTTATGGTGCGGCTATCTATATGTACTTGCAACCACCTTCATCTACTTCCGAAATTTGGGGGAAGATAGTTTCCCTCTTTTATGGTATCATTACACCTATGCTGAACCCACTTATCTATACTTTGAGAAACAAGGATATGAAAGGAGCTTTTAAGGGACTGGTAAAAAGAGTGTTCTTGTTTAAGATGTGAGAAGTATACTTTAGTAGATGCTACAAAAGTAGCATCGTTAGCATGTTGTTCAGGTCTCAAAGATTCTACCAACTCGTAAGTTGGTTTCCTTCTCTTTGGACCTCCCAGTTCCTTTTATATGATATAGATTTTTAAATAATTTTCTCCTACTCAATAGTTTATATAATTTTTTTAAAGCACAGAATAATTCATTCCAAAATTTTTCTTTCTATTCCTTGAGGTACTATTTTCAATTCTTATTTAATTTGCTTTAATTAAAGAAGTATTTATTAGATACTGCATATGTACCAGGCACTATGTTATGCAGCAGTGATTTAATGGCAATACAAAATAATTCCTGCTCTCAAGGCATACGTATTTTCCTGCAGGAAGACAATCTGTAGAAATTAATAAGTTTGCAGAAATTTCAGTGAAGGGGACAGGAATAACAACTGGATTGGGGAAGTACTCTCATGTTAAGTAGTACTTGAGGTGAAATTTGAATAAAAATAAGGACTCTAAGAAGTGGAAGTGAGAAGGTAGAGTATTCCAGGAACATAAGTCAGTCTGAGCGAAAGCAAAGAAATGGAAGATGAACTGTTGTGTATGTGAAATAGGAAACAAGACAGTTTGTTTGTTATGCAAAGTATGGTAAGGAGAATAACATATAATCATCGCAGAAAGGTACCATAGAGTCCAATTATAAAGAGGTTTAAATACCAACCAGAAGAATTTTGTTTTATCATGGGAACACTAGGGAGTTACTAAAGATTCTTAAGCAGGCAGATGGCATGTTCAGATCTTGCACATAGGGAGTGAGTGAGTGAGAGTGAAGAGTTGAGGATAACTCCTAGCTAATCAGAAAAATAGTATTACTTTCTAAAGAAAAGGGGAAAAGAGAACAAAAGTTAGGGTTCTACTTTTTACATGAAGAATAGGATATGACAATGGAAAAACAAGTAGTTGAAGATGTAGAACTGGATGTTAGGAGAAAGATGAACACTGCTGGATCTGTAGATTATGGAGAAGTTGAAGCCCTGGAAACTCATGCAATCACCAAGAAACAGTGTCAAAAGGAGAAAATAGAAGAGGGTTCTGTATCAGTAAGCCAGAATGTACATATACAAAGAGGGAATTCTGCCCCTCCCCACCTGATGAGGTACAGGCTCTGGGAAACCCCTTGAATTCTGATTGAATCTTCCCACTTGATGAGGTATTTGATGCGGTAATGAGCTTTTCATTGTGGCTCTGCCCAGATCTGTTTCTAGCCTCCCCCCACCATTGTCCATCTATTTCCCACCCTTGAGCCTATCAAAATATCAATCCACCCTTGAACTGGCCTAGCCAACCATTGTGGGTCGGCTCCAGGTAGCATCCAGCAACCTCCCACCCTTAATCACTCACTTACCTCATTAACTCCTACTGAAAACCCTCCTCTAACACCCCTAGATTTCTCCAACTTTTAGGTATATAAGACCCTATCTTCCCCCCCCCCTCCGCCATGTGTGTGGGAGCACCATAGAATTTTCTAGCACAGACTTGCTCTGTGTCCAATACAGACAAGCTTTTAATAAACTTTGCTTTTCTTTGGCTGAGAAAAGACTTGAGTAGAATTCATTTGATAGGACCTGGCATGTTGGTATTTTGGGGTCTTGAGCACCCCTAACCCTAACCACATCACTGCCCAGGTCAGTGCTTCCCTTCTAATTTTAATGCCACTGATTATGTAAAAAAAACCTTATAGATTTTCTATAATCTAAATTGTCCATTTGATAATTTATGACCATGAATTCTTCTCTATTACAGTTATCTAGTTGTGAATGGATATTTTCTTTTTCTTTCTCTCTTCTATTCTGGTTGAAATAAAACTCTGTATTTTCAGAAAATACATTAACTTGAATTTATTGTGGCATATGAAGTGGCAAGTGAGTTCAATCTAATTTCTCCCAGACTGATTTTGCTTTGTAAGAAGTTTTTCAACCAATTTTTCTATTTTTTGAAAGTAATAAATAGTGCCAATGACTATAAGTCTATAGTATGGTCTAGGAACTCCCTTTGCTAGGTCCTATCCCTTTCTACTATTCTCTATGATTTCTCTAGAAGATTCTTCATCTTTTATAAATTCAGAGTAATTTTATCATTTTTTCTAGTCCTATGATGTAATCATTTAAAGGTAATCATTTAACATTTTGTTTGGGAAGATTCTAAATCTGGAAATTAATTTAGATAATTTTATCATTTTTAATTTATTAGAATTGCTCAGTCATGCACAATTAATACCTGGTATATTTTCATTCTTTACTTCTTTAAACAGTATTTTGCAGTTATATTCACATTGTTCTTTTTTGTAGGGTAGACTCAGAAATATTTCATATTTTACGTTGTCATACTGAATAAAATTTCTTTTTCTCCATTACAAATAATCTTATCTTTTATTTTTAGATAAATGTTTGCCAAATTATGGCAAGGTTAATTTATCCTATGATGTTAAATGTTCACTTCTGGAAAAACAGTGTTGCATTTTGTCAAAAGCTTTTCTATTTATGGATATAATCATATGATTTATGACTTTTGTTCTTAACGTGGTCCTGAATTCCTAGAATTCATGCCATAATGTATGATATTTAAAACAATGGTGTAGCCTCTTTGCTAATATTTTTGCTTCTCAGTTTGTTAGGCCTATATTTTTGTGTAGGTAGTTATCAAGAATATTTTTCAGGGTGGCTAAGTGGCAAAGTGAAAAGAGCACTGGCCCTGGAGTCAGGAGGACCTGAGCTTAAATATGGCCTCAAACACTTGACACACTTACTAGCCATGTGACCTTGAGCAAAGTCACTTAACTCCAATTGTCCTACTCTACCCCTTCCAAAAAAAAGGCAAAAAAAAAGAATTTTTTTCAGGTGTGTTCTTTGTCTATATTCTCTTGCTCTCTGGTTCATGAACTGGTACTGTATTTGATTCATATAACATTTATAATCAAATATGTTTTTATTTGATTATTTGATAGATTTTGACTGTAACTATATCTGCCCTCATGTTTTATTTTCCTTTCAGAGAAAATTTATGATTTATTGGATAATTTTTCTGTGATTGGACTATTAAATTTTTATGTCTCATGTCTTTTTAAACAGGGTATTTTATTATTGAATTATTTATCTATTTAATTTATGTCACCAAAATTTTAGAGAATATAACTAATCGAAATAGTTCCAAATATTCCCTTTACTTACTTTTCATTTGTTGTGAATGTTTTCTATTTTGACAACTTGACTTTTCCATTTTTTATCAAAATAATAAACTTTTTTCTCTAAATCAATTAGCAAATTTTTAGCATTATATTATTTATTTTGCATTAGAGTTTGAATAATGTTTTCTTCAAGTATTCTTTGGTGCATTTAAAAACTGTATTTTCTTTTTAAAATGGAATTTCATCAAAAATCTCCTAGATTTCTCCATTGATTTCTCTCAGTGATACTCATTCAGTGAGCTATCCCTTACAACAAATAATTTTAAGGTAAAAATAAAAGAACAAAAACAGAAAAAGAAAATGTTAGCAAAACCAAACAATACATTTGGGGGGAAAACCTATGTGCAGTGTTTGGCACCTGAGGATTTCCTACCTTTGCAAAGGAGGAAAGAGGTGGGGAAGGGGAATATAGTTATTCCCTAAGCTTGTTCTTCATAATTTTGTGAATTTTTTTTGACCCTTTCATTGCTTAATCGTGTATGTTGTTTTCCTCTCTTGACATCACTTTGCATAAGTTGGTGGACATCTATTTAAAACATTTTTTTTGCAGAAAATCATTATGTTCCCTTTTTCTAGATGAAAGAATTTCATTTAAAACCTTTTGACTGGCCTGTCGCTGCCTCTTGGGCCAGTTGTGGTACAGCTTTCTTCCATAGTGCATTCCATAATTCCTCCTCCCTTTCTCTCTCTCTCTCTAGAGTCTGGAGAGAACAGAACAGTAAAGTAACAGGGCCCACTAGACATCCAAGCAGGAATCAATGTCAGATAGCTAATACCAACATCAATTCAATACAGCTTTGTGGTGAGGGACAGAGCTCAGGCTCCTTCCAGTTCTACCACTGGTATTTCAACTATGAAACATTTAGGATAAAAATGACTTATAAAATAATTTCCTAGGTGGCCTCATTGACCACAAAACCAGACATGAATTCCTAGCCTATATATTGTTAAATCTAAAATCTTCTCAAAGTTACACTCTTCTTAGGGGCACTCCCAGTCATACACAGAAGAAAAAGGGAAAACAAAGTATTCATGTAAATGAAGTAAGATCCACAAGATAACAGTCCACAGAAAAGGATCTACATGATGGAAGAAACATTTCTGTTTGCAGACGGTGGGTAGAAAAAAAGGGGTCAAAGCAAATGTTCTCCACATCTTGCTTATTCAACCAGCATTGGAAAATTCCACTACCACTTTCTTGCTCATGTTTTGCTCTGGAACCTTCTCTTTTTTTATGCTGGTGCTCTTTCTGCCTGTAGTTACAGATCTTGTCTTGATCAATCTCTCCTCTATTTTCTATGTATTTCTCAGTGAGTTCAGGTTCAATTACCAGACTTCATTCCATCCCAAACCAAATTCTAGGCAGGCACACTGAGACCTATATTATTCTTTCTAGGAATATTGCAGTGGGGACTAAATAATTATAATAAATACCAACTTCTGTTGTTGTTGCAGTTGTTGTTTAGTCATTTCATATCCTACTCTTCATGAGCCCATTTGGCAAAGTGGTTTGTCATTTCCTTCTCCAGATTATTTTTTGGATAAGGAAACTGAGGCAAGCAGGGTTGTTACTTGCCCAGGGTCACATAGCTAATAAGTATCTGAGGCCAGATTTGTACTCAGGAAGATGTCTTCCCAATTTCAGACCCGAGTATTCTAGCCACTGTGCCACCTAAATGCCCACTTATCTCTTTTAACCATGTGTATTTTTCTTTGTATTCATGCCTTGTCTGAGATAAAGATTTCTGCTCCTGTTTTAAAAGATTCACCAGAGACATAATCAATTCTTCTAATTTCATAATTTTATTTTTCTATGTGTAGATTATTGGAATTGTTGCTGTTTTTAATGGGCGTTTCATGTGGACAACAACATCATGTTGCTTTCTATTCCTTTCTGATATACACTTCCATTTTATAAATGTGTTAATTCCATTTACAATCATGGATATGATTATTAACTGTATCTCCTTCTCTATTGTATCTTTTTTCCCATCACTAAGATCTGTGATTTTCTGTTTGTAAAGAACAGGAAAGTAGGGAAAAGAAAGGGAATGAATGGCATCAAGCTCAGTAATCTATAAGTTAAGTGTTCTGATAAAACTTTTACTACTCTTCTTTCTTCACATAGCCCCGACTTTAGTATCATTGTTTACTATTTTATTTGGCATGTTCTAAGTCACCTGTATAATCTGTTCTCAAATTTGAACTTTTGTTTCTTTGTGAAATGGGTACATGATTTGGACATAAAAGATAATATCATAAACAAATTATAGGAGTAAGAAATAGTTTATCTATCAGATCCATGGAGAAGCTGGAATTTATGACCAAAAAGATGTATAAAAATGTAAAATGAATAATTTTGAATACATCAAATTGAAAATGTTTTGTGCAAGCAAAGCCAATGCAAACAAGTTTAAGAGGGAAGAAAAAAATTCGGAAAGAATTTTTCCAACCAGTGTCTCTGACAAAGCCCTCATTTCTAAAATATACAGAGAAATGAGTCAAATTTATAAGGAAAAACACATTCCCCAATTGAGAAATGGTCAAAGGAGTTTTCAGAGACAGTGTTCAGATAAAGAAATTAAAGCTATCTATAGCTATGTGAAAAAATGTTCTCAATAACTTTTAAGTAAAGAAATGCACATTAAAACAACTCTGAAATACCACCTTACACCTATCAGATTGGTTAATATGACAGAGTATAAAAATGATAAATTCTGGAAATGTGGAAAAATTGGAATACTAATGCATTGTTGGTGGAGTTGTGAGCTTATCCAAACATTTTGGAGAGCAATTTGGAACCCCAAAGGCAATCAAACTGTGCATATCCAGCAATACCACTAGTAAGTCTTTATTCCAAAGACATCATAAAAAGGGGGGAAAGAACCCACATGTTCAAAAATATTTATAGCATCTCTTTTTCATAGTGACAAAGAACTGGAAATTGTCAGGATAGCCATCACTTGGGCAATGGTTGAACAAGTTATAGTATATGAAGGAAACAAAACATTATTGTGTTTGGTTTTTTGTTTTGTTTTGTTTTCTATTTCCTTTTTAATATTTTTATTAATTTATTTATAGTTTTCAACATTCACTGCCACAAGATTTTGAATTCCAAATTTTCTCCCCATGTCTCCCCTACCCCTGACCCCAAGATAACAAGCATACTGAATACCCCCTTCCCCAATATGCCCTTTCTTATATCCCCTCCATTTCCACATTACTTTCTTGTAGGGCAAGAAAGTGTATCTTATTTTCCTGTAAAAACAGATTTTTTTTAACATTTGTTTTTAAAACTTTGAGTTCCAAATTCTCTTCCTTCTCCCCTCCTCACCCACCCCCACTAGGAAATCAAGCAATTCAATATAGCTTATACATGTGTAGTTATGCAAAGCATTTCCATAGTACTCATATTGTGAAAGACTAACTGTATTTCCCTCCATCCTATTCCTCTCCACATTTATTTTATTCTCTTCTTTGACCTTGTCCCTTCTTCACAAAAGTGTTTTCCCCTTTTCCCAATCTGTCATCACTTCTATCATTCCCCTCCCCCTCACTCCCTTCTGCCCTACTTTCTTGTAGGGTAACATAGATTTCCATACCTAATTGAGTGTGTATACTTTTCCCTCCTTAAGCCAAATCCAATGAGAGTAAAGTTCATTTATCCTCTCTCACGTCCCTCCTCTTTCGCTCTAATGTAAAACCTTTTTCTTGCCTCTTCTATGTGAGATAATTTACCCTATTTTACCTCTCCTTTTCTCCTTCTCTCAGTACATTTCTCTCTCACCCCTTAATTTTATTTCTTTGCCTTTTTGGAGGGGGGAAGGCAGGGAAATTGGGGTTAAGTGACTTGCCCAAGGTCACAAAATGTGACAAGTGTCTGAGGCTGGATTTTAACTCAGGTCCTCTGGACTCCAGGGCCTGTGATATCTTCACTGTGCCAACTAGCTGCCCCTCACCCCTTAATTTTATTTTTTAGATATCATCCCTTCATATTCAACTCACATAAAGTACCTCTTTAACTCTGTAATAGCACTACTAAGTCTATTTCCAAAGATGATTAGGGAAAAAGCAAAAGCACCTATATGTCCTAAAATATTTATAACAGTTCTATTTGTGGTAGAAAAGAACTGGAAATTGCAATGATGCCTCTCAATTTGGGAATGACTGAACAAGTATATGATTTTGATATAATACTACTGTGCTATAAGAAATGATGAGGTCCATGATCTTGGAAAAACATGGATAGTTTTGCATGAAATAATTCAGTGAAGTCAGCAGAACCAAGAGATATTTGTATACTGTAACAGCAATATTGTTTTAAGAACAACTTTGGACAGAAATGTTGCTTTGACTATTGTAAATATCCTAATTAACTACAAAGGACATATGAAGGAACACACTATCTCTTATTATTAAGTGATACAAAGATGTTTAACATCACCAAGGAGGATTTCCATCACAGAAAATGACATTGTGGTCATTGAAGCCCCAAACATAACTTATAATATGAATATCTATAAAATATTATACATAAAAGTATAATTTGAGGAGAAAGAGGAACTAATCATATAATATGCAATAAAAATAAATTACTCTAATAAGGCTTCTAATATTCAAGACACAGAGAGAAGCAACTTCAAAAGACCAAGTGCTATTCTCAAATGAATGTGATAAAAGGAACACATCTTCAGAGAAGAATTGCAAATTATTAATGACCTTTTAAAAGGGAGCTACTCCAAGATATAAGGGTAAAAGGAAGAAATATAGTCCAGTTCCCCCACTTCTCCTAATATTTGCTCCAGAAACAACTAAAAAGGCACCATATTGAGCAGCGATTTGGGAAATCCAAGGAAAAATTACTGTGCTTCATTTTTCCAATTCCTATTGTCTTTGGGGCAGCTGTCTCAACAAACAGAGCTCTATAGACTCTAAGTTCCTAGTCTAGCCAGTAGTGTTGTGCAGAGTTTTCTAATACAGGGAATGAATGTATAGCTATGCACAAGGGGAAGAAGAGTTCACAAATCCAGCATTGAGGGGAATGATAGCAAAGCAAGCAATAAGAGGTGACAATTGGCAACTCTATCTGTCACATTCCACAGATAAATCATCTGCCCAGTGTAGAATGAGAAGACCTATAACTTCAAGTGGGGAACTAGTGCAAGAAACAGCTTCAGGTTTGAGATTGTTTAATGGGCAAGGAGCAGGGGGAAAAAAACAAATGGCATATATGTGACTCTGACCTTAGAGACACATATGGCATATCTTAGATCTCGTTCCTAGATTGGTCTGAAACTTGCAACTAAATAACCAGGTCAGAGGGCTCATTTCAAGGGGAGAAACCTTCAGTTCTGTATCTCTGAACCTTCAGAGCCTTCCATTTAATTGACAGTGACTGAGGCCAAGAAATTGCCTCCTAGAGTTCTTCTAAAGGGCAAGCCCACATTTTTATTATCCAAACCCAAACCTAGGTCACAAACTCGAAAAGTTAAGACTGGAAGGGTAGCAGTCAGACTATTCCCTGGATCAGAAAACTTCAGAGTTTTGTATCAGTTTCTTCTATTGTAGGTTGGGCAATTATGGACTCCACAGAAAGAATGAAAACTTAATCTGTGCTTCTGTGCATTACTGCACTACTGACACATTAGGTGATGGGGGAATTAATATTTAAGAGAGTAGAATAGTTTCAAGCATTTTGGATGAAAAGAACAGAACTTAATAGGAACACTGAAATACAAACATGAGATTCCGAAGAATTCTAGGAAAGTTTTAACATTTTTATAGAGTGAGAAGAAATTAGTTGTCTCTTCAGAAATGTAATGTATTCAATGGGAATTGAGGAAATAAAATAAGATGAAGTAGTTGGGGTAGACTGGTTCT
>CM053593.1:195714740-195732144 GCA_028646575.1 Pseudocheirus occidentalis
GCTTCCTTGCCCTGGGGGTAGATTGGCCAAACTGCTTTTCCTCTCCCAAATTTAGCTTGAAAGCTTCGCTCACTTTCACTGACCTGTATTCGTGGCTTAGTAGATGTGAAGATTGCTCTATTTGCTTTAAATCTTCTCTGAAGTAGACCCACACTGTGGCCTGGGAGGCTTGGCTCCTCCTGGCCACCAGGCTGCATGGTTTCAGGCCAGGTTGGTCTCAGCTCCCGGCCTGAAGGCCTGTGGAATGAGCCCCTCCTGCTGAGCTGCCCCTCTCCAGTCCCTATTTTTCACACCTTGGTAGATGTGGAGATGCTGGAGGCTGTAGATCTTCTCTCTTGTAGACTGGCTGGGGCGGCTCGGCTCGGCTCCTCCTGACTGCCCTGGGGCCTGGCCATGTTTTGATTTCAGGCTGCCGCCATGATCCCCTGCTGCCAAGCTGCCTTCTGTGAGAGATGTGTTTTCTGTGTTTTTGTGAGTCTGAGAGTCCTAGACTTTGTCCAGAGTCATATTTTACGGGTGTTTAGGGTGGCTGTGTGGGAGCTGCGGGACCTTGCTGCTTCTATGCCGCCATCTTGGCTCTGCCCCTGGAAGTCTGAGCTTACATTCTTTAAACGGATACAACACATATACAGATACAAGATAATTCAAGAAGGGAAAGAGAACTAACAATGAGAGGATTTGGGAAGCCTTCCAGTACTGAATTGTACCTGAGCTAAATCTTGTAGGAAGCTAGGGATTCTGTGATATCTACACTAAGACATATTTATCTTCCAAGTTTCTTTTTTAGCCAGGTTTTTGTAAATCTTAAAAGCACTATGGAGACTTTAAACTAGAACAGAACCAAAAATAGGTTGTTGCTGTTGTTGTCATCATCATTGTTGTCATTGTCATCATCATCATTGCCATCACCAAATTACTTTGTACTCCTTTTTACTGCTTCTGTTACTAAGTTTGCATTGATTTCCCTACTTTTCCCTCTACCACCATTACACATATTCACCTGGTCATATCATCCAAATACTAGCAAGGAAGTCACTTACCCATTCTGGGCTGAGTTTTTTTTTCATTTGTTATACTTAAGGTCTGATGCACATTCTCTCACACTAATATGCAGAGAAGACTTTTCATGACTGGTTTATGACAAACTGCTCAATCTCTTTCCCCATCCAAGGTAAAAGAAAAATGATTGAATATGGGTTATAATTTTTATTAACCACAGTAACAACTATTTACATTTCCCCATTAGCTTATTGTTTATAAGAATCCTATGAGATGAGATTGATAGAGCAAGTAATTTTTATTCTTATTTTACAAAAACAAAATCTAAGCTCAGAGTTGTCATATGATTTCTCATCATCATCACCCAGCTAGCCTCATTCCAACTCCAGTGCTCTTCCCATTAAAGCTAATAAATTTAGAATCTTTGACACTAGCTCTCCAAGTCCAGTTTCTTCAGTCTTCAAGAACACTACATCATATTACAAGGAAATCAATAACAATAAAAACAGCTTCCAAGTCCTTCTGGTCTTCACTTATTTTCTGAGGGTTAATTATACAACAATTCATTGGCTCTAATTTTCATTGTTCTTTTTGACCTCATTTCTCTTTGTACTTCAGTGTGACTGATCCTGACCATTATGGTCTTGAATGATCCTTGAAATGTTCCCCACGCCAGCAACTGATTCAATATTTCCAATAGTCATTGAAATTTAATCTTTCAGCAATATAAGTTTTTTCACATTTCCTTAAAGTAAATTTCATTTTTTAAACCACATAAATATACATCAAAAGAGAACAATGAAATATAGGCTTATGTCACAAAATTCAGCACTCACATGACAGTTAACTAAAAGTGGGAAACCAGCTCAATCTAATTTCGTATTATCAAGGTTAGACATCATGAGTCAGCTTAGTGTTAGCAAAAGAACGAACATGTGACCTTTAGAATCGTAAAATGAAGCTATATCAAAATTATTGCTTAGACCAAGTAATTCTCACACCATTGGGTTATTCTTATTTTACAGAAGTGAACAATAAGGTTCAAAGAACTGAAATAATTTCCCATAGTTTGTGTGATTAGAAAATGGAAAAGCTAAAACTTGAAATTAGATCTACTGATGCCAAATTTGGTGTTCTTTTCAATGTATCATATCTCTCTCACCAGGTAACTTTTATTCACTTCCTTTCCCACCTATTTCCATATACAGAAATGTGATACGTGTTATTGATTACTTTTTTTAATAGGTCAGACATCACAAAAATAATATATAGGTGAAAAAACTAGTACATTTTTACATACAACTAGGAATTTCTGTAGAGACTGAAGTCTTTTATAGTCAGGAGAAGTCATTATGATACGTTTATAATTAGTCAGATGTCTGGGCTATAGGATGCTGAATATATAAATTTACTGTATTTTTTTAATTTAACTGAAAGGACCAAATTTGGGGAAGAAGATAGGGAGGGAAGAATAGAGAGAGAGAGAAAAATGAGAGAGAAAGGAGGAGGGGGAGAGAAGGAGGAAGGCAGTCTTTTGATTTTTTCTCCAAAGGGGAAATCTGTCAGGTGTGTAATTCAATATCAAACCTTTATGGAAATCTTGCTTTATACACACAAGAATGTTGTGTTTTGACACCATCTTTGCCTGTACACCTTTCCATAGTTGAGAAAAACAACTTTATGTAACTGAGTCCTTCTGCCTGATTCTTGACTCATATGGAAGGGGACATAGAAGAGGAAAGGAACAAGTATTTATGAAGTGCCTACTATATGCCAGCCACTATGCTAAGCAACTTTTACAGATATTATATCACTTGTTCCTCACAACCCTATAAAGTAGGTGCTATTATTCCTATTTTACAGTGGAGAAAACTGAAGGAAACACAAGTTAAGTGAATTACCCAGAGTCATGCAACTAGTAAATATGAGGTTGGATTTTAATTCAAATCTCTCTGACTCTGGGCCTCACACTTGATCCACTGTGCCATTTAACTGCCCCATTTGGATTTGGATCTGGATTGTTAGAATTCAACTCCACTTATCCTGGGTATCCTTTTACACCTTCCCAGTGCTCTCTTCATGGCTCCAGTCACATCCTTGTTCCTCAGGCTATAAATGAGGGGGTTAATCATGGGTGTGAGGATGGTGTAGAAGGCAGAGAAAATTTTATCCTTGACTGGGGTGTGGTATGATTGAGGCAGCATATAGGTATATAAGGCTGCCCCATAGAATAAGGTAACCACCATTATGTGTGAAGAGCAGGTAGTTAAGGCTTTCTTTCTCCCCTCTGCAGAGTTCATATGATGCACCGTGATGAGGATCTTCATGTAGGAGGTGATAATTATAGAGAAGGGGATTAGCAACATCATGACACAGCAAACATACATCACCATCTCATACACAGCTTTGTCACCACATGCCAGCCTCAGCATAGTAGGTGCCTCACAGAAAAAGTGATTGATCTGGTGGGAGGCACAGAACGATAGGCTCATTGTGATGGGGGTGAGAAGAAAACTATCCAATGACCCCCCAAACCAAGAACTGACCAATATTATGACGCAAATCTGTCTACTCATGAGAACAGGGTATCGTAAAGGGTAACAGATAGCTACATAGCGATCATAGGCCATGAGACCCAGCAGGAAAAACTCAGCTCCTACAAAAGTTTGATAGAGAAAATATTGAGCAGTACAAGCCACAAAAGAAATAGTCCCCTGACCTGAAAAGTCCACCAGCATCTTGGGGACTATGGTGGTGATGTATACAATATCAATGAAAGAGAGATGACTGAGTAGGAAGTACATTGGTGTATGGAGGTGAGGGTCTGTGTTGATCAAGAAAATCATGGTACCATTAGCTATCAAGGCAATAAAGAAGATTATGAAGATAATGATAAAAATGAGGCCTGAAGCCAGATTGTGGCTAAAAAAACACATGAGGAAGAAGTCAGTAGAGTTGGTTCTGTTGTCCCCTTCCATAATTATTGAGACAGGCCTTGGGGCATTCAAAGAAGAATCAACATCGGGAAGAGAAATAATCCATGGACAAGAGTTCTTTCCCACCTAAGTCAGACTTAAAAAGAAAAAAAAATGCTAGTACAAGGTTTCAAAAATTAAAATAATATAAATTTGATACACATGTATATCATGATTTATATAATCTTATATATCATATACACACATGTGCATATAATATATATGTGTGTATATATGTATGTATGTATGTGTGTGTATATATATATGTATATATACTCACACATATAAATTTCCCTCTTCCTTCTAAGTCATTTTTTTTCTAGTCCTAATGAAATTCTAAAATTGACTACCCAGCACAAATGGAAGTAGACGTTTCATTTTATCACCCAATTTATTCACTTATATTGATGAAATTGAATAAGTGCTGTCTTCATTACATTTGGCTATATATATATATATATACATATATACACACAGAAACACATATGTATATATATACAGATATGTGTGTAAATACATATACATGTTTCTCAAACCATTGATTTATTCAGTTTGCAATCAGTCAATTAAAATAATTATTTAATTTACTTGGTCAGAAAATTCAGACAAATCAGTAAAATAGGTAGCCTTGCTTGGAAACAGCTGAAGTCCATCTATCTAAACTAGAACATACCTGGATACGGTGTTATCGGGACCATATTCATGGTGGACAAAAAATCTTGTGACTGAATGAGACTATGGTGGGATCATGAGCCTCAGTTGTTAACAAAGATGAAATTATTATATATTATATAGCTATATATTGTAGTAATTATTATCATGATCTATGGGTTGCAGTTTAATCTAAACAGCTGAAATATGCTTTTAGTAAGCAGTGTCATTCACTTTTTAATTGATTTTACAAGAAAAAAGATATATATATTATGAGAAAAATATGATGGGTAAATGATTATAACTATGAATTCAATGTCATTTAGGGGGCTTTTTTGAAGTTAGAAAACTAAATCTAGGGGTGGCTCAGTGAACAGAGCACCGGCCCTGAAGTCAGGAGGACCTGAATTCAAATCCGGTCTCAGACACTTGACACATTTACTAGTCGTGTGACTTTGGGCAACTTAACCCAAATTGCCCTCCAAAAAGAAAAAAAAGGAAACTAATTCTAAGATTGATATTATGCCCAATTTTCTGAACTATTTATTGGAAACTTACTGCGTGAAGTCTTCTGAAAATTTATTGGAGATTTCATTTCCTTTTATGGTGGTAGAGGCAATGACCAGTATTCTTAGTCCTATGACATATGAAAAGTATTTTGTGCCCTACACTTAAATGGAAGAATCATGAGCTTCTATTATGGAAAGAGGAAGGGGTTTTGTTTCTTTTCTCCTAATTTCTCATAATACCTCTCCTCAGCAGCAAAGCTCTTGTATATTATTTTTATGTAGTCTAGACATATATGTATGCTAATGATGTTCGAATCTAAAATTTCATAAATAGGGTAGACTACTAGAAATATCATTCTAACATTTATGAGATGATTTTAATTTTCTAGATAGAAGCAGGGAATGGACAGAATGGCAGCAGATTAAAAAGTTGTAACTATGAGCTTATACTACATAACAATAGTAGACTTCATGAGATATGTCAGAGAAGCAAAATGCCATGGTCTCATTTAATTCACTGACAGCAGAACTAGGACCAAAACCTAAGTATGTGAGATTCTATCCCAATGCTTTCTTACCTCTATCTCATTTTCATATCACTTGGGGATGCATCCCATAGCTAAGCAAGTGTCATTTTACAGAAGCATATTTAAATTATCTATAATCTGTATTTAGATTATGTAAAAAGAGGTAAAATGAAGTTTTCAAACGTCTATAGACTCATACCACCCAAAAATGTCTTACCTACTTCTGAATTAGAAGTATGTGCTGCTCTTTTTTCTTATAGATCCAGGCATAGTGAAAGACCTAGTGGGACACTAACCCAAATCCAGTCCTTTTGACTTCTTTAGTCACATCAAGGAATCACCATGATTCCAGGCACCTGGTTCACAACTATGACATGATCTTTCAACTCTCAATACTCAGTTGTGATGTATGTATGTTTCAGGACTAGCACCTCTTGTGTCACAGCTTGCTAAGCCCTTTTCAGGACTGCTCATCCATTCTTGGTGTCCACTTAATCTACCCAGCTTTCATCTGTGACTACAAAAATGTGCAGCAGTCATGCCCCAGTAAACCATCTTTGCAAATGGGCTAAACCAGGCTATGGGTAACTGACAGGTCTCAAACCTGTCACTGAGTTAGGGGGCTATCTATCCCAAACATGTGAAGACTTTCTCTGGTGGAATAGGCAGATGAGAACAATTTGTTCCAATGGCCTTGAAGGTGGGCTGAAGCAGGCACTGTGGAGCACTTAGACCTTGGTCAGACATCAAACATACAAGGGTTACCCACTGCATCCTAGGCCATCATGAGTCATCTTGAATTTTGTGCTGCTACCGAATTTCAATGACTCAGGAAGAGAGAGTGGCATTGACAAGCTTGTGCAAATCTGCCTTACTTAAACACAATATACATACAAGTGAAGATATAACCTGTAATGTCATTAGTCCTCTTCAGAAAAACAAACAACAACAACTCTCAGTCACCTCCTATATATATCATCAATTGCAAAATTTTGTCATTTGTGTCCCCCATATCCTTCCCTTTCTCTCTGTTCCTGTGATCACAATTCTAGTTCAGGCCCATATTACCTCTCACTTGAATTATTGCAATAGCCTTCTTTTTTTTTTTGAGGGCAGTTGGGGTTAAGTGACTTGCCCAAGGTCACACGGCTAGTTTTTGTGTTAAGTGTCTGAGGCCGGATTTGAACTCAGGTACTCCTGACTCCAGGGCCGGTGCTCTACTCACTGTGCCACCTAGCCGCCCCTGCAATAGCCTTCTAACTGGTCTCTCTGCCTCAAGTCTCTCCCCTTGGCAACTCCACACAGTTGCCAAAATGATTTCCCTTAAGTACAGTCTGACAATGCTACCATCCTATTAAAAAACAAACTCCAGAGGCTCCTTCTTACCTCAAGGATTAAATACAAACTCTTGTTTGACATTAAAATCCCTTTGTAACCTACCTCCAACTTATCTTTCCAGCCTTATTACTGACTCACTTTCACTTATTCTTGGGTCTAAACAAGTGGTTCCCAATTTATTCTTTTTTTGGTATCAGGTCCCTTTTATGCTCTTAAAAATTATCAAGTACTGTCTTCCCTCCCATCCCCAAAGAGTTTTTGTTTAGGTTTTAGGTTGTTGAGGCTATTTGCCATGGACTCCCTCTTTTTCCTCCCTCCTCATCTCCTATCACTCATGTGCCTTCTGTCACTCCTTCTTCACCTGTCTCACACAATGAAGTGGCTTTACATCTTACAAAGGCTAACCCCTCTACTTATTCAAATAATCTCATTCCATCTTTCAACACATTGTTATCTTTCATCCCCACTTTTTTTTACTTATTTTAAATTTCTCCTTCTCATTTCTACTGCCTACAAACATGTCCATTTCTCTCCTATTCTGAAAAAAATTCTCACTTGCCCTTTCCATTCCCACTACTGCACTCTATCTCTTCTGCTCTTCATATCTAAACTCCTCTAAAAGCCCCCCCTACAATATGTACCTACACAATTTCCCCTCTCACTCTCTTCTTAATCCTTTACAATCTGGCTTCCAATATTATCATTCCACCAAAACTGCTCTCGTCAAAGTTATTAATGATCTAAGTATCAAATCCAGTGACTTTTTTCTCAATACTCATTTTCCTTGACCTCTCAGCAACTTTTGACACTCATTATAATACCTTCTCCTTGATATTCTCTTCTTTAGGTTTCAAGACACCATTACCTCCTGGTTTTCCTCCTGTCTATAAGACCACTCCTCTGTCTCCTTTACTAGATCTTTCTCCAGACCACAACTTCTAATCATAGGTGTCCCTCCGGATTCTGTTCTGGGTCCTTTTCTCTTAACTCTCTATACTACTTCATTTCGTAATCTCTTTGAGTTCCATGTTACCAACATTTTGCTAATGATTCTCAAATCTACCTTTCCTGCCACAACATCTCCTGACCTCTTATCTCACATCCCTAACTGCCTTTCAGATATCTTAAACTGGATGTCCAGAAGATATCTTAAACTCAATACGTCCAAAAAAGAATTAATTATCATTCCCCTCACTCATTCCTACCTTCCCAGTTCCTGTAGAGGTCAACATCATCCTTCCAGTCCTTTAGGCTTGCAAATTAGGAGTTGTTCTGGACTCCTGACTATCTCTTATACATATCCAAGTCCTGTTGATTTCACATTTACATCTCTCAAATATGTACCACTACTCTCTCCTGATACTTCCACTACTCTAGTGTAGATCCTCATTACCTCACACCTGGATTATTGCAATAACTTGCTTGTTGAGTCTGCCTGTCCCAAGTCTCCCTCCACTCTACTCCATTTTCCATTTGGTCACTAAAGTAATTTTACTAAAATACGGATCTGATTTTGTCACACACATTTCCCATTCAATAGACTCTAGGAACAAATACAAAATGCTCTGTTAGGCCTTCAAAGCCTCTCAAAACCTAACCCTCTCCTACTTGTCCCATCTTCTTCCTCTCTGATACATATTCTTTGATCCAGAGACATTGGTCTCCTGGCTGTTCCATGAAAGAGATATTCAATCTTTCAACTCTGGACATTTTTTCTGGCTGTTCCTCATGCCTGAAACATTCTCTGTCTTCTACTTGGACAACAGATTTCTCTGGATTTCTTTAAGTTCCAATTCAAATCCCACCTTTTACAGGAAGCCTTCCCTAATCCTGTTTGATTCCAGTGATTTCAACCTTTTAATTATTTACTATTTCCCTATACATAGCTTGCTTTGTGTGTATCTGTGTCCCCCATCAGATTTATTAGCTCCTTGAGAGCCAGACTGTCTTTTGCCTCTTTTTGTATCTCCGGAGTTTAGCATAGTGTCTGATACAAATTGGGCACTTATAAATATTTATTGAATTGAAGGTAGATTGTATCTATCAATGTTTAATATCATACAAATTAAAGTATTGTTATGAAAATAGTTTTAGCCCTGAGAATCCCTTGAAAAAGACTGGGGAACCTCTAGTGGTCCATCTATCACACTCTGAGAGTCACTGGTCCAGATTTTTCCTGCTATTCTCTACACCCATCATTATAATCATCTTCAACCTCTATGCTTAAAATGTACTTGTTATTTACCTCTGAATCATTGAATCCTTAGTTTTCCTTAAAGTAAAAATTAATTTAGCACCTCCTAAATGAAACCTTATATGGTTGCTAGTCCCTCCCCCCATTACTTTGTGTTTATTCTGTATGTGCTTATTTTTCATATATTTATGTATACATATTGTTTCCTTCTGTAGAACATAAGCTCTTTGAGGGCAGGAATGGTTTCCTTTTATCTACAATGTTTAGCAGAGTGATGGGTGCATAACAAGCACTTGACAAATTTTTGTTGATCAATTGTTTGATGTTGCAAAAATGGACAGCAAATAAGTCTTATTAAACTTTGTGTTTCACACTGCCTAACAAATAGTAGGTGTTTAATGAATGCTTAAATTGGACATTATTTATTGGACACACAAAAGGTATTCAAATACTAACTGAATTAGACTGACCTGAAACAAACCAAACAAAATTGAATTGAATTGCCCTCTATATGGAGTGGGACAGACCATTAATGTTAATATATGAATGAATGAACTTAACCTAGTAGAATCAAGTTTCTCAGATTGAATCATACAGCTAATTGGTTAATGAAATATAACATAATCAATGCTACCTAATTTTACTCCCTTTATAATAAAAAGAAAATAGTATGAAGCAAATTAAGACACACTACTTTTTTGTGACTTCCGATTTGATGAATTAGACTTTGGAAACAAAATGGTAGAGTTACTAACAGTAGAGAAGTAAAGACAACATTCAAGCTTTTCCAGTCGATTTGCTTCACCTTTTAAAATTTTTTATTTTTTCCCTTTGAGTTGAGAATAACATTTGCTCCTCATTTCAAACTGCTCTTGGATTTCTCTCTTGTGTCCACAAAATATTAAATATATGGGAGTCCAGAAATACTGAAAAATCTGCTCTAGAGCGTGCCTGGGTAAAAAGAGTCAGTGATCAACCCATATTTTCCACTTTATCTCTTGGAGGATTCCTTGTCTGGATCATTTCTTCATATTCAGTGAGGCAACTTTTCCTTACTTACAGCAAAATTTACCTTATTATAGTTCAGTCTCCTTCATGGGAAAGAGAGAGATGAAGTTTTAAATGCATGATTTTTCATTATGTGAATGGTAAGTAGGATCCTAGCACATCAGAAATAGAAAGAATAAATTATTAAATTAATTAGAAATTAAAAAGCACTATTCTCCTTTTATGGAGAAAGAAACTGAGGGTCCAGAAAGAGGGCAGTGGCTTGTCCAACATTTTGCATCTAGTGACAGAACTGGAATTAGAACCCAGCTTCCCTGGTTCTTACTCTAATTTTCCTTTCCCTGTACTTTTGTTGTCTTTCTGCTACATGATGCAAAGACCAAGAGAATCCAAACTTACAAAAGAAATCCCTTCATGGGTTTACATAGGTAAGAAATTTGGGATTCCCCCCTCCATGCTTACCTCCCCTCAATGTAGGAATAATCTTTATATTATTTCTTTTTTAATATTTTTTTAAAAAATTCTTTCCCTCTCTAACCTCTTCTCCACTCACTGAGAAGGCAAGCAGTATGATATACAAGTGTAGGCATGAAAAATATATTTAATAGGAGGATAACTGAAAGTTTCTCCACTCTATGACTTAAAAGAGTGACTTTTCCACAAAATGGAACATGACTGTGTTCTGTAACTTTGAATAATTCATCAATTCTTTTAAAGGCAATTAATTTTATAGTGGGGATAAGTAGGTATTATATAGATGGATTGTTTTCCTTTTAAGCAAGTTAGTTATAGTTCTGTTAGTTTTCTAGATAAACAATTTAAGTACTATGAACTAGATAGAAAATTGTTACCTATAGAACTTCAGGCTTAATTCAAGGGTGATTATATGGATAATCAATCTTTCATTCCTTGGACTGAATTTTTCAGATAATGGATTCTCAAAATGTATTTCTTTTGCATTTTGATGTGAAGTATCACTAGTATGAGTTTTCAATGACTAAGTGGGAAAATATTATTGATTCAGGAAGGGCTCTGGGTAATTTCACCATAGAAGGAAAACTATTCTAGATAAATTTCACATGATATGAGAACCTTGTGCAGGACCCTGGAGAGCAACTAATATTTATAAAGACAAAGACCTGACAGGACCAATTTGGATCCCTCCAAAAATGAGGGAAGAATCTATTTTGACCTTATTTAAAAGTTTCTTTCTGATAAGTGATGGAATGAGCTTCGCTCATTCTGATGTTAAAAAGCTTTCATTTTCCATCTAGCTATTTGGTGTCAAGTAGGTACAGACTCTGCCCTACAAGATATTATCTGTCAGTAATCTGGGGGAACATTACATAGATCAAAGGGCAGAGCTCTATTTTGCCTGTAGTGTTGAAGGGAACTAAGCAATGTTCATAATTGGTAGGCCTATGAAATACTGGGGGAAAGGAGAGAGAAAAAATGAAGAAGGTTAGTTTTATACAAACTGAAGTAGTTGGTTTTACAAAAAATTCCACAAAGGAAGGGATGAAGTCTTATCTAAACTTGCTTCCACTGGCATTACCTCTTCAATACTAGGTAATCACTTAATATATATTTGTAGAAATGAATTGAACACTAAGGAAATATTAATGAGTAGTATGCAAAGAAGAAAAAGAATGAGAAAAATGAAGAGAAGTAAAAAAAAAGAAATATCATAGGATTACAGATGGCTATAGCACTTGAAGAGACCCTAGAGGTCATAGAGTCCTGTCCCTTTATTTTACAAATGAGAAAATTGAGGCCCAGAGTGAATAAAAGATTTGCCCACAACAAACCATAATCTGATCTCAGGTCCTCTAACTCCAAATGTGGAACTTTTTCCATTACAATGTACATTTGCCATATCATACTCCCAGCATATATACTGACCATAAAATGAAAATTTTATTAAAAAGAAAAAAGGGACACCAATGAAATTTTCCCAAATATCTATGTAAATCACAAGATTCTTTTACATTTTTAAATATGAGAAACTCCCTAGCTGATCATTGTCTTTTTCCAAACTAGTTCTTTGACCCTCTGATCACTATCAGTGGAAATAGTAAATGAGGTTCTTTTATTCTAATTTCTTTTCATCATGATCTTTGGCCGCAATCACCTGCTCTAGCCATTTATCAGGCAAAGTAAGGATGAATGAGTCTTTTTATCTCTCCAAATTTTCATTGCCAGCTCCCATATGTATAAGTGAGAGGGAGGAATGGAGAAAGGAAGGAAGCAAGGAAGGAAGAAAACCTCTGTCTAACATATACCTGCTGTAATCCTGAACTAGTCATGCAACTGTTCAATGCCCCAAAGAACTGCCTAAGATTATAAATTTCAAAGAAGATACTATTTTGAATAGGTAGAAGGAAGTTGCTCATTTGATTGACTCACAAACCAGCTTTTTTTCAATCCAAAACATAAAGGGAGTTGACAGAAATATAGCCAATCCAACATGCTAAAATATTAAATCGAAAAGTAATTTCTGAAATATGTTTTCAAAGTATATGAACACATTTTAAATAAAATGACAGACTATTGAATAAACATATAAGAATGCTTCTGATCATTGATAATAAAATATTCAAATGATAGCAACTGATATTTTGCCTAATATACATTTAATTGGCTAAAGTGAAAAAAGGTCAAAAACATCTGTGTTTGAGGGGCTATATGGAAAGATGCACTGAATTGGTCCAACAGTTTTAGCATAAAATCTAAAATTGTGAAATAAATGTAATTAAATTGTTCATACTCTATTACACAGCAATCCTAAAACTGAAAATAGACCCCAAGGAGGTGAAGGACAGAGGTTCCATATATAACAAAATATTTCAAGCAACACTTTTCATGGTAGGAAAAAAACTAGAAAAACTAAAAAAAAAAGTGGACATCCATCATTAGGTAAGCTGTTACATATGAACATAATGAAATTTTCTTGAACCATGTGAAATGATCAATATAAAAATTGAGATAAATATAGGAAGATTTGTATCAACTAATTTTTATGATGCAAGAAGGAAAATATATGCAATAATGATAAGTAGTAAATGAAAATTACACAAAAGGTCAGCTGCTGTCAGATTAATTGCAGTAACAATTCTGAGTCCTGGAGAATAGTTGATGAAATGTATTTCCCTCCTCTGGTACAGAGGTAGAACTAGAGGTAAGGAGAATTTTGTGCGTGACTGTGCTTGTGTATGTGTGTGTGTGTGTGTGTGTGTGGGTGTGCGTGTTAAGAATTCACTGTGATGTAAAAAAGGCATCAATAAAACATTTTTATAAGAATTATATGATGAAAGATGTGGGAAAAGTATACTACCTTTCAGTCAGAATGAACTTTGCCTACACACAACTGTGATGCAGACCTGACTATTCAAATTTCTTAATCATGAAAAATTAAGATCTAGTACAGGAGCAAATAGTGGTCTAAATAGAGAATTTAGTGTATTTTGATGAATTCTGTTATCTCCTATGTAGCAGCAGTTTAGAGTCACAAGACAAACACCCGACTAGGGCTCAGAAGACCTACGTTTTATCACAGCTCTGCTTGTCTCCAATTATCACTTTGCCTCTGTGAAACACAGTGCCTGAGTCTGCAGAATGTGAATAATAATACTTGTTCTTTAAAGATTCATTATGAGGGCCAAATAAAATAAGATGTGATAGGGGCTTTAGAAATACAACATACTATATTCATAAAAGGTGTTATGAAAACATATTTAACTGGATTTCCCATTCTGCTGTTGCAACTTTGCAATAACTAACCCTTACAGAACAGTAGAATTGATAACACATCTATGAAAGTGGGGAAATAAATGTCTCCTAGTCTCAAATGTCAGTACACTCACAATGACTTTTGTCCTCCATTTTACCATAGTTCAACCTCCAACTTGCAACATATAATCATGCTAAGACTGCTGAAATGATAACAGAAAAGTCAATAATTTATCCAACATTAAAAACAGGCTAGTTATTCAAAATAACTGATTGAAAATGACATTCCAAATAACTCACTGGAAGGTGACCAATCTAATCATTGGTTTATACTGACCATCCCACCTACTTCAGTACTCCAACAATTCATGATTTCACTGGTGTAAGTACTCTCTTCATTGATACTGACTGAACTTCCTCCAGTTACACAGTAGTCAAAATCATTCACCACCTAGGAGTCAGCTTTCTGATTGAACAACTGCTCTAGGCTATTTAATTAAATGAAGGAAATATAGTCCACTACTACTGGTCTCAAACTCAAAACATTTTTGACCTGAAAGGACCTTGTAGAATTTACACTTCCTTGCCGTCTGCCTTAAAGAATACAGGGTCATCCTTATGCCATACTGGGACATCAGAATAGAGCTTTAATGGAAACCAAATTGAGGGTATAATGTATGCAAGTATTCTTCACATTACCACAAAACATAAACTCTATTATTTAAAAGGGTATTTCTCTTTTCCTCTCTATAACTACAGAAGCAGAAGTTCTTCTCCAAATGATTCTATCTGAAAGTGTGGTAGAGTTGGAAAGGGCACTGAAATTCTAGTTAATCTAAGTTGGAATTTCAACTTTGACATCTACTAGATCTGTGACCATGTGCAATATACTAGATATCCCCAAGTCTCAGGATCCTCATGTACAAAATGGATATCTACCCAAACTGAATCTCAGGGTTGTTGTGAGAAAAGTACATAAAATGTTGAGAAATAGATATAAGTTATTACTATTCCACACTATGTAGATAAATCCATTCTGCAAGTGCCGTTCTCAGTACTCATTCTCCAACTCCCCCATTTTGCATTTAAGAAACTGAGACCAAAAGATGAGAGAAACTGCTCAAGGTCACATAGTAGAAGTGAAATCTTTTGACTTCAGTTACAACACTCTTTCCTCTGCACAACATTGTCATGCCCATATGCCTGTGTTTGTAAGAAAAGAAATATTGGCAGCAATATCTTATGATTTGATGCTGTTAATACAAAGCCAATTCAACATATTAAAAGGTAAAATTAAGTCCAATTTATTCACTGGTCAAAAAGTAGTTCACTTGCTTGATGGAAATCAGTTGTCTCATGGTAATGAAACCAAAGTCTTCTCCTTCCTTAAATATAACCTCTTTTCATAGTCCCAATTCTCAAGCTTTCCTCCAATGTTCATACTTTCTAGACTTTTTATCATTTATATTTCTTTATTTTAATTCCTCTTTTTATAATAAAAGGAATTTTAATATTTAGTGCAGAAGGTGGAACATTGGGTCAGGAGTCAGGAAGACTCATCTTCCTAAGTTCAAATCTGGCTTCAGACACTTGCTAGCTGGACAAATCACTTAACTTTGGTTGCCTCAGTTTCCTCATTTGTAAAATGAACTAGAGAAGGAAATAAATCATTTCAGTATCTTTGCCAAGAAAACTAAAAAGAGGTCATGAAGAGTTGAACACAACTGAAAACAATTGAATGAATAACCAAACATATTTGTGAATGTAGTGTGCATGCTGATATGCAAGGTATAACAAGTCAATAACCACCCCACTTAAGAAAAACCTCACACAGATTTATCTTATCTTATTTATCTTATATATCTTAGACACTTATCTCAGTGAAAAAAAGGAAGATGAATGCTATAGAAGGAGAACCTTCTCTAAGTAAAAATTCCATACAGTAGAGAATATTGTTTTGGGACAAAATTGAACTGATTAGAGGTGAATGAAAAAATGCAGCTAGGGACAAAAGTATGTGCTTACGCTAAAGAATTTTTATGAGGAACATACTTTGTTAATATTAAAGTTACATATATATTTGTGTGTATGTATGTAATACACACGCATGTTTATACGTACACACATACATATATATAGGTGTAAAAATGAGATCCTATATAAAAAGCATTTTGTAAGGATAAATCACCACACAGTGCAATTTATTAAGTTTTTTTTATCTACAACTATAATTTCGTCAGAACAGAGAACTACTAGTACAAAAATTCCCTCCCCCTGAGTAAATTTTTAAAAGCATCTCTAATGTAAAGTCTTAGAATTACAGGGATACTGAGAGGTCAAAAACAGATGCATATCAGAGGAAATATTTGAATCTGAGTCATCCTGACTCCAAGGTCAGCCTTCTACTCAAAATGATCATAAATATTATTGCCTTCAAGATATTTGTTTCTTAAATATGAGTTCTTAATTTTGTTATAGGAAGTATGAATACCGAGAGATAATGAAAATGTATAATAATGGACATATTTTGCATAACTAGTATCTGTAAAAAAAAATGAAACTTAATTGTTCCCTTCCCCTCATAATTTCAAAATAAATAAATAAATAGATAGATAGATAGATAAATGAATGAATGAATGAATAGATAAATAAATAGATAGATAGATAAGTAAATCAATCAATAAACAAACAAATGAATGAATGAATGAATAAATAAGAAAACAAACAAATAAATGGATGAAGGAATAAATAAATAAATAGATCAATCAATCAATCAATAAAGGAGGGAGAGAGACAGCTGATGTTTTTGGAGGGAAAAATTCCACCAATCTGTAGTCCCCTTCCAATACTGGAACAGAAGACTCTCCTAATCCAAGGGAAAATAGGAAATCTCACACGGGCTTTTATATCAAGGAGGGAAGTAGGGTTACAAATTATTCTACCTCATTTAGCCTGTGAAGAACTTCATGCAAACTCAAATCACTTTATAATTTCCACTTAATAGGGCTAAGAATTGGTTTACTTAAGATAATAAACAGTTTTAAATTTGGTTTTCCTCTTCATGATTACAGAAAAGATAAAAGTGGCAAAAATTAATTAGCACAAATGATAGCTAGTGAGCCTCCTACTTCAAACAGACATTATAGTCTGTATCTAATTTATAAATTATAAATTGTGTCTTCTGCATAGTTGGACTAAAATTTCAAAATTACTTACCCTTATATCATATGAGGATTTGAGCCTTTTCCATATATAGATGGAAATATATTGAGAGAAAGAGACGGCAATATAAAGGAGGAAAAAAAAGAATCATTTGAGTTTGAGTTGGAAAGGACTTTAGAGATCTATTAGATCAACATTCTGACTTAATAGGTAAGGACCTTGAAACTCAGAACAGTTGCATAGATTAGTGACAGTGTTGGATCTTGGTCTTCTGATTTCAAGTCCAGAAAGATGGAAGGAAGAGGGTGGCTA
>CM053593.1:195732644-195750423 GCA_028646575.1 Pseudocheirus occidentalis
CTTACTCAACTGAGAATTGGTCAAAGGATATGAACAGTTTTCAGATGAAAAAATTAAAGGTATTTACAATCACATGAAAAAAATGCTCTAAATCACTACTGATTAGAGAAATGTAAATCAAAATGACTCTGAGATATCAAATAACAGCTAACAGATTGACAAATCTGACAAAACAGGAAAATGATAAATGCTGGAGAATAGATGGGAAAATTGGAAGACATTGGAAGCAATGTATTCATTTGTTTCTGGACAGCAATATGAAATTGTTCCCAAAGGGCTATAAACCTGTGTATGCCCTTTGACCCGGCAATACCATTTCTAGGTGAATGGGAAAAGTATCCACATGTACAGAAAATTTTGTAGCAGTTCTTTTTTGTTGTGTTAAACAGTTAGAAATTAAGGGGTTGCTCATGTGTTGTGGATTGCCTGAATAAATTTTGTTATATGAATATAATGGAATGCTATTGTGCTATAAGAAATGATGAGTGGGCAGACTTCAGAAAAATCTGGAAATAGTTGAATGAACTGATGCTGAGTGAAGGGAGCAGAACCAGGAGACCATTGTTCACAGTAACAGGCACAATATGTGATGACTAACTTAGCAATGCAAGGATCCAAGACAACTCCATAGGACTTATGATGGAAAATGTTGTCCACCTCCAGAAAAAGAGCTGTGGAGTCTGAATACAGATTGAAGCACATTATTTGCTTTTCTTTTTTTCTCCTTGTTTTTCTCTCTTCCTCATGTTTTCTCCCACTGGTTCTAATTCTTTGCAACATGACTAATGTGAAAATAGGTTCAATATGGAAATACACACATGTAGAGCCTATATCAAATTACATGCTGTCTGGGGGTGGGGGAAAGGGAGAGAAAAGAAGAAATTTTGGAATTCAAGATCTTACGGAAGTGAATGTTGAAAACAATAAATAAATAAATATCTTAAAAGGAAAAAATGCTGGAAAATCCTCTATTTAATTGAATGTCTGTTTTCTCCTCTGAATACTCAGTTTTGCGGGGAGGTGATATTTGGTTGCCATCCTAGTTCATTTGCCCTCTGTAATATATTCCAAGTCCTCCAATTCTTTAATGTAGAAGCTGCTAAATCTTGTAATATCTTGATGTGATTTTATGATACTTGAATCTTTCTGGCTGCTTGCAATATTTTCTACTTGATCTGGGAACTCTGGAATTTGTTTATAATAATCCTGGGAGTTTTCATTTTGAGATCCCTTTCAGTAGGTGATCGGTGGATTCTTTATGAATATTGTATTTCAAAAAAATCATAAAATCATACCCAGAGCTCTAAGAACCAGAGGATAAATGATAAATAAGAAAAATCCCCTGATTACCTCCTAAAAAGAACCCCCAAATGAAAATGCCCAGGAGCATTAGTACATCCAAGTCAAAGGTAAAATTCTGCAGCAGTCAGAAAGAATAGAACTAATGGGGAGTCACAGTCAAAATTACACATGATATATTAGGCAACAAAAGGAAGGTTTGGAATTCCAGAAGGTATAGAATACAAGCTCACACTCAATATTAACCAACAAAACTGAGTATAATCTTTTAAATACATATTTATCTAATATTTTATCTTTTCCCCAATTATATGCATAAATTTTTTAACATTCATTTAAAAAAAAATTGAGTTTCAAATTCTCTCACTCTCTTCCTTTCCCTCCTCATAGAGAAGGCAAGCAATTTGTTATACTTAATACATACATAGTCATGCAAAACATATTGCATATTCATCACATTATGAAAGAAAACAGACAAAAATTCCAACAAAAATAAAGAAAAAGGGGCAGCCAGGTGGTGCAGCGAGTACAGAACAGATCCTGGAGTCAGGAGGACCTGACTTCAAATCCAGCCTGAGGCACTTGACATTTAACTAGCTGTGTGACCTTGGACAAATTGTTCAACCTCAACTGCCTTGCCTTCTCCCTCCAAAAAAAAAAGTAAAAAAGTATACTTCAATCCACATTTAGACTTAATCATTTCTTTCTCTTGAAATGAATGTGTAAGGCAAGCAAAGGAGTACTTAGCACCTCCTTTCAGTTCAAATGTCTTTAAGTCTTGCCCTGATTATATCAAGTCTTTGTTAAGAAATAGAACTTGTGAAGTTCACAGTGGGAGGAATGTGCCAAAGACTTTAACAAGAAGGATGTAAGAGGTGAGAGGAAAAGGGAGGAGCTAATGACAGATAAAAAGCTGGGACTAAGCAGAGTTGAGAAGGAGAATGCTTGTGGTGTTCACTACTCTGTTTGTCTGTCCTGTCTGTGCTGATTTCTCTTTGTGATACTTTGTTAGACAGAAGCCTTCTGTCTGTTGTTTGTGCTACTTTGTAAGAGAGATGCTGTTGTTGACTCATGTTGATTTCACAGGCAGAAAGTGAATTGAGATGATTGCTGGCTCTCTGGCAGTGTTTGTGAATGTTGTGTAATTCTGCTAAGCTTGATATGTGTAGATATTGTGGTGGCTCTGTTTTCTCTTCCCAGGACCAGAAACTTTGAAGGGCCTGAGGTGGACTGGTCACCATTAACTATAAACTGGAACAGGAGCCGGGAGCTGCCTACCTGTGAGTCCAGGTGATGGTTGGGTGAATTCAGACAAGAGCTGGGAACATGGAAGAGGAACCATGGAATTTGGGAGTCAGCCCCAGGTTAAGATGAAAGAACCTTTTCTTGGGTACTTAGTGCTGGCTGACAAGATCATGATTTACTGTGACCTAGGGGTGGGAGACCTTTGTACTTTGTACACCTGAAGGAGGATTGCCAACTTACTTACTGAATGATATCTTTTGTTTAGCACTTTGTGGCCACTTTAGTGATAAATTGTTATGTTGTATCATTGTGAATGCAGTACTTTGGTTTCTGTGAATGTTTTGCTTTAGTTTACAGCTGAATAGAGAGTTCACTATACTAAGTGATCAGAACCTTAGAGCTATTAAATAGCAGCAGTCCTCTGGAAAACTGCTTGTGCTTGGCTTTACAGGATGGCATTTTCCATCATAAGTCTTTTGGAGTTGTTTTAGTTCTTTGCATTGCTGAGAAAAGCTAAATCCATCAAAGTCAGTCATTGCACAATGTGACTGTTACTGTGTACAGTGTTCTTCTGGATCTGCTCATTTCACTCACCATCCATTCATATAAGTCTCCAGGTTTTTCTGAAACCATCATTTCTTAAAGTACAATAGTATTCCATTACTACCATGTACCACAACTTGTTTAGCCATTCCTCAAATAATGGTCACCCCCTCAGTTTCTAATCCTTAGCCACCACAAAAAGCATTGCTGTAACTGTTTTTGTACCTGTATGTCCTTTTGCTTTTTTTTGATCTCTTCGAGTCTCATGGGCTGCTCAGTGTCCAGCACTAAGCATGATTGGATACGTGAAAAAGAAATGACCAGGCCATGTGGGTAGTTCAAGGAAGAACCATCAAATCCATTTAATGATGATTTGAACAAGATTTTTAAAGATCCAAAAGACAGAGATTCAAGAATTCTCATCAATAAACTTAGTTTATCATATCCTGGGATATTATCATAGTTTTATCATTACAATGGACTGCCACATCCTGGAAGCAGCCCAGATAAAATCAGGCTCCTTAATTCCCAAGACACCAGAAAGTCTTGGGAAAGCCAACAGGTCTTTGGAAAGTCAGTTAGCCTTTTTAAAGGCATAACAAAAAGGATGCAAAAGAGAGCAGACTTCAAAGCATCTAGGTTGGTCGACAAACCTAGGCCAAAATTGTTTCTCCAAGACATCTGTGTAAGAACTGACCCCCAAAATAAAATACTTTGGCTTTCTCCATTTGGGATACTGACCTCACCTGATAGTGGTATTGCTTGGACAAAGGGTATGTATGGTTTGCGTGCCCTTTGGGTGCAGTTCTAAATTGTACTCCAAAATGATTGAATCAGTTCGCAACTCTACAAGCAGTGCATTGGTGTCTTAATTTCCTCCAACAACTGTCATTTTCTCTCAAATTAGCCAATCTGATAGTTGTTAGGTATAACTTTGGAGTGGCTTTGATCTGCATTTCTCTAATAAATGGTGATTTGGAATATTTTTATGTGATTGTAGAGAGCTTTGATTGCTTCATCCGAAAATTGCATATTCATAGCCTTTGATCATTTATCATTTGAGGAATGGTTCTTATTGTTGTGATATATGAATGTAATGGAATACTATTGTGCTATAAGGAATGAGGAGAGGCTTATACAAACTGATGCTGAATGAGAAAAGTAGAACCAGGACAAATCTATATATAATTACAGATACAATGTATGTGTGATGACCAACTTTGATAGACTGTACTCTTTTCAGCAATGCAGGGTTATAAGACAACTCCAAAAGACTCATAATGGAAAGAGATGTCTACATTTAGAAAAATAATTAGAAAGAAGAGAGTTTGAATGCAGATTGAAGCAAACTACCTGCTCTCTTTCTTTTTCTTTTTTGGTTTTGTTTCCTTTTACTTATTGTTCATTCCATCAGTTACAATCCTTCTTTATAGCCTGACTAATGTCTAATGTGAAATTATTTGCAGATCCTATACTTGATTGTATGTGGCCATGGTGGAGTGAGGGGAGGAGAGAGGGGGAAAAAATTTGAAACTCAAGGTACTGTGGGAATGAATCTTGTAAACCGGTGGTTCTCAACGTTCCTAATGCTGTGACCCTTTAATACAGTTCCTTATGTTGTGGTGACCCCCAAACATAAAATTATTTTTGTTGCTACTTTATAACTGTAATTTTTCTATGGTTATGAATCATAATGTAAATATCTTATATATAGGATGTATTTAAATTGAACATAACCCACAGGTTGAGAACCGCTATAACTCAAAGTAAACAAACAAATTAATAAAGACAAAGATTTTAAAAGAAGACTTAGTCAAATGGAAAAGGAGGTACTAAAGTTCACTGAAGAAAATAATTACTTAAAAAGTAACAATAGGGAAAGTGGAAACTAGCAACTATACATCAAGAATCAGTCAAGCAAAATCAAAAGAATGGAAAAAATACAAGAAAATGTGAAATATCTTATTGGAAAAGCAAATGATCTGGAAAAAAGATTCAGGGAAGATAATTTAAGAATTACTGAACTACCTAAAAACTGCAACAAAAGAGAGCATATTGGTGTTTAGGAGAGGGGAAAGGGAGGATTTAGTCATGTTCTACTCTTCAATTGACAAAAATACTGAAGTAGCTTCCTATTTCCTTCTCCAATTCATTTTACAGATTAGGAAACTGAGACAAACTGAGTTAAATGACTTGCATAACTCAGGTCACACAAGAAGCATCTGATTTAAATTTAGTAATACAAGTCTTCCTGACTCCAGTTCTGGTGCTTTATCTTCTATTTTACCTAGCTGTCCTTAAGGGGAAGGAGAGGAAAAGTTATCTCACATAATCACATTGTGCAATTAGAAGTTTATATATACTAAGTATGTAATTCCTTGGTCCTACAGTTTTCCAAGTGCATGGACAAATGGTGGCTCAGGTACACAGTGGGAAATGCAACCTGATTGAGAGCCCAGATCTCTCAGTCTCTGTTATTATGTGTAATTGTTGTTGTTGAACAGTGGCAGTCATCAGTAGGTGCTCAGGACAGCAAACAAATCCAAACCTCAATAACCACAAGAGCCTAGTGATTAGAAAAGTTTGCTAACCTTGCATTCATGGATTAGTTGAATTCGCTGAGCAGGAGAGATTGTAATTCCTTGCCTAAATATGACTGACCAAGTCAATAATTCTCTATGTAGGAACTTTTTAGTACATAAGTAGGATAATCAATGATCAAATATAGAATAACTTCTATTCACTAGGCCCTAGCTAGCCTAGTAATAAGCCAGTCCTCACAATTTACACCCTTGAATTGCTTTTTTTTCTTTTTGAATTATTTTCTTTTGTCAGGTTGTTGACTCTGTTTTCATGATTTTCTTGCATCATTCTCATTTCTCTTCCCAGTTTTTCCTTCATTTCTCTTATTTGGTTTTCAAAGTCCCTTTTAACCTAATCTATAGCTTGTAGGTAATCTTTATATTTCTTGGAAGCATTTGGTGTGGGAGTTCTGACTGTGCTGTCTTCCTCCTCTTTCATGCTTTGATCCTTTTTGTCCCCAAAAAAGGATTCTAGAGTTTTATTGCTGTTCTTACTTTGCTTCCTTTGCCTGCTCATGTTGCCAGTGAAATATTTGTGTTTTTAGCTCTGTGGAATTCTGCTTCTGGAGGGGAAATCTCTGTCCCAAATTGCTGGGGTTTTCACAGGTGCCAGAGCTATTAGGGGGCTGCTGCTGCCCTCACCAGCTTTGGCTCACTGAAAACGCACCCCAGGAGCACCACCCAAGACCCTGATCTGGATCCAGGCCACTCAATGAAAGAGCACTTAGACTCTGAACAATTGCTTGATCCCCTCCTGCAGAGCTTTGAAGCAGCTCCATGGAGGTGACAGCAGGGCAGCTGCTTCTGCGGCTTCTGCCACTTCCTTGCCCTGGGGGCAGTTTGATCAGAACGCTTTTCTCCCTCAAATTTAGCTGAATTCCTCTGACCTTTCACTTAGTCCTTATTTAATCTGGCTTGATAAATCTGGAAACTGCCACAGCTGCTGCTGATCCACTCTCCTGAAAACTCCAGCTGCATCTCCTCCTGACCACCCTGGGACCAGCCCGTGGTTTCAGACTGAGCTGGTTTCAGCTCTCAGCCTGCTGCGATGGGCCCTTTGTGCTGAGCTGCCTTCAGCGAGAGATGTTTTTTTCTCTATTTTTGTGAGTTTTGGAGCCCTAAAATGTGTTTAGAGTCATATTTTATGTGTATTTGAATTGGCTATTTTGGAGCTGCGATACCTTGCTGCTTCTACACCACCATCTCCCCCTTGACTTGCTTTTTTTCAATTTTGGAGAGTTTTAAGCATTAGTCCTAGTATGCTTTCCCAAAGTCAGTATCAACTAGTCAGATGTTGATGGACTGACTCAGGTAAAATATTGCAAAAATGTACAGCAAAAGATGGTCCTAGCAAGGGTGATGACTTCAGGATTTGGTTCTAAGCCTCCTCACTCATGCTTTTACATCAAACCAGGAGAAATAAATCTCTTGTATATCGAAGTTTGAGTTCCCCAAAGACCAAGGACTTTGTTTTCCCGTTTGTGTGAATTCTGGTTAGAGACTATAATGGTATATTGGATACAATTACATATATTGGAAATATTGTGCAGAGAGTAGTAACAGATCTACTGTGCTTGTGGAACAAGTATGCCTTCAGTTTTATCCTTTATCATCACATTGTTGTCAGAGAGTTGCCCTTTGGCATGGTCCCAGGGGCTGAGGGGCACAATCAGCAGGAGACCACGTTAGTTGCCTTAGTAATAGACTCAGAGTACTTCCATAGTTTGTTGTTGAGTCATTGTTGTCCTTGGGATGGTAGAGCTGACAGCAATAACAGGAAATTTATCATGACCAAATAGATAGATTTCGTGGTGATAGGGGAGCCAGAGAGCTATGATTTGGGGATTAGAGCTATTATCCACAGGAATAGTCAATGAGAGGGTCTCTGGGTTTCCTTTAAGTATAAAAGACATGTTTGATTTCTCCTGTTTTCTTCTCCATTTATTCTTGGTCATGTACATACATACATCACTAAATGATAATCCATCGTCTCTTCTACAACCTAGTCCATGTTTCCTGTGCCTGATGTATAAGGTTCCCTTTGTCAGCTGCTGGTTGTCTATATCAAATCTTCCCATCTGATTCTTAATATTCTTCTTGATGGGGAAGGCCTTCTACTGTGTGGACAGAATCTTATATAGTGAATCCAGTGATCTGTGAGCATAGTATTCATATATTTCTGACCTCATATGACTGTGGGGCAGACTGAAAAAAGAAACCACCTTGGGGCAGCTAGGTGGTGGTGAATAGAGCACCGGCCCTGGAGTCAGGAGGACCTGAATTCAAATCCAGCCTCAGACCCTTAACTCTTACTAGCCATGTGACCTTGGGCAAGTCACTTAACCCCAATTCACTTAACCCCAACCTTAACCCCAATTGTCCCCCAAAAAGCAAAAAAAGAAAAAAAAAGAAAGAAACCACTTCTAGCTTGGACTTAGGAGAAATAGTTGTCATTATCTGAGTCAGTTGTAATCCCTGGTTTCTATCCCCTGATAAATATTTGTTCAGTAGATTATCTAAGGGAAAGGGTTCCTTTGGGGGCGATGTGCACAGGGAAGACAATCTAGAAATCCCTTCCACGTGCTGGAAGTGTTTCTTTGAATTGTGCTTTCAACTGTCCATGCTGAAATTTATCCCAGTTACCTGAGGAGAATATTGGCACCATGGGATGTCTTGTTTTCAGGCCCTTTGTTGAGATCCTTTTGTCAGTAAGGATTTAATCTGGAGACACAAATCTCCAAAAGAAGTGGGTCTTGAGGACTTTTTCAGTTACTTGCATTAGTCCTTTCTTATTCTCATGAGGAATATGAGTCACTCAGTAGTCACTAGAGAGTGGGTATCCCTGGTTATAGCTATAGGCATGATCTTTGTAAGCCCTTCAGTAGGTCAATCAGCAAACTGGCCACTAGGGCTTTAGAATAACTAGGATAAAGAGAGTATTGATAGGATGGGAGTATATTAACCATTGAGGAATCAGTGGCTGGCAAGAGATGTACTGAGAGAGGTAAATGACTAAAATTTTCAGGCTACCTTTGTTGCAGGTGGGGATGTTGAATTCTGTGAGACCCGCATGCAGAAGCAGGCAAAGACAAAGAGATGGCTTGCAGGAGGCTAGAGAGGAGGCATTAACTGATCATTTAGGAGGAGTCTTATTGGAGAAAGGACTTTGAAGAAGTCCATGGGACAATGACAGAGTCCACAACAAGCATTTATAAGCACTTACTTTGTACAAGACACCGTATTAAGATCTGAGACTATAAATGTAAACAACAAGAAAGATAATTCTTTTTTTCAAGGAATTGACATTCTAATGGTGTGTGTGTGTATACATACATACATATATATATATATATATGTATATATGAAATATCATATAGAAGAAAGCTGAAAAGACTGGGTAGGATGGGGTAGAAGGTACTACATTTGGAGGTGCAGCATTTGGAGAAATCTGATAAGGCAAGAGTAGAACTGCGAGAGGAGTAGCTTGAGTATGGTTGATTTGGGCACTTTCCGCAAAACTGAAATTGTGTAAGAAACTCACCAAATGGGGAAGGGTCACACGGTTAGAGGTATCTTCCAGAGTGAGAGGACTGAAATAGAGAAAGCATCTATCAAGATGAGAAGTCTTCTGGGGAATGATGGAGAAGTCCGAAGTGTCAGGAATCTATTCAGGAGAAAAGGGAAGGAGTTGCTGCATGACCCTGAAACAGTAATAGGGAGGCCACAGGCTGAAGATCTGGGTTTAGGAATGATGCTGGGTTCCCTGACAAGTAAGTCTTCAGTGCCTTGCATACATTGTAATAATAAAAAAATCCCACAGATTCATAATTGTGGGGATTTCTTTTGTCTGATGCAGAGCAAAACCCCTCTGTGTCTTCAATGAATATTTCTTAGTTGCTGTGACCTTTCTCAGGTAGGCTTATGCTTAGATAACTGACATGGCCTGAATTGAGTTTGTCAGAACTTTTCCAGCTTGTGCAGTTATTTTCCCTCCAGAAACTTGGGGCCATTTCCATGGATGAGGACACATTTGAATAAGAATTAGTGAAACCCTTGTGTATAATAGGCATGTAATGCTTATTTGTTTAATTGAAATGAATTTCCTCACAAACTTATGAAGCCGACTTTTAGGTGCTGTTATCCTGATACTGCAGGTGAGAAAACTGGGGCCTATAGCAGATGTCAGTAACTTGTAATCTAATACTTTTTCAATATGCCAGGTAGTCTCATAACTCAAAAGTAAACAATGCATTTGGAAGTTAGATCATTGGAAATCCTAGTGAAGATAAGTATCCTTGTGGCTGTTACTAGGTGACTTCTTCAATGACTTGATTCTTCTGTTGGTTTAGAATCATAAAGTCACAGAGCATTAGATCTAGAAGCAATCCTAGAGATTATCTGGTACAACTCCTTTATTTTGCAGATGAGGAAATAGAGGACAGATGAAAGGATTCATAATAGAAAGCAAGTCCTCTGAATTCTTGTGTATTGCTTTTCCAATACACATTACTGCCTTTATGGTTCCAGGGCTGCTCTCATTATTAAAAAAGTAAATTTGGTACTTAGAATACTCTTGACCTGTGTAATTTAATTATTTATTCATTCATCTTAGAGTGTGAACAATAAAAAGGACCTAAAAAATGTGAGTCCAGGGATTCTCATCTTTTTTTGTTGTTGTTTCTTTGACCCCTTGTAGTCTGGTGAAATGTATGGACCCCTTTTAAGAGCAGTATTTTTAAATGCATAAAATAAATTATATTGTACTAAAGAGGAGACCAATGATTTTGAAATAGTTGTCAATTTTTTTTGAAGTGTTGAAGGACCCCATTAAAGACTCTTAATAAATCCAATTGGGTAATCTTACGGACAAGAAAATTGAAATCTGGATAGTTACAATGCTATTCTCGTCAAAGAGCTGATAAATGGCAGATCCAAAACTAACACCATTCTCCCCTCCCCCATTCCCATGGTTTGCTTTCCTACTACAGCAGGATTCACTTTCACAATTATTCCAACTATCATGGCAATAAAAGAAGCCAAATTGACATTTCTGTTTTTTTTAAATTGATTTACATGCTTTCATAAATCAAAGTGGCATAAATGGATTCCATCAAATCTAAGATTTTTCCTCCTTCCTTTTAAAAGCTAAAAAAAAGGCATCATTTTTCCTTTTACCGTTACTTTCAGAGGTGAGAAGCATCAGTAATTATTTGTTAAAAAACATAAGAAATTAAAGAAAAACAAAAGAAATAATTTCATCCCACCTTGGAACATAGGGAAATAGCAACCAACTTTTAAAAATCCCTTGTGTTTTTCTATAAGATTCATTCCCTCAGCATTGTCTGGACCTGATAAATCAAGTTCTACTTGAATAATGATGTGACTGTCTAATTGATTCCTTTTGGGATTCTTAGGAAAGAAATAGATTTCTTTCACCAGAAGCCTTATTACCATTTAAAGCATGCCAGTTGCTCTCAAACTAAATTATTTAAGCCATTTGCCTTCCCTAGCTTTGGCTCTTCAAAGAGCCATTTTACTAGAAATTCATAGAAGAAATCATCATCTAATTGCCTATAGTTTCTCCTTTCTTATGTATCAATAGGTATTTTCTTTTCTGGTTTCTACACATGCTGTTGAAGAAGGTAAGAAGGAGGTATTATTGGTCACATTGGAAGAATAAAGACATTAGTAGATTTCCCCAAGGTCGCATATCTAAGTCTCTTGTATTTTCTAGTACTAAATGTTTTTGCCAGATTATTCCCACAATAGTGGGAATATATTTATATTTACATATTTGATTATGCTTTGTTTTCCAGAGTTTTATTACTTAAATATTTAATACTTAGGCTCGTGTAATCTTGAGTAATATCCATGCTCACATCACCTCCAACAGCTTCTAGAGAGGAACCCGTTACTCTATACAATTAGATTCTAAAGCTATCCTGTACTGTGAATACTAAAAACTCAGAGAAACCTTAATCCTGTGTCAAGGATATCTTGGAGCAAAACCTAGACTTAGCATGGATAAAAATGTGGACTCATTATCTCTTTTCTCTGTCACTTTTTAAAAAGATAACTTTATTTAATTTATTTTTTTAGAGGGGGTAAGATAGGGCAACTGGACTTAAGTGACTTGCCCAAGATCACACAGTGACAAGTTTTGTGTTAAGCATCTGAAGCCTGATTTGAACTCAGGTCCTCCTAATTCCAGAGCCAGTGCTCTATTCACTGCACCAACCTAGCTGCAGCTTTCTTTGTCACTTTTAAGGGTTGGATCTACTGATTCCTTAAAGGCTTGCATTTCTTTTGTTGTCTTCCCTTTATAGGAAAATCTCAGTTGTCCTTCAGATTTGTTTTCTTAAAACCCTAGAGTGTTAGAACTGGAAAAGACTTTCATGAATCTCCTTATTTTTCAGATTGAGAAAACTGTGATTCCAAAGAATTTCTGTGAATTGCCCCACATTACAGAGATGGTAAGTGGCATATTTGGAACTAGTAGTCAGGTTTTCTGTTTTTCTCTCTTGTTCCCTTTACAACACAATGATCCTTCCTTATAAATTCTCACTATTGAGTTTAGCAATGAATTTATGCTGGTAAAGTTAGACATAATCCTTTCCTCTTCAATGCAATGTTGTCTTCTCAATTCAGAATAATTTTTTTTAAGTCGTGCAAGTAAGTCATACAAATTAAAAGATATAACAGGGCCTAAAGATTAGGAACCATTAAGTATTTGTGTTGTGTTACAATTTCAAATGTAAATTATACTTTTAATCATATATTTGGTTTTCTATAGAGTTTACCACCCTGAGTTATCAGGTTTTAGGTTCGCATATCAGAAGATGTAAAAGAAGAGGTATAAAGATATAGTAAAGGTTAAACAATCAGGGCAATAATGACTATTTGTAAGAAGTGAAATTGAAGTTGTTTGTTGCCGTGATGCAGCACAAAAAACAAGCAAGGACTGGAACTGGAATAAAAGATGACACTATTCTATGACTTACTAGCTGTGTGATTTTGAATGTCACTTCATCTTTCTTGTCCTGTTTCCTTATCTATAAAATAAAATAGTTAACATATATGATCTTTAGATGCACTTCCAGGTTTTATAGAATTCTATGATTTTTTTTAATGGACGAGATGTCTATATGAAGCAAAAAGTATTTCAGAACAAGGCTATGCAAGTTGAAGACAATTTGCATATTTAACTAGATATGTAAATAATTTTTTCTATAATAATGAACCAGAGCTATGATGCTCGTTGGTTAATGGAACTGTTACAGAACCATTTCTATCAGTGAACTGAAGGAAGATGTTCCTGTGTTGTGATTAGTCTCAGACTCAGAATTATTGTTATCACAGATCGCACATGTGTGACCGTGATATTGGAGAAGTGATTAAGGCTCTTTCTACCTCTGACATTTTATGATATTAGGTTTTAAAGATAAACTTAAATTTTCTGGACTAGATGTCAGAGGAGGTTCAACATGTACTCATAAATTGAAGTCTTTATTTTTTAAAAAAGAATGTAAACATTAGTCCCTATTGCTATGTTTAACTGAACAAGTAGCAGTATGTTTTGTTCTGTGACTATGGAGGGTGCGGTTGTGAAATCTCTAGTTATAAGGACAAAATATAGTGGAATAAATGTATTAGAGAAGGAACATAGTATATAGTGATGGCAAACTAGATTGAGGAAAAATCTGTATGACTATAGGTAACTGATGATCTCTCTAAGTCTCAGTTTCTTCATCTGGTGAATTAGATAATAAGTATGCTGCCTATTGAATACTTATTTATTCAAAAGTCATTTTGAAGATCAAATGAGATAATAAATGTGACAGTACTCTGAAGCACCATGTATATGTCAGTGTGAACTTTGTTATTTTTCCTGTATACAAAGAATCAATAATAATAATAAAACCTTAAATTTGCATAGTGTTCATATCTTTTCAAACACTTTTTCCTCATATCATTTGATCTTTAAAAACTTGTGAGGATGGTAAGGTAATTATTATAATTCCCCTTTGAAAGATGTGGAAATTAAGATATTAAATAATATTCCTGTGGTTGCATGGCTAGTCAATAATAAAATACGATTTAAGATGTAGATCTCCTAATTTGCGCTCAAAGATCCTAAACCCTGCTTTCTCTCTATGAATAAAAATAAATTTTTCTTTCCTTTAAAATTATTAATATATTTCGTTTCTAATAATACTTTATTCCCAAATATATCCTTCTTTTCTCCCAGAGAATATTTCCTGTAACAAAAAAAGAAACAAGAAAATAGTTTAGCAAATCTAACAAATTGACTGAGTACATCACCTAATTTCTCCCACTCATAGTCCCCTACCTCCGCAAAGAAAGAAGTTCATTTTCTTACATCTTCTTTGAAACCAATCTTGAGAAAATGGATTTTTCAATTCTAACATATTCATGTGTAGCCAATCCTAACTGAATTTCTAGTTATCTGATAAATGGTAGTATTTTGCATATGTTGTCTCTGACCAAAATATACTACTTAAAAACCATTGTCATTGTCACTATCATAATAACTTTCATTATAATTCCCTAAAAGCATACACTAATACCTCATGAATTTTCAAAAATTAAGCTGAGTGGAGTACAAGTTCTAGATAATAATAATTATTATTATTATTATTGCTTTCTTTTTGTTTTTTGGAGAGGAGAGGGCAGGGCAATTGGTGTTAAGTGACTTTCCCAAGGTCACATGGCTAATAAGTGTTAAGTGTCTGAGGCCAGATTTGAACTCAGGTCTTCCTGACTCCAGGGCTGATGCTCTACAGATAATTCTTTAAACTGGAAAGGTTGAGTGCAGGCTGGGTCTGTGTTAGTTAAGACATGGAGAGGCTCACCATCAGAGGCTGGCAATCAGGTGATTAGAATTCATGACAAATCCAAAGAACCATAAATAACCCTGCAGTTTGCAGTCTTTTTACTGCAAACCCACTTGACAAATTAGGTATGGTAGGTATTATTATCTACATTTTACACAAGATAGAAACTAAAGTCTTAGCCAAGACCTGGTTCAAGATGACACAAGTAGGAAGTGTCAAAGGTAGGTCTTAAATGTAGATGTTAAGACTCCAAACATTTGGTGTTTTTACCATACCACAGCTTCCTCTATACTCCACAGACAGATTTTTAATAATTATTTTAGTAGTAATACCTACCTACATACATATATGTGTTTATATATTTGAAGTTTACAAAATATTCAATCTTTACAAAGAGACTTAATGAGAGAAATAGTACAGGAAGTATTATAATCATTTTGTAGATGAGGACTTAATATGCTTAAGTTGTAGTAAAAAAACAGAGCCAAATTTTTAACCCAGGTCTTCTGATTCTAAATCAGAAATTTTAAATTATGTCAGAGTTGCCTCAAAATTATTTGAAAAATATTTCATTGTTGCTCATTTGTTTTACATTATCCTCACCACCAATGATTTTTCTACCCCATCCTCAATAGAATCTTCTCTGGTAACCAAATACAATACCATCAAGTAAGACATGAGTTTGTATACATTTTTTACCATAAGTCTTATGAAGACACAATTTGTCACTACATTAAGTAAAGTTCTGGTTTCATTAAGTGTTGTAATGTTTTCTCTTTTACATTTTTTATGGCAATGAATGAAAACACAAGATTCTTTTTAATATTTTTTTTATCCAGACATGTAATTTCATTAGTGTATGGAATTCTAGTTTGGAAATCACCTCTGCCAACGAATACTAGTGATGAATATTCATCCCCAGTCATCTTTCCCTATTCATAGTCTTAAAGAATTGCATATGGAGACCTAACCAGCATCTACTAGAAGAAGAAATCAAACTCAGTTATTCTGATACTTGTTTTTAATTTGACAGTATTCAATGACTCATCACTGTGCAATTCAAGTAGAATATTGATATTAAGAAAACTTTCTTCCTGGAAGAAGTTAATAATGTCATTAAAAGAGGTTTTCACTTTCCCAAAAGTCAGTCAACTTATTTTCCTACTCTTGAAAATTTTGGTACCACTTTATTATTCATTTGCATTTTCCATCATGAACATATTCACATGTGTGTGTCGCAAACACATGTACGTATATGTATATATATATATATACATATATGTATACATATATATTCACAATGCACATGTGTGCTATAATGCACTTATTTGTGCCTGTAATGCACTTAAATGATTTGTTCATCTAACCACATTTAATAGACTGAACAATAGCCATTTTTATCCATTTTTTCTGATGTGAATGGTTAGGCCAAATACCCAAGTGATTATAGTTATCTTCTAGAAAACTCTGCAAAATTTTGAATTTGAAACAACCAGTATAATGTTATCTATAGGTGAGGACACCTGAAGGACCTTATGACCTAAGAAATTTTTTGTCAATGTTAACTTTTTACTACATCCCCCACAATAAAGAAAATCACTTTTGGTAAGCATATTTTTCCTCATTTTGCACCTTACCTGATATAAATTATCAGAAGATTTGGGATAAGGTTATCTTTGCTATTATTATCTTTCAAAGAATTTTGTGCAGTTTTCTTTCTTTTTTAAATTAAATTTTATCTTTATTTTTAGTTTGTATCATTCATTTCAACAAAATTTTGAGTTACAAATTTTCTCCCTATCTTTCTCCTAGCCACCACACCAAAACAACAATTCCATTGTATCCTCCCCAAATCTCCTCTCTCTTATATCCTCCACCATCCCTCCTCCCACTTTCCAATAGGACAAGATGGATCTCCTTACCCCAGAGCCTGTATATCTTATTTCCCAGTTGCATGTAAAAAATGATAATAACATTATATTTTTAAACATTTGATTTTAAAACTTTGGATTCCATATTCTTTCCCTCCCTCCCTCATCACCCACCTTTACTGAGAAGATAAGCAATTCAATATAGGTTGTACATATGTAGCAATGCAAAACATTTCCATAGTGGATATATTGTGAAAGAATGACTATATTTCCCTCCATCCTATCCTCCCCCGCCTTGTTCTATTCTCTACTTTGACCCTGCCCCTTTTCAAGAGTGTGTGTTTCTAACTACCCTCCCCCCCAACCTGCCATCCCCTCCATCATCCTCCCTCTCATCCCCTTCCCTTGTACTCTCCTTTAGGGCAAGATACCCTATTTAGTGTGTATGTTATTCCCTCCCTAAGCCAAATTCAATGAGAGTAATGTTGACCCATTCCCTTTTGCCTTCCTGTTCTTCCCCTCCATTGCAACAGGTTTCCCTAGCCTCTTCTATATGAGATAATTTACCTCATTCTGTCTCTCCCCATGTCGTCTCATTATATTCCTCTCTCACCCCTCAGTTTCACCTTTTAAGTATCATACCTTCCTATTCAATTGATTATGTGCCTTCTTTCTATGTGTACTTGTACACATATGCACACACTTACATATGTATTCATTTACTCATATACCCTCCTATATAGACATATATATGTATGTATAGATACATATACACATGCATACACACATATTTATATTCCCTTCACCTCTCCTCATACTGAGAAAAGTTTCATAAGTTACAATTATTGCTTTTCCACTTAGGAATGTAAATAGTTCAACTGTGGTAAGTTCCTTATGATTTCTTTTCCCTGTTTACCTTCTCATACTTCTCTTTTTTCTTGTATCTGAATGTGAGGTTTTCTATTCAATTCTGTTTTTTTCATCAAGAAAGCTTGGAAGTCCTCCATTTCATCAAATGAGCATATTTTCCCCTGAAACATTATACTCAGTTTTGCTGGGTAGGTGATTCTTGGTTTTAACCCTAGGTCCTTTGACCTATGGAATATCATATTCCAAGCCCTTAGATCCCTCAATGTAGAAGCTGCCAGATTCTGTGTTATCCTGATTGTGTTTTCACAATATTCAAATTGTTTCTTTCTTGGCTGCTTGTAATATTTTCTCCTTGATCTGGGAACTCTGGAACCTGGCTATAATATTTCTAGGAGTTTTCTTTTGGGATTCTTTTTCAAGAGGTGATCAGTGAATTCTTTCAACCTCTATTTTGCCCTCTGGATCTAAAACATCAGGGTCATTTTCCTTGAGAATTTTTTGAAGGATGATTTCT
>CM053593.1:195750923-195769711 GCA_028646575.1 Pseudocheirus occidentalis
TCCAATCATCCTTAACTCAATCATCCTTAAGGAGTACAAGGTACAAAGTACAAAGTTCTCCCACACCTAGGCCACAGTAAATCATGATCTTCTCAGTCAATACTAAGTACTGAAGGAAAAGTCTTTTCATCTTGCTTGAGGCTGGCTCACAGATTCCATGGTTCCTCTTCCATGGGTCCAGCTCTTGCCTGAATCTACCCAACTGTCACCTGGATTCACAAGCAGGTAGCTCTCAGCTCCTCAGTTCCTTGTCCAGCTCCTATTCCATATTGAAGCTCACAGTGTCCAGTCCATCTCAAGTGGACTTTGCAGTTTCTGTTTCTGAGAAGACAAAGCTTAACAGAGCCAAAACAACATTTGTGTACATTGCCAGCACCATCATCAATTCACTATCTGCCTGTGAAATCAACACAGACCCACAAACAAGGTCTGAAAACTCAACACAAATCATCAGTATAGTCCCAAGACCTCTGAAACCCTCCTCCAGGATTCTGTAAACAGACAACAAGAAAATCTTTCAAGGCTCCCAGTAAGGTCCCAGGGCTTCTGTACAAAGTATCACAAAATCAAACAGAGTGCCAGCCATCACAAGTGTTTCCTTTTCAGTTCTGCTCTGTCCCAGCTGTGCTTGAGTTTTTTAATGTCATTAGCTCCTCCCTGTTCTACCCACCCTGTTCCTGTCTTTGGCAAGTCCCTCCCACTGTGAGATTCACAGGTTCTATTTCTTAACAAAGACTTGACATAATCAGGGCAAGGCTCAAAGACACTTGAACTGAAACAAGGTGTTAAATAAATAACTGAAACAAATCAAGTGAAAACAGTATGCTTTGATCTGTATTCAGACTCCATCACTTCTTTCTCTGATGTGGATAGCATTTTCCATCAAGAGTCCTTTGGAATTGTCTTGGATCATTGTGTTGCTAAGAGGAGCTAAGTCATTAATAGTTGATCATCACACAATGTTGCTGTTACTGTGTGCAATGTTCTCCTGGCTCTGCTCACTTCACTTTGCATTAGTTCATGTAAATCTTTCCAGGTTTTTCTGAAATCTACTTGCTCATCATTTCCATTACATCCACCTACAACAGCTTTTCAGCTATTTTGCAACTGATGGGCATCCTCTCAATTTCCAATTTTTTTAATTTTTGTGTCCTATTCCCTTTTTAATTTCTTTGGGATACAGACCTAGTAGTGGTATTACTAGATAAAAGGGTATACACAATATTTTATATTTTGTAATGTTATCTATTTCTTGTTTGGTCATGCATTCTTCCCTTCTCCATAGATCTGGCAGTGGCCTACTAATTTGCTTTATATTTTACCCTTTATATATCACCCTATATGTTTAAATCTTGTACCCATATTTGACCTTATCTTGGTAAATTGTATAAGATGTTGGTCCATACCTAGTTTCTTCCATGTTTTTTCCCAGTTTTCCTAGCATTTTTTTGTAAAATATTGAGTTCTTATCCCAGAAACTGAGAGGCTGACTTGCCCAAAGTCATACAGCAAGAAGGCAGAAGTGCTAGAATTTGAACTCCGATCATCAGACTCCAAATCAGTGTCTTCTCCCACTGCATCATGCTATTTCTGGCAGACCATCCTCCTCTGTGCATCATTTATTCCTCTAATCCCAAGGAGCAGATGCATCAAGTTTGGAGCTAAGGGCGAAGGCTGACCAATGAAGACCTACTCCTTAAAGCATGCTGAGATTTGCCCTTCTTAATGCATACAAAGATATTCCGTCTGGTTCCAAAAAGTCTAATTCTAGACATTGCTGGCTTTTTGTGTGTTGTATTGAAATCTTCTGGATGGCTGAGCAGCTAGAAAGACAAATGACTCATGAGTTCGAGAGCTAGAACTAAATGTATGTACAAAAAGGAATCTGTTCACTCTGGGACTAAATGTACATATAAGAGACTTGACCCCTACATTGGCTTTTCTGTTTCTTGTCCTCCCCAGCAATGAGGTTCACTGCTGTGGACTGCCAGGCAAGAGGAAGGGAAAGTACTTTACATGACTCTCTGGCACCCTCTGAGGCATGGTACATCTGTTTCTTTTGCGTTTATTCTTTGTTGAACTTGGATGAAGGAGTGCTCCAAGAGAGGAGTGCCCAGGCACTCGGGGGAATCCTGTAAAGCTATAAATCAGAGTCAACTGGCAATTAGAGTCAGTTGCAGAGTCTATTAATGTGGTAGCAGCCAGCTCCAGAGGAAGTGAAGGACTGTGCTGGTAATCAGCTCATATTGGCTCCAGAAAGCCAGCTGTTATATTTTCAGCCAGCATTTACAAATCAGAAACCAGCAAATGCTACAAATGAGGACTTGATTGATTGTTTTGTCAATTATGTACTCTTAAAGAAATTATGGAAAACATCTTAATGCTAATTAAGCTTGAAGGTGTGTCATGTGGACATTCTCTTATCTTTTCTGTACCCCCACCCCTCAGCCAGTTATTAAACATTTACCAGCATAACCCTGAAGAGTTGAAAAATTAGGTAGGAAAATAGTCCCCTCAGAAGGATGACAACTTTAGACACATTGATCGAGAGATACTAGGTATGGATTCTAGAAAGGCTTCCTTCAGAGTCCAGGTAGAGACTTTGTCCTTGCATTCACTTCCAATTCCCCATGACTCCTTTTGAATTTTTCTTGCAAAGATATTACAGTGATTTGCCATTTCCTTCTCTAGCTCATTTTACAGATGAGGAAACTGAGGCATACATGGTTAAGTTTGAACTCAGGTCTTACTGACTCTAAGCCTGGTCCTATTCAGTGTGCCACCTAGCTGCCCAAAGCGTTAGGGCTCCTGGGATATGAATGGGGACCTCTCCCATGCAGTCAGAATCCTACTCCTAGAATTAGACTTAGATTCAGGAGCCACAGCCTTAGCCTAAGGAGAAACCAAATAAGGACTCTACAAGGGAAGAAAGGATTCTTTGAGTTAGGTGTTTTGAAGTGCCCTTCCACCCTACCTATTTTACACATGTTCTATTTTCATTGTGCACTAAGTTTGAGCCTACTCTCCGGGAGAACCCTGTATGTTCAAGGAGAAAGTATGCCTCTGGGAGTAAGAGAATATTTTTGTAACTTTTTGATATTTCTTTTTATTAAATTTCTAAAGAGAAATACACTTGTACTGGTTGACTGATGATGAAGAACACGCCAGATAGAGATACAGTAGTAGAAACACCAATTGGTCAGGTTTACCCTGAGAATTCTAGGAAGGGCCAAGCTGTTAGTTCCAGGGAGAGTTGGGAAAGTGGAAATAGAAGGGGTGCTACAAAAGTATAGTAGTTTACAACTATTAAATACCTAAGCAGCCATATAGGCCAATCTCTTCATTTTATAGATTAGGCAAATAAAACCAGAAAGGCCCAAGGGGGGCTTTGAATCTATGACAAACGGCAGCCGCCAACCCTCCCTGGATAAAGAGAGCAAGACCTGTAGTCCAGGAGCAGGCTCTGTCTCACTTGCATTTGGGGATCTTGGGCCTAGACTCTGGACCACGTGGTCGGGTAGGGCGGCGCCCCAGTGCAGAGAGGGGCGTCCAAGCTCGGAGCTCCGAATTCTCTCTAGCCCTTCTCCCTGCCCAGCCCAGGAGCCCACCTTGATAAAGGTGAGCGAACCCTATGAAGAACCACCGAGGCGACGGATCCTCTCGGTGGCTAGAGAGGCGAGAATTGAATGACATACTTCCTGCCTCTGTAGCCCAGGAGATAGAGGTGGGGTTACGTGCCAGAGGGTGGGGGCGAGGCCGTCTCCCTGACCGGAAAAAGGGCTCAGGGAACCAGAAACGCCTAGGAGAAAGGGGAAGGTAGAGACGCGGTGAGACCTAAAAAAGTGCTGGTGTGTGGGGAGGCAGAACCGTGTTGGCCCAGGGGCGGGGGGAGGAGACTCTTTGGGACTTGGCGGAGCCTCCTAGAAATTCGGCCCCGGCAGCCTCTCACCCATGTCCAGAATCCAGGACGTGTTGCGCTTGTGCATTTTCCTGAGCCCCTGGACTGTTAGGACGGTTGGATTTTGAACCGGTGTGACCTGGTTTGGTTTGTTTCACCTGTTACCCTTGTGTCTAATTTTGGAAAACAAAGGGTTGACCTGACAGACATGTACCAGCAAATCTTGGTATTCAGGATTCCAGAAAGTCATTCTTTACAAACCTAAAAACTAGTGAGGTCAAAGAATAGGGTGTGCCAAACCTTGCTCTCTAGTCTAAGGTGGAAAAATTTTAGAGTTTGAATTGGTATTTTGTTCAGGGTTCTTGATTCCTATCACAGTTTTGCTTTATTTCCACTAAATTCATCTTTTCCCTAGCCTTCATCTAAATTAATTATTAAGCATTTATTAAGTGCCTACTATGTGCCAGGCTAAATGCTAGTATTCCAGATGCTTAGATGCATTGATAATTTGCCTAAATTAATAGTAAATACTTCAGGGCCAACCCTGAAAGAAGAAACACTCCTAAGCATCTCAGGTAGAAAGAACCTTCAGTGCTCCTGTCAATTAGAATAGCTCGGCTGAGGGATTCTGTAACCCTAGTTTTCCAGATTTCTGAGGAACAGGAAAAGTCTTCGACAGTGAAAGTGGAAGAAGAAAAAGACCTTACCTTTAAGCAGGAATTTCAGCTGCGAAAAGACAACTACTCTGGTCAAAAAATCTATCAACGTTTCAGGCAGTTCTGCTACCAGGAGACTCCTGGACTTCGAGAACCACTAAGCCAACTCCAGGAACTTTGCCATCAGTGGCTGAGGCCAGACATACATACAAAGGAACAAATCCTGGACCTGCATGTGTTGGAGCAGTTCCTGGCCATCCTGCTTGAGGAGCTCTAGTCTTGGGTGAAAGAGTGGAGAGTGAAGGTTGTGACAATGTTGGAGGATTTAGAAAGAGAGCTTGATGAACCAGGACAGCAGGTGAGAATGGGAAGTGTTATCTGTTTTAGAAGAAGGAACCAGAAGAACCTACAGAACTTTAGCAAGCAGAACTAGAAGGGGAGAATTGGGTTTCTTTCATTTCTATTTGGCTTGATTAATTCCCCGTTTTTCTCTTATCAATTGATAAACATTTATTAATCTACTAGTATGTGCCAGGCACATACTAAGTACTGGAGATACAAAATGAGGCAAAAGACAGCCTCTGCCCTCAAGGAACTTACAATTGAAAAGAAAGAGCATGCAAACAAATATATATAGAGCAACGTATGTACAGGATAAATAGGAAGTAATTAACTGAGGGAAAGCACTAGAATTAAGAGGGATTGGAGAATCCTGTAGAAAGTCAGGTTTTAGCTGGGACTTAAAGGAACCCAGGAAGGTCAGTCATTGGATGGGTTATTATTTGTCTAAACTCTAATTCTAACTTTCCTTGTCCCAGTCTCTAATAGTATATTCTCTGTGGTTTCTTCTCTGAAGTTTGAATTATAATGCAGATAGTGACTTTTCAGAAGTACAACTCTATCTAATTTTCCTTAGGTTTCAGTTCATGGGGAAGGATTCAGTTCATGCAGAAGGTCATTGAAGGAGGTGGTACCTTTGGAAGCAACCCAAGAGTTATTGAGCATCCAACTACAGCTTATGGAGACTCAGCTCAAATGTGAATCCTCAGCACTCCACCCTTTACAAAAAATAGGTGAGGAGTTGAAAATAATCTGAGGAAACAGGTGGAGGATAGGTATCTCCCTTGAGGATAGCAATGAGTTTCTGATTTTAAAACATAGGAATGTGAATTGCAGTACACAAATCATTTCAAGGATTGGTATTTTTTTTTCTTTTTCCTTTTATGCTAGACAGTCAGGCTTGCACTATACAGCTATGGCAGGGAAGGTATGACAGGGCAGCATGATTTTGTGGGCAGAGTGCTAGAATACTAATCAGGAAGATGTGGGTTCAAATTCTACTTCAAACACTTACCAATTGTGACATTTGGCAAGTCACTTAACCTTTCTGGGCCTCAGTTTCCTCATCTGTAAAATGATGATAATAGCAGCTAACTCACAGAGCTGTTGTGAAGATCAAATCATATAATGCATGTTAAGCACTATATAAATATTAATGGAAACAACGAATATTAACTTGGATAAACTTCAAGAGAGAAGAGGATAGAAGGACCTGGTGTGCTATGGTCCAGGATGTCATGAAGAGTCAGATAAGACTAAACGGCTCAACAGTAACAACAACAAATTATTATTGTTAGTTTAACTGTACACAAGAGTGAGGGTACAAAAATAAACAAGAATAGTCAGTACCCTATATAATAGTTTACATTCTACTGGGAGGGATCTAGTATATACACAGATAAATAAATACAAAGTAATTTTAGGAGAGAAAGAGAGTACACAAACAGCTGGAGAAATTGGGAAGAGTCATGTATAGGAGATTTCATCTGAATCTTTTAAATACAGGTATTCTAAGAGACAGAGATGAAAAGGGTAGTGCATTCCAAGCATGTGATAAACACGTATGCAAAGGCATGGATGCAGAGATGGAATGCTAATAGCTAATAGGCCGGTTTAGATGGAATCCATAGTGTCTGAAATAAGATTGGAAAGGTATATGGGAGCCGGATTACGGGGACCTTTAAATGCGAGGTTGAGGGTTTCATATTTTAAATTAGAAATATTAGGGAGCCTTTGAAGGTTTTGAGCAGGGAAACCACATTCAGCTTGGGCAACAAGTGGTTATTACATTGATTAAGAAACCAGCAAAGGAGACTGAAGAGTGATCAAATAAGAGAAGTAGGAGAGAGCAATGTCACAAAATTCAAGAGGGAGGATAATATCCAACACTGTCCAATGCTTCAGAGGGATCAAAATGATGAAAATTTGGCAATTAGTTTCTTAATAAATGCTTTTCATTCATTCACTCTAGGACACTGCCAACAAGAATTTGAAAGCAAGATTTTTCCACCAGAGTTGAGGGCATCCTTCAGGTCACTGAGGTGTGCAACCTCAGAGTCATCCTTGACTAATTCCTCCTTATCCTCATATCCAGTCAGCTGACAAACCTTGTTTATTCCACCACTACATCTCTCATTTATGTCCCCCTCCCTCCACTTACATAGACAATATCCTAGTTCTGGTCCTGATCACCTCTGGTTTGGACTGCAGATTGAAATAATTTTCTTTTTTTTTTTTTTCATTTTTGGAAGGGGAAGTCAGTTAAGTGTCAGAGGTCAGATTTGAATTCAGGTCCTCCTGACTCTAGGGCTGGTGCTCTATTCACTGCACCACCTACTTGCCCCTTAAAATAATTTTCTAGTTGCTCAGTCTCCCTGCTTCCAGCCTTCTTTTCTGACCTACCCTTCACACAGCTGCAAAATACCTAATACCTAAAAATTACCCAAAAAAGCCCATTGCTGGATCTCCCTATTTGATCACTCTTTAGTCTCTTTTGCTTGTTCTTCATCCCTGTCAAGATGACTTATTATGGCCCTCTACGTTAACTATCCTCACTTTGTGATACCAGCTACCCTTGGGTTCAGTTACTCTATTTATAAATTTATGAATTCAGCCCTAGTTTTTTCTCCTGAGGTACAATCCTAAATCTGCTTTTTGTACATTTTGTACTCTGTCTCATAGGCATTTCCAATTCAACATACCCAAATTACACCTCATTACTTTTCACCCCATATTCTTCACAGTGTTTCATGCATAGAGTAAGCAAGGACATGAGGACTGAGAAAGTCTGTTGGACTTTGCAGTTAACAGATGGTCATTTTTGTTCTTTTGAGAGAGCAAATTCAGTATATGGTAACCAAGGCCACATAGCAGTTTTGAGGTATTAGTGGTTGGTGAGGAACCATAGGCAACAGAGGTAGACCATTCTTTAGGAGTTTGGTGGTGAAGGAGAGGAGACTTGGAGGAAGGTTGAATTTTTATGAGTGTAGGGAGATTTAAGCAGTTTTGTTAGCCAAAGGAAAGGAGCCAGATGCATGACAAGGAAACTAATTGATGGAATAAGTTTCCTAAACCTGTGAAAGATAAGAGGTAGGATCAAGAGCACAATTTGGTGGGATTAGCTTTGATTAGTAATGTAACCCAGACCTTCTAGGAGAGATTAAGGATTTGGGGGAAGTTTATTGACAATAAATAGACTGAAGATTCCAGAAGGCTCTGTTGGAGGCTGAGGTTGTGGGCAGGGGCAGATTTGACTTGGGAAGGGACAGGACTGAACTGGATAGGGAAGAGAGAATTGGAGAAGGAACCTGGTTTGAATCCAGGCAGCATAATACAGGATAACAGAACAAGGACAGGCAGAAGTAGCTATTGAAGTTTAAAGGAAGTTCAAATGCTGAGGAAATGAGTTTAATAAGAAAAGGACAAAGTAGCTAATATCCAGTCTCTTCCTGGTTCAGCTCTCCTGGAAACTTGTCTTATTCAAGTCAGTTAAACTCAACAAATATTAAGTGCTGAGGAAATACAAAGACCTATGTCTTTTCTGTCTACTGTAAGATTTGTGCATGCCCCTTTAGTTATTCCTGACATAATGTATGTAGACACTTTGCTTTTCTTTCCATCAGAATATAATAGATGTGATGGTTGAAATTATTTTTGTGAGTAGTTCCATGTAGCTCTATAGAAATCTTACTCCGTTTTCTTCCCCTTGAGCAGTATTTCTAGTTTCCCCACCTGCTGTGCTGGTCCTGAAAATCAGAAATCTGAGAAGACAAAGTCTCTTGAGAGGCAAATGATAGGAATTATCATTATTATCATAATAATAAATTAAGATTTGCAAAGAACTTCACATGTTATCTCATTTGACTTTCACATCAAACCTGTGAGGTAGATTCTATTAATATTTTTGTATTAATAATTTTGTATATGAGGAAACTGAGCTGAGAGAAGTAAAGTCCAAGGTCACATGGCAAGTTAGTTTCTCTTGTACTGTTTGAAATCAGTTCAGTGTTTATATCCACAGTGCCTTCTAATACAGACTTTGCATTCTGGTATTTACAGCCTTTCCTAGTTTAGCTACAGTATGCATTCCAACTAAGCTAAGTTCCTGCAAGTCAGTATTGTGAGGTTCAAAACACCCAAAATACAGTAATAGAAACTGAGGCAGAGATCCCAGCCAATAGAACTTTATTAAAGGGACTTGGTCTCCTCTAATGAAGTGAACTTCTGATCTTCCTCATGATCTAAGATCCTCCCTGGTCCCCAGAACCTTACTTTTGTATTTTTGTAAAATACAAAATCTCACTGGTTGATAGGACTTGCTTTTGGCCCTCCAAGAGGGTCAGAAACGATGTATCAGCATGGGAGTCACAAGATGGGCAAAGCAAGGATCATTTCCACTAAGTGATCATTAGATCTTTATACTGGGCAAGAGAGGATAGTCTGGGGATACAGAAATAAGTTGGGGGACTTTCAATATCATGCCAAAGCATCCCATGTTGGGCTTGGCCACAGTAATTGAGCAAAACTGGGTGGAAGTACCCTCCTCAGCATTCTTGTGGTTACAAAAGTGAATTTTGTTAGTTGTCAAATGAGTAGTGAACAGTGAATTTAAAGCTTTTAAGTTTGAGGCCTATTATAAGAAAGAATCTACCTTATTTAATTATCCTATATGAGATATATAAAATATACATTAAAATATGTTATTCTTGTACTGTTAGTTGACTAAACTGACTAAATGTATATAACTAGGTGAGTATATCACTTATAATTGCTAACAGTTATTACCCCTATGATTAACTGAACCAGTTAATGCTGATTAGAATAAAGTAGAGGTCCAATACATCATTTCTCTCAGCATTTCATCTGCCATTTTTTCTTTTGCAGGGGCTATCTCTCAGGATAACCTGGAATAGCCTCTTTTGTCATCTCTCTCACCTAGATGCTTTAATTTTCCTAAATTTCCTTCAGCTTAGGCGCCACCTCCAACAAAAAGCCCTCCTTGAATTATCTTATTTTTATTTATTTGTATATCTCTTAAATTCCCTCTTTCTCCCTTTCCCCCCACCAGGAGAATATGAGCTCCCTTGATTTCAGGGACTATTTCATTTTTGCTTTTGTGTTCCCAGCACTAAGCACAGTCTTTTACATGTAATTAGTACTTAATGAATGCTGAATTGAATCAAGTTTCTTAACTTTTTCTTTATTTGTAACATAAGTACCTAGTGACAATTGTCTTCTCTTTGTTGTTTCAGATAATGAGGCTAGGACCGAGAATGAGAAGTTGATTCTAAAGCAGGAAATTTCTTTAGTGGAACCTCATTCATTGCTTTTAAGAAGAATCATAGTAGATGCTTCCCAGAAACCTGAATCCAAACAAACTCGTGAAACTGAGAGCAGGTTAGAAGGGCATCAAGAAACCCCCACAGTGAAGGGAAGGGAGAAATCCCCTTCTCTGGAGAAAGTCTGCAGGGAAATCAGAGAGATCATTCATAAAAAACTCCCCATAGGAGGAGAAAAAGACCATAAATGTGATGAATGTGGAAAATTCTTTACTAAGAGCTCAAATCTTATTCGACATCAAAGAATCCACACTGGAGAAAAACCCTATAAGTGTAAAGAATGTGGGAAGGCTTTTAGTGTAAGTACCAGTCTTTGTCTACATGGGAGAATCCATACTGGAGAAAAACCTTATAAATGTGATGAATGTGGGAAAGCCTTTAGTGTGAGTTCCAATTTGATTCTTCATTATAGAATCCACACATTAGATAGACCTTATGAATGTGATGAGTGTGGTAAAGCCTTCAATTGGAGTTCAGACCTTATTAAACATCAAAGAATCCACACTGGGGAAAAACCCTATGAATGTAATGATTGTGGGAAAGCCTTCAATCAGAGTTCTGACCTTATTAAACATCAAAGAATCCACACTGGGGAGAAGCCCTACAACTGCAGTGAGTGTGGGAAAACCTTCAATCAAAGCTCACTCGTTATTAAACATCAGAGAATTCACACTGGGGAGAAGCCATATCATTGTAATGAATGTGGGAAAAGCTTTAGTCAAAATGCAGGTCTTACATCACATCTGAGACTCCATACAGGAGAAAAACCTTATGAATGTAGTGAGTGTGGAAAAGCTTTCAGTGAGAGTTCACACCTCATTAAACATCACAGAACTCACACAGGGGAAAAACTCTATCAGTGTACCAAATGTGGAAAAAGGTTTAGTCAAAATGAAGGTCTTATTTCACATCAGAGAATTCACACTGGGGAGAAACCCTACAGATGTGATGAATGTGAGAAAACTTTCCATAATAGTTCAAATCTTTCTAGACATAAGAAAATTCACATTAGAGGGAGGGAAACCTTATAAAACTGACATGTGGATAAAACTTTTAAGAATATACTTCTGTATAGTCATCTCAGAGTGGACACTTGAGGAATGGCACCATAATCGCAATTCAGTACATTTAAAGTGTTTCCACTGAAACTCTTCTCTTAAAACATGAGGAACTTGGTTAAAGCCCAAAGTGGGACATCTAGGTTGTTTGGGTTTTTCTTAGTTAAATACTTAATACTACCATTTAATATTCTTATCACTGAGTTCCTTATAAAAAGTTCTTGACAGCTAAGAAACTAGTCACCTGTTCCAAGAATTGTCACTAAGTAGAATTCAAAAATTAATCAACACTCTGGAAAAAAAATTTGGAACTATACCCTAGAAGTTACCTTCAACTTAGGCATAGTACTGTATCACAAAAAGATTAAAGAAAGAGGAAAGGAAAAGGACCCAAGTGTACAAAACCATCTATACTACCCTTTTTTTTTAATAGTAGCAAAGAATTGGAGATTAAGAGGGATTAGCCCCATCAGTTGGGAACTGGCTGAACAAATTATGCAATGTCAGTATAACGGAATCACTTTGTCATAAGAAATAATGACAAGGACAGTTTCAGTGAAACCTGGGAAGCCTTGTATAAACTGATGCAAAAGGAAACAAGCAAACAAGGAAAATAATTGATTCAATAACAGCAGCATTGTAAAAAACAACTTTGAAAGCCTTAAGACCTGTGATCCTTACAATAACCAAACATGATTTTAGAAGAACTGATAATGAAGCATGCTGCCCACCTCCTAGTAGAGAGGTGATATAGACTCAGGGTATAGAATGAAGCCTGTTTTGTACATGACCAATGGGGGAAATGTTTTGCTTGACTATGCGTATTTGTTAAAAAGCCTTTTGCTTTTCTTTTCTCCTTCCCTCACCCCCAATTGTGGGGAGTTAGAAAAGAGAGAAGATGATTTTTAATTGAAAAAAAATAATAAAATTTAATTTGAAAAAAGTTAGCCTGGGGTCTGGAAGAATTTAGGAATTTTTCATTAAGCAGTATCTTAAGTATTATTCCTTGCAGGGCTAACCTTTGTAAACAATGCCCTGTTTTGTTTTTATGTTCCCAATTCCTTGTATCCTAGGTTGGACCTGGGAATTATTGTAAGCACTTCTTTATTTACTTTAGTCAAAATGACTTAGAAAGCCTGTCAGGGTGGTTCATGCCTATAATTAATCCCTGCTAATGAGTTAAGCTGAGGCTGGTGGATATCTTGAGCTCAGGAGTTCTGAACTGCAGACTAAGCTAATTGAGTATCAGTATGGTGAGCTACCAGGAGTAGGGGATAGAAATGGCATTAGAAGATAAGATATCATCCTGGTTTTGTTTAGAACGTGAAATATTATTTCCATTTCCGGTTGCCAATTCTTAAAAAAGATACAGTGGATTTGGAGAAGGGATAAGCAAGAAAAAGGAATAGACATTGGCTGCCTCAAATGACTGGAAAGACTAGACCCAAAAGAGTAGAATTCTTTGTTCTGGAAAAACAAACAAATAGGTGTCAATCAAATTTATTCTACAAAAATTGTGAAAAGGATGAAGGTGAATCTAATCACAACCTAAAGTTCTGTACATAAAACTTAAAAGATAGCCTTCCAACCTTGAAATACCTAAGTGTAGAATAAATAAAAAGAATTAACCATTGTTGACCTGAAAGTTTGGTTAAAAGAGGTAAACAGGCTGGGTGATTATAAATCGATATTGTTTATTCCCTTAAAGGTAGCAGATATGTGCTGCATGGAGCCAAAATATAAGTTCTGACTGTCTGATAATAAAATGAACAGTTTTAAATATGTTTCAGGACAATCACAAGTCAGGATGTTTGTATAGCTCAGATTTATGGTCTCCATATGCATTTCACTATACCACGAATAAGGAAGTTTCTTAGTTGAATAAGTTGTAAATACAAACTGACAAAACAGTTGACAAAGTAGTATCAATTGGAAATTACAAACCCAGGATAGCATATTCCCATATGATACCAAGATAAGAGAAATCCCACCATTCTGGTTGCAGTCATCCTTTCACAAACAGGAAGAAACCTTTTCAACCTTATCTGGTCTTTGAAGTTGACACAGGAAAGGGCATTTTTAGAGCAAAGCAGTCTGATTGAGTGGTCCAGGCTTTGGCCCTTATTGGGGTTCAAATGATCTGAAATGATTTATCATTATATCACAGTAGTAAGCATATAAAACTTTTTTCTTTCAAAGAAAGAAAAAAAAGAAAGAAAAATAGAAATAACTTTAAAAATAGATATATTTGAGGATATTAATTCTAAAATATGTGTAATCCTTTTAATTTGATATTCAAAAGGATAGTCATGCCTTCCCACAACATATCCTTGCTTTCATTGTCAAAGGTTATACTACACTAAATGTACCCAAAGCTTTGACTACATATAATAAACAGTTACATTTTGTTAAAAGTCTCATGTACTAAAGAACTACTGGCCATGCACTCTGTTTGGGAATGCCTCTTCTTTACCTGCCATCAGTCCATACTCGGTCAGCTTTTCATAGGAGAAGGAAATCCGTGAAATGATTGCTTTGGCTACATCACTACTTCTCCTTCCTTTAGGTTCACTCAATCCACATTCATCACCCAGTCAAGATTCTGATTGCCACCTTCCAGGACACTTCTTTCTTCCTCAATGAATTCAGAGCCTGCCTCATAGTCTTTCTCTTTTCCCCAACTCATGCTCTCATGAATACATACTGATGCTACCTCAAATATCCTAATCGCCCAATCCCTCAATTTATTCATTTTCCATGACCTACTCCTACACTCCACACAGAGTTACACACAGTTCTTGCCATCACCCACAGTTCTTCCACATCTATGTTCATAAAATCTGAAATTCCTTAATCTGATAATTATTTTCATTCCCCTTCTCCATCTGCCTTGCAATTTCAGTTCCTATTAATGGAATCCTAATAAAGCTGCCCTCAGCCCTGATATTCTAACTCTCTTATAGGCCCCACTGAACAGCAGGCCCTTATCTAGCCACTTCCTGTCCCCCACAGTCAATATCCTAACTTCTTCATATATGCCCCACTGCTCACTAGAACAACAGGTATATCCATATGCTCAAGCACAACCACCTCTATCTAGTCTCAGACAGGACCACAATAGTCAGCCAATCAGAAAGCAGTACCACCAGGATGCCTGAGCAGGATGTGGACCCCAAAACAATGGAAGGGACTTTCTCTAAGTAGGCAGTAATAGTAAAGAACCAACTTAGAGCTTATGTAGAGAGGCTTATAATATCATTATCACATATACACACTCCCTCCTTCCCATCAGTTTTTCTATATACATTGTGGGTTGCACTATGGCTGGGACCCCTCCCCTATTCATAATTTCTATTATGTAATTGTATCTTTACCCTATAAAAATCCATCTTGCTTTCTTTGAAGTTGCTGGTTCCTCTTGGAATTTAGCCCACTTCATGAGAGGTATCATCTTAATAAATGCATATACTTGGATTAAAGGTGGTCTGATTCTGAATTTTTTTTTTGGAGGGGAGAAGGTAGGGCAACTGGGGTTAAGTGACTTGCCCAAGGTCACACAGCTAGTTTTTGTGTTAAGTGTCTGAAGCTGGATTTGAACTCAGGTCCTCCTGACTCCAGGGCCAGTGCTCTATTCACTGTACCACTTAGCCACCCTTGACTCTAGATTCTTTCAGACAGTTCCACAACACACCATGAAACCACAACACCATTCTTTGTCCTCACTATAACCTTCAATCCCTCCAACCTTCAGTTCTTTCCCAGGCCATCGCTGCAACCCTTTTTCCTTTCCTTTATGATATCCAGATGATTAAGTTTAACTGTACACTGTCCTCTTCTCTTGAATCCCTTGCCCCTTTATCCTTTCAAAGATCTTGCCCTTCTGTACCTCAGCCTTGTATTACTCCCACCATCTGCTGGTGGTTTACTCATTTAATGCTTAATGAAGCTGGAGAAAATCACAATACTATGCTGAGTATACATACATATATATATATATATATATATATATATATATATATATTTATACATATATATATAGAGAGATAGATATATATATGTATGTATCTATATCCCACTACAAGTTTATGTTCTATAATCTCAATGGGGCCCTCACAGTAAGAAGGAGGTGCCTAACTGATTCACTGTCTCTCATATCACAATGGCTTTTCCAAACTTTTACTTCCTTCCTTAAACCTCAGGTGAGAATCATGCCTCCTATTTTACTGAAAAAATTGAGGCCATTTTCTGATAGCTCCCTCTTCTCTGTTTCTCAAATTACGATCATTCAGATATCTTGCCACTTCCTCATCCTTTCTGCTTTGACAAGGTTAACCTCTCTACATATACAAGTAATCCCATTCCATACTATTTTCTCCAGCAGATTGTCACCTCTATCATTCCTACTCTCTCACTAATTTTCTGGTGGCACAGTGGATAAAAAGCTGGTCCTCAAGATAGGAAGTCCTGAGTTTAAATATAACCTCAGACTAGTGTTGTGACTTAACATCTATTAGCCTCAGTTTCATCTTCTATAAAATGCCTCTCAAAGTTGTTGAAAAGATTAAATGAGATATTTGTAAATAGTGCTATGTAAATGCTTATTACCTTTTCCCCTTCCCCTATTGGTGGCTTCCCTCCTATCTTATACATGCCCATGTCTTCTCCCATTCACAAAACACTCTCACTTGCTCTGTCTCAGTTATTGTCCTAAATCTCACTTCCTTTTTATGGCTATATTTGAGAAAGCTGTCTACAATAGGTGCCTCAATATCTTTTAATAATTCTTTGCAATTTGGATTCTGACTAAATCATTCAACCAAAATTGCTCTAACTGCCAGTTCTAATGGTCTTTTCTCAGTCCTCTTGACCTTTCTGCAGCATTTGAAATTGTGGATGACCCTATCTCCTAGCTACTCTCTTCTCTCGGTTCTCATGATGATGAAAACTGCTTCTCCTACTTTTCTCACCACTCCTAAGGGTTCCATTATCATATCTATGCAGATGACTTTGAAAACCCCTCTCTTGACCTCCAGGCTCACATTTACAAATGCATTTTAGACATCTCAAAATGGATCTCCCATAAATATCTTAAACTCAAGATATCCAAAACTGAATTTGTTATCTTTCTGCCCAAATTTTTCCCTTGTCCTAACTTCCCCATCACTGTCCACATTATCACCAACCTTCTAGTCACTCACTCTCACAATCTAGGTGTCATCCTCAATTCATTCTTATACTCCCTCCCACATCCAATCAGTGGTCAAGCTGATGGGGATGGGACCTGGACCCCTGAAAAGCCCTTGAACTTTCCCATACATTTCAGCAGCCCAGATCTCTGGCATTCACCAGAGGCATCCAGCCCATCCCACTATAATCCTTTTAATTGCCCTTTCCTTGATCCCATCCAGATCTTCTCGAAGTCATCCTGTACAAAAATACCAATCTTACATTAAATCGTGCAGATTTTCAGGCTCTGGACCACTAGTATTGGTGTTACAAATATGACAGATTCACTAGGAATCTCGCCCACCCAACTGGTGTCATAAGGCTACTTGGACTGAAAGAAGGCTTGAGTGGTCGAATTCTTTTGAGGCTCCCTTGTATTTCAGGGTTCCTAGCACCCGTAGACCACAACAAAGCCATCTCATTTCTACCTTCATAACATCTCTTCTGACAGCACCCTGTTGCAGGTCCTCATCACCTTACACCTGGATTATTGCAATAGTCTGCTGTTTGATCTTCCTGTCTCAAGTCTTTCTTCATTTCAATCCATCATCCAACTCATCTGTCAAATTGATCTTCCTAAAACTCAGGTATGGCCATGTTACCCCATCCACCCCCATTCCATCAACTCAGATATAAAATCTTTTGTTTGGCTTTTAAAGACCATTTTAACTAGGCCTCTTCCTACCTTTCCAGTGTCCTCATTCATGCCCTTCTCTTTTTCAAGGACTCAATGATCCAGTAACATTGGCCTCCATGCTGCTCCTCAGTAAGACACAGCATTTACCAACTTCATATGTCTCTTCCTACCTAGCTAAAAGGCTGCCTTCTGCAAGAAGCCTTCTCTCTGAAATGGCCCCAGTTTTTTGTTTGTACATAGTTGTTTTCATGTTGTCACCCAGATTGGACTGTGAACTCCTTAAGAGCAGAAACTGGTTTTTGCCTTTCTTTGTATCCTTAGTGCTTAGCACAGCTCCTGGTAGATAGTAGGTGTTTAATATAGATGATTTACCAACTCTTATAAGAGGGAATCCATCACCTACCAAGATAGCTCATTCCTTTTTTGAACTTTTCTAATTATTAGTGGGTTTGGTTTTTTTTCTTATATTGGGCTAAAGTCTGGCTCTAGAGGTTTTAGTCATTGCTTCTAGTTCTGTCCTCTTAGGCAAAACAGAAAATATCTAATCCTTCCTTCATATGATAATTTGTCAAGTGCTTGAAGAACACTATTGTGAATCCACTAACTTTTAACCAGGCTAAAAATCCTAACTAGAATGATCCTCATATATAGTAATCTCAAGATCTCTCACCATCCTGGCTACCCTCTGGATATTCTCTAGTTTGTCAATGCCCAATTATTCTGAAATCTGTTTTGGAGAAGTTAAGTCACATGTCACTGTCAACCCTGATAACACATGAGCAAAGAACCGCAGCAGCTCTGCAATTGTTATTGAACTCAAAAAAAAAATTAGAGTGCTCACACAGGTTACCAAAACCACTGTTAACTCTTAAAAATTAAATACAACAAAACAAAATAAAACCAAAGAGCTAACAGTGGTTATAAGCAAAAAGCTTTCTGTATTTTGTTAGAGGAGGGAAACTAGACACATGTGGCAGGGCCCTAGTAGGAGACCTGCGTTAAATCTCAATACATATAGTAATGGCTACATAGTGAACTGTATGAGGGGTACTGAGACAAGTTTGATTCAAAGCAGGACTTCATGACAAGAACACAGGTACTACAGGGGCTTGTCCAAGCTTGGAGACCACCTGGTGCTGTTGTGAAACAATTCTGGGATTTTGCTGTGGTTGATTTCATCCAGAGGGCAAGCACAAAGGACTATTGTTCTGCCAAGCTCAGGGCATTGCTTGCTGGGTCTTAGCTCTGGAAAACAGGGTGTCTCTTAATAGTAAAAAGAGAGGGGTGGTCTTGGCATGGAGATCCTGACATAACTCAGCAAGAGACAGTATAGAAACTCTGCAATATATGAACACCAAATTCTCCCTCTTTCTGACCTTGCGGCTTCCCTCACGATGAAAAATGTTTCATAATTTGCCTTCCAATCAACTCAACCATCCTCTACTCTAATCCTGCTAAAGTTCCCTCAGTCTACCAATCTCTTCTAGACCCCAAATCTCTGCCTGATTGGTCTTTCTGCTCTGCTGATTAAAAAGTCACACTTAAATACAGGGGAAGAAAGACCCCTGCCTTTCTTTCTTTCCTGAAACAAGAAAAGAACTAAACTTTCAAGAACTTCATGAAACCCAGGGAACA
>CM053593.1:195770211-195797189 GCA_028646575.1 Pseudocheirus occidentalis
CCATTTATGTTGCATATCTCTTGGTCCACTGTCTGGCTATCCTGTCATGTTCTGCTCTGTTGGTCAAATACTGAGTGGCTATGCTTCCAACCAGAGGATCAGCAGGGTTGCAATCTGTCAAGAGGGAACAAATAGACAGCAAAACCTTTTAAATAGTCAGAGCAGGGCTCCAGTTGTCTTTAAGGATATCCAGACAGATGACTCCCTGACTGTTGATGTTGCAGTGATAAATTCTGGTACAGAAAGTAACCTTTGGTGGCTTAAATGGATAATCTGATGAAAATGTGATATCCAGAAAAAACACACCACCTTCATATACAGAACCTGGTGGTCCAAGTATAGTTGATCTCCATTCATAAATGTTATCTCCTTTAGGCCCAGCACTGCAGTTTGGAGGTGGATCAAGGGTTATTTCAGCTAGCTCTTTCTGAATTCTTTTAGCACTAGTGCATAACTTAGCAGTGGTTTTGCTAGAGAGTTTGGTGTTTTTCTTCTGCTGAGTGGAAGAGGGTTTTCTTTCTTTTTGCTCCTCAGGTTCTGGTGCTGCTGGGTTCCTCTGATCTGCATCTGAACTACCACTGCTGGTACTTGGACTTTCATCATCTGACCTTTGCCTATCACCAGACATCTTGGTCAAGTTATTTCTCTGAAAACTTCTGCAAAGCTCCCAATGCCACCGTTCCTTGCTCAGTTTTTATATCACAGACCGACATTTTGGCCAAAAGAAAAAAAAAAGGAACAAAGCCCCCTCACCCCCAAAAGAACTCTGAACAGAATTTGCAAAAGAGAAAAAAAGAAAAGCTTTAGATACGAAATTGCAGCAGCAGCGGCAGCGGCGGCGGCGGTGGAAATGCAGCTTTGCAGCCCCCTTTGTGGGGAGGGACAGGGAGAGGATTTGTTATGGTAGGAGGCAGCGCTCCAATATCAGCATGGTGTGTGCACCAAGTGATGCGTGAAGTCAGGCCTGGCTCCTCGGGCTCCCAGAGACCGGCAGGGAGAGCGCTGAAAACAAGAACAAAGCTCCCTCTACCCCCTCCTCCCCCCTCCTACCCCCACCAACCAACCCCAGCTCGCCCCAGCGGCTACTGCTGCCGCTGCCACTGCCACTGTGGCTGCTGTTCCTGCCGCCGCCGCAGCCGCCGCCGCCGCCGCCGCTGCCTAAACAACTTGTTTAATAAACACTGTTTTGAAATTGATTGCTCTATACATTCCAACCTGACACAATTTTTATTGTAGTTCATTTTAATTGTAGTTAATTATGGCAACCATTAAGAGAAATCATTCTTTCATTAAAGATCATCTTGTAAAAAGTGTTTTGTTATTAGTTCTTAGAGTAGCATCCTCTTAATAGGGGAATGAACAGCCCTATGTAAGATATTCAGAGTTCCAGTTATTCAGTTTGTATTTGAGTTTGGTTAACCTAAAAATATAAATTCTCTTATCCAAAAGATTCCTCATTTTGGTTTTCTATCACTACTTGACCTGGTTATTGGCAAAATAATTTTTTTTAATTTACTTATACTTTTAGTTTTCAACATTTATTTCCATAAAATGTTGAGTTCCAAATTTTCTCCCCATCTCTTCAATACCACCCACATCAAGATGGCAAGCACATTGATTACTCCTCCCAGTCTGTCCTCTCATACACCCCCCTCTCTTTATTTCCTACCTTATCCCTTACCCCTTCTTTTCTTGCAAGGCAAGATGAATTTCTATACCCAATTACCCGTATACCTTATTTCCTAGTTGATTGTAAAAACATTTTTTGACATTTGTTTTTAAAACTTTGAGTTCCAGATTCTCTCCCTTCTTCTCTCCACACCCTCCCCAATTGGGAAGACAAGCAATTCAATATAGGTTATGCATGTGTAGTTATACAAAACATTCCCATAGTAGTCATGTTGTGAAAGACTATATTTTCTTCCATCCTATCCAACCCCCCCCATTTATTCCACTTTCTCCTTTGACCCTGTCCCTTTTCAAAGGTGTTTGCTTCTGACTACCTTCTCCACCAACCTGCCTCCCCTTCTATCATCCCTTCCCCCTGTTTTATCCCATACCCCCAATTTTCCTGTAGGGTAAGACACCCGAATGTGTATGTTATTTCCTCCTTAAGCCAAATGCAATGAGAGTAAGATTGACACATTCCCTTTCACCTTCCTGCTCTTCCCCTCCATTGTAAGAACTTTTCTCTTGCCGCTTTTATGTGAGATAATTCACCCTATTCTATGTCTCCATTTCTCTTCCTCCCAATATATTCCACTCTCACCTCTTAATTTTATTTTTTAGATATCCCTTCATATTCAACTCATCCTGTGCCTCCTGTCTATGTGTAATGCTAGTGGGATTTAAAAATCTTCCATGACCTGTATTGGTAAGCTAATAGATACTTAGCACTTAGTTTAAAGCTCATAATTTTGTCAGGTATTAAGACCCAGAACTTCTGAATTCCACAGTGGGATGAACTTGCTGAGTAGCAGGAAGAGGTGAGGCAGAGAGGAGCAAATACAATATATAAGGAGAGGCCCAAGCTGAAGAGGGAAGAGATTTTGAGAACAGAACTTTTGAAGGCAGAACTTTTTCTGAGAGCCAGCCAGAACTTCTGCTGAGAACTGTCAGGATTGAGAATGGCTGGGAGATGGAACTGCTGGGAGTGAGCAGCATGGAGGCTGAGCAGCTACTGTGAGTGAGAAAAAGAGGATCCTTGCTCAAGGGAGTGAATGAGGAGAGGAGGATCTTTGCCTGATGTAACCTGTTTTGTTTTGAAGGCTTAGGTATGTGGGTGTTCACTGCACTAACTATATGTGCCAACTTCATGGCTACTGTAATGATAGACTTTCTGGTTGTGGGGCTTGGCTTTCTTGTATTTGAAAAAATACTTTGGCTCTGTTCTCCCTGTTCTCCATGTGGAGAGCTTGTTAACTTTTGTCATTCATAACTACACCAACATATTTATACTCACTGTGGGCATTGTGAATACTGCTTTGTTGTTACACTATGTATACATGTACATTCATATACCCCCATATATATACACACACACATACACACAGCTATGCATACATGCATACTATACACACACACACACACACACATACACACACACATCTTCCATTCAACTATGCACATACTGAGAAAATTCTCATGAGTTACAAATATTGTCTTTCCATGTAGGAATATAAATCGTTCAACTTTAATAAGTTCCTTATGATTTTTCTTTCCTATTTACCTCTTCATGCTTCTCTTCATTCTTGTATTAAAAGTAAAATTTTCTGTTCTGTTCTAGATTTTTCATCAAGAATGCTTGAAAGTCCCCTATTTCATTGAATAGCCACATTCTCCTCTCTAGTATTATACTCAGTTTTGTTGGGTAGGTGAGTCTTGGTTTTAATTCTAGCTCCTTTGATCTCTGGAATATCACCAAGCTCCTTGATCTCTTAATGCAGAAGCTTCTAGATCTTGTGTAATTCTCATTGGGTTTCCACAAAACTCAAATTGTTTCTTCCTGATTGCTTGTGATGTTTTGCCCTCAACCTGGGCACACTGGAATTTGCCTATAACATTCTTAGGAGTTTTCTTTTTGGGACCTTTTTAAGATGTGATAGGTGAATTCCTTCCATTACTATTTTACCCTCTGTTTTTAGAATATCAGGGCAGTTTTCCTTGATAATTTCTTGAAAAATAATGTATAGGCTCTTTAATTTGGTCATGGCTTTCAGGTAGTCCAAAAAATTCTAAAGGATGTCTCCTGAATCTATTTTCCATATCAGTGGTTTTTCAAATAAGGTATTTCACGTAGCCCTCTACTTTTTCACTCATCTAGATATGTTTTATAGTACCTTAATTTCTCACAAAATCATTAGCTTCCACTTGCTCCAATCTGATTTTGAAGAAATTATTTCCTTCAGTGAGTTTTTGAAATTCATTTTCCATCTGGCCAATTTGGCTTTTTAAGGCATTCTCCTCATTGGCTTTTCACACCCCTTTTGCCTTTTGGATTAGTCTATTTTTAAGGTATTATTTTTTCAGTATTGGGGGGGGAGGTCTACTTTAGCAGGTTGTTGACTTCCTTTTCATGATTTTCTTGCATCATTCTCATTTCTCCTCTCAATCTTCCCTCTACTTCTTTTACTTGATTTGCAAAATCCTTCTTGAGTTCCTCCATGGTCTGTGACAAGTTCACATTTTTTCTTAGAGGCTTTAGATGCAATGGTTTTGATTTTGTTGTTTTCTTCTGGTTCTAGATTTTTACCATCTTGTCACCAAAAAACCCCAAAAGATTCTATGGTCTGATTGTGCTTTCTCTGTTTGCTCATCTTGAAGGCCAATTACTTGACTTTTGAGCTCTTTGCTGTAGTAGAACTCTGCTTCCAGAGTGGCTAGTGCTGTGACCCAAATTTCTGGGGTTTTGTGCTGCTGTTGTGAGGAAGATGTTGGGCCTTCTTCTAGGCACCTGCCTCAGATCTGTGAGGAAGACTGCCTGTCCACAGCCTCAACAAGTACTGCCATAGCAGTGCTCCTCACCCCAGGACTGCCATGGAAGACTGTGACCCACATCCAAGTAGGGCAAAGGAAGGGAATCCTGTCTTAGCACCAACAGAGGTTCCTGCAAATGCTCTCTGGTTGTCCACTTGGTCCCCCCATGATCTGTAAGTCTGGAGTTCAGGAGGCCTCTACCTGGTGGCTACCACCACCACCTCCTCTACCTCCCTGGAAATAGGGCCTGGACCTCACTTTTCTCTCACCCAAGATTAACGGAGTTCTCCCCTGACCTTTTACTTTCTCTTTGGCATTTATGGATTGAAAAGTCTAGAAACCAACACACCTGCCAGTGATTCACTCTCCTGAAGTCTGCTCCCACCAGTCATCTGGAAACTTCTCAGAGATCACACTCAGACCAGAGGCCTGCATCAGGAGACATTTCAATAGAACCAGATGGCTACATGAGATGAGACTTCTGAACCTTAATGGACTTATGAAATAGATAATTTAATATATGTTTTTAAAATGTTTACTTTTTCCTTATGCATCTTTTCTCTGTATGATCTGTATGAGCAGTTTGGACTGCTCCTAATGAGTCATGCCCATGTATCAATCAGTCTCTCTTCCTTTTCTCCTCACTTTGTTTTCCATCATAAGCACCATAGTTAGAAACCCTTGAAGTGTTTATCGTGTTACTTAACGATTCATTGAGGAGGCTCTCTCTTAATGGAATCAAGTGGGGAAATGAGAGAAATGCTTATTTATCTCTTACATTAAAAGCCAATTACTGAATTAGGATTAAGGTTTTCATTCCTATTTCCTCATTTGGAAACCAGCCCATATAGTTTATTCAATCAGTCTTTAAAAGACATTGCTGATAGATAAGATTGTCCAAGTGCTCTGGGTATAAGCTTCCCATTATTGTGTGGGTCTCCACCCAAACAGCAGAACTTAGTAACAGAATGCAGTATAGGCAACGTTTTGCCCTTAGGAAATAAACTCCTGTCCCTGAAACATTTTGATTAATTACAGAACTTATAAAAGGGAGCCAAAGCAATATGAGTAGAGATGAATTATTTTTTCCATAATTCTGAAGGTGACAGAATCTCATAACTGGGTTGCATTTTTTTTCAGAATTTATTTTTACTTTTCGACTTTAATTTCCACAAGATTTTGAATTCCAAATTTTCTCCCTCTCTCTCCCATAACACCCACATCAAGATGGCAAATACATTGATTTCTCCTTCTCCCAGTCTGCCCTCTTATATATCCCACCCCTTGTTCTCCACCTTACCCTCTCCCTCCCCCTTCCTACCTTGTAGGGCAAGATGGATTTCTATACCCTCTTTCCTATATATCTTATTTCCCAGTTTCATATAAAGAAAATTTTTTAACATTTGTTTTTAAAACTTTGAGTTTCAGGTTCTCTCCCTTCTTCCCTCCTCCTCCCCCTGCCACTGGGAAAACAAGCAATTCAATAAAGCTTATACATGTGTCACAGTAATGTTGTGAAAGACTAAGTATATTTCCCTCCATCCTATCTCACTCCCCAATTATTCCACTTTCTCCTTTGAACCTGTCCCTTTTCAAAAGCATTTGCTCCTTACTATCCCTTCCCTCAATCTGCCCTCCCTTCTATCATCCCCCTATTTTATCCCCTACTCTCCTATTTTGCTGTAGGGTAAAATACCCAATTGAATGTAAAATAACCGATTGAATGTGAATACTCCTTAAACCAAATCCAATAAGAGTAAGATTAACTCATTCCCTTTCAACTCACAGCTCTTCCCCTCCACTGTAATAGCTTTCTCTTGACTCTTTTATTTGAGATAATTTATCCATTTCTATCTCTCACTTTCTCTGGTACTCCTCTCTCACCTGTTAATCTTATGTTTTGTTTTGTTTTTACCATCCCTTCACATTCAACTCACCCTATCCCCTCTGTAGATGTATAAACGTACACACACTCACACACATATGCACACATACACTCACCTATACATACATATATACATACATACATATATATACATATATATATGTATATATATTCCCTTAACAATCTTCATGCTGGAAAAGTCTCAGGAGTTTCAAATATCTTCTTTCTATGCAGGAAGGTAAACAGTTTAACTTGCATAAATTCCATGTGATTTTTCTTTCTTGTTTACCTTTTCATGCTTCTCTTCATTCTTGTCTTTAAAGTCAAATTTTCTCTTCAGCTCTGATCTTTGCATTAAGAATGCTTGAAAATCCTCTATTTCATTGAACATCTTTATTTTCCCCTTGAAGCATTATACTCAGTTTTGGCAGATAGGTGATCCTTGGTTTTAATCCTAGCTCCTTTAATATCTGGAATATCATATCCCAAGCCCTTTAATGTAGATGTTGCTAGATATTGTGTTATCCTGATTGGGTTTCCACAATACTCAAATTGTTTCTTCCTGACTATTTGTAATATTTTCTCTTTACCCTGGGAACTTAGGAATTTGGCTCTAATATTCCTAGGAGTTTTCTTTTTGGAATCTTTTGAAGAGATGATAGTTGAATTCTTTCCATTTCTATTTTACCCTCTGGTTCTAGAATATCAGGACAGTTTTCCATGATAATTTCCTGAAAGAGGATGTCTAGGTTCTTTTTTTGATCATAACTTTCATGTAGTCCAATAATTTTTTCACTTACCTCTCTTGGATCTATTTTCCAGATCAGTAATTTTTTCAATGAGATATTTCACATTACCTTCTATTTTTTCATTCATCTGCATTTGTTTTATAGTATCTTGATTTCTCATGAAATCAAGTGTCTATTAGTATCTATTATTTGCTCCCATGTAATTTGAAATGAATTATTTTCTTCAGTGAGCTTTTGAAGTTCCTTTTCCATCTCCCTAATTCTGCTTTTTAAGGCATTCTTCTTATTGGCTTTTTGGGTCTCTTTTGCCATTTGTTAGTTAATTTTTAAGTTGTTATTTTCTTCAGGATTTTTTTAATCCCCTTCAGCATGCTCTTGACTCATTTTTTTATGATTTTCTTGCAACACTCTGATTTCTGTTCCCATTTTTCCTCTGTTTCTCTTATTTGATTTTGAAAATCCTTCTTGAGCTCCTCCATGGCCTACAACCAATTAATATTTTTCTGGGAGGCTTTTCTAGTTTCTCTAGTCAAAGCTAGAGCTTTGACTTTCTTGTCCTCGTTTGGTTCTATATTTTGATCCTCTTTGTCACCAATAAAAGATTTTATAATCTGATTTCTCTTCCTCTGTTTGCTCATCTTGCCAGCCAAATACTTGGCTTTTGAACTCTTTCCCATGGCAGAACTTGGCTTTCAGAATGGAAGATGTTGTGTCTCAAATTTCTTGGATTTTTTGCAGCTGTTGTGAGAACTTCTTCTAGGCATCTGCATCAGAACTGTGAGGAGGACCACTTCTCCACAACCTCAACAAATTCTGTGATTCCAGTGCTCCTCACCATAGTACTGTTACCCAAGATTGTGACCCAGATCCAAGAATGCAGAACAAAAGAATCCTGTCTCAGCACCAGCAAAGAGATTCCTGAAATTTCCCTCTGGTCAGTCCCTTGGTCCACCCACCATCAGTGGGCTTGGAGCTCTGGAAGCAACTGCTATAGCAGCAGTTGCAATTGCTGCCGCCTCTCCTGCCTCCTGCCCCTGCTTCTCTTACCCAATTCCAACAGAATTTCTTCACTGACCTTTTCCTTACTTTTTGATGTTTATGGGTTGAGAATTCTGGAAACTTCCACAGCTGCCAGTGACCCTGATTCTGCTCCAACTGATCTGCTCTGCCAGTCTGTGCCAAAACAACCCAAGTAGGATTACACTCTGCTCCCACCCTGGTGTCATAGTCACTTTCTGTCCATTTTCCAGGCTGTCCTCATCTGGAGATGTATTTCACTCTGTCATTTTGTGAGTTGTGTAGCTCTAAAATTTCTTCATAGTCATTTTCACAAGCATTTGAGGTAATTGGAAATGAGCTCAATTAAGCTCCTGCTTTTACTTAATCATCTTGGTTCTGCCCCTCCTGAGGCACATTTTTATCAGGATGATCTGGACTTTTGGCCCACCTCCTCAATAATATGTTCACCGCCTCATTGACTGTTAACCAATCAGAGTTGGCTTACACCCTTAGGCACACCCACTTTTCCAAAGTCTTTTTAAGCAATCAATGCTCTCCAACGTGCATCTTTGATTTACTACTGAAAACCATTCTTCCATTAATTACTTGCTATCCATAAGTAATAAATTCTTTATTTATTACCAATAAACTATGCCTCTTAGACTTTTCATTCATCACAAGACTTAGAGCTAAAAGTGAACCTTTCTTGTGGGTTGGAGGTTGGAAAGTATGTAGATTTATATACCTCCATATATATACCTGTATACTTGTTTGTAATAACAGTTTTATATTCCTTTCTCATTTGGGGGAAAGAAGAAGTGGGAGAGAAGGAAAGTAGATTTTTGCTGATTGAAAAAAACTTATTTAGATAAGCATACATTTAAAAATGATGCCCCAATGAGTAAGAGCATATTCTAAATGCAAGTATCTAATTCAGCTCCTTTTTTAAAATTGATTGTAATGGATGATTACACTTGTCCTACTAACTACATAAAGATGTCACCAAAACTGATGCAATCTGATTCAAAGGGGATAATTGCACCAGAGAGGAATATACTTTCTCCAGAGAGCTGTCACACAAAATAACTCCTTTATGAATTATCTGGTACAAGCATGTAAGTCTTGTTTGGAAACAATCCTTGTACCCTTATGACTGAAGCAAAGATAAAAAATTAGCAACCAATACCTTTCGCTGTTAACCAGTCATGCTTCAATGCCCTATTTTCTTACTTGCCCAATAAGAATCCTCAGGTAAATCAGCTTTGGAATACATCATCTTGATACTTAGTATACATAGTACTTAAGCTACTCACTCTGGACAGTGAATTCTTCATTCTTTTAAAAACTTTCTTGACATCTTTTAATTCTACTTCTGTGCTAAACAACTGTTTGTATTTAAAAGAAGACTTTCATCCCAAGTTCAAAGACATTTATCTTTTTCATTTATTCAGAGCACTAGAAAGAACTTTTTGGGATATATTATCTATTCCTTCACCTATACCTCACTATGATAGATAGAGTAAGTGTGGGAATCATATGTCCAAGTGTTTAAAGGAACATCATTATGTATGGTATAAGAACAGTTGTAAATAAGTAGAGAATAATGATGGTCAGGCATTGAACTCCTTGCAAAGGAGGGAGAATTATCTGAAGTCCAGTAGGTAACTGTCATAAGATTTGGATTGGGAGGTGTTTGAATGGGTTAAACTTCAAAGGAAGATAAGTTGTTGGGTAATGGTGAAAGCAGAAGGCCAAGAATTGACAAAGAGGACCAATGAATATGCCAATTTCTTATCCACAACCAGTGAGTCACAGGGGTATGAGGAAGAGTGCAATCAATACTGGCAGGTTTTGGGATAAATTAACTGTTTTCTTAGGAAAGTCATATTTTGGAAAACTGCCAAGAAGATGGAATGATGAAAGATAGGAGGAGGTCTAAGATCAAGGAAAGTATATCATGGATAGTACAGAGATTCCAGTGAGCATACAGAACAGAGTAGGAGGATGTAGATGGGACATGGAAGGGGTATGGCTTAGAGGGATAGAGATGATAGACTAGGAAATGCGTGGTTGCTTTTTTATTTAGCAAATGAAAATTCTATATCTATACTATAGAAGAATTTGCCAGCCATCGAGGATATAATACTTTTTATCTGGGACTTCCTGCCCTCAAGAGGTCTTTGAGTAGTAGAGAAGAGGGACTGGATTTGTGTGTGTGTGTGTTTTTCTTGTTCTTGTTCTTGTCAGTGACTTATTCTCTAGGTTAAAGCATTGTGACCAGAGTACCAGAATCTGAGTTTTAACTTTTGAACTAAGTACTTGAGATGAGAGGCAATTGTTGGAAGCTTCAGTCCTATGGGTAAGGATTCTGGTACCCAAGCTCCAGCTCTTAAAAGTGAAAGATCTACTGTCTGAGACATAAATGATGTGTTGGCTCCTGAGAATATGAGCTTGCTATTTGAGGTAGACTTGAAAATGGTGACTTTTGTTTTTGCAGAGTTTGAAGATGGAGTATATGATTTGATGTGTCTTGGGCAGATCAGGGTTATATTCATACTTTTGAGAATTATCTGCACAATTCAATACATAGGTCTTCATGCTAGAACCCAGAGATTTTAAAATGAATAATGTCTGCATCAAGTAACTTGAATTATAGTAAATCATGGTAATTAAATCCAAAGAGTTCACGACATCACTATAGGAAACACACAGAGAAAGAAAAGAAATGGTTCTTGGTGGTTGCTCAGCTGGGCACGTCACACCCAATGGAGAGAAATTGTAGAGGTCACCCAGTCTTGGTGGTGAGAAGGTGTAATAGGCTACCTTGGATGGAGGAAGGCTCTTACAAGGTTGATCCTGTACAAAAGCTCCAGTATAAAAGGAAAGAGCCATCTATTATACCAATCACAAGGTTTAGATAGGAAAAGCAATGGTGACAGCAGAGACTGATGAAGTGAGAAAAACTGAGCAAATAATTTTTAAAGAGAGTCAATGTATTGCATAAGCATGCCAGATTAAAGGAAATAGATGGGAAAATCTTTAAGAAAAGGGAAAATTCTACAATGAAATGACAATGGGAAAACCACAAGTACTTTAAAAATGCTCTTCTAAAAGAACAATAAAGATTTATAAGAGATAAAAGGATAGATTTACAGATAGAAATTAGAGCCTTCAAGGAAAAGTTTAAAAATGCAAATGCTGAAGAAATATGTACTCCCAACCTGACCCAGCAAAAAGGAAGGAAAGAATTTGATTCATTCTTTTTTAAAATCTTATCTTTTTTTAATTTTATCTTTTTTATCTTATCTTTTAGTCTTTAATATTTTCTTTATGTTTTTTCTTGATTTTTTTATATCAAGTTTTCCATGGGGTTCTATTTTCTGTTGTGATTCATTCCTTCTAAATAAACTTTCTAGATCCTGTTTTTGCATATTGTCTTCCCCCTATTATAATAAAAGATCCTTAGTAAGAACTGTGTTGTTAACTATCTTGAATTTGTATTTTTAATGCTTAGCATGTCTAGAAGAGAGTAAAAGCTTAGTAAATGTTTTATCTATTTATATTAAAATATGAAGTCACATTTGTTAAAGACCTATAATTTCATCAGTCTTGAACTCTATCAGTGTATATCAAGTATCTATCTATCTATCTATCTATCATTTAGAGTTTTATAGTGATGAAGGGAGTTCAGACCATTTGCTACATTGCTGTTAAGCATCAGAGTTGGAATGTGAATTCAGGTGCTCCTGACTCCACCCTCCATTTTATCGCACCACATTTTACATATTCTGTGGAAGGTGAAAATAAAATTATGGAGATGGTTTGCCCAGATTATACCTTTGTTATTGTACTCAGTCATTGGATAAACCTCCATGTGAGGAAAACCTGATTAGAATAAACATAGAATGAAACATAACATCCTGAAGAAAATTAATTATTCTTCATGTTATTACAAAATGGGAAGTTGAAAACACTTTTTCTTGGTAATATCAAGTGAGACAGTGAAACTATACTTAAAGTGACTACGGTAAATCAAGTAGTATCATGTGTGTATTAATATTTGTACATATGTTTAAAAGAAATGGTATGATTTTTAAAGGATAATCTAAGTTAACTGCAAAAGTCTCACATTTGTAATGACCCAATAACACAAGTAAAATATAATATTCCCCATTTGGAGTTAGGTATCTAACAGAAAGAGATATGAGAATATCTATATGTGTGTGTAAGTGTATGTGTGTGTGTGTATGTGTGTGTGTAAGAGAGACAGAGACAGAGACAGAGAGATTGTTGGATAAGTAAATTTGAAAGACTTTGGGGAATTTCCAAATGAGAGTTAAAAAGAATATTCATTTTTTCTATATCATGTTACATTTTTAAAATAGTGATGAATGAGAACATAAAGCATAATTAATAAAACACTCCTTACAGAAAAAAAGCAAGGGAAATATAAGTCATTAAATAAAACAAGCACAATACTACCTATGATGGATATGTTACTATTAATAAGCTAAGAGGCAAAATAGAACTCGAAAGAATTCACCGATCATTTCTTCAAAAAGATCCCCAAAAGAAAACTCCTAGAAATGTTATTGCCAGGTTTCAGAATTAAAAGAGAAAATATTACAGACTGCCAAGAGAAAACAATTTGAATACTGTGGAAACACAATTAAGATAACAGAGGATCTGGCAGCTTCTACACTGAGGGATTGAAGGGCCCAGAATATGATATTTTGGAGATCAAGAGAGCTGGGATTAAAACCAAGAATCACCTACCCAGCAAAACTGAGTATAAGCTTCCAGGGGAAAATATAGTCATTCAATGAGGTGGAGGACTTTCAAGCATTCTTGCTGAAAAAACCAGAACTGAACAGAAAATTTGACATTCAAACACAAGAAGCATGAGAAGGTAAACATGGGAAAGAAATCATAAGGAACTTATCAAAGTTGAACTATTTACATGCCAATGTGGAAAAAATGATAATAGTATCTTATGAAGCTTTTCTTAATATGAGGATTGATGAAGGGAATACAAATGTACATATATACTTACACATATGTCTATATAGGAGGCTACATATGTGTATGGATACATAGCTAAGCATGGGTGTATATGTGTACATGGAGGGTATAGGATCAATTGAATATGAAGGGATGATGCTTTAAAGGGTGAAATTCTGAGGTGAGAGAGAACTAGAATGAGAGGAGACAGGGAGAGACAAATTGGGGTTAAGCATCCCATATGGAGGAGGCAAGGGATAACTGTTACAACTTTACTTTCATTTACTCTCATTGATTTTGGCTTAGGGAAGGAATGACATAAACTCTAAACTAGGTATCATGCCGCACAGGAGTGTAGGGGGCATGGTGACGGGAAGCAGGATGCTGGAGGGGAGGGCAGGGTCTAGGGGAGGGTTGCTGGAATCATACACTTCAGTAAAGGGACAGGGAAGAGAGCAGAACAAGGGGGGGCGGGATAGGAAGGAGGGACATATGATCAGACTGTCACAATATGTCCACTGTGAAGATGTCCTGTGTAATTACACATGTACAGCCTGTATTGAATTGCTTGTCCTTCCAGTGGGGGTGGGTGACAGGGGAGAAACCAAGAGAATCCAGAATTTAAAGCTCTCCAATACATGCAACTGGGAATTAAGATGTGCAGGGACTGGGGTAGGGAGACTGTCCCTGCCCTACCAGAAGGTTAGAGGGGTGTTGGAGGAGGGTACAAAAGAGAGCAGATTGGGAGACGGGCTTTACAATGAGATTGCTGGTTTGGGGTTGGGGGTTGGGGAAGGATAGGGGGAAAATTTGTAACTCAAAAATCTCATGAAAATGAATGCTATAAACAAGAAAACAAATTTTTAGAAATTGCCAAAAAACAAAAACAAAAACAAAATTTTCTCCCTCTACTCTTCCCCTCTCCATCCCTTGAGAAGGCAAGCAATTTGACATAGATTATACATGTGAAGTCGCACAAAACATTTCCATATTTGCCATGTTGCAAAAGAAAATTCAAACAAAAACCAAAGAAAAGTAAAGTTTAAAAAGTATGCTTCAAAAAAAATTTCCTTTCTATTTCTTCCTTATTGGCTGATAATAATCTATGTGGATTTATTTTATGTCCTGAAAACTTGCCAATTATTGTTTCAATTAATTTCCACCTTCTTATCCCTTGAAAGGAATAATAATTTTCTGGGGGGAGGGGAAAGCAAGAGTAATTCTTTACCAGTTATTATCTCCAAATGTCTTATCTTATTGGTATAGCTAGCATTGCTAGCACGATGTGAAATAGGAGTTGTGGCAAGGGTTTTTCCTCTGAATTTATAAGAAAGGCTGTTAGTTAGTTGATCTAGTAGTTAGTTGCTTAAACTTTTAAATATATACTATATATGAGCCTGGAGTCAGGATGACTCATTTTCCTGACTTTAAATCTGGCCTCCGACACTTACTAGCTGTGTGACCCTAGGCAAGTCACTTAACCCTGTTTGCCTTAGTTCTTATTTATAACATGAGGTGGAGAAGGAAATAGCAAACCACTCCAGTATCATTGCCAAGAAAATCCAAATGGAGTCAGAAATTATTGAACTCTCATTATTTTAAGGATAATTACATTTATTCCTTGGCTTTATCAAATTTTTAAAATAAATGGATACTGTATTTTGTCTGTTCCTCTGCATGTATGGATATAATCATAAGATTGTTATAATTGATAAGATTACTTAAGTTGTTTTCCTGCTATTAAACTATTTGTTCCTGACATAAATTTAACCAGATCATAGTATAGAATCTTTTTTATATCGTTTTCTGTTTCTGTTTTTATTTTACCTAAATTCCTTGATATATCAAGGTCCTCCATCCAAGACTGAAGGAATTTTATAGGATACCTTATTTTGATATTTTTCAAAACCCTTTTCAATATTGAAATTTATTTTTCTTTGGATGTTTGAAAGAATTCATTAGTGAATCTGTCTGGTCCCAGAAGTGCCCTTCCTCCTTGATTGGGAGTTCATTTGTTACTTATTCAATTTTTTCCTTTGAAGTTAGGTTATTTAAATATTTTATTTCTTGTCCTGTTAATCTAGATACTTAATTTTTTGTAAATATTTATTTAATTGATCTTCTTTGTCTTTTTGTTAATAAAAGCATTTCAATATATACATTTTCCCCTGTTGTTTTTCCTTCATTCTCAAAAAGGACCATGACCTCAGGAAGGTGATACCATGACTTGCAAGTGAATTAGATTTAAGTGAGAGAGCATTGTGCAGTCACCAACTTCACTTTCTCCTCCAAAGCCCTCTGGGATGGTACCATTGACAAGGTATGGATCAGGATGATTGGAGCTGATCCCAGATGTAGTGGGAGATCTCAGACCTTTTAGAGCTTTTTTTGGTTATGTCTCTAAAGTTTGGAATGTTGTCTGATTGTCATTATTCTTTTTTTTGTTTGTTTTTTGGAGGGCAGTTGGGGTTAAGTGACTTGCCCAAGGTCACACGGCTACTTTTTGTGTGTGTGCATGTTAAGTGTCTGAGGCGGGATTTGAACTCAGGTACTCCTGACTCCAGGGCCAGTGCTCTATTCACTGCATCACCTAGCCACCCCAATTGTCATTATTCTTAATGAGCATATCTAGTATTGCAATTATTTGTTGTTTGATTTAAAAATTCTTTAAAATTAAGTTATTCAGTCTCCAGTTGATTGCTAATGCTTTCTCTCAGCAGTATTTTATTTAACATAATTTTTGACCAGTTTAGATGAAAGTGAAATTCAAATGACACCTGCTCCCTTCATTCTTTCGATATAGTTGTCTTTTTTATTCATTTTCATTTTAATTCACTTCTGTCTCAATTGTCTACCCGCTAGATAATCTGGTAAATGTTAGATTTGCTGATTAATAAATTCTGCTCATAATGCTTCTGGCTTTCTCCATTAGTTTATGAGGTTTCATGTCCTAAAACATGATTTATGTTAAGGGTACAACAAACAGCTGAGAAATGCATACACATCTGTATATCTATGTCTGTATATCTTGCTATTTCCATTTAATGATTACCAAATGTCTACCACATCTAATTTTTCTAAAATATCATTCTGGTACTTATCTTTTTTCTTGTGTATTTTGGGCTTGATTTATCTAATGATGCTAGCAGAAAATTAAAATACTCAATAGTTATAACTTTGCTCTTTATTTCTTCTTATAATTAATTTGATTTTTCCAAGAAGATAAACTATTGAGTTTATCTGTATTAAGTATTGAAATCAATCCATCATCTATGTTGTCTTTTGGCACAATATAGTTTCCCTGTTCATCTCTTTTAAAAAATAATTTAATCTCTTTCTAATAAGAATCTATATTTTACTGTTGCCTTATTTGAAATCATAATTGCTAGCAATGTTTTTTGTTTGATTTTAACTTACATAATGGATTTTGCTCTAACTTCAGCTTTTGCTTCTATGTTAGTTTTTGTTCCAAATGTGTTTCTTATAAACAACATGTCATTGGATTGTATTTTCTAACTTATTTTGCTAACACCTTCTGTTTAATAATTGAGTTCATTCTATGTACATTTTAAAATTATAATAGCTATATGTTTATTTCTTTATTCTTCTCTGTTATTCTTTTTTTCTTCTCTGCATTCCTTTTTCTGTATTTATTTCAAATTCCTTTGATCCCCCTTTAACCATCTCTTTACCATCCCCTCTCATGATTTATTTTGCTTATGATTAATTCCTTCCTGAATTTAGCTTCCCTCACATATCCCTCTTCCCTCTCTTTCTGTTTCTATGTCTTTGTTGAGTTGAATTTACTTCTGTGGCAAATTTGTGTGTGTATGTGTGTGTGTGTGTGTGTGTGTATTCTATCTTTTGACCAGTTTAGATGAAAGTGAAATAAAATGACACCTGTTCACCTCACTCTTTCCATATAGTTTTACTTGTAGAACCTGATTATAGCTCTTAAATTCCCTCATCTTTTCTCCTACTTTTCCTTAATTTATCCACTCTCCCCCCCTTTCCTTTTTTCATTTTCATTTTTATTCACTTCTGTCTCAATTATCTACCTCTAAGACCTCTTCTGACACTAGGATTCTAAGACCACTCTTCTTTCTCTTTCTCTCCATCAGAATACAAAGAGTTCATCCTTTAAACATCCCTTCTGATTGTTCTCTTTGAAGGGGGTTTGAGAAGTGGACAGTTGGAAAAGAAGTCTGCAAGGATTTTTCTTTAATTTTCTATGACAAAAGTAACAATATTGTGGATTAAGAGTAGGAACATGTTTATTTTACATGAGAATTTGTATTTCTTTGACAAGAGATAGGGGATGAATGACTAAAGTGATACTGGTAACCTCAAGAAGCAATGTTACCCATCCTTAAAGGTGTTCAAGTCACTTGATGGATATGTTATAGTAAGGATTCTTTGGGGGTATGAGTGAGTCTAGATGGCCACTATGGTTCACTTATAGATATATTTTAAAATCCTATTTGACAGCTATCTTTACCATAAAACTTTTTTTAAAATTCTGATAGTTCTTTTATCTGATTCTGCTTCTACTGATTCCCACAGGTGCAGGCTACTAAAGATCATGTAAGGGAACAATGACAGTCTTCCAGAAGTGTTTATCTTATTAGGTTTCTCAAACCATGCATGGATGGAACTTCCTCTGTTCCTCATTCTCCTTTTCATCTACATGTTTGCTCTGCTGGGCAACATGTCCATCATACTGGTCTGTAGGCTAGACCACCACCTCCACAGGCCAATGTATTTTTTTCCTCTCTTATATATCCTTGCTGGACATCTATTACACCACAAGCATTGTTCCCCAGATTTTGTTCAACTTGGGAAGTTCAAAGAAGACAATTAGTTATATGGGATGTGCCATTCAGCTTTACTTCTTCCATTTTATGGGGGCCTCAGAGTGTCTTCTCCTAGCTATCATATCTTTGGGTTACTATGTGGCTATCTCCAAGCCATTTAGCTACACCCTCAACATGAACAAGGAAGAATGTGCATCTTACTTATGTCCACTGTAGTGTTAAGTGACCTGACTTATGCTGTGTCAGAGGCTACTTTGACATTGCAGCTGCCAATGTGTGGACACAATGAATTAGACCACATGGTCGATTCTTGTACTGATCAAGGCTGCCTGTGGTGATAAGAGTGATGTGGTGATAATGAACTCAGGCTTTGTGTGCTCTATGTACTTTTCCTTGCAATTCCTTTGCCCTAGGTTATTACCTCTTATGCCTATATTGGGCAGGATGTTACAAAAATTTAATCTACTGAGGGAAGGAAGAAAGTCTTTGGAACTTCTTCCCATCTCATTGTTTTCTTATTAGTCTATGGCCCTGTAATTAGTATGCACCTCCAGCCTTCTTCTACCACCAGGAATCAGCCTACATGTATGGCTCTTTTCTACGGTGTTGTGACCCTTACACTCAATCCCTTCTTCTACACCCTGAGAAATAAGGATGTAAAAGGGGCTCTAGGCAATCTATTGAGAAGAATCTTTGGGTCCAAGGGAGGATTAATATTCAGTGTTAAATAATTCTGACCAAGGTCTAAATTATTCTCAAAATGGTGTAGTAAGGAGAAACCTGAATTTGAAGTCAGGTGCCCTAGGTTCAATTATCAACTATCCTACCTGATACCTGTTTTATAGTGGTTAATGTAATGCCAAGCAAAGGCAACCTCCAAGGTTTGGATTACCAGCATAGCAAACCCCATTTATTCAGCAAACATTCACAGAATAGAGAAAGTCAAAATACAGTATAACTCATTCATTTAGCAAGTAAGTTCTCAATTCAATCCAGGTACTACCCCACCCCTAGACAGTACACTCATTTAGTCAGTCAAAGTCTCTTCTCGAATGGAGATCAGTTTCCAATCATAAACAAAGTGCATTCATTTAGTCAATCACAGAGCACAAAAAGGCCAAAGGTTTCCCACCCCTGGACACAAAGTAATTACAATACCACCCATTAATACCAAGCATTTTCTCAGAGGGGGCAGGAGAGCACAAAAGGTCATCCACCCATAAGTTACAAAAAGTTTAAAATATGTCAGCATTGAAAACCCAAGGAAAGGCCCTTCTTTCATCTTCACTCAAGGCAAGTCCTCAGCAATCTCAGTTCCTGTGGAGACAAGGCTCAACAAAGCCATAGCCAGTGTCCTCATCAAGTCACTCTCTGGCTGTAGAACAGTCCCAGAATCCCTGAAAACATCAGCAAGGCCCTCTTCCAGGATTTCTGTGAAGGTACCACAAGAAAATCCTCTGAACCAACAACCAGTTTCCAGGACCTCTACATCAGCACTGTCCATCAGGTAAATCTGGCAAAACAACATCAAAACAGACAAAATACCAGCATCATAGCCATGCGTCCTCAGTTCTTGGCAGCTCCCAGTGGCAGTTCTCAAAAGTCCTGGGCAGCTCCAATGGGCTATCAGCAGTCTTTCTCTCAGAAACTCAGGCTCCGCAATACTGGATACTGCTCTCCAAAAGTCCTTCTGGCCTCCTCTTGCTTGGGCCTCTCTCCCAATTCACAGCTCCTCCCAGTTCAGCCCTCTCTCTCTTCACATCAACAAGTCCATCCCACAAGTGGGATTCACAAGCTTTGGGTTTCAACACTCAACCCAAAAACCAAGCCAATACAGGGGCATCTCCAAATTCCATTGCCATTACAGTTAAGAAACTTTATTTTTCTAGACCCATTTTTCTCACATATGAAGTCATGAGGATGAATTGGCTTATCTCTGAAGTTACTTTAATGTCTAGATGCTATGACTGTAAGATGTGTATTGCTCCCACTATTTCCTATGGTCATCTAGGTCTTGAACTTATTCTTTATCCTAAAATGTCTTAGGGTTCTCAGATTTTGGATAGTAGTAGTAGATACCTTGTGTTGTCTACAATTTGTATCTAATTTAATATCTACAAGAGTATATATTACATGTACTTGGATGAGTGAATCAACCAAATCTATCATATTTGAAGCCATTCTTTCAAATTTAAAAGCTCACATATAACATAGTCTATTGCTTAGAACAATATTAATTTAAGAACTATATTGAGGTGACCCGGGGCTAAGTCACACCCGGAAGTGGCGTCTGGTCTGCAGGCTCCGCGTTCAGCCAGTTAGTCTGCCCATCTGGCTGGGCTCGGTCTGGCGGGGAGTGCAGTCGAGTGGAGCCGAGCCATGAGCTGGGAGCCCGGGGCGATGTCATACCGGCCCCTCCTGGGGAGGCTCTTCCCGGCAGTGGGGTCCGCATTGTGGTGGAGTACTGGTGAGAGGGGGAGGGGGGAGACGACGACCCTCCTCCTCCCTCTCCCCCACTTCTCCTCTCCTTCCCCTTCTTTCCCGCCCTGCTCTCCATTTCCCTTTCCTTTATCCCTCATCCCTCCCCTCTCCTCTTCTCCTACCATCACTCCCCTCGTCCTTCCTCTCCATTCATCCCTCTTCTCCCTTTATCCCCCCCTTTTCTCTCTCCATCCCCGCTCTCATTCCTCCTCTTCCTTCATCCCTCCCCTCTCCTTTCTTCATTCCTCCCATCCTCTTTACTCCCCTTCCCTCCCTTCATCCTTCCATTCTCCTTCTCTCCTCTGCCCTTCCTTCATTCCCCTCCCCTCATCTCCTCTCCCCTGCCTTATTTCCCCTCTTGTCATCGGTCTCTTCTCTCTTCTCCTCTCCTCTCTCTTCATCTCCCCTCCTTTCTCTTCCTCTCTCCTTTCATGTCACCTCACCTTCCCTTTATCTTCCTTCCCCGTCTCTTCCCTCCTTTCCTAAAAATAAAAAAAAAAAATTCCCAAACTCTTACTCCTGCAGTGAACCCTGTGGATTTGAGTCCACTTACCTGGAACTGGCCAGCTCTGTGAAGGAAGAGTACCCTGACATCCAGATTGAGTCATGCCTGGGGGCACTGGAGCCTTCTAGATCGAGATCAATGAGCAGTTGGTCTTTTCCAAGCTGGAGAATGGGGGATTTCCCTACGAAAAGGACCTCATTGAGGCTATTCATTCGAAGAGCCAGTAGTGGAGAACCTCTGCAAAAGATCACCAATAGCCCCACCCCCACCCCCTGCAAAAGTTTCCAGTTCCTCCTGGGCCAGGATTCTTTCCCTATACCCATCTGACCTGGATGCCCCTCCCTTATTGGGGTCCTCTCCATCTTAGCAAAGTCCTTCCACATTGGAGATTAGGATGATAGAGCCCATCTGACCAAGCATCGGTTCACCCCAAAAACCCTCTTGGTCTTGTCACCTCTCTCCCCACTCCCTCTGTGCTGAGAGATCCTAACCACTTCTTGGTGAAGCCAGGGGGCAAGAGCTTTGGAGATTCCAGGAACAAGCCTGGCTGCTACCCCCATAGAGAGGGGATGTTCAACACAAGCTCAGAGTGGGGGAAGAACCAGCGCCCATCCCTAGTGTTTCATAGAAACTTCACATCTACGAATGTGCGTGCACACATACATACATATATGCATACATACATACACGGTGTCTCAAAGATGTCTGTATCCTCCCTTGCCTGGCAGTGCCAATGAGATGCCACCAAACTTCTAATTTATTTCCCACACACAACATATTCCCTTACTGTAGCGGAAACACCATTGTTGGCAATAAAAGTGATGCTGCTACTCTTTCCCCTATAAAAAAAAAGAACTATATTGAAACCTAAGATTAGAAGAAATATAATTGAAATTAAACATGAAATATTTAGATATATTTCAATTTAATAAGAAACAGTTGCCTTGGAGAAAAAGTGAAAATATCTGGACAAGAAAGACATTTTTGATATGTCACAGATGGACAGATTTAAATATGATATTCTAATAATTAAAAGTCATCTTGATGTAAATCTAGGCTAAACCCAAATAAGTTTTGTAAGAGTGATAGGAGAATGTCTGGAAAACTTATATTTTGGTTATGACCAGACCTGGCACCCAGTAAACAGAAAAGAAAACTAGTAAACATATTAGAATTTCCCCTGCCAGACAAAGATATATGAATTGAAATAAATCTGGAATTCTTTACCTAGAAATTCCTCTTTTGCTTAGTTTTGACTGCGTATGAGAGAAACAAAAATCTATAGATTACAAGATAAATAGCATCAAGATTTTTATAAAAAAAATTTAGGCTATGAATATTAATGTTTATACCATAAAACAATTTTGAAGATAACCAGATCAGATACCTTTCCCAGATAAGGCTTCTATTTTATTTAATTCTCCTTTTAAGGAGAATTCTTAGCTGAATAAGTATAATAGAGACCATCAATAATAAAAAAAAATTCTCATTAAATGAAATTGAAAATCTTTTGCATTAATTGAGTCTGTAGCTAGAAGAATAAGGGAAGCTAATAATTACTTTTAAAAAATCTTTACATAAAATACCTCCAGTGAGGATCTGATATTAAAGACATAAAAAACAATAATACAAAGAAGATCAAGACAAGTGGAGCATATATAACTATCTTTCAAATGTAGAATTACAAAATATTAATAACCATATGAAATACTTTTGCCAATTACTATTAATAAGGGAAATACAAAGTAAAATATCTTTGAGGTTCCATTTCATCCTCAATAAATTAACATGGATCACAAAAAGTGCAAATTGTTCATCTTGGAAGAGTTAACCTGTTCAATTGAAAAGCAATTTTGAAATACAGTAAGAAAATAACTAAATTATCTGAACTTTTTGACCAAGTAATCTCACTACCAAGCATATTCCCAAAAATGTCAAGACAGAAAGATTCTATATGCACCAAAATATTCATAGCAATACTTTTTGAAGTGGCAATGAGCTAGAAATCAGCTAATGACTAAACTTTTATTAAGGGCCCACAGGAGGTATAAAAACAAACAAGAAAAAACACAAAAGCAACTTTGAATATAATGAAAAAATAGATGACTATCAATTAGGAAATGTCTAGACTAATTGGAGTACAAAACACTCACTTTCTACTCACAAGGCAGACAAAGCAGCCTAACAGAAGTATAAAGGAAGAGACATAGAGAAAAAACTTAAGGTGGGGGAACTGGGAAAAATTTCACGTGAACCATTAACTGAACCTTGAAATAAGTGAGGGATTAGAAAAGATGAAACTGAATTACATTCCAGGTCTGGGTAAAGAAGACTAGGTGCCACAGTGGATAAAATGCTGAACCTGGAATCAGGAAGACTAGAGTTCAAATAGTGTCTCATACAAGTGATGCTGGGAAAGTCACTTACTATCTGTTTGTCTCAGTTTCCTCATCTGTAAAGTAGACTATTTTTAGTACCTATTTCCTAGGGTTTTGTGAGGTTAAAATGAGGCAATATTTGTAAAGTGGTTTGCAAATCTTAAAGGGCTATTTAAATATTAGCTATCATTATGTATGTGGATCACAAGGTCAACAGAAGTAAGAAACAGAATAAGAACAGAAATCAGGTCAGTTTACTGGAACTTATGTTTCCTTAAGCAGTATATAATACAAAATAAATACATAAAAGTAGGCTGTAGCCAGATTATTAGATAATTTATATATTAGGTTGGGAAGGTATGTTTCATCCTAGAGACTCTGGGGATCCAATAAAGGTTCTCAAACCTTTATGATATTCCTTTTAGTCTTGCTAGGTGACTGAGTTACTGATTAGCTGAGAAAGTGATTTGTACTAAGATGTGAATGGTTGAGAAAGGTGAGGAATGATTGCATTGTCACACCTCTCAAAAGCATTCTATTTTAATAGTAACATCATAATAAACATTTATTCAGCTTTATAATAAAAAGGACATTCATATACACTTTCCTCAAATGAGGCAACTATAGTAGGTACTATTATCCCCATTTTATAGATGAGGAAATAGGTTTAGAGAAGAATGAATTTTTCAAGGTCAAAGAGGCAGTAAGTCATAGATACATAAAAGACTCAAAAATAAGGTTAACAGACTCTAAATTTAATGTGTTTTCCACTCTACCATCTCATTTACAGATGAGGAAATTTAAGTTGAGAACAGTTAACTGACATTCTCAAGGTCACATAGTTATCAAGTGCCTGAGGCAGGACATAGATTTGGATCTTCTTGACTCCAAGTCCTGAACTCTACCTATTTCCTCACTTAGCTGCCCCAGTTCTTCAACTCAAAGAAGTGAGAAATGTGAGCAATAAAAATCTCACAAACTGTTTGTGAAGAACAAATGAAATAATTTTATGTGAAGTGCTTGACAAATCCTCAAGGATCATATTAAAATATAATCTTAAAAAGACAGCGTAAAATATATCATATAAGAAAAGGGAAACATTTAAACATGCAAAACAAACAGATACGTGAGGAAGTCACTGTGTATAAAATCTAAATAAATAAATAAACCTGTCTCTCTTGGTCACTTGAATATAAATTTGGATATAATGTTTTCTTTTATGACTTAGAAATCTATCTTTGGGCCTTTATGATTCTATTTTGTACAAGAAATGGGTTTCCATGGGGAACCATTAGCAGATGTGAATGTTGGGAATAAGATGTGGCTTTAAGTTATGAAAGTGCATGGTGGGGGTAAAGCAGGGTAGTCTGGGGAAAAACAACTAAAACTGACTTGGAGGGCTTTCTTCTGAACATGAGGCATCCCAGATACCTCATTAACAATTCACTGAACCAAGTTTCATGCAATGAAGTCACTAACCCAGGGGGGCTTATTATCACAGATTGCAAATCAAATTGTAGCAATTGTAGAAAGTCAAACCTCTAGATATTTCTATTTCATTTCCTTGGAAAGCTACAGTGCTGTAGAAACTAATGACTAAATTAAACTAAGTAATTAAGGTAACTGTGTTAAGGGACCTAAATGATTATACTAAAAACTTTGTTATCATTATTACCCCTCATGAGATAGTTTTAATTCCCTATTCACATAATCAACTCTGCTGAGAGATTATTATTAGATGAAAGTTTTTTTACTTGTTTCTAATTAACATATTCATTAGATCTCATTTAAGGCTTTGATATTAAAACCATATCATATGATTGCAATGATTGTTACAATAAAATATATTGTATTAGGAACAGGAAAAAAAGAACAACTGTTTTCCTTTTCCATTTGGGCTAAGAACATGACAAAAGTTTATCTGATTAATGTCAACTTAAGTTAGACATAACAAAGAACTCCATGAGTTTGGAAAGCAATTATGATATTCTTGCCTTTATGAATTTTTACAGTGGAATAGAGAGATGAAAATAGAGCTATTACACTTTAATGTGCAATAATAGGCTTTTACAATGAATATTCTGTTCTCTAGTAATATTAATAACATTTTTAAATTTACCTTAAAAATCATTTCCACATTATGTTTTATAATTCTTTTTTTGAAGTTCAAAGATTTTTGAAGCTGGAAAAGACCTTAATGAACATTTAATGAATCCATGTCTGAAAAGTAATTGTGACAATGCCATATATTACAAAAGGTTGTGCTTGAAAGTCCTCCATTTCATTGAATGACCATATTTTCCCCTAAAGCACTATACTCAGTTTTGCTGGATAGGTGATTCTTGATTTTAATCCTAGCTCCTTTAACCTCTGGAATATCATATTCAAAGTCCTCCAATCTTTTAATGTAGAAGCTACTAGACCTTGTGTTATCTTGATTAAGCTTCCACAGTACTCAAAATGTTTCTTCCTGATAGCTTGTAATATTTTCTCCTTGACCTGGGAACTCTGGAATTTGGTTATAATATTCCTAGGAGTTTTCTTTTTGTGACCCTTTTCAAGAGACGATTGGTGAATTCTTTTAATTTCTATTTTGTCCTCTGGTTCTAGAATGTCAGGGCAATTTTCCTTGAAAATTTCTTGAAGGATGATTTCAGGCTCTTTTTTTGATCATGGCTTTCAGGTAGTCCAATAATTTTTAAATTATCTCTTGTGATGTATTTCCATATCAGTGTTTTTTTCCTTTTTTCATCTTCCTTCTTTATTCAAATATAACTTTTTTCTTTTTCCAATAATGTTATAAAGATATAACATTTCTTTAAAAAGATAAATTTTTAAAAAAGAGTTGTCCATACCAATAAATAGTACTTCAGATATTCTTTGGATACTGTTACATACCTTGTCATTACACATTTAATCAATTTTCCTATTTCAATAGTGAAACTAAAACTGTTTAAAGTTACTGTATTTAAATATTCACATTTGATTTCGATATGAAATCAGAAAAATATAATTGGAAATAGTTCTATGTAAACAAAATTATAAACAAATGTCTATTCAAACAAAATCCCACTGAATATGCCAAAGACTGGATGACATTCACTGAAACTTATTTATTATAGATTCTTTTAGTTCCTCCCTTTTCACCCACCCCCATTTGAAGGACAAGCAATTCAATACAGGCTGTACATGTGTAATTACAAAGGACATCTCCACAGTGGACATATTGTAAGAGGTTGATTATATGTCCCTTCTTCCTATCCCAACCACCCCCCTTTTTCAGTTCTCTACCCTGTCTCTGTCCCTTTACTGAAATGTGTGCTTCCAGCAACCCTCCCCCAGATCCTGCCCTCCCTTCCATCATCCTGCCTCTCATCCCCATGCCCCCTACTCTCCATTTTAGAGTTTATGTCATTCCTTCCCTAAGCCAAATTCAATGACAGTAAATGAAAGTAAAGTAGTAACAGTTATCCCTTGCCTCTTCTACATGGGATGATTAACCTCATTTTGTCTCACCCTGTCTCCTCTCATTCTAGTCCTCTCCCACCTCAGAATTTCACTTTTTAAAGTATCTTCCCTTTGTATTCAATTGATCATGGACCCTCTGTGTACAAATATGCACACATGCTCAGATATGTATTCATATGCATATATACCCTCCTATATAAACATATGTGTAGGTATACATAT
>CM053593.1:195797689-195813315 GCA_028646575.1 Pseudocheirus occidentalis
CCCGATGCCCTTGGGCCTGACCCGGCTGGGGTTTTGGCCATGCCTCCCAGACTGCTGAGAAGAGCCCCACCTTCTGAGCTGCCTGTAGCAACAGATGTGCTTTCTGTCTTTTGGAGAGTTTTGGAGCTTGAAAATCTGTTTAGAGTCCCATTTTATGAGTTTTTTAGCATGTTTGTATGGGAGCTGTGGTGCTTTGCTGCTTCTGCGTTGCCATCTTGGCTCCGCCCCCCCTACATCCATGTATTTCAAAATTAATTCAGTCAATTAAATATTATGTCTGATTTAAGTGCTTTTAAGCTGTATTTAAGACTGGAAAAAATTGATACAGAATGATTAGACCATAAACTCATTTGAACTCACCAATTTCTCATTTAAATAATATCTTCCTCTGCTGAGAAAGAAGTACTCATATAATTATCACATTACTAGGAATAATACTATAGCTCAACTAAAAGACAATAGGTATAATTGTGTAATTAACATTTAAGTAGTCCTTTCTGTGCCTAAAGAAATTTAAAAGATGGGTCTATGGGACGAAGCGTATCTAGGGGAGCAGTTCAGAAGGGAAGGATCTATCAGGTTGCTGAAATCATTGCCAGGTGGGGTCTTGCAGCCTCTGATACAGACAAACCTGAGAGTAGGGAAAAGTTCAAAATGTGTCAAAATATTGACAAGAAAGTAGAGACCCATACAATTTTTAGCAGAATCTCTACTGGGGATGTCAATATTAGGTGAAACAGGGGAACCCTTCTCAACCTGAAGAGAAATATGAAAGTATGTATTGTTGAGGTTGTACAATGTTGCCATGATTAAGGGTTCGGGTAAGTTGATGTTAAGGGAAAAAACAGCAGCACTAGGTGAAGATTGTCTTAATCTAGGCACAAGCAGAAAGAGCTTTAATTTCTGAGCTGGTGTTAGGCTGTCCTTTATACTGTAACTATAGAATGGTATGTTTTGGAAGGAAGGAAAACTAAAGGACCAAAAAAGATTTCTTTGTTACAAGGAAGGGCAACTGGTTACCTGAGTGGCTTTTCCTGGGAATATTGGTCTTCCATCTCTTGAGTGTATCCCTTAGGGAAACTTGGAGTGTAGTTAAGATACTAGAGGTCTGATGCATGTAATAATGAAGATGATGATAATGGTGATGATAATAATGCACCATTTTATTTGAACCTCAAGGAATCATTGTGGTTGAGATACTCTAGGCATCCGTATACCCATTATATAAAGAAAATTGAGTCTCAGATAGTATAAGTGACAATCACTGGGTCTTATAGTTAATATATTTTTTAAAAATTTTATTGGGGTTGCTAGGTGGCACAGTGAAGAGAACACTGACTCTGGAGTCAGGAGGACCTGAGTTCAAATCCGGCCTCAGACACATAACAAAAAACTACCCATGTGACCTTGAGCAAGTCACTTAACCCCAATTGCTCTGCCTTCCCCCCTCAAAAAAATAAGTAAAAAAAAGTTTTATTGATGTGTTTTGTTTTACATTACAGATATTTGCAGATAACTTTTACTATGTGAGGTCTCTTATAACAAATCAAAACAAGCAAAAACTAACAATACAGCAACCTCATCTGAAAATGTATACATTCCACAATTGTAGGACCCCTTCTCCAAACTCTATTTTTGTTTTGCTTGACAATGTATATTTTTGTCAAGCAATTTGTTTTTCTTTTATTTTTACCACAGCTTATAATTAACTGGTGCAGAAATTGAACCCAGTTCTTTAAGACTCTAAATCTCACCTTCTATCTGATATGCCATATTGCTTCTCTAGAATTCACCAAAAAAGGTGAGGAGAGAAAATCTTGAATCTGAAGGACAAATTTCCTGGACCCAGAATTCTCTGAGACTAACCTATCCTTCTTGCTGTTCCCCTCTCCTTCCAATTCATTCCACTCCACAGTCATACTATAACGGCTAGTGTTACACCAGCCTGGACATTCAGGTTCTCCTTGGTTTGAAATAGTGCTTAACAGCAGACTCAGAGTGGTAGAGGTGTCCCCCACATTATATCTATGAAGAATAACTTTTTTTCTACCTTCACATTTTGCTTGATCATACTTCTGGATCATAATAATAAGATGAATTCACATTTTACTAAGGGTACTAAATTTTAAACTGTTTAGAGAATAAATATGCTGTTGTACGTGTACATTCTGATTTAAGTATGAGAGTTGCTAGGTCTTAATTATTGTAATTTTCATACCTGTCCTATGCTCCCCAAACTTCAAAATATTATAGACAATCTTAGCAATCTACTCAGCCAGTTATTTCAGTATCCATGAACACATTGCATCCAGGTGAGTTTATCATAATTCAAAGGTATCTGGATGCTCTCTTATCTTTGGTATCAACTGCCTATTAGTCATTTTCATTCTGTCATTTCTACCATGAAGGTCAAATTTCTTATCATAAATCTGAGTAGAAACAAAGTAAATTTCAAGTAGTATTTCATCTTGCAATTCATTCAGTCTGCAAACATCTGTAAGTGCCTTGTACATGCCAGACCTTGTGCTTAATTCTGGTCTTCAAAAACCATTGTTCTATTCTCCTCAAATAGTAGTCCTATCCCATGGGCATTAATCCTCCTCTTTTCCCCAATATAGTTGTCTTTGATTTTCTTCAACAGTCTCAGCTCATTTTGAGCTCTAATGCTTCAGATCACATTTTATTAGACCAGATCATGTTCTTACACTCATTGTCTGTGTCCCATCTTGCATATAGATACATCTTCTATACAGATGTATGTATGTATATGTAGATACTCACATATGCCTAGATACACACACACACACATATACACACATATCTTTTCAAAATCTAAGTATGTATATAAACATCAACCTCTTTAGACAAATCTTTTTCCCCTTCATCATTGAAATAATTGCTCTTTGGATGTCAAAATAAGCTCCACAATGTAATATACAAAATCATCACATCATTAAAAAAAGTAAAATAAAACAATAAGTTTTTTTTTCATGGTTTTGTTTTTCCATAAAAACCACCTCCTAGTTTTATTTATTAATTCAGTGTTGTTGCTGTTATTTTTTACTTTCAATTGTATTCATCTCTCTTTTCATTTTTAGGATTTCTATTCTGTTGTTTAATTGAGGATTTTTCATTTGCTCTTTTTTTAAATTTTTTTGTTACATGACCCAATAATTGATTTGTTATTTCTCTGTTTTATTCATGTATGCATTTAGAAACATAACTTTTCCCCTAAGTACTGCTTTGGTCGTATCCCATAAATTTGGAAATGTCTCATTTTATTTCATTCTCTTTAAAAAAATTATTGATCCTATGTTTAGTTCTTTGACTCACTCATTCTTTAGGTTTAGAAATTTTAATTTCTAGTTAGTTTTCATGCTTTTATAGCTTTATTAAATGCAGTTTTATTACATTGTGGTCTGAAAATAATTAATTTAATATTTCTGATTTTTTTTGGCATTTAGTTGTGAGGTTGTGGTTTTGTGTAAGTGCCACTTACAGCTGAAAAACAGGTACACTCCTTTCATTCAGTTTCCTCCAGAGGTCTGTCATAGGTAACTTTTTTAATACTCTATTCATCTCCTTGACTTCTTCCTTGTTTAATTTAAGGTTTGATTTATCTAGCTCAGAGTCCTCCACTAGTAAAGGTTTACTGACTATTTTCTCCTATAATTCATTGTATCAGCAAGCACTCTAGCATACCCAGGGCAGCTGCTAACACAGGTTTTTAGATCTGCTTTTCTAAAGGAAAGCAACTCAAATGGGTTAACAATCTTTCTTTAATCAAACAAATATATCATTTACCTAGTTCAGGGGGAAAAGTCAGCATCTTGAACTCCAGAGAATACAAACCCAAGTTATAAGCACAAGTTACAAGCATACCAAAAAACAGATCAGCAGATGGGCTTCCAACCATCTGACCATCACATCCATTACCTATTCAAGTTACCAGAGAGGGAAGCATCAATATCTGGGTTTTTCAAACCCAGGGGGCTCACCAGCTTCCCAGAGGTTCATCTGGCCAAATCACACAACTCTTCTCAAAGCAAACCCCAAAGCAAAGCCTCACATAAGGGCGTATATATGGCCTTCTCCTGGGTCAGAGAATGTCACAGCCCTCTTGACCCACTGTCCAATTACAAACTAACAAGGTGTGGCCATTCCCAAAAAACAAGCTTCCCGCCACAGGCTCCACGTGACCACATTCAGCATATTAGGGGGCAGTGTATACTTTCAAATCAAGGAGCATTCTCAGAGCCACTTAAGCCTATCAAAGGGTCTAGGTGCAGGAAAGGGCTTCAGATTCTCATTACATTCATTTAACTTTTCCTTTAAGAATTGTGATGCATACCATTTGGTATATGTTTATTTAGTGTTGATAGTGCTTCATTGTTGATAACTCCTTTTAGAAATATGTTGTTTCTCTGTTTATCTCCTTTAATTAGGTCTATTTCAACTTTTGTTTTATCTGAGATTATGATTGCTACCCCTCCTTTTTTTTAACTTTGACTGAAGCAGAATAGATTTAGATCCAGTCCTTTATTTTGTTTCTCTGAGTGTCTCTCTGTTTTAAGTGTTTTTTCTTGTAAACAACTTATTGTTAGATTCCAGTTTCTATTGCATTCTACAGTCCAATTCCTTTCTGTTATGAGTTCATTACATTCACATTAACAAATATGATTTTAACTCTATTTCTGAATTAAATAACATGTCCTCTCCTATTTTCTTCTTTTTATCCTTTTCCTATTTGTATCACATCTGTCCTCTAAAATCTGTTTCGTTTCTGTCTGCCACCTTCTTTAGCTGTTTTGTCATCAGTCCTCCATCCTCAACTTTTCCTCTATTGGGTAAAATAGGTTTCCATTACTAACACCTGGAAATGGAATAGATATGATGCTAAAGGTTTGATGATATAGAATGAAAAACTGAAGATGATTCCAGTGTTGTAAACCTTAATGATCTGAAAAAGTGCAGAACTTTCAACAAAAATGGAGAACAATAGAGATTCTAAGAGTTGAGGGGACAAGATAATAGATTACATTTTTAATATGTTGCATTTGAGATTTCTATGGGACATACAATTGGAAATATCTCATAGCTCTTGGTGATATTGGCAACGAGATCCGGAGAAAGAATAGAGTTGTATATACAGATCTGGGAAGCATCTTTTTAGAAATAATTAACCTCATGGGAGCTGATAAGATCAAAGACAGAGTATAGAAAGAGAAGAAGAGAAGGACTAGGATAGAGCCTTGGGGATTTACTCGGACTAAGGGATGGTGCATAAGGTTAATCCAAAAAAGAATATTAATGAAATTCCAGAGAAGTAGGAAGAGAACAAATTTAAAATAATATTCCTAAATTCCCAAGTGAGGGTACCCAAAAAAATAGTCAATATTAAATATTGTACAAAGGGAATAATGATATGAACTAAGAACCTGTCATACTTAAGTTTAATAATGCATACATCTTGCAGCGCAAGTTACAATCCTCATGCATTGTTTCTTCCATAATCTCTCAAGGTTTTGACCTTGCTCATAGCAGTTTCAAGAAATTGCTCAAAGGAGATGTGGGTACCTGGAGCCTCAGAAAAGAAAAAAAAATTCTCCCCATTCCTGTTTTGCTTTTTAACTTTGAGGAATACAGCATAGCTCTTTTTCTTTTCAGGAACATGAGAGGTTTCCGTTCTTTAGCAAAGGTCTTTGAAGTTCTAAGCACGATGTCTGAATTGTCAGCTCCTCAACTTCCTCTGAGAGCTAGAAATCTGGAACTAAGAACACAAATAAAAGGGTATGTTACTTATATTATTTTGTTCCTGCCATCCAACTGTTTTCTGTATTCTCAATTCTCCCATTGCAGTACAATTCATCCTTCTCTTTCTTTGAGGATATTATATACCTCAATTTCATTTTTCTTCATGATTTGAACCTTAAGTGATAATTGATGGACTGAATATGTCTATTTCTTTTTATTCTTGAAGCTTTGGTTTTTGTACCTAGAAGATAGTGCAGAAATTTTGTCAAGTCAAATTAAGGTCATTAAGATCATCAGTCTTTCTACATATGCAGTTCATTATTTATGTATCTTTTACCCTTTATTCTCACTACATCTCTGTTTTCTCCATGCCAATTCAGTCCATCATAACAGTAGCAGAGTTCTGGTTTGTGGATTCACATCACAGTAAGAGACTAAATTCAGAATGGGAATCTCAATAATATATCTTATCAACTCTATTTTTCTTTAAAAGAAAGGGAGACTCAGAAAAGAAAAAAGAAAAAAAAACAAGAACCACTAAAACAAAACCAGTGAACAAAAAAACATTGAGTAGACTTGTCACAAAAGCCTGGAACCTTTACTTCTTTTAGTTCTCATTTGAAGAAGTCCAACAGCAAGAGATAGTAAGAGAAACCCCATTTAAAATTACTGTAGACATTATAAAATATTTGGGAATCTATCTGCCGAAACAAACCCAGTACCTTTATGAACACAACTACAAAGTCAGTTTGTTTTCACACAAACAAAATCAGATCTAACTAATTGGAAAAACATCAATTGCTCGTGGCTAGGTCGAGCTAATATAGTAAAAATGACAATTTTACCTAAATTAAATTACATATTTAGCGCCATACCAATCATTCTACCAAAAATGTACTTTGTAGAACTAGAAAAAATAGTGACAAAATTCTTCTGGAAGGACAAAAGGTCCAGAATATCAAGGCAATTAATGAAAAGAAATCTCTTTATTTTCTCTCTCTTCTCTTCCCTCTCTGTCTCTCATTCACTTCACTCTCTCTGTCTCTGTCTCTCTTTCGCTTTCTCTATCTCTGTGTGTCTCTCTCTTTTGCTCTGTCTTTCTCTCCCTCTCTGTCTCTCTATCTTTATGTCTCATGCTCTCTCTGTCTCTCTGTCTGTCTCTCTGTCTTTCTGTAGTTCTCTATCTCTCTTTTTCTTTGTCTCTCTGTCACTCTCCATCTCTCTCTGTGTCTCCTTATGTCTCTCTTTTTCTTTCTCTATCTATTTCTCTCTGTCTCTCTAACTCTGTCTCTGTCCCTTTCTCTCCACATCTTTCTCTGTCTTTCTCTATCTCTTTCTCTGTCTCACTCTCTGTCTCTGTCTCTCTGTGTGTCTCTCTCTGTTTTGTTCTCTCTCTCTCTGTTCCTCTGTCTCTTTCTCTTTCTGTCTCTCTGTGTCTTACTCTCTGTCTTTATCTGCCTCTCTCTGTCTTTCTCTCTTTTTCTCTGTCTCTTTCTGTCTCTCTCTTTGTCTCAGTCTCTCTCTGTTTCTAGAGAAAAGTTTTTCTAGAGAAAAAGTCTCTTTATTTTTCTTTCTCTTTTCTAAAGTCTCTCTATCTATCTTTCCATCTCTGTCTCTGTCTCTCTCTCTGTCTCTCTCTTCTCTCCCACTCTGTCTCTCTCTCTCTATGTCTCTCTGTCATTGTCTCTCTCTTTGTCTCTCTGTCTCCCTTTCTTTCTCTGTCTCTGTCTCTTTCTCTGTCTCTCTCCCTTTGTTTCTGTCTCTGTGTGTGTGTCTTTCTCACCTTCTGTCTTGTTCTCTCTCTCTCTTTCTCTTTCTCTCTGTGTTCCTCTCTCTCTCTGTCTGTCTCAGACTCTCTGTCTCCTTTTCTCTTTTTTCTTAGCCTGTCTCTGTCTGTCTCTCTATCTGTCTCTCTCTCTATGTCTCAGTCTTTCTGTTTCTGTCTCTCTGTCCCCCCTTTCTGTCTCTTTCTGTGTGTGTTTTTCACACACACAGTTTTTCTGTCTCTCTATCTCTGTCTCTCTTTGTCTCTCTCTCTTTTTCTTCTTTCTCTCTCTTCTCCACTCTGTCTCTCTCTGTTGCTGTGTCTCTCTCTGTCTCTCCCTCTCTCTGTCTCTTTCTCTGTCTCACTCTCTGTCTCTGTCTTTCTGTGTGCGTCTCTCTCTTTCCCTCTCTGTTTTGTTCTCTCTCTCTGTTCCTCTGTCTCTTTCTCTTTCTGTCTCTCTGTCTTATTCTCTGTCTCTATCTGCCTCTCTCTCTGTCTTCTATTGTTTTTCTCTCTGCATGTCTCTTTCTGTCTCTGTCTTTGTCTCTTTCTATCTCAGTCTCTCTGTCTCTCTCTCTTTCAGTCTCTGTCTCTATGTCACTTTCTCTCTGTGTGTCTCTGTCTCCTATCTTTCTATTCTCACTCTGTTTCTCTCTCTGTCTCTCTGTCTCTCTTTTCTCTTTCTTTTCTCTCCCTCACTGTCTTTCTCTGTGTCTCTGTCTCTATCTTTCTCTCTCTGGCTCACTCTGGCTCTCTCTCTCTATCTCTCTGTCTCTCTGTCTCTCTCTCTTTCTCTCTGTCTTTCTCTGTCTTTTTCTCTCCCATTGGCTCTCTGTCACTTCCTCTTTCTCTCTCTGTCTCTTTTCTCTTTCTCTCTACTCTTACCCTCTGTTTCTCTCTCTGTCTCTCTCTCTTTCTTCTCTCCCTTTCTGTCTCTCTCTGTCTCTGTCTTTGTCTTGCTCACTCTCTGTATCTCTCTGTCTCTTTCTCTCTCCGACTCTCTGTCTCTCTTCTCTCTCTCTGATTCTGTCTCTCTGTCTCTCAACTTCTCGCTGGCTCTCTTTCTCTATCTCTCTCACTTTGTCCCTGTCTCTGTTTCTCTCTCTTTTCTCTCCCTGTTTGTTTCTCTGTCTCTGTCTTTCTGTGTGTGTCTCTCGCTATGTGTCTCACCTTCTCTTTGTCTCTCTGACTCTTTATCTCTCTGTCTCTGTCTGTTTCTCTGTCTCTCTATGTCTCTTTGTATCTCTCACTCTTTGTCTTTCTCTCTTTGTCTCTCTTCCTCTCTGTCTCCCTTTCTTTTGCTCTGCCTCTCTCTTTATCTTTCTCTCTCTGTCTCTTTATTCTCCTCTCCTGTCTCTCTCTCTTTTCTCTCTCTCTTCTCTGTCTGTCTGTCTGTATATATATATATATCTTTCAGAAGACTGAAGCTCCAAAGTATGAGAAATTTGTAGGAAAACTACTTTTCTTGGTCTTTCCCCCTAATCTAATAGTTTTTTAATCACAAATTTATTTTACATAATTTAAAGCCAAACTATACCATATGAATAAATTGTATTTTATGCAACGATGTATATGTTGTTCACAAAAATATAAATACACCTAGAAAAATTTTCATTTCAATAATTATTGTGTATTTACCCTGAAAAGAATTGCACTAAGTGCAATACCCACTGCCAGAGAGCTGGTAGATAATCAGCTTAACAATTCAATCATTTTAACCACTTGGACATGAAAGGAAGGAAAAGCACAAGGACAACAACTTCCCAAGGAAGACATGAGGTGGAAAAGAGGTTCATAAAGGAAAGCACCACCATCCCTTCACTTACCCAGGATTACAACCTCTACACCATCCTTGACTCTTCTCTCTTTGTTGAACCTTCCAATTCCAATTAATTGTCAAGGTCTTACTGCTTCTATCTTTACAATATTCCCTTCCTCTCTACTCTCACTGAAACCACCCTGTATTAGGACATTGTCACCTCTTACCTGGACTATTGAAGCAGCCTCCTGACTGGATTCCCAGATATCAGTCTCTCCTCCCCAACTCCCACCCCCAATAGACCCTTGTTTATTTTGAAAAGCAAAAATGACAGAATTAGTATATTGATTGAGCATCAGTGTTTAATGACTTTTTTTTACTGTAATGTGGCTATATTTACTTGAAGTTACAGATACAGCTATAAAATACAATTTTGTTGTACTTTTCAATTAGAGTATTGCCTTTTCATAGGTAGGCTTCCTTATCTATCTAGCTTTTTCAATAATGAAAATCTGTAAAAACATAATTTGTGAGTCATGGAAATGTTTAATGAAAACTTATAGACATTAAATTAGCTGGGAGCACTGTCAGAAATGCAGAGACCAATTAAGTGTCCTGGGTGCAGCTTTGTAAAGGCTCCCCATATTGTGGTGGGAGGAAATAAACTTTGTCAGGGAAATGCTAGCCCTGTCACACAGAGTATATAGTACAAAATGAAGGAGCATCACAAGATGTAACCCAGCACAATACAACAGAGAGAAAGTCAAGCAAGCTAGCTTTATTGAGAAGAAAGGGGCAGTCAGGAAAAAGAAAACAAGTTAGGTCCTGCTGTTATCCCCACTGGAGGGGAGGAGGACTGTACTAAAATCAGTAAAGGGTTGGACAAAAAGATGTTATAGGATTTTCATCTGGTTCAGCAGGACCATACATTATGGGGAAGAAGAGAGCCACCTGGATCTGGTATTTAGGTCAAGGTTTGGGGACTGGTGTTGGGAGGTGGGGGTAGGAGGGAGGGGAACACCTAGGCATATGGCAATTAGTTGATATTCAAACTCCCTTCTGGTGGGAAAGATACTCTTGCTACAGACCTTATATCAGCCGCATTACTCAAGACATTTGAGCCTTCTGGAAGCTTTGTTTGAACAGGGAAGAGAGGCAACTGAAGTCCTTATAACGCCTTCTATTCTTTATCCATCTCTTTTATTCAAATATGATTTAGATTTTGTAATGCTTGCTGAGTAATTTCTGCTAAATCATAAAAATCATCAGACTCTCTGAAAAAGTAGCTCAGTACTACTCAGCATTATGGAACTTTTGTTAACACCAGTAAGATGCCTCTCCCATCCTGACAATCATGAATTAATTGTCTACCTTTGATCTAGACCACTATAATTGTAGATTTAGAAATGGAGACAGGGCCAAATTTTCATCTAGCACATCTTACTTAATTGTTAATGTGGGAGAATTAAAAACCTCTTCCCAGTGGTTCTTTAAGGCTATAAGTCAGGTCCTTTTTTGTACCAGGTTTCACATTTTCATGTCTGAAGCTTTATTGCAGTTAATTATGTTTCAGAAAACAGTATATATTGGAAAATACTTTACAAAAATGACCATTTTCAATCAATGCACAGCCTTAATTTTTTCCTTAGGAATGATAATGAAAACAATGTTCTTTTAGCTTATAAAAAGACTAATATCTGGGCGGCTAGGTGGCCCAGGGAATAGAGCACTGGCCCTGAAGTCAGGAGGACCCGAGTTCAAATCCAGCTTCAGACTCAACACTTACCAGCTGTGTGACCTTGAGCAAGTTGCTTAACCCCAATTGCCCTACAAAAAGCAATAAAAAAATTTTAATAAAAAAACTAATATCTAACTAAGAAAAGTAATTAACCTTCCCCTCTTTCTTTTTTTTAGATATAAAGATGCCTGAAAAAAGCAGCTACCAGAGCTTCAATTATTGAGCAGCTATTGACAGAAAAGAATTTCCAGGATCTTGGAGACCACCTGACTAAACTAGGAACAATTCACCTGAGTATAGAGCATCTCCAAAAGACAGATATTGTAAGAGCTGTATATAGAGGTTTGAAACATTGCACTATAGTTATTATTTTCAAAAAGAAAGCAGAATGTTTACTTTCCTAGTGGAAAACACTCCAATAAAATCACTATTTTCAGCCAATGAACAATTCTAATTTTTATCTCGAGGATATTAAGGAAAACACCAAACATATTAGTCTAGTTCAGGAAGAAAATTCCCCAGTAAAGAACAAACATTAGACACAACAAATTCTAACTCTGTATTACCATCCCAAGATACTACAAAATGTGCTACATTCGGGAAGATACATCCACTGCCTATACTAGGAGTTCTAGTGTGTTCAGTTACTGCTACTTCATTCCTTACTCAACTGAGCTGGGCACTGACTAGCTGTTAGCATCCGGTTTGGGGAGAGGGATAGGTGAAATGGAGACACCACGTTGGTGGCCTGTAAGGGGTTTTGAAGAAACAAGCAGACAACTTATCTATATCTTTGGTGCTCCTTTGATATCCCCTAACACACACACACACACACACACACACACACATTTCTGTTCAACATAATTGCCAGAATCAATATAAAGTTACTACCCCAGGATTCAAAATTGGGCAGGTTGGATTAAGAACCACAGGTATCTCTAACCCTGGAAGGGCTGGGGGAGAGGGGAGGAAATAAATCTAGAATTAGTAAGGACCTCAGATGTCATCTAGTTCACAGATATACTCAGGTCTGGCAGAGCATCAAAGGCAGTGTTTGAACCCAAGTCCTCTGGATCCAGAATCCAAGAATAAATACTCCCCCTCTCTGCCACATTAGCTTCCAAAGCACTGTGAATAACACTGGACTTGAAATCAGAACTGTATCTTGCAGAATTTTACCTGGATTCACCTTAAAGCACTGTCCTTAGTAAGTTTCCTAAAGGTACCCTGCAAGTTGCATCCTTGGCATGTAGGCCATGAATTATAGGGCATTTTTTTATTCCACTGTAGTAATGCAGAGATTCTTAAGTTCTAGTAGAAATTCATGAATTCATGAGGTTATAGAAAGAACATTGGACTTGTTAGTGAAAAAGTAGGAAAGGGTCCACATCTGTTATACAACACATATTAGCGTTGGGATGTTATAAAAGTCACTTTAAGCCATTTAGGACCTTTTAAAAACAATGAAGAAGTTGGAGTTGGACCTCAAAGGTCCTATTCCATACATTTGTATGATCCATCTATTCATTTAACAATAAGTAGATGCTCTTTTAAGAAATTAGGAAACCAGCATTTATATACACATATTATTTTATTTGATTCTCACAACCACCCTAGGAGATAAGTACTTTTTTAAAATCCCCATTTTACAATTGAAGAAACTAAGGCAACCAGAGGTTAAATGACTTGCCCAAGGCTACACAGCTATTAAATATCTAAGGCAGGATTTGAACTCAGGTCTTTCTGACTCTAGACTCAGCACCCTAGCCCCTGTACCACTTAGCTGCCTTATAAATAAAAGGCAATATTGACTACAGACTTCTATGTTCTTCTATGATAAAGAAATTGACAGACATCCATTATATTTAATCTTCAAAGAGAAAAATTTTATACATGTATTACTCCAAGGTGAGATGGATGACAAATGTCATTTTTAAGAGAATTAATAGTTATTTGGTACCAGGCAAAGTTCCAGGGTTTCACTTTCAAAGTGTCACTAAATTAAGTTTAAAACCATAAAACCTCCCAATCAACTAGAGAATATTAAAATGGATAATCCATGCAAGACACAGTTTTCAAAAATATAAAGTGCTTAGCATCAAGTTCATGAGATGGTATGTCTATGAGTATCAATGTGTGAAAGTATGCCTGTTCCAACATGCTTAGAGCTGCAAGCACTGATCACTGGCTTTTCAGGAACTGCATGAGGGACCACATTTTATAAACTCCAGACCCGAAGATAAGGAAAATGCATCAACATAGAAGGCAAGGCTGTCTTTGCAGAGAGTAAGCACAAGTCAATTTCTTGAGGTTTCACACATTATATGTAAATATCTTCTGCTACATGGAGATAGTATTGAGTTTAAGTATGTTATTTCCATGAGACCTTTCACTGTAAATTAGGCAACCTTTTGAGTATATGGTGGTTTAAAATATTAAAAAATATTATTTTGATTTGGTCACAGGCTTCATCAAAGTGTCAAAAATGTGAATTCCTTTATAAGATTATGCATTATAATATTATGTATTACGTACTAACTTGACCTTAAACAACCAAATATGACATTAACACTTGACCCTTGTGCTGCTCTCTGATGCCTGAGTATTGAAACCTTCAGATCACTTAAGACGTGAAACCCCTGAAGCAGAGCTGCAACTAGGAAGAGGCAAATAGGGTTTTGCCCCAGGGTAGTAACATTCAGATAACATGTGTTTCCTCCTTCCCTTTCTGAGCCAGTCCTCTGACTCATCATTCCTGCATGTCATAGCCCTCTGCCACATACTGTGACTTCACAGCTACCCTACTTATTCTTACCTAGTTCCAAGATTATGTTGCCCTCATTTACTCACATTCCTGGAGCCTGCCTTCCTCAGCCTGATGGCTTCCCTTTCTCCTCCCCAGGACTGGGGAAAGGTGGAAGACTGGAGGGAGAGGGGTTTAGCTAAAACACAGGTGCATGAACTAGACTGCTTAAGGGATGGGCTGTCCCTCCTCCAGCTACTGATGCTACTCTAACTGCATAAAGCCAATACTAGGCCTGGGGACTTAAATCACACTTTTCTGTGGAAGATACCCAGACCATATTGTGATGTAAGAGAACTCACTGGCTGAGGAAAGATAACATAGCTGAGCTCCTCCTCCACTCAAATGAATTTGCCCTAGTTATGCCTTGAAGTATCCAGCATTCAAAAAGGATGAAGTCTTCTGACCTCAGGCATATCAGCATCTTGTTAATTATTCTCTTCCACAGAGTCAGTGTTTTCAGTAGAAATTCTTCATCTTTTTTGTATCATGGTCCCCTTTGGAACTCTGATGAAACCTATGAACACTTCAGAGTATTATTTTTAATGTATTAAACATAATACATAGGATTACAAGAGAAACCAGCTATATTGAAATACAGTTATCAAAATATTTTTAAAGTTTATGGACCCCAGGTTAAGAAACTCTGGTTAGAGTAATTCCCTTACTAATACCAAATTTGTTCTAAACTTCTATTTCCTTTAAATTCAGATACCAAAGTGAGGACTAAGGGAAATCCAGAGCTCAAGTAAAGGTCCTGGTTTTATTTCATTGGGTCTCCTTAATGGTTCTCTTGAGAATTAATCCTTGTCAGACTCCTGATGTAGCCAGTTTCTTACCCAAACCTGGCTTTGGTGGGATAGGTTCAGACTTAAAGCATTATTAAAGGAGACTATTTTGATGAGTGTTTTTGTAGCACTTAACCCAACATTTATCTTGGGGGGTTTTTTTGTTCGTTTGTTTGTTTGTTTGTTTTTGCTCTTTTTTTTGGAGGGCAATTGGGGTTGACTGCCCAAAGTCACATGGCTAGTAAGTGTGTCAAGTGTCTGAGGCCAGATTTGAGCTCAGGTCCTCCTGACTCCAGGGCCGGTGCTCTACTCACTGTACCACCTAGCTACCCCCATTTATCTTGTTTTTTAAGATTAATCATTTGTAGGAATGCACCTAAAATTCCAGAATTTAGTGGTCCTAGGAGAAAGTTAAGAAAGTTCAAGAGACACCCTCTTATATCACAGAAAAGTCTGGCAATGTTTTTATTTCAAAAACTAATTTCAATGGAATGGCTGATATTGGAAGCCTATATTATGTATAATCTCTATTAATATAAACCATATTTGTAGACACAAAATAACATAGAGAAGGTTCAAAAATTTGAAATACCTAGTTTTTCCTATATTGACACATCATATCAAAGGTTTCTTTATTTTTTTCAGAGACATCCAATTAGGCTACTCATTTTACAGTGTGTATTGGTGGGTCCAAATCTAAGCTGATTTCCTAATTTTGGCCTAATTTCTATTTTAAATTCAAACCTCTTTGTTGGGGAAAAATGTTCTAAGAGTGTCTTGAAATAGCTAAGTATTGAATTTAATAAACACTTTGTTAGATGTTTGTATCAATAATGAGATATTCACAACACCCATGATGGTTATGAATATGCTGGTATAGTTTTGGATCACAAAATGTAGCAAACTCTCCACATGGAAGGCAGAACCAAGGTCTTTATTCAGAAACCATAACACTGAGTCCCAAAACCAGAAGGACAAGTCCCAAAACCAGAAAGCCAAAGTCATTATAATGGTCACAA
>CM053593.1:195813815-195831441 GCA_028646575.1 Pseudocheirus occidentalis
GATTCCTTTTGTTAATTGATTGATTGGATCTTTAACTTGATTGAATCTTTAAATGTGAAGCTGGTTCCCCCTTAGGGAAACCAAGTGATTCTTCTCTTGTTCCTTGTTACTTTCTGTAATAAGACATAATATTGAGACTTTCCTTGTTCTAAATATTGTATATAATATTGTGAATTGTTGATACTGTGAACAGTGTACTGAATCTTGATTTGTAATAGAATAAACAGTGTTCACTAGTACTGTGTAATCCAAATCTTAAAAGCTGTTCACAGTAGCATTCTCTCAGGAATCTACTGTTGATTGGCATTACACCAGGAGAGGAGTAAACACCACTTTCAACATGCAACCTTGGAAGAGATGATAATTTACAGGCCCTAGAAATATCTCAGAAAAGAACTGCACAAAACCTCTGAACTTTAGGACAGCACACCCTCCACACTGGCAGAGACCTACCTTAACAAAGAGCTTAAAAAGACTGATAATTGGCTGGGGAAATGAGTAAACGATAGGAAAAAATCAGATTCTAGAATCTCACTTTGTTGACAAAGGAAGATCAAAACATGGAAGAGCTCAAAACTGATTTTGAAAATCAAGAGAAGAAGAGGAAAAATTGGGAAGAGAAATGAGAGTGATGCAAGAAAATCATGAAAAACAAGTCAACAAGTCACAAAAACCATGGCCCACTTCAACAATGACCCTTTGTACAGGCTCCCAGATGAGGTAAAAAAAAAACAAGATTGCCTCCAAATATGACCATCTGGCAGAGGAAGATCTTCACAACTGGATAGAATTTACAGGCCAGCCAGTCAGGCTGGAATGTTGGGGGTCCAAAATTGCTGATGAAAATAACATCTTTAAAAGTAGACTAAAGCAAATGGCAAAAGAAGTACAAAAATCCAATGAGGAAAAAGATGCCTTGAAAATCAGATGGGCCAAATGAGAAAGGAGGTCCAAAAGCTCACTTCAGTAAATCATTCATTCAAAATTAGAATGAAACAAATGAAAGCTAATGATTTCATGAGAAATTAAGATATTATAAAATAAAACCCAAAGAATGAAAAAATAGAAGACAATGTGAAATATCTCATTGGAAAAGCAACTAACCTGGAAAAGAGATCCAGGAGACAGTATCTAAAAATTTTTGGACTCCCTGAAAACCATGATCCCTCCTCCCCCCATAAAAAAGAGCCTAGACATTATCTTTCAAGAAATTATCTAGAAAGAGAGAGTACTAAGCACTTGGAAGTAGTGGAGGTGAGGAAAAACTTTGTGTAGGAGATAACACTGAATCTGAACTTTGGAGAAAGCTAGGTTTTTTAATTTAAAGAAGAAAGATTAGAGTATTGTTTTCATATGACTTCGACTTCTCCTGTAAAGTGACTTTTTGTCCTTAGACCATTTATCAATTGGGGAATGGCTCTTTTGAAAAATAAATTTGACTCAGTTCTCTATTCAATCTATATTTGAGAAATGAGTCCTTTATCAAAGATACTTAATTTGAAATTTCTTGATAATATTTCATTGTTTATACTAGCTTTTAGCAAAAAATAATTTCCCTGATTGTCTCTTTTAAGTCTATTTTTGCTTTTGTTTTGTCTGAAATTAAGATAGCTACCCTAGCCTTTTATGCTATTACAGCCCTTTATATTAACTCAGTGAATGTCTTTTGGTTTCAAGTGTCTCTCATAGCCAACATATGAAATCATTTTGCTGTTTCTATTTTATGGGTGGGCTTATTCCATTCACATTAATAGTTTTGAATACTAATTTTATATTTCCTTCCATTCCACTATCTTCTGTTTTTACATTTCTCTCTTTTTATCCTATTCTTCTTAAAAATCTATTTTGTTTTTAACTACTGCTTTCCTTAACTACTCTCCATTTTTATCACCCCCATTTTTTCTTATCCCCTTCTCCACATATTTCTATATTGTTTGAGTTACATTTCTATCCACAACTGACCTTGTGTATATATCCTCTTTGAAATGATTCTGATGACATTGAGGTTCAAGCATAGGGTGTCAACACCACCACCCATTTTCCTTGGGTGTAAAAGTATAAAGTAAAAGCTTTTCTTTGAGTAACTCCTTTATATGAGATAATTTACCCCGTTCTTCCTCTCCCTTCTCCTTTCTCCCAATGCATCCTGCTGTCTCATCATTTCACTTTTTTGGAGATCATTGCAACATAACTCACATCTATGTCCTCCATCTATGTAAACTCCCTTTAATTGTCCTAATGGTGATAAAGTTCTTAGGGGACAAATGTATTATCTTTCCACATAGAAATGCAAACAATTTGACTTTATTGAGTCCATTATGATTGTTCTTTCATGCTTACCTTTGAATACATCTCTTGAGTCTTGTGTCTGAATGTAATATTTTTTGTTTTTATTATTCTTCAGTTGTAGTTTTTTCATCATGAATTGTTAAAATTCCTTTATTTCATTAAAATGCTTTTTTTTGCCTGAAGAATTATACTCAATTTTGCTTAACTGATTTTTTTTTGTTGTTTTTCCTGCTACTGCTGTTGGAATACTAGCTCCTCTGCCTTCTGGAATATTATATTCCAAGCCTTCCACCACTTTAATGTGGAAATAGTTAAATGTTGTGTGATTCTGACTGCATTTCTACAATATTAGAATTGTTTCTATCTTGTTGCTTGAAGTAGCTTCTCTTTGACCTGAAAGTGCTAAGTTTGATTATAATATTTCTGGGAGCTTACCTTTTGAGATTTTTTCCAGGTATTGTCAGTGCATTCTTTCAATTTCTATTTTATGCTATAGATTTACAATCAGTTTTCCTGAATATTTGATGAATATGATATTCATGCTCCTTTTTAAAATCTTGGCTTTCAGGTAGTCCAGTAATTCTTAAATTATCTGTCCTTGGTCTAGTTTACAGTTCTGTTTTTTTCCAATGAGATAAATCACATTGTCCTCTTTTTAAAAAATCTTTTGATTTTGGTTTATTGTTTATTTATGGAAATATTACCTTCCACTTGTCCAATTCTAATTTTTAAGCCATTATTTTCTTCAGGGAAATTTTGTGCCTCTTTTGCTATTTGACAAACAATATTTTCTAAGGATTTTTTTTTCTCCTTCAGTGAATTTTCCTACTTCTTCTTCCATCTGGCCTATTCTGTTTTTAAGGAGTTCTTTTCATCAGTGAATTTTTGCACAACTTTTACTTTTAGGCTTATCCTGTTTCTTAAGACGCTTTCTTTAATGTTTTTTTGACTCTTTTAACACACTGTCAATTTTCTTTTCATAATTTTCTTGCAGCACTCCCAATTTTTCCTCTATCATGTGTCTTTCTTTAACTCTTCTAAGAAATCATGTCAACTTGGATTCAATTAACATTTTTCTTTTAGTTTTTTTATTGTTATTTTCACATTGTTGTGTTCTTCTGAGTTTACATCTTGGTCTTCTCTGCAACCAAAGTAGCTTTTTATGTTCAATTTCTCTTTTTTAATTGTTGTTTTCTATTTTTTCCAGTCTATTTTGTGACCTGAAACTTTTTTTAAAGTTGAGTTCCATTAACTCAGGGTTGGGGAGGCAATATTCCAAATTTCAGGATTCTTTTTTTTTTTGGTGCTGCTTCCCCCTCCTCAACCCCTACTATGCCATGGCTGATTTATTGGAGTGTCTTGAAAGAAGATATTCCCAAGTTAGGCATTAGCCTAAAGAATAGGGCTATCTGGCTGCATTTGGTACAGTTCACTTTTTTCTTTTATTTTCTTTTTTTGATAGACATTTGCAATCAAGTTACAGGCCATGCCACCTTCTTGGCTTCTGGATTCCAAGCAGGTGTTGCAGCCAGGAACAGAATTGCTTAGTGCTAATGAATAACTACAAGAGGTTGCTTTTTACAATTGTTTGTACAGTGTATAGTAAATTGTTAATTAAAATCTCAAAGTTTTCAGAAGTCTAACTCCTAGGTATAAATAGTATTGATGTAATCATTGTGAACAGAACAAGTTCAACATAATGTGCAATGGTTTAAAATGTTTTGTTAATACTGCTATTGCTGTAACAGCAGCACCGTGTTTTAGCCTAGGTTCATCATCAGAGATGAGCCATGTGACAGAAGATGCAGCAGATTAAGTTAACTTTTTTTTTTTGCTTTTTGGAGGGCAGTTGGGGTTAAGTGACTTGCCCAAGGTCACACGGCTAGTTTTTGTGTTAATTGTCTGAGGCTGGATTTGAGCTCAAGTCCTCCTGACTCCAGGTCCGGTGCTCTATTCACTGTGCCATCTAGCTGCCCCAGATTAAGTTAACTTTAAACAAAAGTCTTTTTTGTCTCAAACTACAAACGACAATTCTTAGAACAAATGTTAGCAGGGCTACATTCAGTAGGCAGACAATGTCAGGGGTTGGGAATTCTTTTTTTTTTTTCTTTTAGACTCAAAGACCAGAACGCAAATACAGAATAGAAAAGGAAACAAAAACATATCCTAAACTTAAATATTGAAACTTAAATACAAAGAAAAAAGAGAAAGCATATTGTGTACATAGCTGAACATAAGAGATTATTCAAAATATGTAACAATACATTTTCATTTCAAGAAAACCTGTTTGATAAATAATATACATTATGTTAAGACTTGTCCATCTTTGCTTTCCTGTAAGGTTTTTTTTTTGCCTCTGCTGTGTCCTTTTAAAATTTGTTCTTTTTTCACTTCCCCCAACCTTCTCCAAAAGGCTGCATAAAGTTTAGATATATTTCTCTATAGTTATATACTTACACATGTACATATAGATATATATACACATGTAGACTTATATTTACTTATACATACTCTACTCCTGATCTTTGTTTTTATGTTTATGCATATTTCTTCTTTCCTATCCATCCTGCTTCTTCTACTTTACTTCTACCCACTACCTTGCCCTCCTATTACTTGCCTACCACTCTCCATGGATCCCTCTCTTATCCTCCCATTCCAATAAATTTAAAACCCTTCACTAAGGGGTTGAGTTTCTTATTAGGAACTGCCATACATGTTGGTTTCATTCTTCACCGACTTTGGTTGCCAGGATATTTGTTGTCTTCTTCTTCTGACTGGATGCAACTCTCAAATTTTGTTTTCACATAACATTTATCATCTCTCTGACTGTAGCTTGCCTTTTCATGCTTCTCTTCAGTTGTATATTTGAAAGTCAAATTTTCTGTTCAACTCTGATCTTTTCAGTAAGAATGCTTGAACGGTATCCATTTCATTGAATGTCTATATTTTCCCCTGAAGTATTATACTCAGTTTTGCTGGGTAGGTGATTCCTGGTTTTAATGCTAGCTTCTCTGACCTCCAGAGTATCATATTCCTAACCCTTCAATCCATTAATGTAGAAGCTGCTTGATCTTTTGTTATACTGATTGTATTTCCATAATTGTTTCTTTCTGGTTGCTTGCATTATTTGCTCCTTGACCTGAGAACTCTGGAATTTGGCTACAATATTCCTAGCACTTTTCCTTTTTGGATCACTTTCAAGAATTAATGAATTCTTACAAGTTCTATTTTCCCCTCTGGTTCTAGAATATCAGGGCAATTTTCCTTGACAATTTCTTGAAAGATGATGTCCAGGCTCTTTTGTTGATCATGGCCTTCAGGTAGTCCAATATCCAATAATTTTTAAATTCTGTCTCCTGAATCTATTTTTCAGGTCAGTGGTTTTTCCAATGAGATATTTCACATTGTCTTCTATTTTTTTCATTCTTTTGGTTTTGTTTTATGATTTCTTGATTCTTCATAAAGTCATTAGTTTCCATTTGTTCCTATTGAATTTTGAAGCAGCTGTTTTCTTCAGTGAGCTTTTGGACCTCCTTTTGCAGCTGCCCCCTTCTGATTTTTAAGGTATTCTTCTCCTCATTGGCTTTTTGAACCTCTTTTGCCATTTGGGTTAGTTTATTTATATATATTTTTTGCTTTTTGGAGGGAGGAGGGCAAGGCAATTGGGGTTAATTGATTTGCCCAAAGTCATATGGCTAGTAAGTATGTGACAGACACCTCAAGTGAACTCAGGTCATCCAGACTCCAGGGCCAGTGCTCTATTCATTGAACCACCTAGTTGCCCCTGGGTTAGTCTATTTTTAAGGTGTATTTTCTTCAGCATTTTGGGAGTCTCCTTTAGCAAACTGCTTACTTTTTTTTCATAATTTTCTTGCATCACTCTCTCATTTCTCTTCCCAATTTTCCCCCTACTTCTCTTACTTGATTTTCAAAATCCTTTTCGAGCTCTTCCATGGCCAATTCATCTTTTTCTTGGAGACTTTTGATGTAGTAGCTTTGACTTTGTTGTCTTCTTCTGGTTGTATATTTTTATCTTTCTTGTCATCATAGTAAGATTCTATAGTTTATTTTTTTCACATTGTTTAATCATCTTCTCAGCCAAGTTTTCTCCCATAATCATTTTTCCTTTTCCTTTCTTTGTTCTCTGCTCCCCTCTTTACAGATATAAGTGTTACAAGAGGTGGGTGGGTGCTAAATATTGACATATATGCTTATATATGTATATATATACATGCACACATATGTATGTATGTATGGGTATACATATATATGTATATCTTCAATATCTTCATCATCAGTTTGTCTTTTCCATTTGCTCAAATATATTTAGCTGTCTTTGTTCTTTTCACTCCTTTCTTTGCATTTCAAATGATCTTCTTAGCTCTGGTGTCTTCATCCAAAATACTTGGAAACCTTTTACTTCACTTCTAATAGCTGTTTGGATGGATCTCCAGGGTTATATTATGCTAAATATCTACTAGGAAAATAGTTAAAACCATCTCTCAGTATTTGGAATTTATAATCTTGACCTATTTTCCTAGCCAAAAATTCCTGCACCAGGTAAACAATGTTTTACCTATGTGAACATTTCTACTCTGTGAAAGAGTGGGGGATGCAGTGTTATATCTCTTGAGACCATGCTCACTTTTTGTAATTTTGCAACATTCACTTTTGATTAATTTGTGGTTTTTCTTTCTATTTCCATTGTAGATATTATTTTCTAGTCTCTACTTAATGCCCTCTGCATTAGATCATGTAAATCTTTTTATGCTTCTCTTTATTCATCACATTCATGTCTTATAGTACATTCATATTGCATATGTATTTGTCATAATTTGCTTGACAATGAATTTTTTTCAATGTAGAAAAACTGTTGTAAATATTTCATTGAAAATGGGGATATTCTTATCATCAATGATCTTTTCATGGTGTATTTCTAGTAGTAATATCTCTAGGACAAAAGAGATGGACAGGTTTGTCACTTTATTTACATTGTTGCAAACTGCTTTCCAAAATATTTGTTCATATGCACAGCTTCACAATGATGAACTAATGTAGTTATTTTCCCACAATCCCTCCAGTTTTTGCCATCTTCATGAATTTGTAAAATGTTAAGTGAAACCTTGGAGTTGTTTTAATTTATAGTTTCATTTTTAAATTAATAATTTGTAGAATATTTTTATATGGTTGTTAATAGTGGGCATTTTTTTTCTTTTTTCACTTTGACTTCTGGAAAAATCTAGCTACCTTTTATTTATAATATCTTGAAATATCACATTTAAGATTTTTAAATTTAAATTTAAATTTTTAAAGGTATATTAAGTGTATATTCTTGAATTATTTCTTTTTTCTTATTTTCTACATTTTGATTACAATAATACTTTACATTTTCTTCTATTTTTTTAAACCTTAGATTTTGTCTAACTTTTTTTTGTTTCATGGAATTATTGAGTTATATTTCCTCCTTTTTAAATTTCATGATGTCTGTTATTTGAATAAATTATCCCACAAAACATTGTAGTATGAGGACCATGCCCTGGGGTCAGGAAGACATTATCTTACTAAGCTTTGTGACCTTGGGTAAGATATTTAACGACTTAGTCTTCCCATATTTGAACGTGATGACAATCTCTTAGGATTCATTCTTTCTCTAAATCTATGTTTCTATTTACTCTTCTAAATAATTTCTTCCAGAACTTTTCAAAAATATAATTTCTCACTTTGCAGAAACCTTGTATTCAAAACCTTTCTTCTCCCTGGAGCAGGAGTTATCCATGAAACAGTTTTAAAAGTGGTACTGCCCATATCATAGGTAACTTTGGAGATAGAAAATGATGAAAAATATGCATAAAGTGTTCTGTAACTTAATATTTCCAGTTAATACAAAAAGCAATAAAAGCAGAGGCGACTAAAGGTGATTTGGTCCTAGTATGCAAAAGAGTAAGGTAGTGATTGTGTGTATGTATGTATATGAAAAGAGGACTTTGTTCACATAGTCATTTCCAAAAAATGAAAAGAAAACCTATTGATATTGCCCTGACCAGGAGAGTTCTTCTTTTTCAGAGAGGATACAATGAGGGAAAAAACAAAATGAAGTAAAATATTTAATTGAGACCCAGGGAAAGTTGGTTATTGCTGCTTCTGCAAGAGAAAATTTCTTATTCTGTTTCTACAGTAGTGTATTACCTGGATCATATAGTAATTGTATATTTTCATTTTGTGACTGGAATTGTCATGTAGATATGCTTGACACAAGGCTGACTCTGCATATCTGACCTTGACCTTTTGAAAATGAATTGAGTTGGTTTCCTGACTTTTACTTAGTTCTATATAGATTAGTTTCCAGATTTTATACCATATAAACAAATACATCTTGTTGTTCTCTTTCATAGTGTTTTACATTCTGTGGATTTTAAGAATCACTATTACTAACAGGAAATGTATAAAAATTTTACCTCTTCAGTAGCACACTTCCCTGACTGTTAGAGAGATATAGGAGCAACTGTTAATATTGAAAAAAAAATCTAAATTTTCAAGGATCATTCAAGTCCACATTGAAGTTGTACCACAGCACAAAATAAAATGTAACCAAAAATGAAAAATTACACCAAGAATTGACAAACTATTGCTGCAGAATAGCTTGGTTGATCTTCAGAAAGCAAGCAGAGCTTCCTTTAGAGGGACTTAGCTCCTGGAAGGGTTGTTATTCATTCCTCTGCAGAGTGGTATGGACTTCTTGTAGTTGGGTGAACATCAAGAAGGTCAATTAAAAAAACAGTTGCTACCCATTCTAGTGAAGAAAAAAATATTTGTCATTGGCAAGGGAACGTAAAAACCAGAGCCATGAAGGTTGAAAAAGATATATTTTACTGCTGAAATTTTTTCATTAAAGCTTCAGAAAAAAAAACAAAACTTGTCACAAAAAATCCAGGTAAGTCCCTAAGATCTGGATATCTTCATTACACTGTGCTTGGTGTTGGGGATTTCTTGTTTGTTTATATTGTATTATTTCCAGTTTTATTCCCATTGGGGGAATCATGAACTTGATAAATATACTGATACACTAAAGAACAGAATTATCATGAAATTACAGAAATTCCCTTTTGGAGACAGAATACTGCAAGTCTGCAATGTCTGGAGAACAGTGTCATAATACCCTGACTGGAGAAGGTAATCAATAGTGTCAAATGGTTTTGATCTCTCCAGATGGATAGAATAATTTATAACTCTAGAGGGCCCACCCCTACTATCTGGGAAATTTTCCTGCTCAATAATCATCCTTTATGCTGATAATAAAAGGGCAACCCACTTGTCTTGCCGCATGGCTTATTCATTAAAAACAATAAAATTGCAAATTAGTTGCTAGTGATTTCTCTCTTGTCTAGCACTTTACTGAGTATTTTTTCAGACTTCCCTCCATACTCACAGGTCACATTAAATGAGTCACATTTTTGCTTTTCTTTTTTGATATTCTACTTTTAGTTCAGGTCCTGTTATGTATTAAGCATTTAAATGCTTGTTTACTGATTGAAAAGGGGGGAAAAGGGAATACTCTAAGGCTGAACACTGGGAAAGAAATAAAAAAAGAAAAAGAATGAAACGAGGTAAAGGTTAGGGGGTTGGATAAATTTCTTAGCCTTCTAATCATCCACTGAGGGTTTTTGGAAACAACTTTGTTTGGGTCAGTCTTGGCTTTCTATAAACTAGTCTCTGAATTACTGCTCTGGTTTATAGTTGGATCCAACTCTCTGGGATCTCTTCCTAGTATGATCTTGGTCAGGCACTGGGCTAGGCATTGAAGATACAAAGGCAAAAAAACAATTATACAGTCTCTGTTCTCAAGCAGTTTACATTCTATTGGTGGAGGCAAAAATGTCATATTTAAGAATATATAAAATGGGCTCAAGGTAATTAGGGTGGAATAGGCACTAGCAGCTGAGGGGATCAAGAAAAGTGTCTTGTGAAATGTGGGGCATCTTCTGAATTTTGGAGATAGCTGCACATTCCTGATTTCAAGTCTTGCACCTGACATCTGCTGTGTGACCCTGAGCAAATCACTCAGGTTTGCAGTGCCTTAAATTTCAGGGGAAAAATTGCCAGTCCTCATTAGTTGAAGAAGTTCTCTACCACTAGTAGAGAACAGTTATCGATTCAGATCCCCTCTTTTCCCCCCAAATAATGAAACACACCAAGTCATTTATGTCTTTACACTTATCTTCCCTTAGAAGTTACTAGGACTATTAGAACAATGTTTACTTGCCTTCATGTTGAAGCCAGAAGAGGGGAAATCTTTAAAGAATCTAATTCTCTTTTTGAAAGTTTTTTTTTCACATAGACAAAGAAATAGTTCTGTTTGGCCCAGAAAGAAGAACTGGAACCAGAGAGTGGCAGTTGCAGTGACAGTTACAGTATGGTTACTAAGTGAACAATTGCTAATAATTAAATATGTCTAGGAATGAAATGAGCTCTCTTATGGAGTATTGAGCTGCTTGGAGCATTCAGGTACAGCATGGGAAACTTCTTGTCAGGGCTATCAAAAAGGGAGTTTCTGCATCAGGGAGTTTAAACATGTGGCCCCTTTTCAGTATCTGAGATTCTGTGATTCTATAGCTTATCATCCATCGGAGATTCATTGTCGTATGTACAGAGATGGGAAGGGCATCTACATTTTGGCAGGACAATTGTATAACTTGTAGATGATACTAAGCATCTGGACACTGAACCCATGGTCTTGGGATTCCCTCACACTTTCCAGGGGTTGTGGAGAACAGCAGTGTGTGCTGAGTTCATAGTACGTCCTGCTCCCAAGTGAAGTTGTAGAACTTATTCAGCTCATCATCATAATTCCATGGCCCGACATAGCGGCAATATGTTCGGCTCATAAAAAATCTGTTTGTAAAACACCCAGAGAGCATTTTTTTGAGCTTGCAGTTTCAGACAGTTTGCCACATTCTATTTAATGAAGTCATCTTTGCAGAAACCCAGGGAAGTTGTTTGCTATCATTGTTTTAGGAGTGCAAAAAGCAGAGAAACATTTCAAACACCAAAGGTCAAATGGTAAGGGCTGGATTTTAGTTCTGTGTATTCCTATTCCTCTCTCAAACCTCCCACAAGTGACTTAAGTAAGCATTTCTTCAAAACATATCTAAAGGAATGTACACAAGTAGCAGAAGAATGTGGTGACACACAGCCATTGATAAATTCTGATGTTTTTTTTTTTTCCAGTGACAGGCCGCTGTCTCAGAACCAATGAAAGAAGGCAAGAAGACTTCTGAATCATTGTTATTTCCTTTATAGATTTAGTTAATCCAATTGTTCTTGAACTTTCTTTTAGATTATTATTTCTAGAGATAGAATTAAAGTTTCAACTTGGAGATCATTCCTAAACTGATTAGTCCTTGTCAGTCCCATGGCCCTTCCCTAGCACTTTCTTCACAGCCTCTTTCACATCCTTGTTCCTCAGTGTATATATGAGTGGATTGACACTGGGTATAACAATGGTATAGAAAAGGGTGAGAAATTTGCCTTGGTCTTGGGAGTAAGTGTTGGCTGGTTGGAGGTACATGTAGATAATAGTCCCATAAAAGAGTGAAACCACAATGAGATGTGAGCTGCAGGTGTTAAAGGCCTTTCTCCGCCCAACAGCTGACTTGATCCTTAGCACTGCTAGAGCAATATTTCCATAGGAGATGAGGATGAGAATAAGGGGAGCTAGGATAATAAAAATAGCCAATGCAAATGCCAAAGCCTCAAGGTCCATAGTGTCCACACAGGACATACCAATTAGTGCTGGCATTTCACAGAGAAAGTGGTCCACCCGCCGATGTCCACATCGGGGGAGCATAAGAGTCTGGGGTACCATGATAAGTGCATTGCCAAAGCCACTCAACCACGCCATTGAGGCCAGTTGTCCACAAAGTCTTGGGTGCATTATGACAGCGTAGTGCAATGGTTTGCATACAGCAGCATAGCGATCAAAAGACATAACAGCCAAAAGGACACACTCTACCCCACCCAGTGCCAGGACAAAGTAGAGTTGAATGGCACAGCCTAGGTAGGTGATACTTTTATCTGGACCCCAGAGATTGTAGAGCATCTGTGGGATGGATCCTGTTGTGAAGCACATGTCAAGGAAGGATAGGTTAGCTAAAAAGAAGTACATTGGGGTATGGAGCCGTGAATCTAGAGCAGAGAGGAAGATGATAGTCATATTCCCCAGGATAGTCAAGAGGTAGAAGAATAAGACAACCACAAAAAGAATCATCTCCAATTGGGGTTTGTCTGAGAAACCCACCAGGATAAACCCTTCTAAAAAGCTATTGTTGCTTCCTTCCATAGCCTGAGATAAAACATCACTTGTTTGGGAAGACAAGTATCTCTGAAGGTCATGATAAAGTGTTAGGGAAGGTCCATCCCCAGAAGGCACAGGACATTTATTCAGTATCTCCAGGAGGAACAAGTCTGAGATGCAAGAACATAGTGATTTGACAATTATAACTCATAATCCTAATTCCCTTTCAAGGTCTACAGAACACAACAATACATGTTTCAAAGCTGCATACTGGTCAAAGATTTTCAATGGCCCACTGTTTCTGATGAAAAGTATCAAATTATCCCATTCCCATGGAAGTGGTTAGACTTTCTGCAAATACATGTTGTTCAGGATCTGTGAGTCAGATAAATAAGCTCCATTACACAATTATTCTGATCTGGACATGTACATTAAATCAGTAAATATGGTGTCTCTAACCTTCTTGGCTGCTACCAAATAAATAGTGGCAGTGGCTTTCATCACATTGTATAACTTTGGTCATTTGGATATTTCCTGGAATGGAGAATAAGACAGCAACCCATTTAACTCCTGGAAAACTCACTTAATCTCTCTGGGATAAAAATTCAAGTGCATGCAGCTAGTGTATGTCAGATATGGGACTTGAGTCAGATATTCTTGGCTTTAAGGTTCGCTCTCTAGTCATTGCAACTCAGTTAATTTCTCACTGCTCTAAATAACTCTCTGTATGTTACAGGGAAGGTTCTGACTTGCATTGATTGAGATAACTTTCTTAATGTGGAATTCCTTATAACACAGAAATCACAATTCTATCCCTATCCCTGTTCCTAGTAAGAATAAATGGATGTTCACATTTCCACACCATCTTGAGTCACTTTGATAATTTTCTAATCTAAAGACTGGAATTCTAGCCATGTTCTAGTAAATATACATTTAGCACTTCATAGATTATAAAGCATTTTCCTAAAACAAACAAAAACCTCAATGAATAAACTCACAAAAGTACTATTATTTATAATAAATGATAAAATAGAGGACTAAAAAATCCTCATGAAACTGAATTGATACTCTGCCAAAAAAATCACAGAATCCCAGAATTAGAAAAGGTTGCAAAAGTTGCCTCACACGTGAAGATGAATACTCTTTATAACATATCTGGCAAATGTACAAATATAACTCCCCCTTTGGGCTCACTCTATTCACTTACATGATTATCTCTAGAACTCAGAGGGATGTATGTCATTGTTTTCTGAGAATATAGGCTGCTGGTCCAGTATCATTTAGATGAGTGATTCTAGAGAGGTTGCTATATATAGAATTATAAATCAAGAATGAGAAGAGACCTAAGAGATCTCGTTTGAGAGATGAATTCACTGAAAGACAAGAAAGTTAAAGTGATCACCCACAGTCACAGAGGAATTAATAATTTGAGGCAAGATTTTGATTCTTGGTCCTTTGACTCCCTAGGTAGTGCTTTTTTGCATATATTTGCTGACTTCCCCTAAGAGCAACCTGGAATTTGATTAAAGGAATCTAGTAAGGGAGGACACATGACCTTCCAAGAAGTCCATTCTACTTTGGTGTAGTTCTAAGTATTAAGAAATATTCCTGGGGTGGTTAGGTGGTGCAGTGAATAGAGCATGAGTTCTGGAGTCAAGAAGACATGAGCTTAAATCTGGCCTCAGATACTAAATAGCCATGTGACCTTGGGCAAGTCACTTAACCCCTATTGCCCTTGAAAAGCAAAAAAAATGGAAGAAATATTCCTTTATATCAAGTCTAAATTTGTGTGATTATAATTTCCATTGATTGTTTCTGGTTCCACTCATCAGTGTCAAACAGATCAAGTTCAATTCCTCCTCTACATATTTTTTCAAACATATGAGAGTAGTAACCACATCCCCATGAATCTATTCTTCCTCAAACTAAACATGCCTAGCCCCTGAAGCAGATTCTTGTGTGGTGCACATTTGAAAACCTTCTCCATTCCATTTGCTCTCCATTAGACCATTTTACCCACAACTATCCCAAAATGTTGTGTCTGAACTGAACATAATTTGACTGCTCAGAGTGTAATACAACAGTACTGTTGTCTACCTTGTCCTGGACTCTACAAAACTCTTAATGTATCTTTCCACCAGCTATCTACATTCCTTGAATACTTTCCCTCCTAACCTTTGCCTTCTCAAGGAGGTATTTTCTGGTCTGCTAAGTATTTAGTAATTTCCTCTCTTAGTTTTCCTTCCATCTATTCAGTTGCCTCCTAGTTTTGTGTCATCCACAAATATACCATGCATATCAACCATGTTTTTTTCCAGCTGATTAATAAAAATGATAAATAGCAAAGGTTTGTTATTGCCTGTTACATTGGAGACATCATTTTATCTCCCCTTGGGTCTAATTTTCCTCAATTGAAAAAGAAGGGGGTTGAAATAGATGCTTTCTGAGGCCTCTTCAAGCAAAGTTGAATGTAGACCTATTTTCAAAATGGCATCAAATAAGATTAGATTCAGTCATTCAACTAAATATAGATTAGCTGATACTGCAGTGTTTCTTTTCTACAAGAATAGTCAATAAGATTTTATCAAAGTCTTGGCTGAAATCTCCATGAGCTAGAGATATAGAGTTCTCCTGCTCCTGTCTAGTGAAAAATTTAAAAAAATAGATAAATCAAACATGATCTAATCTTGATGAAGCCATGATGACTATTATCACTTTAAAATTTTCTATATCTTTATTAACCATCACTTTAATAATACATTATGTATATATGTTAAGAATAAAATAAAATTCATTTTCTTATAATTTGCAGATTCTCTTTCTTTTTTTTCTTTTTGAAAATTAAGATATTTGCCTTTCTGCTGTCTTTCTACTTTTCTGGTATCCAAGGTCTTTCAAAGATCATTGATGATTCAAGAGTCACATGTAGCACTTAGCACAGTGCCTGGCATATAGGAGATATTTAATAAATGCTTGTTGTTGAAATGACATCAGGTAATTTTTAAGGGAATTATGACATTTTCCTCTTTCTGGATATTTGCAGGAAAAAAATGTTGCATTCGGCTCACAGAACAAGACTTAAAACACTAATTCTTTTAATTAATATTTAGGTGACCTTGAGGAAATAATTGAAATTTTCTGTGACTTGATTATCTCAGTAATAAATGATGATCATGACTAGTTCTTTAAGGTTCTTTTGAATTTTAAAACCTTCATCCTATAGTCTTCAGAATAAAACAATATAGATTTTAGCTTTAGACTTACACAGTAATCACCTTACCAAAAAATTAAATCGCAATAAATGACATTAACTGTATTTTAATAATATCTTGTAGTACTGAGACAATTTTCTACTTTTTTGAGATCTGATGATTTATTCCTCATCTGCAAATTACCCCTCCCCCTCAGGCCTCTCTCTGTGTTTCTAGCCTAATTGCTTCTCATTTTTCACTGATTATTTGCATTTGGCCGTCAGTTTACAATTCTGCTCAAACCTTTCTCCCTTATCTAATAAAGAGCTAGAATGGGATCTGAAACTGTGTAAAGTTAAACAGCAGAGTAACAAGTGCCAGGAGGGAGGCAAAAGTGGACAGCTTCATAGCTCTGAGATCAGCTATTTCATAAGCCTATTGAGGTATATGGTGACTTAAATTTTATAGGAAATGGTTTATTCCAAGATTTTCTACTTTCTTCAGCATGAATTCTGAAGTTATATTTTATACACATAATTTCTAAGCTCTTGTGATAGATTCTTCTCTCTTGAGATTCACAATCTTATGACCCTGAAAAGTCAGGCTTCTTCTAAGCAGAATTCCAGTATGTTAACTCCAATATATTATGATTCCTATCCTCCAACAACTTTAGGGAACAATTTCTAAAACATTTTAAGTTCAAGACTTCTCTTAAGAAATATTTTCTTTTATCTTACTACAGATAGAAAACCTGTAGATCATCAAGGGGTGAGGAGAGGCTACAGAATGCTTTATTTTGCTATCCTGAATAAATTCTGAAGATTATATCCTATTTCCAGTCACAGTACTCTCTATGAATTTCTTTCTTGTTTGAACTTTAATTAATTAATTTAATGAATTACTTTTAATATTACTTTTATTTGGGTGAAGATGGGGCAAATATTACCTTTGCGAGTCTCATTTTTAGATTGAAAAATTAAAGACCTAGGTGATTTTACTATCCACAAACTATATCAGTCTTTTAAGATTATGCTCTAACATATAATAATTTCTCAGAGCTAGTTTTAGGAATACTTAAGATATATTTGAAAATCTATACATTACAAATGTGACTCACCAAAATTGACTGTAGGTTTACATATATGATATCAATGGTCCCAACACTTTTTCCATTCTTGTGACATCACTTGAGAATCCTAAAAGAATGATCAAAGTAGAGACAGAAAGAAGAGGCAAAGAGTTATGAGAAATGTTCTGAAAATGGAGAAGTTGAAGAGAAAGAGAAAGTTGGATTAATCAGGTCTCCTTCAAGCTAAAAAAAATACAATGAGATTGAGATGCCATTGATTGTAACATCTAGAGACCATATATATCCATTCCTCCCATTTCCAAGACCCAGGAAACATGGGATCTTGGAGAATGGATGAAAGGAGAAACTGGCAGGCCCCTCTTCCTAGAAAGAGAGCTCTCTAAGAGCAAGAGGTGAAACCTGTCAAAAAGAGCTACTTATGCTTCTAGCAGTAATGTAGAATGGCACATCCTGAAGCCCCCAACATATCTTTCCCCCAAAGACTAAGAGAGCCTTCTCTAATATTCCCTTTGCTTTTTAATGCTAATGAGACTCTGGGGAATGTATAGATCCAAAACACTATTTATTTATTTATTTTTTATTTTTATTTTTTACCTCCATTCTTTTTTTAAATTTATTTTCTATTTGTTTTCTTGTTTACATTATTCATTTTCATTGCATTTTTGAATTACAAATTTTCTCCCTGTCTTGCCCCTGCCGCAACCCCAAAACAGCAATCCCACTGTAAAGCCCCTCCCCTGCTCTGCTCTTCTATTTTCTGGTAGG